>JAKSZU010000024.1:18535786-19135786 GCA_026018925.1 Tupaia tana | reverse complement strand
CAGGAAGTAAGGAATATAATGAATGGAATGAACCTAAGCATTTACCTGCTTTTTCAGAGCCTGAGAAGATGGGGGCCAGCAGGTGGTGTAGTGGTTAAAGTGCCTAACTTCCACATGGCTGACCACAGTTTGAGTCCTGGACCTGGTAGCTTGAAAAACACCCTGGGCACATATGAATTCATGCCCAACATCCCAGGAGGAGAATGGAGGAGAGGAGATTGCAGTGTGGCCATCTTCCCTGGGAAGTGATTTCTCACTTCCCCTCTCACTGTCTCTGTCTCTCTGTGGTGAGTGCGTGTGCCCTGTGGCAAAAACCTTAAAATAAAAAATCAAAGGGTGAGAAGAAGACCATCACCTGAGGGTGCCAGGGTCAAAGAAGAAAATATAAGTAAATATTTTATCATGCTGGAGTAAGAAAGGGCTTTCTAAGAGTAACACGGAAGACACAAACTGTAAAGAAATAGGGAGATAGACCTGTGAAATTGATGTGGAGGGGCCCAGAACTCACACTAGCCCAAGGCCAGCAATTGCTGATATTGTCGAGGCCTATGCAAATTCACTGTCTCTCCTCCTTTGAGGTGATAAAAGCAACCTGAGACCTTGAGAAGTTAGACACCTCACTTAGCTGACCCTTTCTTTAGAATAAATTCTGGGCTTCTTCTTCCTGATAGGATACCCTTAGCCTGCTGAAACTCCTCCTTCCCCCAAACACCCCTATAAAAGACTATACTTAACTCCTGTGGGGGGCCGGAGACTCAGTGCTAACTCTTCCATGCCCGCTAGTGTAATAAAGAGCTCTCCTTTTTCTATCCCGAGTGCTGTGTTTTCATCCCTCAGCGTCTGCTTTTCTGCAACAGTATGATGATATAATGATAAGTACATATATTTTAAAATTTACATTTATTATTAAAGTTTTATGACACTGGCCCTATTGTGGTGGCCCATGCTGTAAGACACTGTACCACATGAGTAACCCAGGCACTGTTCCCTGCACAAGGGAAGGGTCTGAGCAGTGGCGTGCGCCTTGGTCTAGGTTACACAGGATACTGAGGCAGGAGGAGCGTAACAGAGTGAGCCCCTATTTAAAAAACAAAGTTTATACAACTAATAAGTATAATAAAATTTCAATAGCAAATGTACTTCTGAAGTTACTAAAGCTTAAGACAGCACTGCTTTTGGGACACCTGGCATTGTAGGTAAGGCTTTCTTTGACCTCCATCGCATACGGGCTACTTGTGCACACAGGGGGGTGATACACGTCCCAGGTCCTCTCACAGCCTTTCTTCCCTTTCAGCTGGTCTACATGAGGATGACTGCGGAGGAAAACTCACACTCTCCTTTCCTTACCCACATATTTCCATCAAGTTACAACCTAAGAGTACTTGCGTTAGTTAAGGTATGGGAATAATGGAAAACAGTTGGGTAAACTGGGTCACTTGGCCTGAACCAGAAGAAACTCAGAACAGGGCCATGTTTTTAAGTACCCAAGGGGTTCAAGATGCAGAGATTACACCAGGAAGTGCTTTCTGCTGATGAGAGCTCTCCATCACAGAACTGGGCTCCCTGGAGTGGCAGCGAGTTGTCCTTCCCTGGACATGTTTTTCCTGCAGAGAAAATTTTTCTTTGGGCTGAACTGGATCATGTCTACAGTCTCGGGGTGCACTGGAGTTTTGTGACCGCCTATGCATGTCTCCCCCCATCGAGCTGCTGCTTCAAAGGGCAAGCAGTAGATGCCAGTGGGAATGCACGTCTAGGGAGGGGACTTTGCTGAAAGCCTGGCGACTGGGGAAGAGCAAGGTTGGGATGTGGGCTTGCCATCCTTGTCCCCGCCATCAGGTCCAGTTGACTTCTCTACCTACTGTCTGTGGTCCCAACATGGGTCAACCTCTCCACCGTCTAAGCTGCCTGCTCGCTGGGCCTACCTCGCCCCAGCCATTTCCCCTAAGAGAGAAGGGTCTTTTCCTCTCTGGAGCCTTCTTTTAGAGCTTCACCCTCCAGTCTTCCTCTACAACACTGATGCAGGCCTGTTGCACCATTACCAATGACAGTCACATGGTCTACACACTTGCCCACTCACCACTGAAAAGTGACACTTAGAACTAAAGACAATGGGTGCCAGGAGGTGGTGCACGGGTAGCGCAGCACTCTGCAAGGCTGACCCCCATGGGAGGGTTCAGGGTTCACTGTCGGAGACCTCCCAGGTGCTCATGGTCCAGGGCTGGTGGACGCCGGGGGTAGAACCCAGCATTAAGACCACATTGGGGGTGCCTGTCTCTCTGTCTCTCTTGCTCATGAAAGAAAGACAGAAAGAAACATTTTTTTTAAAGGTTAAGACAATGGCCTCTGGAGTCGGACCGAGGTACAGTTACAGTCCTACCAATAATTCCCTGCTACTTACCACTGCTCAGCTTTGGTCTCCTCATCTGTCAGCTGCAGAGGATGAGGACAGTGACAGTTCATGTTCTCTCCAGGACTTCCTAAATGCATCGCATGGGTAATCTCTCCTAATCTGCCAACCACCTCAGAGGTGGGTCCTCTGCATTATCACCATTTGACTGACTCATGGGCGGGTGGTGAGCCACGTCCACACTCTCCACTCTATAGAAACACCACCTGCTGCTATTAGCAGGCGGGCCATGGTCAGGTGCTCTTCCTGCATCGTAGCCCTGACACACTCTTCTCTCTCCAAGCAGGACCACTCCCCATGATATGACATCACAGTTGACAAGAGCCCGGCTACACACTAACTTGACATTTATCCACATTCTATCTGAGACTGACTGGGTTATTCGCGTGTCTGTATGTGTCTTGTCTCTTGGACAAGAACCTTTGCTGACACACCTGGGCCCCTGAGTGCTCAGAGCAGCCCCCACCCACATAGTCATGGTGAATAAGGAGGCATGGTGGGGGCTGGGGGAGCCCAGCTGGGCCTCACAAGTCAGCCAGGGGAGGGAGTCTTCCTAGGTGCCAAACAGATGCTTGTGGAGAAATGACAAGCTGTGGGTGGGACCCCAGATAATGGAGAGCTCGGGGTCCTCGCAGCCTCCAAGCTTCCCTTGGCAACAGCTCTTTTCCCTGTTCTCTTTTGAAAGGGAATGATGTGACTGCTGGCACTAGGCAATTATCATTTGTGAACATTTTTTTTTTCTTGTGTCATGTCAGAAAAAAAAAGACACACACAAACCTTGCCTATGAACAGTACATTCAGGAATTACAGGCACGAGCCAATCTAGTTTTAAAAATGATGTTGCCATCTAAATTCTATTAACCCTACAATGCAATCTCCCTTAGAGCAAAATATTGCAATTTCCTTCTCTTTTCACGTTCTTTTTCTCCAACTTAATTCGATTTTCGCTCTCTTTAGAGGATACACAGTAATCAGGCTAGGCCATCGTCTTTCAGCATCGCCCTTAGAGTTCCTTCCCTTTCTATTTCGGTCCATTCTCTCCTTCTTCCTTAATCCACTTTCTGCCTAGTGAATATCCCGAGAAGAACTGGACAGAGATAAATCATTCTGCCTTGGAAACTTATCAGTTTGAAAATAAAAAATAAACAAGCAGCTGCCCTCCAACACTTGGAAAATCACGTTAGCCGCAGGTATCCAGTCTGTTTATTCTCCTTTATCTCAGGGGTAGATTTCATTATGAAAGCTGGGCCTCACTGAAGGGCCAAAAGAGTCCTCCACACGAAAGAAGTGCCAGAAATAATAAATGAATGTTTTGCTATTCAAATAGTCCGATCTGGATTGCAGAAGGGATTATCTTTGTTTTTTTGTTGTTGTTGTGTTGTTGTTTTTTCCCAGAGGCCAGTGAATCATATAGGTTTTAAAGAATAATTCTGCAACTTCAGCTCTTTCGGAGGGCATGCAGAATTACGTGCCAACTCCTGAAAGCCCAGAGAGGCATTGATTTTACAAGAAGGAAGCAACATTGCTTTTTATGCAGCTTCAGGTGTAAACAAAACTTCCTCTTAGCACATTTCTAACATTTGCTCTAATAACATTCATTGGATTAGATGAAAACAGACACACCTTTGAGAAAATCCAGACTTCTTTCCTTCCTTTTCTTTCTGCATTCAAAAAACAAAGGGGAGTCGAGTGGAATGGGGGTGATGCCAACGTGGCGGTATGCTCCTTTCTGTCTAGGATATTTTGGTTACATGTTGACTTGAAAGGAAGGGCTCTCTGACCATAAGATCTAGTTAAACTCTCTTCTTTATTCTTTAGAGAAGGAACACGAACAACAAGATGGTACATTTCTATGCTGGCAAGGCTCCTGTACACGGTTAGTGCAGCAAATGAGAACACCATGCTCTGGAATCATTCAGCAAGCATCTCTGGTGACTGCAAAGCCCCAAAAAACTCCATAACAAAGTTCAGGCGTCCTGACCTGTTCACTGGTTCCCACACTCGGTCAGCTTCACTCTAGTCTTTACTCTGGCTTCACATACTGACATTTCAGCCCCCTGGGATTCTGCCACCCTGCGGCAAGATGGATTGGAATTGCGATGACCTGAAAAGACATCTTTCAGGTAACAAGCCTGCCAGGTTACAGACAGTAATTACAGTCCCTGCAGTGTGGCTTGGAAGAGTCTCCTACCAGGAAGACTAGACATGAAGCAACAGGCAGTTTCTACAATCCAAAGGTAGAATCTATGTTCCTCCAAAGAATACAAACCATTTAATATGCAAGAGCAAGAACAAATATCAAGGCCCTTTGGCAACATTCTTGGTCTTCTTGCCAAACTTAAAACTGTATTGGTCACTGATGAAGAGATAAGTCATAAACTGGGCTGGCGTGATAGCCTAAGGGTTAAGAGAGCCAGGTTCTACATGGCCAACTGTGGTTTGAATCCCAGCCCCAGTGGCTTAAAAAATATGTTGGGAGTGTGTGTTTCATGCCCCCAGAGCCCAGCAGGAGAAATGGAGGAGAGGATTGTGGTGACCATGCCCCATTGGGGAGTGCTTGCTCTCTCTCTCTCTCTCTCTCTCTGGTATGTGCACATGCTCTCTGACAATAAAGCATCAATAATAAAAAAAAAGACCCAAAACAAACATAAACCAAGATGAGCCTATCTATGTATCCCTATTGTGATATAATTATAGATCCAATTCATCATTTTTGCTAATCTGAAATTTTATTTACATGACTTAACTTGGTACGAGAATACCGTGACATTCAATCTCCCTTTATCCAATAGGCGAACGTTAAAGCAGCTCATCATTATGAATGCAACAGGCACAGATGTGTTGTCAAATCATGGTTCATGACTTTATACAGACTGTGGAGACGATCCTTAAAATTAAACTTGAGTGAAAGAGTGGGCTTGTACACTTTGTGAAAGCAGACACGAGTACAATTAGAATTTGCCTCAAACTTTGCAGTCCATGTATCTTTGAATTGATATCAAACAGAGAAAATTTCAGCCTGAGGATACTTTCTAAAGGAACTGATCAGTCCTGGAGAACAGAGAAAACTGGAATGGGCATGTTAATGGAGACCCCATCTCAGTCACGCCTGCAGTGGTAATGCGAATACAATGGTGGAATGAGTATCATTGAAGCAGCTAATTCTTCTTGTTCTTATTACCCCTCCATTCAATCTGCCAACCTGTTATTATATCAAAGTAAGAATTTTCTTCCTCCTTTCTGTTTTTAGCCATGCTATTTGAGAACTAAAGTGCTGCAATAATGTGCCTGTAAAATGCATCGCAAGGATACAATACATTTTACAGATCAGGCCGAAGTCCACAGTCACAATGAAATCTGGAGGGTTTTCAGTATAACTAGACTCCCAGCAGAAAACACAACTCCAGGCAATTTTCTCACGATTGACTACCTTTATTGATCAAAGGTCCAGCTTATCATGATGGACTCCCTTTGTTTAGTAAGTGTTTGACTATTTATTTGCTCAAATGGAAACATTTCTGTCACCAAAGTTATCTGAAACCAATGCAATTCATTCAAAATGTCCCTGCTGAATCTCTCCACTATCCATCTCAGATGGGCAGAGGGCCTCAGTCAGGATACTATTTGTTACTTTATCACACAAGCAAAAGGATGATGCCTAGGTTACGTGAGGTGATAGGTGCTTTAGTAGACGTGTCTGAGGTCCAGAGCTGAGTCTCCACCTCTTTAGACCCTGGAGTAAATGAAGCGGAATGGAGAGGCGGACGTTGACATCATCTCCACTTCTTCTTTTAAGGGGAGACGTCATAGAGAGTGGGAGGGTCCAGTTAGAAAAATAAAATAAAGGTCAAAGGAATGGAGACGTGCGATTCTACCTGGGGCTCTCGTCATTTCTATCCCTTTTCTAGAGGGTGTATCTAGAGTAGTGAGCAGATGGCTTTCTCCTGGCTTTTTATTTATTCCAGACCTGTGGAGAGTGGCCATTTTGAACAAACATGGTGACTTTATACTTATATGTCTTTGTGTGTTTGTTTTTATGTTTATTTCTAATTCACAGCCCCCCTCCACTCAAAAAAAATGTGTTCTGCTGAGTGGGTCCCAGTACAGTCCAACTTAATTTTTTTCTTTGTTTTGTTTTTGCCATAGGATATGTGTACTCACCTGAGAGAGACAGTGAGAAGGAAAGCGAGAAATCACCCCCCAGAGGGATGGCCACATCACAATCCCTTCTCCTCTATTCCCCTTGTGGGATTTTGGGCACGCACACACACACGCCCAGCACAATTCTCAAACTGCCATGTCTGGAACTTGAACCACAGTTGGCCATAAGGGAGTCCAGTATCTTAAAGTCTATAACACCTGCTGGTCTACGAACTTAATTTCTGAAGTCACACAAACATCTCAGTTTTAATCTCCAGATAGAGAAGAACAGGAAGAATAACAGAGAGGAGGGTGGACACAATGAGTTAAACAAAGAGAAGACTAAGAAGATGAGAAAGGAAACAGATGAAGCAGCAAAGAGAACATTTGGGACGATGACGGAGAAGTGTTGGCCATGCGCGGTGCAAGGATGGTTCACTGCGAGAAATCACGTGGAAGCCATCTAACCTACCCAGCTGGTGGTTCATGCCATCTCCAGGTTTTGGTTTTTGTCTTAGAGATGTGTGTACTCGGAGTCCACAGAGAGTTCATGGTAATGCATATTACAAAAATTTTTAAAAACGTATGGATTTCAATTTTGGAGGGTGGCAAAATAAACTTGTATTTTAATTACATTTTTGCACAGACTTTGAAGTCCCCTCACATATGTGCTGGGCTGAGGAAGAATGGAAAATTGGCTTGCACTGGTGAAAGGAGATTATAAGAAAAAAGGGGCTGCCTCGTGACCTAGTGGTTAAGGGAGCCAGATACCACATGGCCAATTGAGTTGTTTGAATCCAGGCCTGGTAGCTTGAAAAATATGCTGGGTATGTATGTTTATGTGCATGCCCAAAGTCCTGACAGGATGGAAAAGTGAAGAAGAGATTGTGGTGTGGCCACACCCCATTTTGGGGGGTGTTTTCTCCATTTCCCTCTCTCCCTGGTGAGAGCATGGACACTCTGCCAATGAAAATAAGGACAAAGAAAAAAGAAGAAAGAGAAAGAAGAAAGAAAGAAAGAAAGAAAGAAAGAAAGAAAGAAAGAAAGAAAGAAAGAAAGAAAGAAAGAAGAAAAGAAAAGAAAAGAAAAGAAAAGAAAAGAAAAGAAAAGAAAAGAAAAGAAAAGAAAAGAAAAGAAGGAAGGAAGGAAGGGAGGGAGGGAGGGAGGGAGGGAAAGAAAGAGAGGGAAAGAGGAAAGAAAGAAAGAAAGAAAGAAAGAAAGAAAGAAAGAAAGAAAGAAAGAAAGAAAGAAAGAAAGAAAGAAAGAAAAGAAAAGAAAAGAAAAGAAAAGAAAAGAAAAGAAAAGAAAAGAAAAGAAAAGAAAAGAAAAGGAAAGGAAAGGAAAGGAAAGGAAAGGAAAGGAAAGGAAAGGAAAGGAAAGGAAAGGAAAGGAAGAAGGAAAAAGAGAGAAAGAAGAAAGAACGAAAGGACTGCTAATAATTCCCACTATTCTCCACTCTCTTGGCTTTGCCTCCAAGTTTACCCTGAAGAGTGTGATTATGAGAGCAAGTACTGCAGATTCAGCAACCAAGGCATGGAAATTGGAATTTCTCACCTTCAATGAAGGACACTTTTGTGACAGGATGAACAGAATAACTGTATTCATTCATCGGAGGCTGCCATGCAATGAATTTCCAACTGGTTAACTTCTAAATAACAAGACTTGCTACAATAAAGGCTGAATGGTACTTGAGTTTGGTTCTTACACTATAAAAAGCATCAGGATTTGCACTTACATTAAACTTGGTGGGAAGCTGTTGATATGAAGAAATAGCAAATTGTGACCTGTGGTTTTATTTCATCCATGTGGGCAAATATCTGAGAAATCAATGTCAGGATATGATAAAAGACAATGACACAAAGAGGGGGGAAAAAGTCATAGAGGTAAGATTTAACAACACCTATCTAAGCACCAGCTAGGGAAGATGATGCTCTCAGGCTGACGGGAGGTAAGCTCCTCCCTTGGAGAGGGTCGTATCCAACTATCAGACTCTACTCCATTAAAAATTGCAATCCAATTCTGATGCTACGGTCACCAACCCCCTTGTAGGATCTGGCTTCTTGGAGATCCTGCTTCAAAGGGGAAGAAACATTGTTCAGATGAATGCAACTGCTTGGGCCATCCAAAGTTTCTATTTCTTGTCATCATTAATACCCTTGCATTTTATGTATTTAATATTGTAGTTGAAATTTTCTTGTATTCATACTGAATCCAAGAATGATGTCTCCCAATGCTGTCTTCCATGTCCCAGGAAAGAGTCATTAAGATCGGCAGTTGTTTCCAAAGGCACAACTTTGTAAATTAAAGGCAACTGGCATCTAGCTGGAATTAGTCAATCTTGAAAGTGTCTTACATGAGTCATTTTACAGGACTGACTCAATTGCTTATGAAATGATTTTGAATTTGGGTGTCACATATTTTACTTTCCATTACTAGTTACATTTTGCTCTTTAGCCCAACTTTGTGCCGATGGCAGGAAACACTTGAACTTCTCATCTCGTCTTGCTTAAAGACATCTCTTTGGGGTAATGATCCAGTCTTCTAGAATTTCTCCCCTGCTTGGCTGACAAGGCCATTCTCTGGTTTTCCCAGCAGCTGCACTTCTATAGCCTGACCTGCCTGTCTCTGGGGCTTTATGCATAACTGGGTCTGCCTCTGCCTCTAAAGCTGAGGTCCTTACCGTCTGTGGTCTCCTTGTCTCAACCCTAGACTTCTTCTATGTGGCCAAATCTCAGCTTATCTGGAGCTCCCAAGAGGCCTCTATGGCCCAGCTTGCCACCACCGAGCTGTGGTTTGCTATCCACCCCGCACCCCCACCACCATACTGGTGGCATAGCAAGCCATGCCACTGGGTTCGGCTGTTCTTCAGATCTCTGGTCAGAGTGACCTTTTAACAACTCAGGTATTTTTCATCACCCTTTCTCCCAAAGCATTCAATGGCTCAGATTGCTTTCATGAAGGTGAAGTTTCTTTTTTAATTAGAGAGGTTTTTTTGTTTGTTTTTTTGTTTTTGATTTTTTTTTTTTTTTTTTTTTTTTTTTTTTTTTTTTTTTTTTTTGGCAATAGGGAGCATGCGCTCACCAGAGAGACAGAAAGCAAGAGGTCACCCCTTGGGCAGATGGCCATGCCACAATCCCTTCTCCAGTCATCTCTTGGGATCTTGGGCACTCATGCACACGTGGCCAGCATGAGTTTTAAGCTTCTGGGTCCAGGACTAGAACGACTGACTACGCAGGAGTCCAACAATGTAACCAGGATGTCATCTGCTGGTACCTGAAGCAAAGTTTCTTCAAAGACCAGTGGAGCCGTGCACAGGTTGCCCCTTCCCTGTGCCCACTGTCATCTGGCTCCACATCCTCTCCAGACCTGCTCCAGCCTCACTGGCCGACCCTGAGCCTGTACTTACCGACACGTCCTACCCCCCATAGGGAATTTGCATTTCCCGCGTCCTCTGACTTGAACGGTCTTTCTCTCCCCTTGCCTGGCTAACTCCTATTTGCCCCTCACGGCCTAGTTCACCCACTCCCTATTCAGTGGACCAACGCATTAGACTCCACCCTTACTGTACCAAGGATTCTGAAGCTGTTGTTAGCAGATAACTTCTTTCCCAGGAAAGCAGGGTGGAAGTTAAGCTCTGTCCCTGGCTTCCTCTTTTCTTTTTCTCTTTTCTTTTCTTGGTAGTTGTTGTTTTAATTTGCTATAGTCACATGTGAGAGAGAAAGAAGAAAATGAGAACACATCACTGGGGGGGTGACCGTGCCGCAATCCCGCTCCTCCATTTCTCCTCTCAGGATTTTAGGCACACACACCTGCTCGGCGTGTTTCTCAGGCAGCCAGGTCTAGGACTTGAACTGCATGGTCTGCCATGTGGGATTCAGCTGCTTTAGCCACGACACAACGGGCTGGCTCTTGTGGGATTCAGCTGCTTTAGCCACGACACAACGGGCTGGCTCTTGGCTTCGTTTTTGTCTTTGAGATACGACCTTGGACCCCAGAACTTAGACGTCCACAGTGTGAAAACCACTGCGGTAGGCAATGAGTAGTCCCTTAAAGCACCGGAGGGCTTACTATGCCTTACGAAGATCATTCTTATAGCTGGACAGGGTTGTTGGAGGGGGGATCATGCACCCCACGTGTATCACTGAAGACTTTTCCAGTCTCCCACCTCTGTTCCAGCTGCTGCCCCAGCAGACAGCATGGTCTGGACCTGGGCCGACTCCGTGAAGGCACAACGAGAGCATTGCCCCTGCTCCAGGGTCACACCCTTACCCCCCCACTGCAGGGTACTCAGGTTGATCTCAAGGTGTGGGCATCATAGGATCCGGCTTGGCGGCACCAGGAAACAGCCTGTGTGTTTAGAAACTTACCAGCGCACAGGGACAAGTTCTCCCTTTTTCTTCTTTGGTGGAACTTACGAGACTTTTCAGGGGATGACTTTCAGGCTCAAGAAAACAGGCACACTCAGCAATAGCTGGGGCAGCAGTGCGTCCAGTTTCAACAGAGGGCTCTCCCTCCGTGTCTTCCTCCTTGCCCTCCATTACTCCCTTCGTATGTGCTCCCTAATGGAGCCGTGCTGCCTACCGCTGGCTAAGATGGAAGGGCAAGAGATGAAGGCAGAAGGGTGCCCGTCAACAGAAGCCTGTCGCTAAGCCCAGGAGACTGGAGGCTTTGTCAGTCATTCCTATGAGAGGTGAGCTAGGTCTGCTCACAAGGAGTTGCTATGAGACTGGTGAGAAGAGGTAGACCAGAGAGATGTCACGGAAGGAGAAAAGGTGGGATGTAATGACCACCTAGCTTTGGCGTAGGGGGACTCCCAGGTTTCTAGCTAGTGCACTTGCACGGGATGAGGGTTAAAGGTGCCGGACTCCCACATGGCCAACCACAGTCTGAGTCTTACACCTGCCGGCTCGCTCTCTCTCACTCTCTATCTCTGGTCAAAATTGGAAAATGATGATAATAAATAAATAATTCTTTAAAAAAGAAAAGAAAAGAAAGTTCAGATTTGCAAATGTACCTGAGCTATAGTGAGGCTGCCAGTAAGAAGTTTCTAGTAAATGGCTGGGGTCAGGGATTTGGAGCACAGGAAGGGGTCTGAGCTGCTCATGAAGGTGCGAGACCCAGGGAGAAGCTCGAGGTCAAGGAGCGGGTGAGTCACTCACCCAGAAAGCATGTCAGGAGAGGGCCAAGGACACATCTCTGGGGTGGGGTGGGTGGAAAAAGAACAGCTACAGATGCAGAAGCTGAGGTCTGAGATGGTGGAGTGTATGAGTCAGGGGCTGTCTAGTCTAATCACACATGCGTTTCAACATGAGGAAATGGAAGGTCTGAGAGGCAAGGTCAGAAGACCTTTTATCTGTACAAACCCGACATAGTAGCTCCTGCTCAGCCTTAATATATGTAATAGGTAATATTCAACATAATGTGGTCACTAGCTATAAATCATTTCTAAACTTTGAAAATGGAAAGATCAAACCATATGATCTCAGCAGAAGTCATGGTATTTATGGAAAAAATTCACACTTCAGAAAGGGGAAAATGTCAACTGACTAGCAAATTGATGGGAGTTTCAGTTTTAGTAACTCTGACAAAAGGATTCTGTGACCACATCCATACTCTTGGCTCAAATGTCCGTATGGGGAGTCGGAGGGGAAAAAGTCTGCCACCACTTTCTTAAGTTAGTATCTATATTTGAAAAGATATAATAAACATTTAAAAGCAAACCAACAAAAAAAACCCTATTGTAGTTAGACAGGTTTTGTTAAAAGGTTTATTTTTCCCTTCCATAAGAGAGACAGAGTCTGAGAGAGACAGAGAGATGGATATCTCCACCAGGGTGGTCACTCTGTAATCCACCCCCCGTCTCAGTCAACCATGATCACAAGGCATACATGTGCCCAGTGCACAGGGAGGCCCCAGGATACGAACCTGGGTGCATTCCAGCCTCGCAGGGCACTGTGTTACCACTGCGTCACTGGTTGACCCAGCTGTGGAATTTTCTGGAGACAATGTGGGAGGAGGGTGGGAGAGGAGAAGCGTGTAGAGATGGTAGTTAGGGAGAAAAAGTAGAGAGGTAAGACATTTGTGGAACATAAAAGTGTTTTATTACCTGTTGATGACGTGTGTGGTATTCTCAACTGGACTGGTCTGAGGCATATTTCACGTTGGATAAATTCTCTATACAGGCTAACTGATGTACAGTGATGGAATGTATAAAAAATAATAATTACAATAAAAATGTAAAAAAGATGATAAATAAAATTACATAGTTCTTTTTATTTAAAAAAAGGAATTTTCAATGATTGGAAACAAACCCATTTTACTTATGTTTTCTGAAGCAAACTAAAAACATATTATAAAAACAAAGTGACTACCTACTAATCCATTTGGGAAAGTTTAAGAGACAGATGGGGCTGCTGGCTTACTCCTCCTACTTTGGTGTTTTTGAAAAAGTTCTACTATGAAGGTCTAAAGCTCATTGCTTAATTAAATGTGGTAATGATAAATATCTATGATTTGTCTATTAATAGGAGACCAAGGAACTTTATTTCTAATTAAAGCAAAAGCTAACAAATGGGTCTCAACCTGCTACTAGTAACGGGCCAACCCATTAGTAGTAGCTAAGTGGCTGTTGAAACACCACAAGATTTCTCAGTTCATCTTCACCAATGGAATACCCTGTGTCACATCAGATATTAAAATATGTGTTACAGGCTTTTTAATGAAATCCTAAGCTGAATTTCATTGACAGTATAAGTTTCACCATCTTTTTCCCTTGGTTCATGCTGTTGCATAGACTGACTGGTGATTGGAACAGACGAGATGCAGGTCATGGCTTTTGATTTTCTAAGAGGGCTGAGTTATAAGAACATCACACACCTGGGAGCTTTTGATATAGATCCAGTTGAAACGAAACTTTTATTTTTCTTAAGGTTTTTGCCATAGGGCATGTGTACTCACCAGAGAGACAGAGATAGAGAGAAGGAAAGTGAGAAACCACTCTCTGGGGTAGAGGGTTGGGTGGCCATGTCACAGTCTTGTCTCCTCCATTCTCCTCTTGGGATTTTAGGCATGCACACACACACGCCCCACATGATTTTCAAGCCTCTAGGTCCAGAACTGGAACTATGGTCAACCATGTGGGAGTCCAGTCCACTACACCACCTGCTGGTTCCTAAAGAAAAACTTCTTAACAATCTCTGGAGAAGGTTCCATTCAGTAGAATGAGCTAGCCCCAGAAACAGTCACTGCTAGCTTGTTACCAGCTTAGGGACAACGACTGATCTGGTTAGTATTCTGGTTTGTTGGCTGGCTGAGTGCTCTGAGAGCATAGGTAAAACTCCAGTGTGCGCTCGCTCTCTCTCTCTCTCTCTCTCTCTCTCTCTCTCTCTCTCTCTCTCGCGTGCACACACACACACACACTATGCA
Organism: Tupaia tana; assembly: GCA_026018925.1. Classification (NCBI taxonomy): domain Eukaryota; kingdom Metazoa; phylum Chordata; class Mammalia; order Scandentia; family Tupaiidae; genus Tupaia; species Tupaia tana. The sequence goes on along the minus strand of JAKSZU010000024.1, from coordinate 19,121,814 downwards.
CATGCGTAGGTGATAACCACTGAACTCAAAGAAGACACAACTTTGTTGTTATTTTGTCTCGTTGACAAAGTGAAAATGAATAAGCCCATGTGTCTCAGTATGTGTTATCCTAATCCAAATGGCATTCAGAAACCAATCAGAGCATGTGTTAGTTACTCACTTTCCACAACAAACTCCACAGTAACAATCAGGAGTAGAAGTTTTAGTAAGTGACAGAGTATCCTAAAGGAAAAATGCCTTCTCAAGGTCTGGTTCCTTAGCAAGAAACTTCCATCCCAGCACCCTTTCTTTAATTACAAAGTTTTAAAGAGATGGTAGGACCCGAACCTGCCATTGCAACTCTAACCAGAGAACAAACTCCACTCCTTTGAGAGGATAGGCTTCTTTGATCTCAAAGGGCCATTCTATAACAAAAGAAGAGGACCATTGCCAATAGGGTATGAGATACCCCTTCTTAACCCAGAGGCCTTATTTCTGTATGTATACAGCTGGATGTTGGGTAGGATTTTTCCAGACACACGTGTTCGGTCAGGACGGATTTTCCAGACACACATGTTCGGTCAGTCCTCACTCTTTCCTTCTTTCTTTCTAAAATACAAGCTTTAACATCTACTCTGGTTTGAATGTGTCTCGATAAGTTGTGTTGAAAACTTGATTTTCAATGCAATGGTGTTGAGAGGTGAGATCTTTAAGGGGTGATAGGCCAATAGGTTCTGCCCTCATGAATGAATAAATGTCATTCCCACAGGAAGGGGTTAGTTATTGCAAGGATGGGCTTGTTATAAAATTAAGTTGGCCCTCTCTCATTCTCTGTTGCCCATTAGCTTCAGACATGGCATGGTTCAGCAAGAAGGCCCTCCCTGGATATAGGCCCCTGGATTTTGGAGTTACCAGTCTCCAGGAACTGTTACAAGTAAATATCTATCTTTTATAAATTACCCAGTATCTGGCATTCTGTTTCAGCAGCACAAAATGGACCAAGACAATATCTTGGTAAGAAAGCTTTTCTTGGAAATAGATTTAGGACTCATGGAGCTAAGTCATACCAGGGAAAAGGACATTAGCATTAATTTAGGTATGCGGGACATGCCCTCCCAACCACTCTCCGAGAAGTCCTTTGTATCTATCCTGCGATATCACAAATGCATTGCTCTAAGGCACCAATGCTACTGCTGAGTTTTTCACTGTTACCAGTGGAGCCTTCTGATCTGGCCACACAGGAAACCAGAAAATAAGTGACTTTAGGGCCTTGTAAATAAGTTATTGGGCCTCCTGAGCCTGATATGCAGTGGTTCTGGGGCTCGATTCTTTCATCTCTAAAAGTATTTCCCACTTGTTCCATTTGTAAGTCTCTTTATTCCCCTTTATTCTACACATCATTGCCGCATTGATTTTTCTAATGTTAGTCCTGATCTCAGCCTTCCCCTACTCCATGGCTACTCTTCCCCCTCAGACGGATGCAGAAGCTTTTCATCCACAATTGAGACCTGCTGGTTTAAAATTCCCACCCATCATTTAACCATTTTCTTCTAAATCTCCTACTTATACTATGCTCTGAGCTGAAGGAGAGTTTCTGTTCCCTGATACCTTCATGCATTCGTCCCTCAATCTCTTTCTCATAAACTGTCAAGTCCCCTAAAAACACTTTCAAATTCACCTCAACAAAGAAGTATTTCTTTCATTCCTCCAAGTCCATAGGGTGTCACTTCTTTCATTAGCTGCTGAACCTCAAACTTCTCCTTGGAAGATTAGTACTTCACCTAGAGGGGGGCCAGAAGGTGGCGTAGCGGTTAAGATGTTGGACTCCCATGTGACCGACCACAGTTCAAGTCCTGAACTTGGTGAGTTGAAACTCAGCTGGGCACGTGGGCATGCATGACCAAAGTTCAAGAGGACAATGGAAGAGAAGGGATTGCAGCATGGCCATCCCCCTGGGGAGTGATTTCTCACTTTCTGTCTCTCTGTCTCTGTCTCTCCAGCAAGTACATGAGAGTTATAGCAAAAATCTCTCAAAAAAAAATTCACTTAGAAATGTGTGTGTGCTTGTTTAACTCCATCTTCTGGTTAGACTATAACCTCCTTAAAAACACACACCATGTCTCAATCTTATCTTTGCACCCACCCACCCACCTTTACAGCATTGTGCCTACCACCTATCTGTGGGGAGGAGCTGAACTGAGACATTTGCCATTTATTTATAAATAAGCAGAGAGGTGTCAGATATCAGACAGAGCTATGGAAGTGAAGTAAAAATCAGAAAGGCCTTTATGGGCCAGCTAGGTTGCATTGTGGTTAAGGTGGCTGGAACCCACATGGCCAGTTGCACTGTTCAAGTCCTGGATACAGCAGCTTGAAAAACATGCTAGGTGCAAGTGTATGTGGGCCCAGAATCCTGAGAGGAGTATGGAAGAGAGAGAATTGTGGTGTGGTCATCCTCCCCCAAGGGGGTACTTCCTCAGTTTCTCCGTGCGCGCGCTCGCTCTCTCTCTCTCTCTCTCTCTCTCTCTCTCCCCTCCTCTCCCATGAGTGCACATGCCCTATAGCAAATTATAAACAAAATAAGAAGAAAGGTCTATAGAGGACCATCGTCTTTCTTCTCTAGAGAAAGGAAAGAGTATCTTCCTTTTCAGTCATACTAACCTGGTACTGTCCCATACTATAGTCCAGTGAGGTAAGAAATAACAAAAGAGGGACCAGCAGTTAGCGTAATGGCTATGTCACTGGACTCCCATTTATTTGACCACAGTTTGAGTCCTGGACCCAGTGGCTTAAACTCACGCCGGGCGCGTGTGCGTGCATGCCCAAGATCCTGAGAGGAGAATGGAGGAGAAGGGATTGCTGCGTGGCCATCCCCCTGGGGGATGATTTCTCGCTTTCTGTCTCTCTGTCTTTCTGGCAAGCACACACGCCCTATGGCAAAAACTTCTCCCCCAAAAAAGAAATAACAAAAGAGAAAAAGGAGACTTTAGATTTCTACATAATGTTGCCTCCAGAGTGAAGGGACATCACATGTCTCGAGCATTATTCTTAGAGTATCTGTGAACAATGAGAGAAATGCAGACAGGAAAAGAGGGATTTGGAGAGGGTGGGGTGGCCCCTTACAACTAATCAAGAAAGCAGATGGTAGTGGTGGTAGTGAGGGTGGGGATAGGACGAGAAAAGAAAAATGGGGACACACTGAGACACTGAACTGGAGAGAAAAGGCCTTCCTATTTGTTGAGATCAGGGCTACTGAAAACACAGCTCTTCTGACAGTTCAGTCTCTGTCCCTGCCCCATCTGTGAAACCCCACAGAGGCCATCGAAGTCCCAAGCACTTGAAGAGTCTTGAATTAAAAGGCCCTATGCAAAGGCAAAGCATTATTATTACTATTATAGGGAACCTGTCATAGACAGAAACAGACACCACAATGCATAATTTTTTAAAAATAAATACCATGCTGTCAAATTGGATACTGACTGGCTGTTAGATAATTTGGCAACTGTAGCAGAGCAAATGTTCAGGAGAGGTGAGTATTTTTCCACTACTCCAGAAGGCTGGAAGCATAAACAGCAACAATTTCTGCATCAATCTTTCAGTCGTGTCCATCAAATTAGGCTTTCAAGTTTAATGCGGAATAAAATACCCTAAACACAGCCGAGAGCCAGCCCAGACGGAGCATCTTGAACATGGCACGCGGAAAGAGGGAGCATGCACGTTCCACGTGAGCGTTTCAGCTCTGTCAGAAAAATGCAGCACATTACAGACATCAGCGGTGAGTTCTTCAGCGCATTCCCTTTTCGCAGTCCGAAGGGAATTCGTGTCGGAACTGCAGGAGGCACTGTCATTGCAGTTCCGGCCGAGCCCGTAGTAGCAGAGGAGGGAAGTGCAGGGAGCTGGACACCTATGCTCTACCGTAAACTGGGACACGCTGAGAGTGGAGCCAACTTACACAATAGGCATGCCCATCACCCGGGCCAGCTCTTCATGCCAACATCAGCACCAGGCAAGACCCACTGTGCGCATCTGGGTTGAGGACCAAGGGCATCATTGTGGGTAGGGGTGGTGCCGTGTAGCCACTTCCCACAAGCACAAGCATTGGCTATTAATAGTTATGTTTATACCAGGGAGAATTGAAGCCATCGCAGAAGAGGAAACTAAAGACATTAAATTTTAGTAGAGCTAATTTTGGAAGAATGGGGAAAGTGCTGAGGGAAATGAAACAGGATGAAGCTGTTGAGGAGATAGCCACAAAGGAAATAGAAAGTGTTCAAAGATAAATTAATGCATGACCAAAAATCACTACAAGCCACCCGGCTATAAATATTCTAACAGGGGGGTGGAGGCCAAGGTGGATTAAAAGTGAGAATTAACAGTAAGAGAAACAGAAACTCTGTGTGATATGAGTTTGTGGAAGTATGAGGAACAGAGGGGACTAAAGGGCAGTCACTGAGTGGCGGTAAGATGAGGGGAGGTAGCTCTTTAGGCGGCGAGTGCCCCTGTTCACTCCTCTGTGCCTCTTCCTCTGGCTCCTGGCCTGCCAGCCTGGAAATACTCCTCTGGCACCTCTCTCTCTAGCATCTTCCTCAACTCTGGATTCACCTCATGTTGGCTTCCCTATGTTCTTGACTGAAGGTAGGGAGAGGTTTTATCTGAAGATGCTGGGGGGAACCCACCTCAAAAAAAAAAAAAAAAAAAAAAGCTAAGGACTTAGCAGTGACTACTCTGCTTCTTCAGAATGCTCCCTCAGAACCAGCAGATGGCATTGTGTCGGTGGACTCCCATGTAGTTGGCCACAGTTCGAGTCCCAGACCCTGCAGCTTAAAACTCAAATGGGGCACGTGTGTGTACATACTCAAAATCCTGAGAAGAGAATGGAGGAGAAGGGATGTGGCATGGGGGTGATTTCTCACTTTCTGTCTCTCTGGCAAGAGCATGTGTCCTATAGCAATAATTGCTCTAAAAAAAAAAAAAAGAAAGAAAGAAAGAAAAGAAAAGAATGCTCCCTCAGAGCCAAGTGGCAGCACAGTGGTAAGACAACTTGACCCACATGAGGAAGGTTCTTGGTTCACGTCCTGGGGCCTCCCTGAGCATGGCGGTGCACACGAGCCTGTGATCCAGGATGGCTGAGACCCGAGGGTGAATTGTGGCTTGGAACCTGATGGCAGTGCCGACCCCTCAATGCCTTCCCTCTCTCTCTCAGAAGAAATAGATTCAATAAACTTTTAAAATAATGCTTCCGTGGGGGCCAGCAGATGGCGTAGTGTTTATGTTGATGGACTCCCACATGGCTGACTGCGATTCAAGTCCCAGACCTGGTGGTTTGAAAATCACGCTGAACACATGTGTATGTGTGCCCAAGATTCCAGGAGAATGGAGAATAAGGGATTGAGGTGTGGTCATCCCGGGGGGAGGTGGGGGGTGATTTCTCGCTTTCCCTCTCTCTGTCTCTCTCTCTCCAGAGAGTGCATACACCTTCTGGCAAAACAAAACAGAACAAAACTTCCTTGAATTCAAATGACAAGAGAAAAGCTTCTGAAGTTTACAGTGAAGAAGTTGAGCTGTAGACAGCAGACCAGCATCTTGTTATGGAGAACAGAATCACTGACGAAAGGACGAGGGAGGTCTCTGCCTCACTGTTGCCCTAGGGACATTCCTCTGAACTCAGTGGGGAGAAGGCATACATCTCTCTGCATGGCTTTGCACAAGGGAAAGGAGGCACCAGAGACCTGTAGCTTTAAGCCTTAACTCGCTAATAAGTAGGTCAAGTAGAAATCTGCAAATTAAAAATGGAAATCAGGAAGGGGCAAAAATTATACCTCATGGCTAAATTACCAGTAAATGACTCCAATTCAGCATGGTAAGAAAGGGATAAATAATAAAAAGAATCCTCTGATCTACAGAAATCAAATATGCTTATCAGCAACCATACATATTCTACAACCCAAAATAGCATGGGTTTTAATATTTCCTTTTGATAGAGTTTTGGCATCTTGGTTTGGTGGGTAGCTTTCCTTTTGCAACAAAGACTTGGATATTGTTTCGTTAGCTGCTACTTACATGCAAGCCCCAGGACATCAGCTAGGGGTCCTGCTGGGAGCTGGCTGTAGGTTGGGGATCCCCCACTATGCTCTATCATCCGTGTGTGAGCTCCCTGTGGAGGAGAGTAGACATGCTACCCCTTTTCACATCTTACCTTCACAATGGAGACAGTAGCAGTGAGGACACTGAGAAATCTGGGGCCCGGGATGTCCAGAAGATAGCCTAGGGCTTAGAGTCCACTTGAAGCCTAAAGACAGCAAGTTCACTCTGATTCTGAAGAAAGTTGGGGAGAAAGAGACTCTGCTGGGCTCTCCTCACGTCCTAGTTCATGGTGTGCCAATAACAGGACACTAGAAAGGAGCTGGGCCAGGGTGAATAGTGGCCACACCCTATGGGTGTCCATGCAGAGCCCCAGAAGGTGATCTTATTTGGAAATAAGGTTGTTGCAGATGTACTTAGTTAAGACAAGGTCTTACTAACTTAGGGTTAGCCCTAAATCCAATGACTGGCATCCTTATAAGAAAATCACATAAAGACATAGAGACAGACCGCCACATCCAGGCGAAGAAGGTCATATGAAGACAGAGTGGACGTTGGGATGATGCAGCTACAAGCCAACTAGTGTCAAGGACCGCAGGAGCCACCAGAGGCTAGAAAGAGGCAAGCAGGGATTCTTCCCTGGATCCTTTGGAGGAAGCGCAGCCCTGTCCTGATTTTGGATGTCTAGCCTCCAGAACTGTGAGCCAATAAGCACCTGCTGTTCAAAGCCAACTAGTCTGCGGCCCTTGGTTAAGACAGCCCTAGGAAACTAACATGAGGGATGTAACAGGCAGATATTCCCACAGCATCTGAAAGAAGGAGTGAGGGAACACTCAGAATAACTACAAAAAGCTGACCCAAGACGACAAAAGCACAGCGAACCACAGCCTCTTACTAGAGTGTAAACAGCCCAGTGTAACCCACACACACAGTTGGGGGTGGAGAGAAGAGTCAGAGGACATTTTAAAAACTGAGCCTTGGGATAATTTTGATGCGCATGAAAGTAATCCCCATTGTTCAGATACTGCAAAGGGAACAGCAGGCAGGAGCAGAAAAGACAGTGTCTTTTGTTTCCAAGGGGCAGTGTTTTTAGCAGCACTCTGCTGGAAGCTATTTCTTCCCACCCAAAAGCACAGAAGAAGAAAAATCGCTCCTTCTAGCAGGTGAAAGGAGACTGAGAGACCAAATGATTATTGGAATCAGTACTGGAGCAGATTTGGAAACCTAGGCTGAATCATGGAAATCAGGCTCAGATGTGTGCAGCGGCTGTACCTGCGGTGTTATTCCCTGCGTTCATGGTCAAGTCCTTCTTCCATTCCAACCTTCACAGCTTTCCCAGAAGCGCCCAGCCTCCTCCTTCTGTCCTCTTCTTTCTTGGCTTTGTGTATCCTTGCACTTCACGTAGAGAAAATTCAGGTCTTCTACCATGGACTCCTGCCACTTCCTGCTCCCTCTTCTTTTTTCTTCTTCTTTTGTTTTTTTGAAGAGGTTTTTGCTATAGGTCATATGTGCTTGCCAGAAAGACAGAGAGAGACAGACAGAAAGCGAGAAATCACACCCCCCCCCAAGCGGGGGAGATGGCCACGCCGCAATCCCTTCTCCTCCATTCTCCTCTCTGGATCTTGGGCATGCATGCACAGGCACCCGGCGTGAGTTTAAGCCACCTGGTCCAGGACTTGAACTGCGGTTGACTACATGGGAGTCCAGCGACATAGCCATTATGCCAACTGCTGGTCCCACTCCTGCTCCCTATTCTACAAGTGTCCATTAGATGTCTCTCTCCTGCCCTGGAAGAGCAAATGTTCCTTACATGTCAAAGTCAACTCCTCCATCCTCGACTCTTCTCAGGGGCCTGGCATCCCCACTTATCTCATTTTCTATGTCTCCACCGTCTTCTCATTCCCTTCAGCATGAAGCATATGCAATCCTTCTTGATTTAGGAGACCTGACTCTGTCTGTGGTAGCTCCCATCACCAGTAATAACCATTTTCTCCTATCCCTTCCTTTCTTGAAGCTTTCTGGAGACACGTACTGCGTTCACAGGATCATTTCTGCACCATCATGCTACAGCCTGGCTCTTGACTCTACGATGACACTAAAACCATCCTAGCCAAGGTGGTTACCAAACTGGATGGACACTCTCTAGTTCCTATCTTAGTTGACCTTGGTAGCATTGATCTTGGTAGCATTTAGTATTGCCAACCCACCCCCCTGCCCCACCACCAAGTTATTCTTTGACTTAAATGACATTGGGAACTCTGCACAAAGATTATCAACCACACTCATTGCAATGCATGCTGATGACTCACAGACATCGCTAAAGCTCTGGACTTTCTCCTTACATTTGTAGCCTACAGGCCCTCCTAACTCAACAGGCCTAAAATTAAGCTATTCAATCAGCTCTGCTTTCTCTCCCCCTCCTTTCCTCTTTGAATTCCTGAAATCTTTTTTTAAGAATTATTTAATTTTATTTATTTATTTATTTATTTATTTATTTATTTATTTTAATTTGACCAGAGAGGGACAAAATGAAAGAGAGAGAGAGAGAGAGAGAGAAAGTAAGAAAGCAAGCTCCCAGGTTCAGGACTTGAACTGTGGTCAGTCATGTGGGAGTCCAGCACTCTTAACTACTATGCCACCTGCCGACCCTCAGACTCTTGAATTCTTTGCTAATAATTCAACTAAGTGTTCTTGAACCAGCAAGGGTTTAGGTTCTTGGTCTTGAGCTTGTAGAGATAAATAAGATCTCAGATTCCAGGAAGGGAGAAAGACAGGCAAACATATATGTAAATTATAGTTTGCCCTATTCCATTCTGTTTTTAATAATAGAAGATATCTGAGTCTCCATAATTTAAAATAAGAGAAGTTTACTAGGCTGATGGTTCGGAAGGCCAAGGGCCACAGGACCATATCTGGTGAGGGTCTTTTGCTGATGGATAACATGGTGGAGGCAGGAGCTTGAGCAGAGTGTGTCTGTGTCCATGTGATTCTCTGTCCTTATAAACTCACTAGAGCTCAACCATGAGGGCCCTGCAATGATGCTTAAGCACTTCCCAAAGTCTGTTATTGATTGCACATACAAAAATCTCTCAAAACATAGCTCAGACAATTCAGTTTCTCTCCTAATTGGCCAAACTTCCATTTTATCCCCAATTCTACCTCTATGATTGCAAGAAGCTCATTCAGTTCATTCATGACTGTATCACACATGATTCGATCCATTTCTACACGCAATAGGTACTTGATAGAGTGGCCAAATGCAAGAATGTTCTGGAATGATATTTATGTCACAAAAACCTAGACCTACTCATGCTCCTTTATCCTTTATGAATGGTCAAGGCTCCTCATTGCCATAAAATAAAATTGAAAACTGAACTTGAAAACAATCCCTTTACAATCTGGTCTCTGCAAATTTTTACCATTCTCACTTTTATCAGTTCTTCTGTTCACCCATGTTTTAGCCACACAACGCTATCATGGACATGTCAGCAGATATATCACACTCTTTCAAGCTCCTGTGTCTTTGTACTATTCCCTTCCCGGAAATAATTTACCTTCCTGTTCCTTAAGGTGGACTTTCATTCATCTTTAAGATGCAGTGAGGCATCTTTTCACTTCTCCCAATCATCCTGCCTGCCTAAGTAAGGCCATGATGTGTCCTTGGCCCTCTGTGGTTATAGACTTTCACAATGCCCGTGAGTAATTATCCCTCTGGTATATTTACATATCCTCTTCTCCAGTAAAATCGTGAACTTTTTGAAGACAGGGGTAGGGAGTCAGAAGACTAAAATCAACCTCATTAGCAGGTGACGGTGTCATTCATGGGTCAAAGAGGAAGAAGCCAGGAGAACAAACACAAGTAGGCTGGTTTGAGATGCTCCTGCTGCATACACGGTGCTGTCTCCCTGGGTGAAGTTATATTATGTTTATATAAGAAGGCAGTCAAGTGTGTAATATATTTAGAAAGATTTCTATCAAAATGGTTCGGATTTTTAAAAATATTTGGGAGCTTACAGAGGATAAGCTTTAATTATCTAAAGACTCATTGGTATGGAACACCTCATTGCCTCCTAACGCTAGATAAATGGATACGAACAAAGGTCACAAAACATACAGCAACACCTTCAGAGCAAATGCGAGATGACAGACTCCACCGGGGTGATCTGCACCATTGAGCCCCAAAGGAAAAACTAGAAAGACCATGGATAAAAGCCACAAAAGTGAGGAAGCCATAAAACATTCAGCAGGAGGAGGGAGAGGATGCGGTGCTGGGGAGGGGCAGAGTTCTAGAGGCCTGGAAGAGAACGCTCTTCCTGTAGACACAAAGGGAGACTGCTGCTTAAAAACGGTTTTCAAAATCACGATATTTAGCATACCCATGACTCTCTTGATATGCATAGCATGATTATGAATATTAACTAATTAATCGACCTGCAGAACCCTCTTTAGAATTCAGCGATACTGGATCCCAACTATAAAGAAGCAAACATTCCTGGGGAAGCCATATAAAATCCTCTGGCTGGGGAAGCCAGACAATGGCACAACAGTAAACTGTGATGCTCTGAGGGGCAATCCCACCTGGGAAGGTCCCCAGTTCAAGTCCAGGGACCACCCTGAGGATACCAGGCACCCATATGCCCAGCCTGATCCAGGGGTTGGATCACAGTGTAGGGTTCTTTTGGGGGTTCTCTCTGTTTCTCTATGTCTCTCTCTCTCTCTCTCTCTCTCTCTCTCTCTCTCTCTCTCATCACTTTCACTCATAAAATAAGTAAGTAAATAAATGAACATGAAAAGACAGCAATGGTACCACTCTCATGTATCTATGTAAAAGACCACCATGGTGATAGATAAATAACTGGTTTGGGGAAATGTTGAATAAGATCAAGGTTCACTCTTATTTTTTCAGATTTGTGCCTCTCTATTTAATCTTCATGTTTACCACAAAATGATTGTAAGTTTGTGAAGTTTTCATTTCTGATGAGGAGCTGAAGAAAAAGAAAAGACAGATGAGAAGAGGAAGCACCTAGGGAAAACTTGAGATGTAAGTTCTAAACGCCAGTTTTTTTAAAAGAAGAAATTAGCAGAAATAAGTCTTCCAACTGTGTGTACCCACCAGTCTAAATGGAGAGGCGGCTCTGTTTTATTTAGAATTTGGCTCTGCGGAGTGGCCTGGGGAGACAGGCGTCTCCTTCTCTGGAGGGGCCCAGAGAAACAGCAGTCACTCAGCATTCTCCCTGCCAACACCTCACGGAAACAACACCCAGCAGCGGCTCGATCTAACAGCAGACACCAGCGCCTAGCACTCAGAGCTCAGTTCTCTGCGGAGAGGCAAGGATCCTGGAGCATGAATAGCAACAACAAAAAGGAATTATTTTAAACTTCCCTTTTACATTCTTTTTTTTTTTTTTTTTCAAATGACCTCTTCTAATTGAATGCGTACAGTTGGTATGAATTGAACGGAAGATCAGAAGAAGAAACGTAGACAAGGGGAGGTGATAGAAACATAGTGTGTCAATTCTGCAAAATAAATAAATATATAAATAAATAAATAAATAAAAATAAATGCAGGAGCCATGAACTAGGCCAGCTGCCGGAATCAGGGCTACAACATCACACTCAGCCCTAAGAGGTTCTGTGTTTTCCTGTGGAAAGGTCCAGCCTTTGGCCCTTGGAGATCTCTCAGCCTCATCTCTGACCAGTCCAACCCAAATGGCCCACTCTCTTAGCATAGCTGGTACCTCTTTGTGTTTTTATGACTCAGCCCAACCTCCCTTCTCTCAGAAAACTTCCCTGGTTCCCATGGGCTGAGTCAGATCTGATGTTGGGCTCCCATAGCCACCCCCCCCCCCACCTTCCTATAATTCTTTCCTCTCTCTTTTCTAACTTCCCTTATTCTACCATTTGGCAAATATTTACCAAGTACGTGTATGTTGCAGTGACTGTTCTAGACGCTAGAATTATAACATTGGGGCCTTGGACTATCCATGGGGTAGGATGGGGTGGAGAACAAAACATGTTCCCCCAAAGCATCCCAAGTTATAAATAACATATATTTTTATAATAACAGTTTTGTAATGACAGTGACATGTCTGATCTGCAGAGGGATGTTTACTTTCAATTGAGTAGACAGTGAAGGACTATCTCTTTTTTTTAAAAGAGAGAGATTTTTGCTGTAGGGTGCACGTGCTTATCAGATACAGAGAGACAGACAGCAAGAAATCACCCCCTGGGGGAATGGCCACGGCGCAACCCCTTCTCCTCCATTCTCCTCTCAGGATTTCAGACATGCAAACACACGCACCTGGTGTGAGTTTTAAGCTGCCGGGGCTGGGACTCGAACCATGGTTGACCATGCGATCACTATGCCATCTACTGGCCCCTGTGAAGGACTATCTTAGAGTGGTCATTATAAGCTGAGACCTTGACGATACAAAGGAAGTGTCAATGGGAGGATCTGGACCGTTGGTGACAACACCGTTTGCAAAAGTTCTGAACTGGATCGGGTGCTTCGGGAACAGATCCAAGGCCAATGGGGCTCAAATAGAGTGAGTACACAGAGGGCCAGATGAGGTCAAAGGGGTGGGCAGGTTCCAGGTTTCCTTTCTAGGCCATAGAAGGCACATGGATTTTGTCCTGAGGGTAATCAGAAGCTGTCTATGTAAGTGGTGAGTGAGAGGCTTTTACCGAATCACCTGGGGAGACTTTTTTTTTTTTTGGAGAAGTTTTTGCTATAGGGCGCGTGCGCTCGCCAGACAGACAGAGACAGACAGAGAGATAGAAAGAGAGAAATCACCCCCCAGGGGGGATGGCCACGCCACAATCCCTTCTCCTCCATTCTCCTCTCAGGATCTTGGGCGTGCACGCACACACGCCCGGGGTGAGTTTAAGCCACCGGGTCCGGGACTGGAACCACGGTCGATTACGTGGGAGTCCAGCAACATAGCCATTACGCTAACTGCTGGTCCCCCTTGGGGAGACATTTTTAAACTCACTTGTTTGCCAATCATTCCCCGGGCCTGGGGGAGACTGGGCATCCCATTTAGCGAACCATTGGCTAAAAAACTCCATAAACACCCCAAACTTCTCATGTCCAAGACCAAACTCATTGTCTTCCCCTTGTTCACCCTGCATTTTGTTCCCTTGTCCACGTCCCCTCATACTGAGGACACTGGCAGTTCTCAGCACTCCAGGTTAAACATCAGAACTGACCCTTGACCCTTGCTTGACTTTCACCACTAAATCCAGTTAGACTGAGTCCTGTTAATTTTATCAACAAAATATCTCTTGAGATGGCCCCTTCTCTCCTTCCCCACAGTCAATCGCGTTCATTTAGACTTCTGTCACTGGATGTGCATACTAGTCCTCTAAACTTCCCATCGTTCTGTGTGCAAAGCACCTTCCATACTGCAGCTGTTCCCTCTCAAGAACGGGGACTGTGGGGGCGGTGAGCAGATATCTGACATTTCTCTCCTTGTCCAACAGCCTCAATAACTGCATGTGCTCACAGGATAAATCCCAAGTCCTTACTATGGCTTATCAGCTCCTTTTCAATCTACCTCAAGTTATGTTCCCCACACCACCCTAAAATCCTATTTCCTGCGAGTACTTCTTACTTCTAGAACACGCCATGCCTTTTCATGTCTGTCCTCTCACAAGCTCTTTTCTTTGTCTAAAATGCTCTTTTTCTCTGGGTAAATTTCACTTGCTTTTTAAGTTCCAGCTCCAGTGAATCCTCCTCTGTCATTGTAGGTGGTCCATTATCAGTGCCACTGTACAGCACTTAGCACTTGATAGTTTCAGGACTTCTCATTTTGGTTATAAATATTTGTATTCCCGTGAGCCGTAGAGGTTACAGTAGAGGTTAGGTCACTTTATTTCTAGCCCCTGACACAGTATCTAGCACCGAGTGCAAAAAGAGATTTGTTGGATGGCTAAACCCAATGAGTTACCTCTGCCCTCCTTCTCCCCATTGTCACATAAGTTGATAACTTAGTCCCTCTGCAAGCAAACCAAAAAAAAAAAAAAAAAAGTCATAATCATAATAATAGCCACATGCAAACTTCAAAGCCAGTTCTGTTCAAGGGCACCCATGGATACTTCCTCACTCACAGCTTTAAATAATGTGAGGTGATGCTAAATCGGAATTATCTTGGCGCCATCACTGTATCTGAGATTTAACTGAGTTTAGGCCAAAAGATTTCATTTTTTTCAAGTAGTTTGCCAAAATGGCTAAAACAGAAACAAGCAGACACTGCTTTAAATATGAGTTCTTTCCTCTTTGTTCAGGGAGTTACTGGCCCACTTTAAAATGGGTAAAAGCTCCCCAGGGGAGAAAAGCCATGATCATTCCTTTTAGCTTAACTACAGGTAGGACAGCCACTCGGCAACCCTGGAGTGTCTGAACTCTTTTCCTCACACTTTTATTTGGGTTTATGTGATATAGTGTCCTGCTAAGAATTTGCTAGTGAAAAAGTTGGTGTTATTAATGTTTGGCTGGGCTCATAAGTCTGAGCAAGATGGTATATCTCCCTTAGAGCTTTATGGACTCAATCACAGAACAGAACATAAATGCATGGACAGCTGTGATTCCTGATACATAACTACATTGAAATAAAACCAGAGCCTTGGGAGAAGGGGGCTGCCGTTGCACAGAGAGACCTCTGTATTGCTCTCTTGAATCGTTTAGCTGTGTTCCTCTTTTCCTGGACAATGGAAAGGCAGCTTCATTGGGTCACATACTCATTCTGTGGAGTATGTGCTGCCCAACTTCTGGGTCATACAATACCACACTGGCAGGTTTCCATTTCTTCATCTAAAACACAGGGGAATTTAGGTCTGGGAGAGTATGACTCTTTTGAGTTTATAGAAATCAAGAATTGTGGACAAAGCTGCTACACAGGTCTGGGAAGGGTTACAAAGGCAATGGGCATTCAGCAGTCCCTGAAAGAATACGCAGGATTTCTAGTGAGGAGTTAAGAGAGGATGGGAGTGCTTTCCTAATATGCCAAACTCATTTTTAGCTCACTCTTTCTGCTCGTTACCCATTGTGTTTACCAAGGCTATCCTAAAGGAGTTGGTGTGCAAAGGGCAGAGATAGAAAGGGGAAGCATGCCCTGAGGACAGAGAGTAAACCAATTTGGCAGGAGAGTGAAGTCCCACCAATTGTGTCACTTAAGTCTTTTGTCTACTAACATTAATCAAGATCTTTTTATAGGTTCAACACTGTGCCAGGAGTCTGGCGATGCAGAGAAAGGAGACATAGTTTATGTCCCCAAATAACTCATAGTCCAATGAAGAAACCAAACTTTTAAACAAGTTGAGAGCAATACGATAGATCCTATAGTAAGAGGTGTAAGCAATTGCCTTGGAACCACACAGAGTAGACTACCTGACTGCCCAGAAGAGACTCAGAAATTTTCAGAGCAGTGATAACATCTGGACAAGACTTAAAGATAAGCAGGAGCTCACTAAGCAAGGCAGAAAGAGAGCCCCAGCAAAGAGAAGAGGAGATGGCTAGCTAAGCCTTCGACTTATTGCTCTCCATGAACCTTCAACTACTTATTGTACAATGTCCTGAATGCTTCTTGAATATACCAAACTCATTTTTAGCTCAGTCTTTCTGCTCATTACTCATTGTGTTTGCCAAGGCTGGGATGCTCATTCCTAAATGCCAAGGCCCAGTACTTCTCTCAAATTTCCCATGTGATCCTCCCAAGTACAGTAGTTAGAGAAATGATATTCATGCTGATAGCCCTGAGTCGTCCCGAGATGAGACAAGGCAGTGTTGAGTAATGGCGGGTATACGCTTACACAAAAGAACTGTTTGTTGGGATCCTTCGACTCCTGTTCCCAAAAACATCCCAGGAAAATGCAATGCCAAGTTAGCAAATGGCTGCTACTATTCCAACCCACAGTGTTCTCTCCCGGTTTGGAAATTCTAAAACACCCTTAGTTTGTACTGCCAATTTAGCATATATAAATGTATCATTTTAAAAATACATGAATCATTTTAATTGTTTCTCATGTGTTAGTTGTAGCTCACTAACCAGACAATAGTTAGTTGTATAGTTAGTTTTATCTTCATGATGGGAACCAAGTCTCACATTCTTCTATAAGTAGTAGCAACTCTGTCCCCTGGGGCACCATTGACAGTTACAGTGACACCAGGCATGGTGTGGCTCTGCTTAGAAGCCTCCCGTTACTTCTCTCTTGTCACTGTGGGGATTTATGTTACGGCCAGATTGAAGAACTTCAAGTTGCCCACAAATGCTCCTCTCTCTCATTTCCCTGTACTGGGAGCATCCATCCACTCAATTGTGGGCACACAAAAAATATTAGATTCAATGATTTTCTTCAAATGTTCACTCTCTTCTTGGTCCTAAAAATGAAATGCCTTAGAGCGTTGCCTGGCCTATGACAGCAGCTCAAAGGCATTCTTTGAATCCAATACCACTAATTTTATGCAAATGATTCCTAAAGTGACATCCCTAATCTCGACATGCCACATAAACTCCGAGACACCTGAGCGTCATGGCACATGAGCCTAGAGCCTCCCATTATCCTCTAACCCCAGGCACTCAAACTCAATATGCACAGAATCCATCCTGGCCATCTCACCCTGGCACCTGCTCTTCCTTCTTTATTCCCCACATCAGTGATTGGCATCCGTTCTGTTGCTCAAGCCAAGACCCCCTGAGACATCTTCCACTTAAAAGTAGAGGGACCATCAAACTTACCTTACAATGTGCTGCTCCTTCGTGAATGAGAGAAAGTTCTAACAGTAATTAGGGACTATTCAGGACTGACCAAGCACTACAATGCTTCTATTTCTTGTTCACTCTGGCTACTTTCTTTCCTGATGATCAATCCGTTTCATATCTAAATACCTTTTGGGCCCTGTCATCATCTTTTCCCAGATTATGGTGAGGGTCCCATATACTTTTCCTGCTCACAAATTTTCCTCTTTCCAGTCTATTTTCTATCTAGCAACAAGATCCTTCTAAAACATATATGGTCATGCATCTCACTTGATAGAGATGCCTTCTAAGAAATGTATCATTAGATGAGCTCATCATCATAGTGTATTGACACAAACCTAGATGGTATGACCTAAACGCATCTAGGCTATATGACACGGTCTGTTATAATCTTATGGGGCCACCATCATAAACATGGTCCATCACTGACTGAAACATTGTAAGATGCATGACTATATTCAATCTTCTCACTCTTGTGTTTGAAAACCCCCAGTGATCTTGCAATTCCTTAAGGATAAAGTTTAAACTCCTCCATCTGGTCCTCAAGGACCTCTTCAACATCACATTACCCTTCCCTCTTTTCGCACTGAGGATGGAAGTACTTGAAGCTCACTGCTTGTCCCCAGCCTCTCCTCGCCTGCTCTGCCCAGTGCCTGATACTCTTTCTCTCCCGTGTATCTTTCATATGGTGAACTCTTCTCTACCTTTCAGCACCCCTCAATCTTATCCCCAAGACTTAAAACCAGCAACAGAAATGACTTACCTAGAAAACAAATAAAACCATGTCACCCCCTTGATCAACCAATTACGTGATTCCTGACCTCCAGCTGCATAAAATCCAGGTTCCTTAATTGTCCTCTGGAAATGTCAATTCTCACTGCTTGTCTTTGCTTTCAGTGCTCTTGTGTCTAGAATAACAAGATCATCTTTTTTTTTTTTTTTTTTTTTTTCGGGTACTGTAAACTCTGGTTCTATCATCTTGAGCCAAGAAAAAAAATTACATTTATTTATTTATCTCTCCCGTGAATGAGAGAAACAGAGAAAGAGACAGATGGAGAGGCAACATTTCCAACCGGGTCTTGATGCCACCATTCACCTCGAGCTTTAGCAAGCCCTGGATCACAGGCAAGCAAGTACGTGGTGTATGCAGTGGGGTCTCTGGACACAAATCCAGAATCCTCCCATGTAGGTCAGCCTCACAGAGCATTGTGTTTTACCATTGTACCACCATCTGATCTCTTGGGAAACATTTTACCAATTATTTCTTAGTTTTGTCCTCAGTATAACAGAGATGCTCTATATATCTATCTCATTTGTCTCAGAGAGTTATTGTGAAAATGGCATGAATTAGCATCTTACAGAGTGCACATAACACACTTTCAGTGGATATTGAGACTTATCATCATTATCCTTATTTTTGTTGATGTTCTGGACATCATTTCCTTAAAGAAATGTTTGTTCAACCCTGAGCTTTCATACATTCACTCAATAATATTTATTGAGCTCCCAGAATGTTCCAGAAACTCTGCTAAACACCAGGAAATAGAGATAAATAAGGTAGTCCTTGCCTTCAAGAATGTTATACTGTAGTTGTCTTTCCATAATACTAGTATAATCATATGACTTTACCATAACATACAAGATCATCTGTTCAATTGTCCCTTTCCCCATGAGGCTGTATGATCCTACCAGGCAGAAATAGATGTATTCACTTTTGATCTCCCAGTACCTAGTACACTTCCTGCCACATGGTAGGTTTCCTATTAACATTTGTCAAACCAAACAAATGCCACACTTCATCATTCTAGTCTTACTCAACTCTTGGCAAATATTCTGCAGACAAGTCTCAAATTCCTAAAAACCAGTTCATGCTAGTTTTAAATTTCCCTTTTTTTTTGTTTCTGTGGTGCTGAAGAAAATAAAAGTGCTTCTGTACTATTTGTCTACTATTTCTGACAATTTTAGAAGTCTGCAAGCTTTAGAAACAAAACAGGCTACAGCATCTTAGAAGTTACGGATGAAAGTGAAACAACATTTATTTTGGCTCGCTTTTCTCTGTGAGGTCCATAAAAATAATTACTGTGTACTCCTCTGGAATTATCAGTAACAGTCCTGTATTCAGGACAAATTGCAGTAAAAAAAAAAAGAAAGAAAGAAAGAAATCACCCAAATTTAAAGCCATCTATCCATCCTCCTCTCTCTCGGCTTTCTCTCTCTCTCTCTCCTTCCCTCTCTTCATTCATCCCCCTCCATTCATTCGCTAATATCATCTAAGCTTAAACCCATGACTAGAATGGTGTCTAGACACTGAAATCCTGTGAATTTCAATGATTTCTTATAGAATTTGCACATTTAAAGGTAGGAGCATTGGAGAAGATAATACAGATGTCTAATTTCTCCTTAACATGTTTGTTACTGATGCTTTGATCTAATCACAAGCACTTTTATCAGAGTTGATGTCAAATATGCTACGGTTAGAGAAAGCTAGCCTTTTAAGAAAGCAAAATATTTTTTAAGTTGCTTTGAGAAAGTGAACACGAATGAACAGAAAGGTTCTGGGAACTGAACAGAGCTAGAACTAGAACCTTGGGCCCTAGTGAACAGAGTGAGAAGATCATGCAGTTCTAGGTTCAATAGTGCAGACCTCATCACTCGGCAAATTATAATCGTCACTAATGCCAAGAGTGCTAATAACATTAATAAATCCAACCCTCCAAGTCAAATTTAATTGACCTGATATAATTGCAAAGGATCCCAATCACAGCACAAGGGAAAATGCTTACCGTGATTTCTCGCTGTGGTTGCACACTATCAGAAATGCATCGAGAAACACTTTCTAAAAAATAATAAAATAAGCACCCCAAGAACAATCCTACCAGTCTATGATGTCCAATTTTCTCAAAGTCTGATCTCTTTCAAAATAAAGGGGGAAAAAAATAATCAGGCCTAAATATGTCACTTCCTGCATAGTTAGAGAGCTCCACCTGCTGAACAAGGCATGAACTAGCAGGCCTCAAAGCCAGGAAATCTCCAGGGCAACTCAAAAACTGTGTCCTAACTGTGATGAGGAGGAAGCAATCATGCACTTCACACAGCAAGAGAAGCTCATTGCAAGAGAAGATCAGAGTGCATTAACCTTTACCCAAGCCAGGTTAATTTTGTTCAACATCAACAAGCCAAGGTTGCATGTCGTCTCTCATAGTCTGTTTCTGTGGAGAGGTTTCTGAAGTTGGGGAGATTTAGGGCATTCCCAGACTTACCTAGCTTCCTCTGCATTGCACGGGGAGCTTCAGCCTCTAAGTCTGCATGAATCAATACAAATATATCCAACCGTGCCTAAGTGATGATATCATCTCTGAGCGCTTGTTTTCTCTCCCTATTCCCAAACCACTGCAACATTTCCCAGGTGTTTCTCTCGAGAACAGGCCATCAGCACTTCACAGTGTTACAGAGCCGCCTGCCTCCTCTTCCAGAAGCATCACCTCACACACTCAGCAGCCGCATCGAGCGTGGCTCCTTTTGTAGCATGTGTCTCCTCCTGACATCTGAAGAAATTGGCAGGCAGGACCTCCTCCGTGAAGGACCAGAGGGAAACATCCCACCAAAGGATAACCTTCAAGCCTTTGGTCTCTCTCATTGTCTGAAAGATCCTAATTCCTCATTAC
This sequence comes from Tupaia tana, assembly GCA_026018925.1. Classification (NCBI taxonomy): domain Eukaryota; kingdom Metazoa; phylum Chordata; class Mammalia; order Scandentia; family Tupaiidae; genus Tupaia; species Tupaia tana. The sequence goes on along the minus strand of JAKSZU010000024.1, from coordinate 19,101,332 downwards.
TAATTATGCACTGTTTCTTAGGATTCCCTAAGGCTTGCTAGCTATCCAAAGAACATAAGCCCTGTCTTTTCATTACCCTATCTGTAGATTTTGCCCTCTCATTTGCAGTTCTATTCTGCTAGTTACTTATTCTAGAATAATCTGATGGAATCATCAGCTTAATAGATGAATGCCTCATGTCCCGTCACCCAAAAGCTGCTATCTGCCTGGAGGTGGTCACACAACTGGGTACCCTCCTGGGCAGGGACCTGGCAAGAACTTCTGATGACCTTGCAAATAGGCCAACGGTTCTAAGGACTGAAATGAACCTGCAGCAGCCTTGCAGCACAGGTATTTTTTAGGACTGCAGCACTGCACATTTAAAGGTTAAACTCCCTGTGACACATCAGTCTTTCTCTTCTCTCTCTTTCTCACGCAAACCATCACATAGATTATATCTGCTTCTCACTGTATCTAGTTGTCTTTTTTGGGTCTTTTTCTGTGATTTTCCTCACCTCTCTCTCTGTGATTCTGTCTCTGTTTCTTTAGCTACTTCTCCATGCTTCTTCCATCTTACTTTCTCTCTCGTTAGAACAGTAAAGCTCTGTTGCCAATTGCTGTCACTCATCAGGTCAGGTGAGTAGGTGAGCCTTACTCCATTCTTAGCTTATTCTTCCCATACTATAGAGAACAGAGAGAAAAGGGGTTTTCCAAGGAAGAAGAAATAGATGATTTTGAAGCTGCAAGATTTGGATGCTCAAGAATAGTCTAGCTGTCTGGTAACATATAGAGAAGAGAAGCTTGCCTCTGGGAATAGGAGGTCCAGGTCTTCTAACCAGGCCAAGGCAACAATCAGCAAATTGATAACTTCACATCAAGTGATGCAGGCCTGAAGCTATCTGCATGCAGACTAAGGCTCTCCTGAGGATGCTAGGAATGGACAGTATTCAGTCCTTGCTATAGGAAGGTTTTGAACCAGCCTTCTACAAGCTTCTGATGAACAAGTACTAAAGCAACCTCTTGCGTCTACCCCTCCTCCACAATCCTATCCGACAGCCACATTAACATCCAGTGGATGCTCTGAGTGGAACTGTAAGCAGCCTTCACAACTGGGTGGAGGAGAGTGGAGCATCGGTAAGAAAGAGCGGGAAAGAGAAGCAGAAGAGATCGAAGTGGACAATGACAACTGCGGGAGAGCTTTTCTTTCTTTTTCTTTTTTTTTTTTTTTTAAGCTCAAAATAAATACACTTCAGGTTGAGAAATGGGTCATTTAAAAATAAATAAAAATTAATGAAAGTTACGAATTTTTTGAGAGAGATTTTTCCTATAGGGTGTGTGCTATAGGGCACATGCTTCTTCCACCTTACTTTCTCTTTCATTCAAAGAGTAAAGCTTTATTGTCAAGTTGCTGTCACTAACCAGGTCAGGTGAGTAGGTGAACCTTACTCCATTCTTAGCTTATTCTATATATTTCGTCACAAGACAGAGAAACAGAAAGCGAGAAATCACCCCCAGAGGGAATGGCCATGCCACAATCCCTTCTACTCCATTCTCCCCTTGGTATTTTGGCCACACACAGACATGTACCCAGTGAGAGTTTCAAGCTTCCAGGTCCGGGACTCGAACCACAGTCAGCAATGTGGGAGTCCAGCACCATTATGCTATCTGCTGGTCCCAAAAGTTACTCATTTCTAAAGAACTGATTTAAAGAGAAAGAAGTTTTCACCTACTGAATGAGCGAAAGCTGAGAATACTGACTGTTATCAAAGATCTGCTAGAAAAGGTAATCTTAGGATACTCATCAATTGGAAAAATTGCTGCGATGGTTTGGAAAGTAATGTGATGGGAAACGTAGATTCTTCTAATTTTTCATATCCATTGACATAGTAATACCATATTCTCAGAAGTAAAAATTCCAACCATGTGTCCTGAAATAGATACACTATTAGTGCACAGAGATGTTCATCGCAGCAATATTCATAATTGCATAAAGATGGAAAAACTGGAAACAACATGAATATCCACCAATAGGGAAATAGTGAAAGGAAACAATGGCTTATGGAGAATTTTAAATATAGAGAAATACTTACCATGTACAATATTAGGAAAAAAACACACAAAATATGAAATGATCCACACTGTGGTGGTAAGTGTAAGAAAAACTGAATGTGGAATTTTTCCTTCTGATTATGTAAGCCTTTTAAAATAAAGCAAGGATTTTTAAAAGTTTAGCAAAAATCTCTACAATATGCAAATAGTGCTTTAATGATGTGGGGATGACATTCTCCTGGATGACATTCCCTGAGAGCTAAGGGCTTTCCAATACTTTGATTGAGCCCTCAGAATTTAAACTCTTTTCACTGGCGCACAATGCTTGATTAGCTAAAATGTTCATTTATAGCATTAGAATAATCCTCTTAGTTCACCATAGTGCATTCCGCTTTCATTCTCAGAAAACCACAGACTCGAAGACAAATTCAAACACTCAAAGAAACCTTTTAACTTGACTTACCAACCAGTTCTCTGAAACATGGCTTCATGAGGAAAAGAACTGTATAAATCTTTCCTTCTGAGATTCTTAGACTCTCTTAGAACTTTCTATAATTATCCATTATTGGATTAAAATAACCACAGTCCTGATTACCCACCCACACACAAGATTTTCAGAAATATTTTGGATCAGTTTCTCAAATCCTCCAGGGTTTTCTGTACTTGCAAATTCAGAGGTTTTAGCTACACTGGATATTGCATGAAAATACAATGTTACAAGTTGGCTTACAGAAGTTCTCTGGGAAGATTTTAATAACTGCACTTTGATGAATAAATGGAAACTGGAGAGTGTTGAAATTGTGTTCTGAGATGTAACTAGGAAAGGATATTCTTGCTCAGAATCCTCCCCCTGGGGCCTTAGGGCTGGCCTCAGGGTATCCTAGGACTGTCAGTAGTACCCATTTCCATCTAAATTTAGTATGCTCTCACAGAACCTGTTGGTCTGATAATTCAAAATTGCCTCTGATGTATATGTTCTGGATACTATAATTTGTTGTATATGTGAAAGGGAAATACTTTCTCCTAGTCTGTATTTTGCTGATCATTTTCTTTTTCTTTCTTTCATGAGCAGAACCTAAGTTTATTAAGGCCAGGCAAGAGTCCATGGGGTGAGACCTGAGTAAGTTCATGCCTCAAAGGTCTCTTTTTGTAGCCTTAGTCATAGGGGCAACATTACGGAAATACTCTGTAAGCTCAAGTCTGGATGAGGGTGGTGGTTGCTGATCATTTTCTTAACACAGACTTCTAAAATCTTTTACAAAGATTGTGGCATGACCATTCCCACTGGGGGGGGGGGGGTTGCTTTCCAGCATTCTGTGTCTCTGTCTCTCTCTGTCTCTCTGGCAAGCACAAGCACCCTATAGCAAAAACCTCTCTCTCAAAAAATTCTTTTATAAAGCCCAATTTATAATTTTTTTAAAGATATTTTTGCAATAGGGTGTGTGCACTTGATGGAGAGACAGAGACAGAGACAGAAAGCAAGAAATCAGCCCCTGGGGGGATGGCCATACTGCAATCCCTTCTTCATTCTCCTCTCGGGATTCAGGGCAAGCACACACGTTCTCCTGTGTGAGCCTCAAGCTACTGGGTCTGGAACTCAACAAAGCCTTAGACACTATACCACCTGCTGGCCTTCCAGTTTATTATTTTTTCAATGTTAGTTTTAATGTTTTTATGTCCTTTCTAAGAAACATTTGCCTATTCCAAGGTCACAAAGATATTCTCCTATGCTTTCTTCTAGCATCTTTATGGTTTTAGGTTTCAAGTAGATGTTTATAATCCATCTTAAATTAATTCTTGTGAGGTGTAAGGTAGGATTGAAAGTTGATTTTCCTCATGTAATTGTTCAACTGGTTAAGAACTATTTTATATTTTTAAAAATATCTACTTTATCACATCTCTTTTTAAAAGAATTATTTAATTCATTTTATTTATCATTCTTATTTTTAAATTTTGCTATAGGGCACATGCACTCATGAGAGAGAGTGAGAAAGTAAGCTACCAGGTCTGGGACTTGAACCACAATTGGTCATGTGGGAGACCAGTGCCTTAACTTAACCATTCAGCCTGCTGGGCCTGCACATTTTCTTGATTATAGAACAGAATAGCGAGTCTTTAAATCATAAAGTGTAGGTCTTCCAATCTGATTCTTTTTCTCTCCCAAGATTATTTTGGCTACTATTGGCCCTTTGTATTTCCAGATAAAGTCAGAATGAGCTTTTCAGTTTCTACAAAATGTCTGTTGGGATTTTGATAGAGTGCATTAATCTGCAGATAAATTTGAGGACAACTGATGCCATAAGAATATTGAATTTTCTTATCCATGAATATGGTATCTATTTTCATTTACTTAGGTCTTCCTAAATTTCTCTTGGGAACATTTTATGGTTTTCAGTGTGGAGTGCTTGTATGTTTTTCATTAACTTCAATCTTTCATATTTTGTGCTTTTTAAATTGTTTTATATTAATTTTGAATTTTTTCCATTATCCTGTTCTTTGCTGTTAATTTAAAGAAATGCAATTGATTCACACATGTTGATCACGTTCCTGTGATTTTGCTAAGTTTACTTATCCTAATAGCTATTTTGTAGCTTCTTTAGCATTTTCTATATAATTCATCATCTTATCTGCAGGTAGAGGCCATTTTATGTCTTTATTTCCAATCCATATGTCTTTTTTTAATAGCTTTTTAATATAAAGGCATCATATGAGAAACTGATCATAACTTGATGTGCATAGTTTGATAAGTTTTGACATAACATACATAGACCCATGAAGTCATTGCTATAGTCAATATATTAAACATACCTATTTCACTCAGGTTTACTCATGTCCCCTTCCAATCCTTCCTGTCTAAACGTATTTTATTTATTTTGCTTACCATGTTGCCTTGTCTACAGTTGCAAATTACAAATATCAGGATGATATTCAGATCCTACAAATATTACAAGGATAATAAGAGAATATCATGAACACATGTATGCTAATATCTGACAACTTAAATTAAATAAACTAATTTCCTCATAAACACAATTTCCCAAAACTGAACCTAAAAGAAGTAGAAAGTAGAGAATCTGAACTGCTCTATAGCCATTAAAGATATTGAATTCATTGTCAAATACTACTCACAAAGGGAACTAAAGGCTCAAATGGCTTTACTATTGAATTCTGTTAAATACCAAAGAAAAAAATAACACAAACACTACACAAACACTTTTAGAAAATTCAAAAGTGTTAAATACTTCCCAGCTTGAGTTCTAGTTACTCTGTACCTAGATGAATGAATAGTTTCCTCATGGCAAATGATATATAAATGTAGGTCTTACCCAAGTTGGGTGGCTTCCTTCTTTCAAGTTATCTAATACCTTCCCATTTCTTCTCATTGGGGAATCATTTTCCATTGACTTCAGAGTGTTGCTTTTCTATATTTTGTTCAGTTTATAATCATTATCAGTCCAATATAAGCTACTCTGCCAACATCTGAACTAAGACTCCAATTTGTTTTTCTATTTAACAAAAAAATATTGAGATAGACATTATGGTTTACTAATACTTAAGATAATGATGGAAAGTGTTTTGTACTTGACCCACATATCAGACAGTCCCATGTCACATGTATAAGGAAAGATGACTTAGAAAGACAGTGGGTGCCCTGCATGCAGAGGTGGCAAGAGCAGAGACCACTCTATTTGCTCCAGAGAAGGAGGAAAGTCAGTTATCTGACTACAGAAGAGATCTGCAAATGATGTTATCAGTTGGCACTCAATGGGTCTGAATCGTGACCAGCACTTTAAAATGTTTCTGAAAACAAAGCCTAAGAGTAAATGCCAGAATGTAAAAACAAGGCCAACACCAACGTCTCCAACTCCTAAAACTGGCTGATAGTAAGTCACCCACATGGGGTCCCCAAGAATGAAAACAGGGTTGGCAACAAGGAAGTTTTGTGGAATCACCATTATCAGAGGCTGATGGGAAAAATCAAAGCCTACAGGGGTATGACCTAGAACGCAGAAGACTTCAAGGACAAAGAAGGCCAGAGTGTGGCCAGCAGCCTAGCATCCACCCCAAGAAAGGTATTTGATTGTGGGTTTTTTGTCTATTTGTTTTGGGTGTTTTTAGATTTTTTTTTTTTTTTTTTTTTTTTTTTTTTTTTGGTCATAGGGCATGTGAATTCATTAGAGAGAGACAGACAGAGAAAGTAAGAAACCACCTCCCAGAAGAATGGCCATGCCACAATCCATTCTCCTCCATTCTTCTCTCAGGATTTTTGGTACTTATGCACACATGCCAGGTGTGATTTTCAAGCCACCAGGTCTGGGACTCGAACCACAGAGTTGGCCACGTGGGATCCAGCACCTTAACCACCATACCAATTGCCGGTACCAGTATTTGGTTTTAAAGAGGATGAGGTGATAATATTCTGTGAGTGACAACAGAAGAGATTTAAACTACAATACTTCATTTTATTTTCAGACTACTTTAGGCAAAAAAGAGGTTCGGTTACAAAACGTACCTACATAGTTTACTGACAAATTAAATTACTTTGGATATTTAATGAAGAAAAAGTTTCAGCCTAATGATATTCATTGATTCATTTGATTCCTAATCATATTTATAAATATTTCTTTCTTCCACTTATTTATTTTTTTGTTTTTGTCATAAGGCATGTGCACTCACCAAACGAGAGAGAGACAGAGAGAGGGAAAGTGAAAAATCAGCATCCAGGGGGGCTGGTCATGCTGCAGTCCCTTCTCCTTCAGTCTCCTCTCAGGATTTTGGGCACATACGCATATATTCCCAGTGTGATTTTCATCAAATCGTCAGGTCTGGGACTCAAACTGTAGTCAGCCATGTGGGAATCCATAAAACGTTTCCCCCTTCTTGGCCTCACAGCTCTCATCTGCTGCTCAAACTTAGCTCCTCTTCAGTTTTCAAACTACTATGATTTGGCCTCTGCTCTCCTGGGCTTCAGAACCTGCTCAATAACCTTGCTATGAAGGTATACATACTTCTGTTCTTACCTTACTGGCTTCTCCCAGCCTTGGTTGGTGTTTAACACACCCATTAAGCGTGCACACGTGCACACATACAGGAAAAAACATCTTCCCTTAAGGCCTGTAATAGGCCACTCTCCTGTTTCTCTGCCTAAGTTCCATTTTAGTTTCCTTTAGAGTCTGTTTCTCTCTCCATCCTTGGAATGTTAGTATTCCTTTGGTCCTAACTTGGTTCCCTGTCGTTCCCTCATTTTCAAAAACTTTCTCCAGATACTCGCAGTCATTTCCATAGCTTTTGTTTACTCCCATGAATTCCAAATCTTTACTACCAGCCCCAACTTCATCCCTGAGTCCCAGATCTTGCATTAAACCCCCTCTTTAACGTCTCTCCTTGAACGTCCACACTCAACATGCCTCAAACTGAACCCATTACATTGTCCCCACCTCTACCCAACCTGCTCATCTTCCGTGTTTCCTGTCTCACATAAATGTTGTCTTAGTAAATTATTGTGATGCTAAGAGAAATACTGGAGATAGAGTAGTTTATAAAGAAAAGTAGGGGTTTATTGATTCATAAATCTGGCAGCTGGCAAGTCCGAAGGCATAGAACAAGTGTCAGGTCAGCCTACAACATGGCTGATGGAAGCACCATGAATGGCAAGACATGTTCAGAGAGCTACAGGTCAGAGGGTGATCAGGTTTTCTTATTGCAACCAGCCATCCCCAGGACTAACCCCTTCTCTGGAGAGTTAGAACTCAGTGGGTCTTATGAGTCACCATTAATTTATTCATGAGAGTGGTATCTTCTTGATGCAATCACCAAGATCCAGTCTCCATCCTCTAGGTTTCACCACCCCCAACACCAAAATCTGAAGCATAAAGCTTTGGGAGATAACCATTATCCAAACCATGACACATGGGAGCTTGGTTGTTCCATCAGATTTCCGGAATCCTCATCCTCTTCCTCAATACCTTACATTCAACTAGTCACTAAGTTTGGATACTTGGACATCCTAAATATCTGATAATACCATTCAACCCCTTCCAAGACCACTTGGTGCAATGCACCATCATTTCTCATTTCTATTATGAATCTGTGGTCTAAGTGCTCTCCTTACCTACCCCCCGCCTTTTCTTTATCTAATCTATTCTCTACACTGCAAAATAACTGACACTCTAAAACTAAATTTTTTCAGTCTACTTACGTATTTCTTCTACAAGATGGATAGACACACAGAGAGAAAGGTACCCCTAACGAGGTCTGCATGCTGCTATGTACCCCAAGTTAGCAGCCAATATCACACCAGCCAGGATCACAGACACCTTGAGATGTGAACCCAGGACCTTCCTGTATGGCTTTAGCTATGGGAAGGGTTGTGTTACCACTGAGCCACTGTGGCTGGCCTAAAGTAAAATCTTAACCTGATACCCCTTGCTCAAGTGGAGGAGTCGGACCCGGTAGGGCCCTAAGATTTGTTTTGAGCTTTTTGACTTTTAAGTATCACTTAGGTCGGCCAGCACGTAGGCAAGGCTGCTGCTGTGTGTCTCCCCGACCTAGGAATAAGACTTAGGTCGAATTAGCATGTCAGCAAGGCTGCTTGCTATTTGCTCCAGAAAACTGTGGTAGCCTTGCTAGGAAGCGACCCCCCTCTGACTCCCCAATATACTACTATAAAAGAATTACATGGCTCTCTTATACATTCTGAGTATATTATAAAATTTTCCAGGAAGTCCCCCAACCACTCCCTTGTTAATTAAAATGCTTTACTCCCGACAGTTACAATAGAGAGTGTAATAAAGTCAAATCTAGGCAAAAATCTTTTTGACCTTTGGAAGGCCCTTCAATATACATTTAACATAAGCTTGAGAATAATCTTTTAGGCCGAAACGGGCCCAGGGCACTCCCGCTCCACTATGGCTAATGTTTTAACAAAATACATAGCAGTGGTGCCACAGATACAACAGAACGTTTTAAGTATGCCACAAACTCACCTTGAAGTTCATTAACTTGCTAATCACTTTACCGCTAGTTGAAAAGGCTGTCCTGCCCTTACCTAGTAAACAGTTAAGTTTTACCCCTTTAAGATATATTAGGGTTCCTTAAATTAAGTTTTAAATCCCTATACAATTATATAAGTTCCGTTTTTTATTAAAATCTATAAAAACTAATATCTATACTTGAGATTTTTTTTCTCAGCACCATTCTCGGTAATCACAAGATGGCTGCTGCACCACATCAGCTGGTAATTATCTCTGCTGGAGCCACTTTCCCAAAACTGCATTCCATGGAGACCCACCTACATTAAACAAATAATTGCGGAACTGCACTAGACCCACCCTTAATCCAACCCTAAATAAAATCTATGTTTTCTATTGTTAAAAACTTTATGAGCTAATAATTAGAACATGTAGCCCCTCATCCATTTACTTGCATGTATCACATTTTCAATAAAAAGGCACAATAATTCCTAGCAGTTGTCACTCCTCAGAAAGCGATCTCTGAGGGGTGTCCGGTTAAGGACGTGCATAAAAAAGGCACTGAGGCCTTTGTCTTTTGTTCACCTGCGACGCCTCCAACGAGTCAACCCACCCCCCACCCAGGCTGGACCTCGCGGCACTCAAGACCATTACGTGGCTCTGGGATGCTCTCATAGTGAAGTCCCACTGTCTTAGAATTCCTTGCTAGGCCTGCGGGATCTGACTGGTGCCGTTGCACCTGGGTTCCTCGGCGTCCTGACCTTGCCACCAAATAGCACTAATGGCCTATAGCATCTTGGAACATCAGCCCTTGTGCGTTTCTTTCCCCAGCATCCTTGTGACTTTTTCCTTTGTTAGAGGCAACTACTTTGCCTGGGGGACAAGTAGGATTATTAAAGCAGGAATTTAAAATAAAACAGCCGATGTTCAGTCTTTTTTTTTTGCTTCTAAACAAGATTTTGAATATCCGAAAAAAGTCCTGAGGGAATCTTAGAACAGAGTTTAGGCCATAAAAATAGAAGTATAAAGAAACTAAGAGAAGGAGCTTCCCTTCTCCACCTACCTGTAAGTAGAGGGCCGTCCGGGCTGAGGAGCAGGAGTTGATGGGCTGAGGTATGCGCCCAGCCATAGAGGAGGTGGGAGTGGGAAGGAGAGGCCGGACCTACAGAACAGATGCAGCTCAGCAGGTCAGCCAGGTTGATAAATATGGTGAACAGTCGTCAGCGTTCTCGGACATACCACACACTGCCCGGAAAGCGAAGCTGTGCCAGCTGCTCATCTCAGCTTTGACAGTTTCCATGATAATAGTCCAATCACTCATTGCTTTCCCATCTGGGAAGTGTGGGTAGTCACTGCTCCCCTCTGCTTATGAAGACGTGGGATCCTCATACATTCTTCTTCTAGCAGAGGTGGTAGGGCACTAGTACTGAGATGAGATGGTGTTATAAAAGGATCAGTTCCTAGGGCTAGCAGGTGGCATTGTAGTTAAGTCTCTAGATTCCACCTGGCCGACTCTACAGGTGAAGTCCCAGACCTGGTGGTTTGAGAGACATACCGTGTGTGTGTGTGTGTGTGTGTGTGTGTGTGTGTGTGTGTGTATGCCCAAAATCCCAAGAGAAGAATGGAGAATGGATGGCACCATGGCCAACTTTCTGGGAAGAGTGATTTCTCACTTTCCCTCTCTAAATCCCTCTCTGTCTCTCTCTTGCAAGGGCACATGTGCCCTGTAGCAAACATCTAATAAAAAGAAAGAGAAAGGGGCAGTCCCAGCTCTAATACAGGTATAACGGAACAGTGCAGAGTATTGTGAAAACTTACTTACTTTTCTTGCCCCCACTAGACTACAAGCTGATGAGAGCAAAGGCCACACTGCCTTGGTTGAAGTTATGCCCTGTAACCCATGCAGTGCTGGGTATGTCCTCAGAAAATACTGCTTGGTTAACAACTTAATAAGGAATGAGTGGTTTAAAGACATTGCTGTTAGTGATTCCTTCAATACAGAGACTATCAGGTGGTGGTACCTTATTAGCCTAAACACCTAAGGCCTGACACTTTTAAATATTAAATTCTTTTTTTTTAACCTCTTAGTAGTAGTAGTAGTTATACATTCAATTGCTATACATCATTGAACTCATATAGAGAATTTCCCCAACATGAAATACACCTCAGACCAGTCCAGTTGAGAATACTGTGCACATTATCATCAACAGGTAATAAAATAGTTCCGTGTCCCACAAATGTCTTACCTCTCTAGTTTTTCTCCCTAAATACCTTCCCTACAATGAACTACTAATAATTTCTGCATAATTTTAGACTTTCCTATTCTGTTATTTTATTTTATGGTTCCTGGGTTTCTTTTAATACTTGATAATGAAATCAACAACATCTTGGATGTGGAAGTAGGAAATCACAACTTCTTTTATTTTCTTTTTTTCCTTTTTTTAAAAATTTTTTTTTCATTTCATTTTCTTCCATACATTCAATCACATTATTACTTGTCTTACAAAATGGATATTTCAACAGGTGAACAACGAGATATCACCTAACCCCAGTCAGAATGCGTTTGAGTCCCAGATCCAGCAGCTTAAAACTCATGTCAGGTATGTGTGCATGCATGCCCCAAATCCTGAGAGGAGAATGAAGGAAAAAGGGTTGTGACATGATCCTCCTCCCTGGGGGATGATTTCTCTCTGTCTCTCCGGTGAGGGCATGCTCTTTATAGCAAAAATCTCTCTAAAAATAGATAAATAAATAAAGCATACATGTTTAATTTCCCAATAAGAATTAAATATATTCAAGGTATACAACATGATAATTTGGTATTACATGTATATTGTGTAATGATTATTACAAATTAATTAATGTACCTATTACCATCTGTGCTGTATGTTAGATTCCCCAGAAGTTATTCAATTTATAGCTAAAAGTTTGTACTATTTGACCAACATCTGCCCATCCTCCCCCGTCCCCCCCGCCCCCCACATACACAGCTCCTGGTAACCACTAAGAATTCTCTCCTCCTATGAGTTCAACTTTTTTAGATTCCACATCTAAGTGAGATCATACAGTATTTGTCTTTCTGTTTCTGGCTTATTTTTACATAGTATAATGTATTTCAGATTTATCTATGTTGTTGCAAAGAACAATATTTCATTATTTTTATAATTGAATAATATTCCATTGTGTATACACACCATATTTTCTTTATTCATTCATTCATTGATGGACACTTAGATTGTTTCCAAATCTTGACCATTGCAAATAATGCTGCAGTAAACATAGAAGTGCAGATATCTAACTGACATTTTCTTTGGAAGTATACTCAATGCTGCATTTTGAATGTGTCCCCCAGAAGTTCATACACTGGAAATTTATTTGCCAATGTAACAGTGTTAAGAGGTGGTGTCTGTAAGAGATAATTGGATCATGAAGGTGGAACCCTCATGAGTGGACTAATGCCATTCTTGTGGAAGTGATTTAGTTCTCATGAGGGTGGATTATGTTAAAGCAAGCTCACCTTGTTGCGGTCTTTTCACATGCATTCATCTGCCCTCTGCTTTTTCACCATGTTGCTTATGATGGAAGCACAGACACCCTCAACAGATGCAAATGCCATGCCCTTGAACTTCCCAGACTCTAGGCTGTGAGCTAAATAAAGTTTTCTTTACAAATTATCTAGTCTGTGGAATTTTGTTACAACAACAGAAAAATGTATTAAGACAACCCTGAGATTGCTGGATCATATTATAGACCTAGCTTTAGTATTTCGAGGAACTTCCATACTGTTTTCCATAATGACTATACCAATTTACATTCCCATCAACACTGTACACGTTTTCTGTTTTCTCCACACCCTTGCCATAACTTGCTATCTTTTTTCTTTTTTTATAATCATTCTAATTATATAAGGTGATTCTAATTAGTATAAGGTGATATATCTACTGGCCATTTGTATGTCTTCTTCGGAGAAATTTCTGTTCAAGCTCTTTGTCTTTTTTTTTTTTTTTTTTTTTTAAGATTTTTGCCATAGGGTGCATGTGATCACCAGAGAAAGATGGAGAGAGGTGATGGTGAGAGGGAAAGTGAAAAATCACCACCACCACCACCAACAACAACAACAACAACAACCCATCCCTGGAGTGATGGCCATGCTGCAATCCATCCTCCTCCATTCTTCTCTTGGGATTTTGGGCACACACACACACATACACACAGAGCTTGATTTTCCAGCCACTGGGTCCAGGACTGGAATTGCAGCTGGCCATGTGGGAGTCCAGTGCCTTAACCATCACACCATCTGCTGGCCCCTCTTTTGTCTATTTTTATTTTTTTTTAATTTAAATTAAGTTGTATGAGTTCCTTATTTATTTTGGATAGTAACCCTTTATGAGATCTATGATTTGCAAATACATTTTCCCATTTTGTAGGTTGCTTTTTAATTTTTACTCTTTTCCTCACTATGCAGAAGACGTTTAGTTTCATGTAGTCCCAGTTGTTTATTTTGCTTTTGTGGCCTATGCATTTGGTGTCAAAAAAAACATTTTTTTTTTTTTTTTTTTTTTTACCAATTTGACTACATTTTTTTCAATGTTTCCTCCTAGGAGTTTTATGTTTTCAGATCTTACATTTAAGTCAATAATTCAATTCAAGTTCATTTTTGTATATAGTGTAAGAAAACAGTAAGATTTAAATTTTTTGCATGTGTATGTCCAGTTTCCCTGGCATCATTTGTTGAAGAGATGTTTCTTTTGTGCATTCTTAGTGTCCTTGTAAAATATTAGTTAACCACATATGCATGAATTTATTTCCAAGCTTTCTATTCTATTCCATTAACCTATAAGTCTGCTTTATGCTAGTATATCATACTGTTTTGATTATTATCAGTTTGTAATGTAATTTTAAATCAGGGAGTGTATTATCCTCAGCTTTGTTCTTTTTTCTCAAAGTTGTGTTGGATATCCCAAGTGTTTTGTGGCTCAATTTGAATTTGAATGAAGGCTAAAAATCATATAATCATCTCAGATGAAGAACAAATTTGAACATCCTTTCATGACTTAAAAAAAAAAAAAAGAGCAACAATAAAAGCAAAACAGGACAGAACAAAAATCCTCAACAATTTAGATACAGGATGAATGTTCTTCAACATAATAAAGACCATATATGACACACTCTATGCTAACACCATACTCAACAGTGAAAAGCTGAAAACTTTTTCTCTAAGATCAAGAACAAGAATGCCCACTCTTACCACTTATAGTCAACAGGAAGTCCTAGCCAGAGCAATTAAGAAAGAAAAGAAATAAAAGACTTCCAAATTGGAAAAGAAGAAACAAAATTGTCTGTTTGCAGATGACTTGATCTTATATATAGAAAACTCTAGAATTCACCAAAACACTGTTAGAACTATTAAATGTATTCAGTAAAGTCGCACGATATGAAATCAACATACAAAAATCAGTTGCATTTCTAACACTAACAACTAACTGGGCTAACAAGAAGTTAAGAAAATGATCCCATTTATAATAACACCAAAAGGCATAATGCATGGGGCTGGATGGTGAAATGGTGGTAACACAATTCTCTGTGACACTGACCCACACTGGAGGATTCAGGCTTCACTTCGGGAGACCTCCTTGAACATGCTGGGCACATGTGTGCCCATGATCTGGGGCTTGCTGTGGCTGGAGGTGGAGTATGGCATGGGGTCCCTGTCAAGGATACTGTCTCTGTCTCTATCTGTGTCTCTCTCTCTCACTCATGGAAGATAGAAATAATTTCTTAAAAGATTAAAATACATAGAAATAAAATGAACCAAGGAAGTAAAAGATCCGTACACTGACAGCTATAAGATAGTGATGAAAAAAGAAACTGAAGGTGTGGATAAATTGAGAGATTCTCATGTTCATGATTTGGAAGAATTAATGTTTTAAAATGTCCTTGCTACCCAAAGTGATCTATAGATTCAATAGAATCCCTATCCAAATTCCAATGTTAATTTTCACAGAAATAGAAAGAAATTATCCTAAAATGTGCATAAATTTTAGTATTTCCAACCTCCAAAATTAAAAGATAATAAACTTGTGTTGTTTGAAGTCTGGGAAACTAGTACAGTTCTATCAACTTTATCAGTTGCATTCACCTACTTAACAGAACACTAGCTGAGAGAAGGTGTTTGAGAAGAACTTTATGAGGTGATGCTCAACTGGGACAGAAAGAGAATTCTATAAACAGATTGGGTGATGCTAAGGAAGTTAAATTATTCATTTATGTATGAATTGCCTTATGAATATTCATAAGCATATGTCTGAATATTATAAACATATCTAGATATGTATATACACACACACACACATACACACACATCTCACACAAATACACACATATACACCATCTTGAGAGAGGTGTAAACAGAAGAGTGTGATATAAGAGTACTTAATCCATTTTAAAATTACACATGCCTTACGTGGATTTTCCACATATAGTCCTGTATTTTACTTGAAAAAGTGAAGTCTTGCAGGAGTTAGTTTGGACTGGGAGGGATAGAACTCTTGAGAAGTAAACAAATTAATAATTAGAATTAGTTAAAGGTAATACTACAAAAATGTACCAGTGTTTCATTGTGGAGCAGCTATTGCCCTTATCAGTTTTCTCTAATAATGCCAGAAATCCTGGACACTTTGTGGATACATCAGATCTTTGAGCAACGCTGAACGTTTTCAACTTCTGCCTTACTATCACTCTCATCAAAGTCAAGTGTATAAATAAATGCTTTCAGTTGTGGTGTCAACTTCTAAACCTAAATTCCATCCCAGTAACAATGTTTTGAGAGATACCAATCACTGAGACCCTCTTTGCTAAAATAATGCCCTTCATCATCATTATCATGATCAAATTTCAATTAATAGCAGTTTATTCCATTAAGACCCCTAGCCTTCATCTTCTCTCTCTTTCTCTCTCTCTCTCTCTCCTTTCCCCCCATTTTCCAGAGGTTATATACACTCACTGGAAAGAAAGAGAGAGAGAAAGCATCTCTCCCATGGGGAATGGTCATGCTACAATCCCTTCTTCATTTCTCCCTCCTTTTGGAATTTTGGGCACACACACACACACATGTGCCCAGTGTGTTTTTCAAACTGCTAAAATTCAAACTGCACGGTAGGCCATGTGGAACGCAGGTGATGTAACCACCAGGCTACTGGCTGGCCTTCTTCATCTTCTCTTAAAGTACCATCACCTACAGGCTGGAAAGCTCTCCAGTGGTCATCACCAATTATCATAGGAAGAATAATTACTTAAGTTCATTTATTCAAGATAGTATGTGCACACACACACACAAAAGAGAGAGAAAGAAAAGGAGAGAGAAAAACTCTCAACAGGTTCTCATCACACTACAATCCCCTTTCTCCAACTTTCCAACTCCTTGGGATCTTGGGCACATGTACACATACCTGGTGTGTTTTCAAGCCCACGCAGCTTCCAGCACTGAAGTTCAGTTTGCTACTGACTGTGCAACCAGTCTGGGCCCATAGCAAGAATAATTCATGCATATTCCCTTTCATGGCGGTAGGAGGTGAGAAGAGGAGGGAATGCTAAATAGAAGATGTCATAATCTGCTTAACACTGGCCATAGCCAGTCTAAGAGCTCTGAACTGAAACCGTTACCAGACTAAGAAGCAATCAAACATGCCAAATAACGATTGCTTGCTACATGAACTGAATCATCTCAATTTATCCCCACAACAACTTTGTTTACTAGGTGCTAATAAGATTCCATATTTGTAGGTAGATAAAGTAAGCTATACAGCTAGAAGGAAAAGAGTCAGGACCAAGTGCCAAGCCTGTGGGAGCCATCGTGCTGCCTCCATTTCTCCTGTAAAGCTTCTCTTTGGCACCAGCCTCTTCCCTAGCTGCCCTCCTGACTTTCTATCTCAGATGCTCTGGACTCTCCTTTCACCGTTGCTCTAGGCTTCTGACTACAGAGCCCCGTTCTGATAGTTTTCAGAACCTTAGGTGAATTCTCTCTCTCTCAGTGGCAAAGTGGAATTGGCTTAACTCTAGGTGGGTTGCAGAGGGAACTAAGAGACTCATCAGGGTTATCATGGACTTAGCTGCAGGTACAAAAGACAGAAATTTAACATTGTACTGACTCAGTGGTAAGCAGCAGGCCATTGCCACACATGCATTTATTTAGCAGCCATTGAAGGCCTACTCTGTGCAGGGCGCTATGGTGGGTGCCGTGTAGATGCTGGCCAATTGCAGTCAGAGCTGGAAAAGTCTGAGAACTCCCAGTGGATACTTAGCCATATGGCTGGAGGTTCAGAAGCAAGACTTCAGTGTGGAAGAAATAAAGCACAAAAAGTGTTGTGCTGGGGTAAAATAGCAATTTAGTTGGAATTGGAGTACAGGAAACAAAACAAGAGCTTGATTACTAGACTAGGACTCAAGGTGAGAGGAGACCAAGCTCAAGTTGGTCTTGACCTTGAACTATTCAGCTGAGTCTAAATTGCTGCTGGCTTACAAGGGCTTAGTTGGCAACTGATAGTCAAACAGTCTGAGTCTCTGTTTTTCAAACTACAGGTCATGATTCATCCAAATGTCATGAAATTGGCTTAGTAGATGGTAACTAGTATGTTTTAAAATAAATGAAACAGACTAGAAAGGAACAGAAAAGAAAATAAAGTACATTATGTATATAGTAAGGGTGTCAGATTTATGTATATGTATCTTGTGTTGTGATGTAAAATATATTTTTTTAACATTACTGTCAAAAAAAGCTTGACAACTTTTGGTTTGAAAAGATATAGGGCAGGAAGCCAGGTTAGTCATTATGTTTAAAATATTTTCTGCTTTCCCCAGATGACTGTGAACTAATGTAATAAGTCTAGGCTGTGGTGTGGCTAGGTATGAATGAATTAAGGATTACAGCTTCCCTCATGAAGATTTCCAGATATAGCCCTGCTCGAGAAACCGAATTGAGGAATAAAGATGGAATACTTTTTTAAAAAGACTGTAGTTTTGTAAAGAGCAGTTTTAGGTTCACTGCAAAATTGAAAAGAAGGTAGAAAGATATCCCATATATTCCCCTATGCGCACACCTGCATAGCTTCTTTAACTAACTCCATCCTCTACAGAGTTATAACCCCACACTGACCATCATTTTCACATCAAATTTATCATATACATTGGGGTTCACTCTTGACATCACACCTTTTATGTATTTGGACAAACGTATAATGAACGAATGACACGTATCCACCAGTATTCTGTATCATATAGAATACTTCTACTACTGTAAAAATTCTCTGTGCTCTGCCTATTCATCTATCCCTCCCTCCACCCCCTGGCAGCCACTGATATTTTTATTCTTTATACAGTTGCTATACAGTATATAGACTTTTTGGATTGGCTTATTTCACCTATTAATATGCATTTACATCTTCTCCATGTCTTTGCATGGCTTGAAAGCTCATTTTCTTCAGTGCTGAATAATTTTCCATTTTCTAGATGTATCACAGTTTTTTATTCATTCACCTTCTGAAGGACATATCAGTTGCTTCCAAGTATTGGCAATGAATAAAGCTGTTATTTCCAATTTATATGGATAAATACCTAAATGTGTGATTGCTAGATCAAAGAGTAAGTCTATTAAGTTTTGTAAGAAATCAACAAACTGTCAAAAAGTGACTTTCCATTTCATGTTATTACCAGCAATGAATGAGAGTTACTGTTTTACATCTTTACCAGGATTTGCCATTGTCAGTGTTCCAGATTTTAGTCATTCTAATAGATGTATAGAGGTATCTCACTGTCATTTTTTATTTTATTTCTCTGGTGATATATGCTGTAGGGCAACTTTTTGTATATTTATTTACCACCTGTATATATTCTTTGATGAAATGACTGTTAAGGCCTTTGGGCTATTTTTAATCAGGCTATTTGTTTTCCTATTGTTGAGTTCTAAGAGTTCTTTGTATATTTTAGGTAGCAGTCCTTTATCAAACACATCTTTTGTAAATATTTTCTCCCAGTCTATAGCTTGTCTTTTCATTCTCTTAATAGTGTCCTTCACGGAGAAAAAAATTAATTTTAATAAACTCCAGCTTATCAATGATTTCTTTCATGAATCATATCCTTGGTATTGTATATAAAAGTTATTACTAAGCACAAAGTCACCAAGAATTTTTCCTGTGCTATCTTCTAGGGTTTCTACAGACTTTCATTTTATTTTTATGTCTGTTGTCCATTTTGAGTTAGCTCTTGTGATGGCATAAAGCCCAAGTCCAGATTCATTCTTTCCATGTGAATGTCCAATTGTTCTAGAATGAATTATTGAAAAAGCTATTTTTTTCTGCATTGTATTTATTTTGCTTCTTTATCAAAAATCAGTTGATTATATTTATGTGGATCTATCTCTGGGCTCTCTGTTCTGTTCAATTGATCTATGTGTTGATTCTCTTGCTAATACCATGCTGTTTTGATTATTGTAGCTGTATTGTAAAACTTAAAGTCTGGGAATGTTAGTCTTTCAACTTTTTTCTTCTCTTTCAATATTTGTAGGTCATTTGAATTAGTCATATAAACTTTGGAATCAGTTTATTAATAGCTAAAAATAATTTTTACTGGGATTGCATTGAATTTACAGATCAAGTTGGGAAGAACTGATATAATGGTAATATCGGGTCTTTTCATCCATGAACTTGGGCTATCTCTCCATTTATTTATTTAGTTTATTTATTTCATTAGCATGATGTGGTTTCTGCATATAGATATTGAACATATTCTATTATATTTACACCTAAATGATTTCATTTTGAGAGGGTAATAATGTAAATAGTATTGTGTTTTTAGTTTCAAATTCTACTCATTCATTGCTGTTATATAGGAGAGTGATCAACTTCTGTATGCTAACCTTGGTCCAACCAGTGGCATGATGGCTAATGCAGATGGACACACAGGGCCAATTGTGCTGTTTGAATCCCAGATCTGGCAGCTTGAAAAACATGCTGGGTATGTGTGCTTGCATGCCCCAAATCCTTAAAGGAGGAAGAAATGGAAGGAATTGTGGTGTGACTACCCTCCAAGGGGGAGATCTCTCTCTCTCTCTCTCTCTGTCTCTCAAATTTAAAAAAAAATCTAGCAAATTAAAAAAAAAATTCTCCACCCTACACAACCCAACTCTTGCACTCTTTTCCTTGATGACATATCTTTCTTGAAAACTTCATGTCTCTTAATATTCATCTTTTTATTTCTACAATACTCACAGTCTTCCACACATAAGCTGTCAATTAATCATATAGTTGTATTATATTTCCATCACATTTTCCATGAATAATTCTCATCTTGGAGGCAAGGACCATGACATGTAGTTTTTTATAGCCCTCCCATTCTATTTCATTCTGTCTGTAATAATAGAAAACACCTGAAACTAGATAATTTATAAGAATAGAGGTTTATTTAGCTCATGATTTGGAGGTCCGAGGTCCAGGGCTCCATCGGGTGATGTTTTCTGGCTTTCTTATTTTCTGGTTTCATCACAACATGGCAGAAGCAGGAGCATATGTGTCTCTGTTCTGGCTTCATTTCCTTTCTTTATAAACACAGCATGAGTTAATCATGGGAGACTGCACTCTAATAACCTTAATCCTAATCTTCTCCCAAAGATTCCTCATTTTAACACCATAGTTGGATTAATCCTTTCATAGCCAAATCCCAACACATGAATTTGGGGGGAACATTAAATCACAGAACTTCCCTTTTGTTTCTTTTCTTCTTTGCCCTCTTTGTCCCATCTCACCTCCCAGGCCTTGAGTAGATGAAAATATTACACAAGCAATGAATTGACATTAAAATCAATCATTTCATAGGGAGAAGACTTGTTTATTAGTCTTAGTCTTCTGAGAAGCAGATAAGACAGAAATAGACAAGCAAGAGAGTTAGGCTAAAATCTGTAAGAGAGAAGATGGAGAGAGTCAGTGGAGGTAAAGAGAGTATTTAGAACATCATGCAGAGATGACTCTTAGGAAAGAGATGAGGGAGGCCTGAGCAGGGAGACTCTCAGACTAAAGTACAGTTCTAAGAAGGTCTATCTGGTGACTGTGGAATCCTTTAGTTACTCTCACCAACAAGAGGTGATTGTCATTTCACAGGAAAAGGCTGCCTCTGGACTCTTCCAAGCTGGGTCATTACCTGGAGCAGCCTGGGATGTTTGGGCCTAAACATAGAGGCAGATTTGGCCAGTCATAATTTATACTCACTGCTATAAGAGATCTAAGTTGCACATTTTTGTGACCATCACTCCTGGAATATTGAAGTGAATAGTGAATTCAGAATCAGAAATCTCACCTTTGGAGCCCAAGTGTATCATTTACAAATGCTGTGTCTTCACTTATACTCATTTTCATCCTTCATTTGTAAAATAGGAGTGACCAATAGATTATTGGAGGTGATGGTTACTTTTGTGTGTCAGCTTGATTGGGCTAAGGGATGCCCAGGTAGCTGGTAAACACTATTTCTTGGTGTGTCTGTGAGGGCATTTCCAGAAGATTTTAGCATTTGAATCAATTGAGTAAAGAAGACCCATTTCATCAATATGGGTGGGCATTATCCAATCCCTTGAGGATCCAGATAAAATGAAAGGGTCGTGGAAAGATAAATTTTGTGTTTCTCTCCTTGATCCTTGGTGTCCACCTTCTCCTGCTCTCAGACACTAGAGCTGCTAGTTCTTGGGCCTTCAAACTGAGCTTACAGCAGCAGCCTACACCAGTTCTCTGGCCTTCAGACTTACATGAGAGTTACACCCTTGGTTCCCCAGGTTCTCAGACCTTTGGACTTAAACCGAATTATACCACCAGAATTCCTGGTTCTTCATCTTGTGGTGAGCAGATTGTAGGACTGCTTTGCTTCCATAACTTCATAAGCCAATTGCTATAATAAAGCTCCTTTTATATGTATTCTAAATCTTCATAAACATTCTATTGGCTCTTTCTCTGGAGATCCCTGACTAATACAGTGGGGTCTCAGCAAAAATAGATAGCACTCTTTCTAATTAGATATGATTTCATCAGCTCTGTATAATGATAGTAACATCCAATGCCCTGCCAATAGATACCTCATGGCAGACTTCCAGCATCCAGAGCAGTGAGACACTACACTACTGCGGTTTAAGCCCCCCAGGGTGGTGCCACTTCATGATGGCAGCCCTGGCTGACACTATCTCAGGTCCTAAAAGGTTTACCCAAACAGGCCCCTATTCAGGAGGAGATTGGAGCTGACCCCAAAACCCCTTCTTCACTTGTACATGAAGTCAGGTGAGCATCTTCTCTTCCTTCTCCTGTTTCCTCACAACCTCCCATGGCTAGACCCCTGAAGTTTATTCCAAAGGGACTTGGGGGGATATATAAAGAAGCCAATGGAGTAGTCTGATTGCAAGGGGAGGGGGCGTCATGAAGATAGTGATCTCAGCTCTTTATTTTCCTATGTCATGTCCTTCCTAGAATATGAAACGAAACAAAAGCAGGCTGGTGCCCTTACTCAAAACACCTCTGCATCAACACGCCAGGGTCTGAGTCGAGGCAGGCCATTAGCCCGGTGGCTGCAGTCTTTGAGGAATAGAGGCCTTCAGGAGTGTCCTCAGCTCCTTGGCTATTCCCTTGGCTTTCATTTGCACAAACGCAGGCCTCATTTTGTAATCAGGGGAGAAAGCAGATCTGTGGAAGGCAAAGCAAGACCATGCAAGATGGGCTGCCTGAAAATAGACCCACCACCTCCCCATCTAGGAAAGCAAGGCACGGCACCACTGGAAGCCCTTACTTACCGCAGGAGTTCACAGGCCAGGGATTTGCAGTATAGACCACACTGCTCCAGCCTCCAGCGGGGCACCCAGGCCTCAAATGGAATCGCTGTCTGTGGTAACTTTTGACAAGAGCTGGCAAGCTGAGACTTTGTTTGACGTGTACACAGGCATCTCATTTGCTGTAGTACAGGAGACAGGGCTCTGCAGAGGTCTCCGCGTAGATCACCAGCAGGGAAATTGCTGAAGGTGAATTAGCAGCTGAGGGAAGTAGGAGTGAAAATCTCCATAGCAGAATTCATTGTGATGAGCCTGACTCAGAGAGAAGAACCCATTTAGCCCATGCAACATCACTGTTGAACAAACAAAAAAGCTGCAGTATTAAATGATGAGAAAGCCGTGAAACACGATTTGAAAATTATGTCATGCCCAGCTCTGCCTTCCTCCAAGGCAAATAAAAGTCTCGAAATAAAAATGTTTCCACTTATTTTCAAATCTTTGCACCGGCTGCACCTTTAGTCATACCTTCTCTCTGATATTACTCACGAGCCGCTTAAATAGAAGTTATTAGCATGAATGAATGCTCCTTAATGGCTGGCTTCCTGGATGAAATTAGTTGTAAAGCCCAAATAGTCACACGAAGAAAAGCAATTAATAGAATTCGCCGCCTTCTAAAAGAAACTTGGATTTTTTTTTTTTAATGCAGTAATTGAGGGAAATGAATATGGTGGTTGAGTATCAGGGAAAGTAGACTGAATCCCACTCACTGGTAAATTCACAAATGCACTTCAAGTGGAAAACTCAAGTCTGCACCCTCAAGGAATTGCACAAACGTATCACAAGACGACAAGATTTGGCTCAATGCCTAGAAGCTGATGAGGTCACCAACCTCATTACTCAGAAAATAAGCCATGAGCCAGGCCCTTATTCGACTGCATTTCACCCCAGAACGGAGAGTCCTTTTCTCTCTCCTTCTCCCACCTCCCATCATTACAAGTAAAACGGGGTTCCCAGGTGTTTAACTTTACCATCTTACAGAGATTCAACCTCGACTCTTTCACATCACATCCTGATTGTAGCTGGTTCTTCTTGTTCTGTCTGGAGGCATCTCAGCAGTTAATGGGAGTGATTCAAATGATCCCACTCCAATTCCTGCTATTTTAGGATACTTAGCTTTTCTTAGCCGTGGATTTCTTCTGTCTAAATCTGCCCGACTGAATTGGAAGCTGCCCAGAATCTTCTTCTTTGGAAATTACATTTGTGCATCTAGGGTATATTTGTCATGCCGCCCACACTCCAGCCACTTTTTGAGAAGTGCAGAGCGAGTCATGTGACAGCCATCAGTGTATTTGCACCCTTTTTTGTTTAAAAACATAATCTGCATTACAAATTGCACCAATTCCTGTATGTAGTAAGTCATCATTCAATAAAAAGCACAAATGTATGCCTGTCACATTCAACATAATAAACTGCAAGTAAATACATCTTTTCTTAGTCCAAATCAGTCAGTAAATGATGTCTTTATTTTCTCTGTTATGCACCAAGTTTGCAATCAGCTTTATTCTTGATTCTCTCAGGCCAAGCCTGCACAGCTTAAGTGCAGTGGAAGATTGTGCTTTTCTCCAAAGCACTTGGACACCTGAGGACAAGGATATGGCAGAAGGAATCCATTTCTCCAACTCACTTTTTCTACCTCATCACCATCATTCTGATATTATCGTCATCTTCATCATAACCTCCATCTAAAAATGGTCACACAGTGTCTGCTCTTGCATCTGGTACTATAGTACAGACAAAACGCTGCTCCCTGCCTTCTCTGAGTTAGTTTTCAGTTTGCAAGTATGTTAGAGAAGAAACACTCTGAGCTGTGCAGTAACACAAAACTGGGTTAGAATCACAGTCTTATCACTTACATTCCATATTTGACACCGGTAGTAATAACTCACTTCTGAGAGCCTCCGTCTCCCCATCTGCAAAAGGAAGAAAATGGGTACCTTAGGAGATAGATCTGATCATTTTAAATCACATGTGTGTCATGCTAGGTACATAGGACCCACTTGGTTATGTGTTAACCTTGCAACACGGACATGTTTGTATGAGACAAGCAAGCTAGCCAGGCTCTCTCTACTGCAGACAGGTTATTAATAACAGTGGTTATATTAGTGGCTACTGTGATCTCTAATTCTATAACAAGTGGTTAAGGTTGGCTCTGTCCTTCCCTTTTTATAGATGAAGAAACTGAGGGACCAGCAGTTAGTGTAATGGCTATGTCGCTGGACTCCCACGTAGTCGACCGCGGTTCGAGTTCCGGACCCGGCGGCTGAAACTCACGCCGGGCGCGTGTGCGTGCGTGCCCAGGATCCCAAGAGGAGAATGGAGGAGAAGGGATTGCGGCGTGGCCATCCCCCCTGGGGGGTGATTTCCTGCTTTCTGTCTCTCTGTCTCTGTCTGTCTGGCGAGCGCACGCGCCCTATAGCAAAAACCTCTCCAAAAAAAAAAAAAAAGACCAAGAAACTGATAAGATGGTAAGCCAGGTTTTTCTATTTTAAATCTAGATTACCTTTTCAAGAAAATAGGGCCATCTCCTTTGTCCCTTTCTGTCCCTCTAACAGTTCCACTTCATTTCTGCCTTAGTTGGTTCACCTGCCTGGAAAATTCTACCCTTAGATCTTTAGGTCTGATTACTTCTTCTTATTGTTTTTGTAAAGTTTATTTTGTCCATTTTTGACTGTGTATGTGCATGCCTTTGTACGTGAGAGAAGGGGAGAGAAGCACCTCCGACAGTCCCTTCTCCCCAGCTCCATAGGACCTTGCGCATACACACAGGTCAACTTACCAGGGACCTGAACCCATGGTCGGCCATGTGGCTTCCAGCTCTGCAGTTCAGTGCACAACCGACGGCCCCACAGAGGCTCGCCCTGCTTCATCTCAAATGCCACATCCTTAGGGGGGCCTGCCTTGATGGCCCTGTTTGGCACCAGCTCCTCACCATTGCCAAAGCCTGGGTCTCTCCTGGCATTTCATGCTTTATGTTGGCCTAGCTTTCTCCTCACAGAGCAAGAATATCTGTGACATACAACAGCGAAGAATGGGGACTCAGGAATCAGATGGTCTGTGTTCAAACTTCCGTTTTACCACCAGCAATGTGAACTTGGAAAGTGACTTGATCTTTCTTTTTGTGCCTCAGTTTCCTCACCTCTAAAGTGGGGGTGATACTTTCATTTGCACCATAAAACTGCTGGGAAGGGGAAGCCAGTGGTTGGTGGTTTAGGTGCTAGATCTTACATGGTTAACTGAGTGGTTTGAGTCCCAGGCCCAGTGGCTTGAAAAACACATCAGGTGCAGGTGCATGGATGCCCAAAATCCCAAAAGGGGAACGGAAGAGAAGGGATTGTGGCATGGCCATTCTCCCAGGGGGTGAGTTCTCAGTTTCCCTCTCCCCTCCTCCCTGCAAAAGTGTGTGACCTATAGCAAAAAATTAAAACAAAAACAAACAAACAAACAAAAACCTACTAGGGAGATCATTTCCATAACACATGTGGAGCATGTAAATCATTGTCTGACACAGTACACACTCACGGCATGTTAGCTGAGCATTCACAGTCACGGGGCACAGTCACCCTGTCACGTCATCTCAGCCTCCTGTGTGCTCGTTGTCTACCC
Organism: Tupaia tana; assembly: GCA_026018925.1. Classification (NCBI taxonomy): domain Eukaryota; kingdom Metazoa; phylum Chordata; class Mammalia; order Scandentia; family Tupaiidae; genus Tupaia; species Tupaia tana. The sequence continues at coordinate 19,074,881 of JAKSZU010000024.1, read as the reverse complement.
CACTGCTGTGAGGCAGGGAGCTTACTTGCCTGTCTGTCTCCAGCATCCAGAACAGCACATATCAGGGATGCGATAGTCACGTGGCATTAATGAATGGACGAACGTTCACTGTATGTGCATTAGAGGCCAATGACCAAAGGTATGCAGAGAAAAATGAGGACAGAGTTGCTGGGTATTTTTTAATTTTTTATTTTATTTTATTTGCTATTGTAATTTTCTTAATTTGCTATAGGGCGTACATGCTCACCAGAGACAGACAGAGAGAGGGAGTGTGAGAAAGCAAACTGCCATGTCTGGGACTTGAACCATGGTCGGCTATGTGGGAGTCCAGCACCTTAACCACCACGCCACCTGCTGGCCCAGAGTGGCTGTGTATTAAGGTAAGAGTTTTCATGGGGCTTTCTGTTTCTATTCCACTGCATATTGCACATTTATTCGCTCAGTGCTTTCTGAAGCCCTCGGGTCCCCTCTGGTTTTGTCTGTGCACTCAGGCAGAGACATCTAACCAGCAACTTCACAGGCGCCTATGACCCATGGGTGTGACTCGTAAACCGAATCGGGAAGAAAAAGGCACATCGAACCCCCTAGAAAAATAACAGCAGATTTCACGTCGCTAGAGAAAGGCAAGCAGTGAGCCGGCACCATGGAAATCAGCATCAGCATAAGAAGGAGCGGTGCCCAGGAAAAGCGCAGAAAGGAGGGGCTTTGATAAAAGCCACTTCTGCCACCCTCCCTCCCACAGACACACGCGCAGCACAGAACAGAGGTGCTGTCGCACTGAACACACACTCGCAGGCTCGACTGTGCTGTGCTCTTCCATGAGGGATGGGGGTCTGCGTCCGTGAGCAGAGCACACAGGCCGGTGGAGGCTGACCATTCCACGGCTCACCCGGCACCTGCAGCCCTGCCGCGTGGTCATGGCACCTTGTGTTCATCCACTTCCCTGGCCTGACATGCCTGGCACCCTTCAGCACTTCTCACCCATCACAGTGTCAGTGCCCAGTGCCTTCCTGGTTGCCCTCTTCAATGCATGCACTTTGGCTATGCCTAGGATCCCATATGTTCCTGTTTGTCTGGACAGACCTGATCTACACATATCCTCAAGTCATTGCCAGTAATACCTATTTTCAAAAGTGTCCCAGTTTGGGACACTGCTAGCTACATTGAGCTTCAACTGTGAGGCTCAGAAGAGGAGGTAGGAATCCCAATCACAGTCATTTCTCAGTCTTCCTCCAGAACAACCCACCATATCTTCTAAATCCAATAGTAAGCTAGTAATCTTTGGGTATTCCAGTTTTAAAGTTTTTATTTATTTATCTCTTCCATGAGATACATAGAGAGAGAGAGAGAGGCACTCCCAAAGCCAGACTGGATCCCAGGCACATTGCACCCAGTGTGTTCAGAAGGCATCAGGATGTGAACCCAGATTTTCCCATGTGGGTCATTGTGCGGCTGCACCATGGCATGGTCCTGTCCATTTTTATTTTATTTATTTATTTTTTCTATTTAGTTTTGCTATAGAGTGCACATGCATTCACCAGAGAGAAAGAGCACGAGAGAGAGGAAAAGTGAAAAATTACCCCAAGGAGAATGGCCACTCTGCAATCCCTTCTCCTCCAGTCTCCTCAGGATTTTGCTCACACATGCACAGATTTGGTGTGCTTTTCAAGCCACCAGGTCCAGGACTCAAACCACATAATCAGCCATGTGGGATTCAGTTTCTTAACCTCTACACCACCTGCTGCCTCCTGTCCTGTCCACTTTTTTTTTTTCTCTTTTTTTTTTTTTCTTTTTTTGGAGAGATTTTTGCTACAGGGCGCGTGCGCTCACCAGACAGGCAGAGAGAGACAGAGAGACAGAAAGCGAGAAATCACCCCCCAGGGGGGATGGCCACGCCGCAATCTCTTCTCCTCCATTCTCCTCCTGGGATCTTGGGCACGCACGCACACACGCCCGGAGTGAGTTTAAGCCACCGGGTCCGGGACTCGAACAGCGGTCGACTACGTGGGAGTCCAGCGACACAGCCATTACGCCAACTGCTGGTCCCTGTCCTGTCCACTTTTAAAAGGAAGGCAAAGGGATACAAGAGTGTTAAGGTATCAAAGTTATGAAGGAAGGTTGGACTATATGGATGAAATGGAATGAACTATAACAAAATAGAAAAAGTGGAGTCTTATTTCCTGTCCCTTCTTTAGGTTAAATACCAAAGTAGGTGCATTTAGCTATTTAGGATAAGTGCAACTCTGAGAAACAGCCTGTAAAATAAATTTCTATTTATTGTAATCTATGTTCTTGTTGAATTTAAATTTAAAAAATATTATTCAATGTTTATATATTCTCCTAGAACAAAGTCTAACAAAATATTACTTAAACATGACTGGTGACCTAGGTACTTTGGGGCACATGTAACTCGAATCGATTCTTTCCCAGAGTACACATCCTTGACATGCTGTACCCCACCACACTCATTTACACACTCACAGCTAAAAGCAGAAGGTCCTGAAGACCAACCTAATGTTCTTTAAAGCCTTTCTATTGGTGTTCTCAGCTCCTGAATAAGATTCTAGTTCTTCAAATCAGGAAACAGTTTTGTAGTTTTCTTACTTTTAATTAAAGCTTTTGCACAAATAATACATGAGCACATTCTCGATGTGAGATGCTCAACTAACACTTTATATTTTTCTTGTATACCTTGAAAGATCTTGCACACACCTGAAGATCATTCTTCAGCAGGTTTCTCAGGAGGACTTCATATGGACAATATTCCCTAAGTTCTTGCATATCTATTAGTTTGTTCTGGTTATGATCAAGAGACAGTTTTGCTGGATATAAAATATTTGCCTCACATTCTTCTTTCTTCAACTATAATATATTAGGTTGATGAAAAAGTCATGATGCATTTTTGTATGCTTTTCTATGCAAAAACAAGTCATGACTTTTCTGATAACTTAATGTATATATACAAATATAATATTTATATATCTATGTTATAATATCTATGTATTATTCTATATATAGATACATACACTCTATTATCAATTGTTGATGTTAGAAAGTCTAATGGCAATCTAATTATTTTCCTGTATAAATCATATGTCTTTTTTGGCTAGATGCCCAAGGAATTTTTTTCTTTTTTTTTTTTTTTTTGTTAAAGTTCAGAAAATTTGCTAGAATATATTTCAACGATGGTCATTCTTGGTTGATGTTCTAAGGTACACAAAATGGCTTTGCAATATGTAGTTCAAAATTATTTTAGTTCAAAAGAGTTATCTTGACATATAGGATTTTAAGAGGATTCATGAAATAATATGTCTAGAGTACTTAACACACTGCCTTTTATATATTAGCACTCAATTAATATTAGCTATAATTTAAATGTCAAAATTCAGAATTCTTCCCTCATCCCTGCCCTCCCCAAGAGAGATGAGGGAATATTTTCAGCTTCAGATTTTGAAGAATCTGCATCTATTGTTTGATGAAAAGAGGGATAATAGTCACAAGGGAGCTGTTCAGTGAAGGCTATTAGGGGCTGACATCCCCTATGCACGCACTGGGTAGGAAGCAGGACTCTGTAAAGATTTGCTAGCTATAATTCTTGAACTTCAGGGTCAGAAATCTCCTGTAAATTAGCACTAGTCCTACAGCATACCTAGAAACCTGGAACGAAGCAGAGCCTTCATGAGGAAAACTTAGTGATCATGGCCAGATAGTACTGGCCCTATTTAGATACAGCCAGGAATTGGAATTGGTTATGTCTATAGTAAATAGTGAAAGTTTTATCTGCTTATTATATCTCTTCTGTCAGGCTGATGCAATGTCTGAAGTCTCCCCAATGACCTTGCCAAGGATAGCTCAGGTAGCAGACACTCAGTTGGAATTTGAACCAAAATCGTTCTAACTTCGATGACAAAATTCTCAGCACTCTGCTCTCTTTAGTTGATTTCACATTGTTTTAGGCACTCATTAGACTGTTGAGTGCATGAAAATGGCATGCTTTGCCAGCCTGTCTTGGAAAAAAGCTATATACATTGTTCTAAGCACTTTGCCTTCAGTTCGCATTATCACTCTTAAGTAGTTCTAGTGGTGCTTGACTTTGCAACAATGTACACTTTACTAAGTAAAGCTACATTAGACCTGTAGGAATCCATCCCACAGATGCCAGCAAGCTTTTGCCTATGTTACTATTTTTGCCCTTACTCATCCTTTCTGCTTTGTTCCAGCACGAGTGCCATCTTGAATGTTCCCCTTGCCAGGGTGGCTGGCCAGGGTTGTAAAGGTGTCTGCCCAGTATTCCACGATCAGGTTGTATTGTTCGTGGTTACTTCCAGGGCTTACTTAGAACAAAGACAGGGACATTTTTCTGTAGAAGGTCCCTGGCTATGGCGAAAAAATTGTCAGTGTTAGTAAGCAACATAAGCAAAAGAAGCAGACAGATAACAAATATATATCTCAGCTACTTTTGCATATTGACAATTGTTAACAGGAAAACAAATTAGAAGAAAATAAATAATAAAAATTATGATTTACTATGTGGTTCTTTTTAAAGGAGAGGTTGGGAGGCAAGAGGAAGAAAGAAAATAGTGTTGAAAAACATGTTTAAAGATTCTAATGGATAGAGTAAAACCCAAAGATTTAAAGAGAACAGCTGAATATGTACACATAAAAATATATGTATACACAGAAATATACATATGCATATAGAGGTGTGTGTATATATACATATATATTCAATTGAATATATTTACCGTGTTATATGCTCACATATATACATACCTAATCCCACTTTGTCTTTCTATTTCTCCCCTCCATAGCACCTGCAGCTGCCCACCGGTGTCCTTGCCTGACTTCCGTAGACTGATTTGGCCCCAGTTATTAAGCCAGTTGGGAAAGTAGAATGACCATGGCATCATTACCACCAACTGAGAGATCTTGGCATTGCATCTCAGGACCCAAATTTGGGGTTCTGGTTGCCCAGCCTCATCTGCTTGGCAACCCCAGAGACACAAGGAGTCTCCATGACTTCCAGGGAGACCTGGGACTAGGGAGTGTGGTGAGGGGTGTCACACATCCTGTACTCGTAACATGCTGGATCCAAGGCTCTCCTCCCCACCCAGTTATTGCTGGGGCCACAACTTTACCATGGTCACAGCATGTTCCTCTGGATTGCATGGATTTGTTCTCACAAGAATCACACTGAGGAGACCAGAAGATAGCACAGCAGTTATGTTGCTGGACTCCCACATGGCTGACTACTGTTCGAGTCACAGACCTGGTGGCTTCAAAATAACATTGGACACATGTACATGTGTGCCCAAGATCCCGAGAGGAGAATGGAGGAAAAAGGATTGCTGCATGGCCATTCCCCCAGATGGGGTGGTTACTGTTATTTTTTTCTTTGTAAGACAGAGCTTTTTGCTATAGGGCATGTGCACTTTCTAGAGACACAGAGAGAGAGAAAGAGAGAAATCACCTCCCAGGGGATGGCCACACTGCCATCCCTTCTCCTCCATTCCCCTGTCCATATTTGGGCACACATGCGCACGTGCCCAGTGTGATTCTAAGACACTGGTTCTGAGACTTGAACCATAGTCGACTATGTGAGAGTCCAGAAAAGTAACTGTTACACTGTCTGCTGGTCCCAAGATTTCTCACTTTCCATCTCACTGTCTCTGTCTCTCTCTCTCTGTCTCTCTCTCTCTCTCTCTCTCTGATGAGCACACATGCCTTAAGGCAAATCCTCTTTTAAAAAAAATTACACTGAGAAGAGTTAATGATAAGGCAGATAAAAAGGACTCAGGCCCTTAATTGGAGAAGGGGACTGTCCTCCTTTCCACGAGGCCCGCAGTCACTGGGCCCAAGCTCAGAGATCTGGAGCACACGGGAGCACTCCTGGTGGGGCCCGGCAAGGCCCCGCAGGATGATCGGCATGTGTGTTGTGTGGGGAATTTCGCTCTGAGTTAGGTTTCCTGTCCTCAGTTCTGATCTTCCAGCAAGCTCACCGAGGTACAGGCTGGCGTCTGCCCCACGGTGGAGACGTGGGACGTGTCCCAAGTTGGAGATGGGTAGACAAGGAAGAGCGACATCTGGCAGCAGCAGTACCCAATGACAAGAAGCGGATGGGACGCGGAGCAGGCTAAGGCCTGAGGGCCCTGCACCTGCCTGCTCCCAGAACTGCTGGTGAACTTTTTGAAAGGGATGATTTAAATAGTAAAACCTCTGGGCCAAGCTGGTGGTGCAGGGGTCACACAATGCTCTCTGATGCTGGACCCAGGTGGGGAGATCATGGGTTTGCATCCTGAAAGCTTGCGATACACGGTGATCCTGCATGCCCAGGATCAGAGCTCACTGAGGGTGGAGGCAGGTTGCAGCATGAAGAAACTGTTGGGAATCTCTCTCTCTCTCTCTCTCTCTCTCTCTATCTCTCTCTCTCTCTCTCTGAATAAATAAATAAATAAATTGTAAATATTAGGTTGCTGGAAAAAGTGCATCATGACTTTTCCAATAACCCAGTACATAAGAATATAATAAAAGTTACGATGAAAACATATTTGAACGACCATAATAATGACAACTGCTGCTTACTGTGTGAAAAATGCTTCACCGTCCTGAGAAGGTTAGCATCTCTAGTCTGCTCTGCAAATGAGGAAACCTTACCTGAAGCTCAGAGACAACAAGCAGCTAGTCAGTGGCCTTTGAGGCTTTGACCCTGGACCGGTGACTCCAAAGCCAGTGCATGTTTCACCGTCACACACGACCTCACTCTGTGACTTCATCACGCAGTGCCGCTCAAGAAATCATGGGAGAACAGGGGCAATACTGCATTACGTAAATAAAAAGCTGCAAAGCGAATGGGCTGGGCTTGGGTGCTGCTCTTCTGCTTGTGGCTTTTCCAGCAGTTCCCAGTGATCACTTCAATGTTTCTATTGTGTGTGGCAGCTATGGGCAAAATGAAAATACAGTCTCTTGCAAAACGTTTTACGCATAGGATTACATTTAAATTGAAGACTAGATTAGGCTCTGCGTCCCAAGTTTTCCTAATCTGGTCCAGAGTCACTGCCTTTATTAATCCCATGTATAGACTCCTGGCCTGGGTGTTCCCTGAACACCTGCTATATTTCTGTCTCTCACTCGCTCGTCTCCTGAATCATGATCACAGCCCTTCACAGTTTCTGCTCAAAGTAAATATCATTTACTGAGAGAAATTAACATGCCAGAGAGGCTTCCTCGTGGAACAAAGAAAATATCACCGTCAGGTTTCTCAGTCCAAGGAAGCCTCTAATTCAGACACACGATGATTAAACAGCCTTTAGGGGTGGACCTGGAAAAGCTTTCCTTTGAGAAGCAAACATAACACCAAAGTATAGGTTTTAAAGTATGTTCACATCAGATTTAATATATGCCATTATTTTCTCATACATGAACCCTTTCATTTTACATTTATTTTAGAGCCATTTGTGTCACTTTGATTTGCAATAATTTTATGAGGTTTTAGCAGAGAGAGACACCTGCTTACAACATTGTATTTGCAGCAAGTATAAAGGTATTTAACTACTTTAAAATCATGATGATATTTCACACACATTAAACAGGTTGAGAATGAGAAGGAAAAACGCTCCAAGAGCTCCTGTTCTCTGCACGTGAAGCAGAACACAACCCAGTGATTCATCTCTGGACAGTGGGTTTTGCAAGGCTTTAGTTCATAGAGTGTTTACAGCTAACATTTCAGATGCCTTGTTCTTTTCTGTTGTGATTCTGTCACATTTAAATGGAAAATAGTCAAACCACAGTAAAATCATCCTGGTCTTTATTATTATGATCTTTATTAGTGCTTTACCTGGATGTGATATAGTGATAGAAACACTCTCTCCTTGCCCAGCCATGGTGGAGCAAGTGGTAGGGAACTACCTTGCGATACTGGAGCCATTTGGGAAGGCTCAGGGTTTGTGCCTCAGGTCCACCTGGCAAGCCTGCAGGTGCATCCATCATTTTGGCTAGCTGGAAGGCTGGAGGATCACAGTGTGGCAAGATTCTGTCAGAGATTCCCACCACCACCAACAACAACCCTCCCATGAAAGAAAGAAACAAACAAACAAACAATGACAACAAAAATCCTCTCCATTTAGAGGAGAGCCCAGCACAGCTAATTTTGATGTAGACTAGCACACAAATGACCTTTATGCTATGGGGATAAACTTGAAGGGTATAATACTGGGCTATAGGAGTTTGTCACCTATGATCACATGGCCACAGAGAAAGCTTCTGAGGTTATGGTTTTCATTGGTTGGCTTATTTATATTTGTCCTGGCCCAGAAAGAATTGTGGACAGCTGACCATTGCCATTTGTCTACAGTGACAGTGCCTCATGCTTTATTAATAAAATCCCTTCTCGTGTCCACTTTGATGGCTGGAGGCTGGAGTTGAAGCAAGCATTTTGGGGCTTTCTTAGTGTACCATTAAGATATCACCCAAACCTCATTTTGACCCTAGCTGTCACTTCTAATATTTTAACCCATGATTCTTAAATACAGCTGCTACTGTTCTTACTTAAGTGACTAGGAGTTTTCCCATGTTCACAAATTATGCAAGGTAAAGTGAAAAACCTTGATCTGAGTCAAAAAATAGAAAAGTGTTGATGGAGGCCTTCTAAGTAACTCAGTGCTGTGTGCAGTTGCACCTTGAAGGATGCATGAGGAACCCAGAAAGACTTATTTACACAATTAATCAAGAACGTAGGGCTTAGGTTGAGTGCACTTTTGCAATGAAAGTAGCAGCTTCCATTTATTAAGTGCAGACCCCATATCAGGCTCTGTAATAGACAGAGGTTGTGCATACATTTGCCCTTTACCCTGACCCTACTGTGACCTCCAACTTACAGAAGAGAAAATGGAGACTAGATGAATCATGGAGCCTGCTTCAAATGACTCAGCTAGGTCAGGCTTTAAATCCAGGTCAGCCTGGCCTGAGGCCTCTCCCTTCGCCATGATGAGACTGTGCCTCTCCTCTGATGTTATTGGAACACGACCAGGCATCACAAGGTCCTTAGAGATGGCTGAAAGAAGCTTGATGGATTTGACTCACACCCACTGTATAGTTCATTTAAGTTTCCATTTGGGGGTAAATCTATATTGATTGCAAATCTCTTGACTCCTCTCTATTAATTTGGACAATCAAATTTCTTAGACCTCCTAGATAAAGTGACTAAATTGCAGATGTCATGCAGGACATAACTGGCAAGGTTCCTTGTAGCTGTGTGCTACTGTGATATAATAAGAAATATATATATATATATATTTATATTTATATATAGTTTCTGCCTCTAGTTCCTGGTACACTGCTGATTCACCCTTGGACTCTCTGGAGTGAGGAGTATGCTTTGCATTCTAAGAGGTGACTGGTCACTGGGGACCCTCAGCAGCTTCAGCATGGAAACTGGTCACCAGAAAGACTAAGGCATGATCAGATGACTGGGACATTCAGCCCCACTGTCCAACCTCCAGGGAAGAGGGATACACTGAAGGCTGAGGCAATTACCAAGACCAAGGACATGATCAGCAAGATTTCCACCACGGAGCCTCAACAAAACCCCTAAGAGTGTAGGGTTCAGAGACTCCTGGATTGCTGAGCACATGGAGGTGTCAGAAGACGGCATGGAAGCTCTGCATCCTCCCCATGTGCCTTGCCCTGTGCGTCTCTTCCATCTGGCTCTTCATCTGCACAGTTTGTAATATCTTTTCTAATAAACATGTAAAGGTAAGTAAAGTGTTTCCTAGAGTTCTGTGAGTCACTCTAGCAAATTATTCAGACTCCAGGAGAGGTTTGTGGGAACCTCAATTTATAGCCGATTGGTCAGAAGGGACTTGTGATTGGCTGAAGTGGGGCAATCTTATGGGACTGAATCCTCAACCTGTGGGGTCTGATACTATCTCCAGATAGTGCCAGCATTGAACGTAGCCACCAGCTGGTGTTCACTGGAAAATCGCCTCGTGTGTGTGGGGAAAATTCACCACACACATTTTGGTGTCTAGAGGTAAAGTATTCTATGTGTTGATTAGGCAAGAAAAACAATTTAGAATTCTTTATCTCTAACCATAGTTGTCCTTCATGAACAAAAGTAGCAGGGTTAGGACAGGAAGGCGACCTAAATGATAGCAAGGAATGCTTTCTGCCATAACCTACCCCCCGGGATACTCAGGTCTTTTATATACCCATGGTACAATCCATGCCATCTCTATGTAGGTGATCCCAAAGTCTTGTCAAACTGTAGCAGCCAACCCAAAGCTTAGTAAATTAAAACCTGAGTTCTGTTCATCTTTTTATTTTTAAGAGAGATTTTTGCCATAGGGCATGTGTGCTTGCTGGAGAGACAGACAGAGAGAGACAGAGAGACAGAGAGTGAGAAATCACCTCCCCGAGGGTCTATGGCCACACCACAATCCCTTCTCCACTTTCCTCTTGGGATTCTAGACTTGCATACACATGCACCCACCATGAATTTCAAGCAACCTGGTCTGGGACTCAAACCACGTTCAGCCATGTGGGAATCCAGTGCCTCAACCACTATGCTACCTGCTGGCCCTGAGTTTTTCCCATCTTAATACAATGAAGAGAGATGTGGCAGGGCAGCCATGAAATTGCCTGTGGATGGAACCATAAAAAAGAAGACATAGTTTAGTAAATTTACACAATTTTAGCAGACCAAAGAGAAAGGTAAGAGAGGGGAGAGAAGTTGAAAAAAGATGAGCCCTGAAACAGGATATACTAAGAAAGGCCACGCAGAAGCCAAAGACTCTGCAGGAGGAAGGCCGTATCACTTGACTTCATTGCAGACACAACTGGAAAAAAGCAGCATGTGTGGTTGAGAAAATGTGCCGTGGTATACTATCAGAACAGCAACTCCTTATTCTGTGATTTATGCTATGGGATCCCTTCTTTCTGGGCAGAAAAGGACAGTTAAAGACAAATGACTTACTATCTCCTAAGGAATTAGCTAACCTTAGGGGAGGCAGTGCTCCTCACCAGCAAGGCCCCAGAGGTCAGAGCATGAAGAATACAGGAAATGGGCTGGTCTCCCACCACAGTGGTTAAACACTATGTGCTGGGAGCCAGATCCCACATGGCTGGCCAGTTTCAATCTGGACCTTGGAGTCTTGAAAAACATGCCAGGCTTATGTATGCATGTGCCCAAAATCTTGACGAGATGGAAAAATGGAACATGAAACCTTATATTTTAAAAAATGTTCATTTTAGTATCTCAAAAAATATTCCAGGTAGAAGAGATTACTTTGTTTTGTCCAGATTTATCTGTTCGAATTTATTCAAACCATCTTATCGAGTCAGCCATACATTCTGCCTATGCTTAAAGGCTTAGAAAACTAAAAGAAAGAAAACCAAACTCACCATGAACCAAGTATCATTTTATGCCATTATCAGTGGGGTACTCCAGAGGAGGAGCCCGAGACTTGAACAAGACACCGTGGTCATTGCAGGGCCTCACAGTCCTTCTTAAAGTGTGACTTTCAGCCTCATGCCTATTGCTTCATGGCTACAAGAGGCTGCCTCAACTCCTGACTGTGTGTACATTCCAGGCCTAGAGTAGCAAAACAGTGCCCACAATACATCCAGCAACTTCTACTGACATCTCATTGGCCTGAACTATTGCTCATGGCTACCTCCCCGCGAAGGGGAGCTGGGGTCTGTGTTTTTAACTGGACATGCCATTTCAAACAAAATTAGAACCCCGATGTCAATAAAGAAAGAGAATGGGTACTGAGCAGCCAAGGGCTGTCTGCCACAGCTCATGCTGGTGTCTGTCCAGCTGTTTTTTTGTTTTTTTTTGTTTTTTGTTTTTTGGTTTTTTTGAGAGGTTTTTGCTATAGGGCGCGTACCAGACAGACAGAGAGAGACAGAGAGACAGAAAGCAAGAAATCATGGCCACGCCACAATCCCTTCTCCTCCATTCTCCTCTCGGGATCTTGGGCATGAGTTTTAAGCCCCGGGTCCAGGACTTGAACCTCGACTACGTGGGAGTCCAGCGACATAGCCATTACGCCTGCTGGTCCCTGTCCAGCTGTTTTTACGTAGTCATAGAAAACATTCATCCCATCAAGGTTACCCCAGGGGGTGGCGACCCACTCAGAGCCTGGCTTTGCAGTAAATGGGAACCTCCGTCTGCCCTTCCCATCCATAATATATGATGACCGTAATCTTTCATATATCCAAATTGACACAGGGACCCTTGCCTTATAAATATTAACAAGGCATCACCTTCTTTTAGACAAAACTCATATTCCTGAGGCATAAAGGAAAGTAGTTTTCAGCATAGGGCTTTCTTTTCAAACTTCCAAGAACTTCCTTGGAAACAGATGATTTCATTCAACATCTCTCTCCTTCTAGGTCAAGAAAGAAAGAAAGAAAACTGTCTAACGAAAAATCTGAGTGGGTATTTAGAGGGAAATGCAGAAGACTCTCATATTATCTGTAAGCAGTTGTAGTTAATGAAATAATTAGTAGTTAGAATTTGCTAGCAATTACAAGAAGAGCAAGTTATTTCCAACTGCAGGAAGGACTCCGTTCCATACAGACTAACTTCATAACCTAGATTTGTATTTACAAGGACTCCTCCAAAAGCTCACAGAAAGAGTATATTCTGAAAAATTCTGCATAGATTTTTAAAAATTTTTGAATCAAAATAAACTTGTACTTTAATTCTGCTTTTCCACCGATGTTTGAAATCCCCTCACGTATCGTGGGAATCCTGGTTACCACGTAGTAAGATCATTACGAATGCGATGGGAACCCACGGGACTTGTTCTCCAAAAATAGGATTATACTTGTGATTATAATGATCAGCAAAACGTCACTGATAAGAGTGAAATATGTGTTCCCCCATACCAATACCAATACCGAGTTCAACTCCTCACTTCGCTCTTTTTGAAAAATTGGCCAGAGTGTGCACACACTCGAGAGAGGTAGAAAGCACCTCCCTGCTGTCACAACACAATCCCATGCACATGCACTAGTTATGTTTTCAAGCTCTGGGGACTCAAACTAGTCAGCCATATGGCACCCAGCTCCCTTAATCACCAGGCCACAGACTGACCCCAATTCATTTCTTAATACGAATCTTAACTACTCTTGCAGCAGAATCAAATGATAATAAAATCAAGAATAATCACAACCCCGATAGTGGAAGCTCACACTGTTGAACACTTATGGTGGGTCAGGCAATGTCCTAAGCACTTTACTTATATAAACTCATTCCATCTTAGTAACAATCTCGAGAGAGGAGTACAATGCATATCTTCGTTCTATCATACTATGGCTTAGTAAACTGAACTGGGCTCAACCTAACTTGGAAAATTGAACTGGCTCAGAGCTCCCATCATCAAAGATGTGCTTTTTGGAGGATGAAGCAAAGCCATAGAAGGTGAAGATTCTGGTCTGGAGACAGGTAGGAATAAGCAGACTAATTATGACCAATGGAGAAGGTCCACGTATGTGTCTCTCTCCTTCTGCCTCCCCTCCTCCCCTCGGGTTTTCAGTTTGTTACTTCTGATGCATGTATCCCAGGAGTAAATACCAATAACACTTTGAAACCCAGCTAGAAGCTACCAAGAATGAGTCTGAGAGTTGATTCACCTTGATTTAACAGCAAGGTAGAAATCGTTCTTCTTGCCTCCCACAGTTTCTTAGGAGAAAATGAATTTAGATATAGAAACAAAAAGGATTTATTAGAAAATGTTCAGAAACTCTTAGAGATTAGACTCACAAAGAAGATACTTCTCTTTAGAAATATTGATGATTTATATTCGTCTAGTACCCAGGTACCTCTGAAAGTGGACTATATAAACACATTTATATTTGCACAGTAATATTTATAAAAGTGATTTTTACCCTATTCTTTGTTCTGTACAAAAGAAGTAAATATCTGGAAGAGGAGGGAAATTAAACCCAGGGAAAATATAAAGAGTTTCATTGATCTGACCTATGCATTATACAGTGCTAAAAATGATATAGTAAGAACTCAAAAGATAAAGAATTTATCCACTGATACATTGTAATCTAATCTTGGCTATTAGTCAAGGGGTGCTGGATCTAGAGAAAATATTCTCGTGGAAGGTGAGGTGGGAAAAGAGAATATCAAAAGGACATAAAGTCTGAAAAAAAAATTAGCGAGATTTTTGCTATAGGGTACATGTGCTCACTGCAGAGAGAAGGAGAGAAAGAGAGAAGGAGACAGAGAGACAAAAAGCAAGAAATCACCCCCCCCCCCCACCCCCAGTGGGATGGCCATACCATGGTCTCTTCTCCTTCAGTCTCCTCTCAGGATTTTGGGCACATACGCACACATGCCTGGTGTGAGTTTGAAGGCACCAGGTCCAGGACTCAAACCATGGTCGGCCATGTGGGAGTCTAGCGACATAACCACTTTGCCATCTGCTGGTCTCAAGTCTGAAAAGAAATTTAAGACAGAGAACCAAGAACGTCCAGAGGAGGAGCTGGATGGTGGTACACTGCCCAAGTGATCACTGTAAGACTGACCCACAAGGGAGATTTGGGGCACTCATGCACATGTGCCCTGGGGTGTGTTTTAAACAGCCTGGTCCAGGACTCAAACTGTGCAGTTGGCCATGGGAGATCCTGCTGTCTTAACTACCAAGTCGCCAGCTAGCCCAACATCCTCTATTCATAAAAGTGTTTTTACTGGCCTGGCTTTCAATCATATTTATGGCATTTTATCTTGCACCTCCTGGCTATAGCTGATTGAAGAAAGTGTGAAAACATGAGCTTCCGAAAATCAATCCAGAGGCTGTGTCAGTCAGGGTCCTGGCAAGAACGAGATACTAGCATTTTCAAACTGGGCTACTGAGAACAGTTTAATAGTGTGCAGACAGGCAGACAGGCATTAAGAAAACTCACAGATTTGCCGCAGCACCCTCGAGCCAGCAAAGGTTAGGAGCTGTTATCATCCCCTGACCTGAAGTGTAAGAGGAGAAAGAAGTGACTGGAACTCAAAGACAGAAGCTGTGTAGCAACTACTGCCCGACAGGAAGCATTCCTTCGGGTAGGGGAATGTGGTCAGTCCCTGGCACACACAGGGACTGGGCTGAGACAACATACAATCAAATCGCACTCTCCTCCCAGCCTCTCTTCTCCTGTCAGCGTCTTTCATTGGCCAAGGTCAACCGAAAACAAAGAGCAAGTGAACCACTGGCAGGTCCATGAGACAGAGACCGAGACTGAATGGGGAGGGAATGGACCCAAAGGGCTGAACTGTAATACCTCAGAGTTCATGCCTGGCACCATTCAGGCCACATATTACATGGCTTCATTTATGAAATGTCCAGAAGAATCCAGAGATAGAAAGTCGATGTGTACATAGCTGCTCAGGGATTTGTGTGATAATGTGAGGATGAAGACAATGAGTTCCTGCATAACACCGAAGAACTCTCCACCCTCTGACAAATCGTGGTAGGCTCCTTGGAAGAGTCCTGAGTCCCTAGCAGATTCTGCCACAGCAATAAGGCTGGAATTCCTAAAAGATGTGGGGACAGGATGTGGATGAACAACTCTAGAAAGGCTCTCTGTGGTCAAGTATCTGGGAGAAGGAAGTCTAGAATCTCTTGAGAATGTAGGGGCCATGGATCGGTTACAAAGGGAAGTTGATACCGAACCAAGGTCAAGAATTCTTCGCAGGATTAATAATCAAGTGCAGAGCTTCCTGAGGAAGTGGACACAGGGCAAGGGGAGGCGATTATAATTCGTCCCTTTGACACAAATGTAGACTAAGGTCGTTCATGACAGGAACATCATCCATGATAAGTCGTGAGTCTTGACTTAGCATTTCATTTGTTCTAGTACTTTGCTAATTTGGTGAAATACTCTTAGGCTTTCTTGCTGAGGGAGACGGTGCAGTCCTTAGATACAGAAAGGAGAGTTCCTAATGGCAGGAGAAAAGAAATCATAACTGACACCTCCAAACACTTAGTACATCCCAGGCACTGTGCTGAGGATTGGAAATGCTTTAATTCTCACGATATCCACGTGAGGGAACTATTATTACCTTTCTGTAGATGAACCAAACAAGATTTAAAAGAATGAGCAGCTTCACCAAAGGTGCCGAGCAGTGGAGACATGATTTGCAAGCAATGTCAGACATCATTCTTAACTCCTACACTCTATGGCCCCAGAGCAACGTAAAGACCAGAGGTGGTTAAATATAGAGATCGTCTATTCTGAAAATGTGACATTCATATGCCGAAGGGAAGTTGAAGTGAGGGTCAACAAGGCAAAATGAGTTATGAAAAACAGGAAGTGGAACATGAATGTATAATGGGGTTAAGTGCATTGTGAGCAAGTGGAAAAGGAAATTTAGAGGTGAGTCTGAACTCTACACTGAAAAACTAACAGAAGCTGTCAGATGAAGCAGAGGCAGAGTGAGAGCTGCCCAAGACCTCTGTAACCGGCCCAATGCAGCGTACTCTATAAGAAGAAAGACGTGTGTGACTCATTGCTGGGTATGGATAGGTAACGGGACATGCTTTGGGACAAATCAGAAGTTACAAAGTAAAATATGAAAATCATTGCTTACATATCTAATTCTAATTGCATTGAATACACTTTAGGTTAATTCTATCATTTGGGAACCTAAGACAGAAAACTTTTCTGAAGATTTAATTTAACTTTTATTGAGCCAGGAATAATGAGAGCAGTAAAGCATTCTTTAGCATGGAATATCAAAAATTTATTACAAAGCAAAAGCAGATTTCTGGGGGGCTGACAGGTGGCATGGTGGTTAAGGGCGCTGGACTCTCACATGGCCAAACACAGTTTGAGTCCCAGACCTAGCAGGTTGCTTGCTCACTTTCTCTCCCCTCAATTCCGGTCAAATTAAAATAAATAAATAAATAAATAAATAAATAAATAAATAAATAAATAAAGTTAAATAAAATAATTATTTTTAAAAAAAATAAAAGAAAAAGCAGATTTCGATGGGCTGTACTTTGGCAGTTAGTATTGGGACCGGGACTCATTAAAGGACAGACCCGCCCAGTTTGGAGAGACATGTGTATCTTTGAGATCACTGAATTTCCACACCAAACTTACCAGGGTCCAGAGCTGTTGAAGCTGCATTTAGTTTATATTGCATCATAGGAAATCCATGTCACTAATGACACACAGGTACACTACCTATCCTAGAACTGGCACAAAAAAAAAAAAAAAACCTGACTACAGACAGAGATTCAGAGAAAGAGAAACTGAGAGACAGGCATCCTCAGAAGGGTCTTGATGCCACGATTCAACCCCAGCCTGAGTCAGCCCTGGATCATGGGCGTGCAGGTACCCGGAATGCTCAGGGAGGTCTCTAGATGCAAACCCAGAACCTTTCCTGCAGGTCAGTCTCCCAGAGTGTTGCATTACTGCTGTGCCATCATCCAGCCGCCCTAATACCGCTTTCTCAGAGGTTAACATCAGGTATTTATGAGGAATAAAAATTACTGTGCAAAATATAGAGCCCAGCCTTAGTAAGATCTTAGTAAGATTTCTGTATCTTCCTGAAGCATAACTAATATTCGTAAGATGCAGGACAAATGAGTATGTAATTGAGTGGTGAGTGATGATTTATTTAGAAAAAATGAATTAATGGAGCTGGCAGGTGGCATGGCGGTTAAGGTGCTGGATAAAGTTATCTGTGTCTGAATGCAGCATTTCTGCACTGGACTAAAATAGTGACTATAGCAAAAGGCACTTAACCCTGATACTAATCAAAAAGAACTGGGTGTTTAGGCACCCAGTCTATGGCATTCTGTCATAGCAGCCCAGTGTAAGACAATTAGCTTGCCCAAGATGTCACAGCCAGTGAGTGCAAGCAGTGGGTTTCAATTCAGATAGTCTAACTGGAGTCCATGCACTTAACCTCCACGCTCTAAGGCAAGGCCCCAGTGTACCAGTGAGATGCTTTGCAGCTGCTTGGTATTGCCAAGTGAAGGGAGAGCCAGCACAGATCACTCTCAGATGGAATGGTTTGAAAAGATACAGTACAGGAGGCTGCCACGGATTGCCATTGCAACCGGAGGACCAAGGAGAGTACAGAGGATACCTTGACATCTAAATGCTGCCCCCCAATTAGTCTAGAGCCTAATGGAGGCCATGACTGGGCTACAGAAGAATACAAGAGGGCAGTGGTTGGGAAGATGTGGAAGTGGTGCAGCAGGAGTGGATACAGAGTGGAGGAGTGTTCTGGAAAGGGTCGAAATGCTGGACAGCATCTTGGACATTCCAGGTTCATTCTGTTGAAATAAAATTTCCTGACCACAAACTATCCCAGTGTTGCAGGTCTTTGGTCTACACCGAAATATATCACAACGAGCCCAATGGGTGTGGCTTCAAATCAGGGGAGCTACTGATGCAAACTGGGAAATCTCCTGCTTATTTAAATTTCTGTGATGAGATTTGACCAAGGTGGGTTTGTGAATTCTCGGCCAATCCACACGGGCACGATCTAAACCTCCCTCTTCTAGACACTGTTGATTCGATTGGTAGCTATTATAATTGTGACTACTTGGTATAGACACTCTGGTGGGTACTGGGGAAAAAGATGACAAGGTATAGCCCCTGCCCTCTGTAGTCTCTGAGTCTAGAGAATACCAAGACACCTACATGATCATCTAGAGAACCTCAAAACACCTACATGATCAATCATAATGTAGGCCCTGTGTCCACAAGACTAAAGGTGACCCAGAAAAGCACAGAAGGGAAATTCCTCCTATTTCCAAGTTCATTTCATTATTTCTTCCATGAGTGAAACAGACGCAGAGCAAGAGTGACAACACCCCTAACAGAGTCTTGACCCAGCAATCCACCCCCACTTCAGCCAGCTCCAGGTTACAGGTGTGTTCCTACCTTGTATACGTGAATCCAGAACCTTCCTCTATAGGTCAGCCTGGGAGAGCATTGTTTTTGTTTTGTTTTGTTTTGTTTCATTTTTGTTTTTGTTTTTGTTTTTATCACTGGGCCACCATCTGGCCCCAAGCCTGACTATTTAAGAAAGTTTCAGAGAGAATGCACCAGGGCTGACCATGCAGGAAGAGTAGCACTCTACCAGGTAGAAGGGGATGAAGGAAGGACATTCTGGCAGAAAGGACAGAGAGTTGAACCAATGTATGGAAGAATGAGAGAGCATGTTAAACTCATGCACCTCTGAAGTGATACTCTGAAATTCCTATTCCTTGCTATCGTTTTCCTTGTATTCTGTCTTAGAGAAGGTTAGACAGGTCAATAGGAAGGGTGAGGAGAGAAGGGGATTGACCACCTTTTTTTATTTTTTATTTTTAAAGAATTATTTTATTTAACTTTATTTATTTATTTACTTACTTATTTAAATTTGACCAGAGAGAAGCAGAGTGAAAGATAGTGAGAGCAAGAGAGAGAGAGAAAGTGAGATAGCAAGCCGCCAGATCTGGGACTCGAACCACAGTCTGCCATGTGGGAGTCCAGTATAATTAACTACCACAACACCTGCTGGCCACTTTCTAATCTTAGGGCCTTGCATTGTAAGATACCCTCTCCCTACGAATGAAAAGCTGTGTCTATAGCCATCTCTCAAACACTGTTTTCTATCTTCTGAGTCTCTGTAGAGAATTCGTCCACCTCCCTTCCAAACCCTTCTCTGGGGTGACAATACCATCAGATCCCAGTCTCCTGCTTCTTGTCAATGGCAAATTGCTCCCTAATCTGATTACTACTATATTATTAGACTCTACTTTCATATTACCCTTTTTAGCATATAGATAGCATTTGTAGTTATTTTTCTAAATGCTTAAAATAATTTTTGCTCCTTAAACACCTTTTAAGTGCTTTTTCAAAGAATGTTACTCATTACTGGTGAGATTTCCTCCCCTCTGGCTTTTTTCAGAGGACATAGCATTAAGGAGATAACAGGTTTTGACAAGTTATTAAAGAAGGGTTAAGTCTGCAGATTTCCTTGTATTTGCTGGTGCAGGGTTTAGGGTAGTATTTTATATTTATTTCGTTACTCGGGGCTTTATCTTAATCTCCCATGGGTCACCCAAAAAACCTACGATGTGAGGACGCCTGTGGTCGCATTTGCCCTGCCAGTTGCCAGGAAGAGATCAGAGAGTATCTTAGAAACAAAGTAGGATTTGTCTCTGATCATGATAACCAGAAATGGAAAAGAACACCGAACCAAAAATAGTAGCACCATTTACTCGACAAAATAGGAAACTAGCAGCTTCTGCTTGCAGGTTTTAGGATCTCAAGCAAGCAACACCTCTGTGACTCCTTTTACTCATCTGTCAAAGCGAAAGAATGATAGAGATGCAAATGTATTTCCCTAAACAGAGTCCAGAATTCGTGCAATGTTGAGTGCAACTCGTACTGCTCTGAATTTTATCAAAAGGAAAGCCCGAAATAGTGGAGTAGTTCAACAGCCAAATGGCAGGCAGAGACTGTGATGAGCTTAATACAATTCTCTCTAGAAGCTGCATGCTACAGCCATGTTTGTCATGGTCCGGTAGATAAAATAAATACATGGTTATTATATGCCCCATGTAGCATGTCGTTTAGTAGAACAGTCTAACACAGAAATGAGCAGTCTTTAAGACGCTGATGTTATGTAGGGAGGTAAAAAAAATCACATGCTTTCGAGTCCAAAAATATGGTTCCTATTCTCTGCTTGGCTTCTCACACCCACTCCAGCCTCCGTCCTGGGTTCTCAAACTTTGTCACGCAGGTACTTTTGCCTGTAAAGAGGAGCGAACAAGTCACTCGCCCAGGAATTGGGGGAAGATCCTGGAGCCCTCTTGGAATCATTATATCCCATGTGGTAAAAGATTCTAATTTATTATAAAAATCTGTTTATAGATTTCTGTGTTCAAATCCATTTATTATGTTCTTGATTTCCAACTAAAACCAGTTTCAGTTCACTATGATCATATAAAATGTGCTTCTCTGAGGTTGTGCCATGCTTCTCGGTGGCTTTGAGGAGCCATGAGCACATTGCTATGTATCTGGGGCTGGGGGTTGACAAGGTATACACACCTAATAGTAAAAGCTCCAGGGACCAACGCATGGCATCATGGTTACGTCACTGGACTTCTATGTAGCTGACCATGAAATAGAAACAGTTGGGGGCCAGCCAGGAGTGTCATGGTCACAATGCTCATGGTGCTGGGCCCACATAAGAAGGTTCCAGGTTCATGTCCCAAGACCTCCTGTGCACATCAGGTGTGCAGGCCCCGTGACCCTGACTGGCTGAGGCGGAGATGGGTCATAACACAAAGGTCCTATTGGGGGTACATCTCTGTCTCTCTCTCTCTCTAAGAAAAAAGCTCAATTAAAAACAACAACCAAAAACAGCAGTTAAAAATAATCAGTCCTCCCAGGTCCCATATCTCTTGTCAGCTAGCTACTCTGTCTCTATTCCCCATCCAGAGTGTAAGAGCTGTCTCTCATAATGCTTCTATTCCCCCACCTCCCTTTCACTTTTAAAATTATCATTATTATTATTATTTTGAAGAGATTTTTTGCAATAGGCATGTGGACTAGAGAGATCACCAATATGCATATGTACTTGTTTTTTTACACATTTTTTATGCAACAGAAGTTCTTAATATTAAATGTATCTGCCTTCTCACTTATGATACTATCTTTTTGTGTGTATTAAGCTGTTTCTTATATAAAATCTTGAAAATCATCTTCCATATTACCTTCTAGAGTTTTAGTTTCACCTTTTGCATGTAAGTCCTTAAGCCATCTAGAATATATTTGGGGGTATTGTGTTCCCATTTCCTCTCCAAGCCCTCTCCTCTGGCCTCTCCTTCCTCCATGTAACTCACAGTACTCTCAGGAAGGAAGCCAGTGACCCTCTACTGCTTTATCAGGGTCTGCTTTTCAGGCCTCATACAAGCCATCAGCAGCATTCGACAGGTGTTTATACACTCCTTTTTGAAAGAGCCTCTTTCTTAGGCTTCTGTGATACCGCATTCTCCTTGTTCTTGTACAATTACCTTTACGTGCATTCATTTCCTCTCTGCTCTCCAAATGTTGACGTCCTCCCAGGACCAGTTCCTGGCCCTCTTTTTTCTCGACGCGATTTTCCCAGGTGATCTTATCTACTGTCAAGGGCTTTTTGCTGACGATCCTTATGACTGATCTGTAGCCGACACCTTCCCTCTGAGCGCCAGCCTTATTTCCCTCTCGGATGTCTCCTGACATCCCGGATCAGCGCATCTCAGACTCAGCGCTTGATCTGGTCATCTTATGGCCTTCTCCAATTCAGTCAACGTTGCCTCCACCCACCCTGTCATACGCCCAGCACTAGAAGGTCAAGCCCTTGATATCTGTCCTTCCCTTACCTGCCAACCTCCAGAATAAGTCTTACCTAGTTGCACTCGAAACACATCTGGAACCCTTGTTCTTCCTCCATCTTTGCTAATTCTGCATTGTTGATCACCTGATGGCTGTAACAGCCTCCTAATACTTCTCCTTGCTTCACTCTCGTTCCTTTCCAATTTCTTCCCCAAATGGAAACCAGACTAATCTCAAAAAATATAACTGGATCCTGATCAGTCCTCTGTATAAACGCTTTACAACTTAGGATAAAAATCCCAAAGTCTTCCAATATTTTCCCTAAATGGAAACCATGTAAATCTCAAAAAAAAAAATAACTGGATCCCAATCAATCCTCTGTATTAAACCTCCAAACTTAGGATAAAAATCCCAAAGCCTTTGTGTGGCCTAGCGGATTCTTTGCATTGAGCAACACCAGCTAGTCTCTATATAACCCAATATACCTGAGGGCCAGACTAGAACATCCTTCCCCAAGAGTTTGTGTTGTCTTTCCCCTCAAGCCTGGGGTGAAGTGTCAGTTCCCCACCACCCCTTTCCCCACGATATGGTCTGAAAATACCTTGTTCTTTCTTTTATATCACCTGATATGCTTTGCTACTAGATAGGTGTCTGGCAATTAAGTCAGTATCTATATCTCACTGGATCCTGAGATCCTGGGTGAAGAGCCCGTATCTGTTTTATTAGTAGTATTATTGCTATTATTATTCCCCAAGGACCTGTGGGGCCTCGCCTACATTAGGAACTCAATAAGCCCACGTTGGGTTGGATGGGAGCACAACAGTAAAGCTTGACATTCTGTGAGGCTGGCCCACATGGGAAGGGTCCAGGTTCGTTTCCAGAGACCTCCCTGAGCAATCGCACCGAGCGTCTGTACATGCTTGCCCAAAATCCCAGGAGGAGAATGGAGGAAAATGGATTGTGGTGTGACCATGTCCTCTGAGTACACTGGGCATTCACTTGCCCATGGTCTGGGGCTGGCTGGGGCTGGGGAGTGGATCCAGTTGGGGTGCTGTCTTTCTCTCTTTTTAGTGGAATGAATAAATAAATAAACTTTACCAAACTTTACCAAAAAATAAGCTCATGTTATATGTGGGGGCTCCTGGAGGATACGACACTCCCTCACCAAGCAGGCTGCATCAGCTTGCCCAGTTCTGAGAAGATGAGACCCAGGTTCTGATCCTGTTTCTAAGGTATTCACCCCTCGTGTCCCTGGGCTCTTTCTCCTTACCTAGAAGTTTCCCCTCTCCCAATTCCTGCCCATGCCCACCCCCGGCCCCTTGACAGTCCGTTTTAAGGCTGAGATTTCTTTCTACAGGGAAAATAGCAGAAGGGAATAAAAGTTTTCCCCTCTGAAGCCTGCCCAACTGTACAGGCGGCAGTGCACTGATTATTATCGTTACTTTGAACCAGAAATGTAATTAGTGTATTAGTACTTAATTGTATAGTAGACTCTCAGTAGCACAAAATCCATTCACCTAAGATTATTCTGGGAGGTGATTTGGACACAATAAAGGCAAGCTTATTACTATTCCAGCATCACTGTGGTATTATTGCCCCCTGGCGGCCACATTAATTTCTTAACTCTGGATGGTTTGGAGATGCTGTTTAAGCAGGAGATGGCCACACCACAGTCGCTTCTCTTCCATTCTCCTCAGGATTTGGGGCGCACATGCACATGCACCCAGTGTGTCTTTCATTTTTACTTCTTTTAAAAAATAAATTTATTTATTTTTCACATTTAATCATTGTGTGGAGACATTACCAAATACATTATAATCAACAGATTTCTTTCCAGTGTGCTTTTCAAGCCACAAGATCTGGGACTCAGACCACACAGCTGGCTATGTGGGATTCACATGCCTTAACCTCCACGCCACTTGCCCTAAAGAAAACTTTTAAGAAAAATCTTTACGGATGGTCTAAGGAAGAAATTTACAAAGCAAATCAAAGCTCATTGCTTGCATCCAAGAACAACGTCACACAGAAGAGATTATGAATAACAAATGACTGATAAATAATATTCTTTCCCTACCATCTTTCCCTACCATCTCTCTAAGACACTAAGAATTCTAAGACAGCCCAAAATCTCAGGTCCCTGGTGTACACCATTGTATAATCCTTTCTTCTGGAATGTGGGTGGAGCCTGTCATTACTATGGGATGTCACAGTCATGAGCCACCAAAGAGGAAGGCATTCCGCAGGTGTAATTAAAGGTTCACAGCCATTGGTCTTCATCCAAAGGGAGGTTATGCTTGGTGGACCTGACCAATTAGGTGAGGCCTTAAAGGAAGATCTTGAGGCCTGAGACAGAGGCAGAAGAAGAGACTGTCTCCCACTGGCCTTGAAGAATCAAGTTCCATGAGTCCAGGGCTGCAAGGAAATGAATTCTCCCCATAACCATATAAGTTTGGAAGAAGATCTTGAGTCCCAGATGAGACCCCAGCCAACACCATCATTGCAGCTTTGTGAGACCCTGAACAGAAGACCCAGCCAGGTCATGTCTGACTCATGGGAACTGGAAGACAACAGGTGTGTTGCTGGAAGCCCCTTAATTTGTGGAAATTGGCTATACTGCTACAAAAAACAATGTGTTCACCAATAGCTATAAAAACAGAATCATGATACTCCCAGTCTATTTTAATTTCCCAAAGAACTGAGAAAAGAACCCAGTTTTCAAAACTCTTACTTCAGCTTTTTGATCTTCTGACTCATGGTTTAGTTAGAATATTTCTGGCTTCCTAATATCTGGGAGTTTATCTGGAGATCATGTTGCTGGGTTTTTTAATATATTATATACTTTTAGTGTATTTCCACTTCTCCCCTTCTGGCCTGTTTGCTATTATTGTGGCCGACATTGTATTTTCAAACATGTCATTAAACCCCACATTACATTGTTACTATTTTTGTTTAAATATCCAGTTATCTTTTAAGAGATTCAAATAATAAGGAAAACTCATATGTATGCAAGTAGCTATCATTTTCAGGGGTTTTTATTCCTTTGTGTGAATCTATATTTCCATCTGGTATCATTCTCCTTCTAACTGAAGGACTTTCTTTAACATTTTGTATATGTGGGTCTGCTGGGAATGAATTATCTCAAACAGTTCATTTTGCCTTTGTTTTTGAGGGCTATTTTCACAGGGTATAAAAGTATACATTGCCACGGTATTCCTTCAATAGTTTAAGGTGCTTAGTATTTTAAATTTCCTCTGTACATGCCATATGCTTTTTCTGTATCTGCTTTTAATACTTTTCTCTTTATCAGTAGTCTTGAAAAATTTTAAGGTGTTTCTTGGTAGAGTTTTCTTATGCCAGAGATTTCTAAAAGATCTTGGATCTGTGGGTTGACGGCTTTTCTTAAATTTGGATTTTTTGGACCATTACTTTTTAAAATATTTTTTTCTTTCCCTCTCTCTTTTCTGGGTACTTCAATTGTATGTATATTCAGCTATAAAATCATCTGTCCTCCAGCTCACTAATACTATCTTCGTTTTTAAATATTTATGACAGGGACCAGCAGTTGGTGTGATGGCTCTGTTACTGGACTCTCATGTAGTCAACCACAGTTTGAGTCCCAGACCCAGTGGCTCAAACTCACGCCAGGCTCATGTGCATGCTAGCCCAAAATCCCGAGAAGAGAAGAGAAGAAGAGATGGTGGCGTGGCCATCCCCCCTGGGGGGGGCGGTAATTTCCTGCTTTCTGTCTCTGTGTCTCTCTCTGTCTTTCTGGCGAGTGCATGCACCCTATAGCAAAAACCTCTCCAAAAAAAAAAATTATGATAATGTGCACATACATACACAAGAGAGAGAAGCACCCTCCACAGGGCTCACTCACACTTCAATCCCTCCCGTCTATTCTCCAGCTCACCAGGATACTGGACACATGCACACATGCACATGCTAGGTATGTTTTCAAACTGACCAGGCTAGGGACTCAAACCATGATTGCATATGGGTTCAACTCCACTACCAGTACATTATTGTTTATGTCACAGAGCCTGGGCCATCTGTTTTTTTTAGTCTTTTTTTCTCTTATATTTCATTTGAGACACTTGTTATGTCTTCCAATTCACTAATCTTTTTTTCTGCAATGTCTAACTGGTGATTTGTATCATTCCATGTATTTTTCTCTGTGTGTGTGATGTTTTTAGATAAAGTCTTGCTGTGTTGCAGTCCTCTTGCCTCAGCTTCTTGAGTAGCTGGGATTACAGACATGTACCACCATGCCTGACTTTTAATGGTGGACTGAAAATTGAACTTGGCCCTCTCAATTTCAGTATATTTTTAAAAACCAGAAATTATAGTTTTCACTTCCAAAAGTTCAGATTGGATTGCTTTACTATCATTCATGTCTCATACACATTCTTTACTCTAGGTCTTTGAAGATATGGAATACAGTAATAATGTTTTAATGTCTTTGTCTGCTAATACTAATATCTGTGTCAGTTCTGGGTCATTTTCAATTGATTTATTTTTCTCCTAATTGTGAGCTCTATTTTCTGGCTCCTTTTCATGCCTGCCACGTTTTTTATTAGATGTCTGACAGTATCCGTTTTACCTGGTTGGGTGCCAAATAGTTTTGTGTTTCTATAAATACTCTTGAACTTTGTTTGGGAATGCAGTTCCATAACTTGGATGGTTTCAGGTCTTGTTTTTACGATTTGTTAGGTTGGGCTACCGTGAGTAGGGCTAATTTTTCCTCATTGCTAAGGCCAAACCCACCTAAGTACTCTAACCTATGCCCCATGAAGTTTTATAGTCTGACTGATGAGAAAGAGGCCTATGAGCACTCTGAGAGTCATTTCCTCAGATCCTTTCCAGGTACTTTCCCTGGGCTCGGGTAGCTTTCCATGCATGAGTTCATTAGTTCTCTGCTGAAAACTCAAGGGGACTCTCTGCAGCTCTCCTGAGTCCTCTTTCTCTCCTGAGGCCTCCCTGGACTCTGTCTGTTTCTTGTCAATGCAGGCAGTCCACAGGGCTCTGTGAGGATTTCCCCTCTGTGTACCCTCTGGAAACTTTCTCAAAGTAATTAGTGAGGACTTCTTCTAGGGTCCACTTTACTTACTTTCCCTATCTCAGGGACCACTGACCTTGATTGAGTGAGGTCCAATGTCTCTACTACCACCTTCTTTTTTTTTTTTTTTTTTTTTTTTTTTTTTTTTTTTTTTTTTTTTTTAGAGGTTTTTGCTATAGGGCACATGCACTCACTAGAAAGACAGTGAGACAGAGAGATAAAAAGCAAGAAATCACCCCCCAGGGGGGATGGCCACGCCACAATCCCTTCTCTTCCATTCTCTTCTCGGGATCTTGGGTACGCATGCACACACGTCCGGTGTGAGTTTAAGCCACCAGGTCCAGGACTCAAACCGCAGTCGACTATATGGGAGTCCAGCAACATAGCCACTATTCTAACTGCTGGTCCCATTGACCACCACCTTTTCACATGTTTTGTTTTTTTCTTTGTTTTTGTTGAGAAGGTAAATTCAATGCTTGTTACTTCATTCTGCTTGGAAGCAAAAGTTATATCAGGAGAAAGGGCAGAGAGTGGGAGGCATCATTCTGCTGAATTTCTTGAAGCTGTCTGGATGCATGATAATCATAAAACTAAGATCGTTTTTTTTGTTTCATCTTTTGTTTCTTTTTATATAACAGATTGAGAAAAGGAGACAGGTAAGATGCCTGGGTTTTATTTTTTTGTTTTTGTTTTTTTGCATTTGTGGCAACTTGGAAGGATTTTTACTATTTTTCCCCAACTGAATGGAAAATAAAAGAATTTTGAAATCATTACTGAATTTAACTTAATGCAAGCTAAACGTCTAAGAAGATAACAAGCTAAATATTTCCCTCTAGCAGTTTGAAGTGATAGCACATCTGCTCTGAATAATTGAAAGTACAATCTTACTACCCTGTATAGTGTCCTTTGAAATGAAGGCCCCCCTGCTAGTTGGATATCTTTGCTATTATCCCTGCAAATATCTATCCCTGTTGTCCTCTCAGTGCTTATCTGGTAAATAGTCTAATTACTAGTCAGCTGGGATTCACTCTGGCAGGGAACACGAATAAACTCAGCAGGAAAGTTTTAGGCCTGCCCACCACAGATATTTGTTCAATTATTCCTTTTCAGTCTTCAGAGACTCTGCTGAAAAATACCGATGGGGCTGTGAGCTATAAACCCTGTCGGTGTTGAATATTCCTCGCTGCAGTGTTTACTGGAGGACGTCACTGTCTGAGCAACTTCCTGCAATGTCCATTGCCACAAAGACCACCTGCTTGTAAAGTCGAAAATATCCAAAAAACAAAAGTGAAGGAATTTTATCAGGCAATGGGGTATTATCCTTATCTGAGGGCTAGAGAGACTCTGCTAAGGGAATATGAAATAGCAGGATCCCTGCAGGCGAGGTGGATTTAATTGGGAGCAATCTGTCTTAGGCCAGTATCTTGGCAAGGTGTCCCCTTTGACCCTCAGCACCTCATACGCTGAAAATAATAAT
Source organism: Tupaia tana (assembly GCA_026018925.1). Taxonomy (NCBI): domain Eukaryota; kingdom Metazoa; phylum Chordata; class Mammalia; order Scandentia; family Tupaiidae; genus Tupaia; species Tupaia tana. The sequence goes on along the minus strand of JAKSZU010000024.1, from coordinate 19,046,019 downwards.
GTGTAACCTCCTCAAGAGAAAGATCTAGGTGGTGCTGCTGCTCTTGGGTTGGGCTCCACCTACTCCTGAGAGCTGTGATGCTGACGTCAGCTCCTTCCCTGGCCTCTCTTTAAGCTCTCCAACCCTAGTGTAGACACTCCAGCCTCCACACTGGCCCTATCGTGCCAAGCATGCTTTCACCACAGGGCGTTTCACCCTCTGTTCCCTCTGCTTAGATCACTCCATCCACAAACATCTGTGGGGTCATTTCTTCCCCACCTTCTCTGATCCCCACCCCGCCGCAGTCCAAAATTGCACCCCCCTCCTAGAGCTTCTGATCCTTTTCCAAACTTTCTTTTTCTGCACAGCACTTTTCACCCGTAGCAACCGTCTCCTTAGTTTATCCTGTTGCCCTTCTAAACTGTAAGCAGGGACTTTGTTTTAGTCTCTCCTGCATCTCCAGCACCTGGGACAGCACCTGGGACAGCAGAGGGGCTCAGTAAACAGCCGTAGCGTGAATGAGGAAGGAAACACATGGAACAAATTACGAGCTAAATGATCTTGTGCACACCATAAGAGAAGGGCTTGGAGAGATGGAGGCGCGAGTGATGTTTGTCCATAAAATTGGAATTGTCTACATTGAGCAATTAAAGATACTATCCGAGGTTGTCGGTATGAGGTCCCCTGAGATACTAGGGTAGCCATCTAGAAAGAGTGAAAGATTCCTGAGAAAAATGGGACTAGTTGAGTCTAAAATGCTGTCCCAGGAATTAGTAAAAAGAGCCTCAGTCATTGAGTCTACCAGACATACTGCAGCAGGCTGGTATATACCCTGTGGCAAGTGGAATAGAGCAGCATTTTGTGACCTACCCATTTCGGGGCAAGTATTCACCCCCATGCAAAAACTAACCATCAGCAGCCACTCAGGACCCCTGGTAGAAGTGAGCTGGAGTTCACCTGAGCATGTTTGCATAGGCTTTCTAATTTTTATTATTATTTTTATTTTTAGAGAGATTTTTGCTATAGGGCATGTGTTCTCACTGGAGAGACAGAGAGAGAGAAAGTGAGAAATCACTCCCCATGGGAATGGCCATGCCACAATCTCTTCTCCTCTATTCTCCTCTCAGGATTTTGGGCACACACATGCACAAGGCACCAGGTCCAGGATTCAAAATGCAGTCGGCCACATGGGAGTCCAGCGACATAACCATTATGCTATCTGCTGGCCCCAAGACTTTTTTATTTTTAAGAATGGGGAATATATTTCCTTTTATTTTCCCATCAGCATCTGCTTGGCTCTCCTCCTTTCATGGTTGTTACTTTGTGAATCCTACCTACATACCCTCACACAGAGCTGAAAAGTAGATTGAAGTTCCCACGGGCCAACCCTGGGGCCCAGCAAAGCACAGTGAGGGGCCCAATGTATGTTGGTGGAATTAATGTAGAAAGTCACGTCGGACAGCAATGACTCTGGCGCCCCCTGGTGTGTGGATAAAGCCCATTTGGGCACTAGGACATTGAAACCCTGAATTCTTTTCCCAGTGGAGGCTGGTTCACAACACTCATGCACCAGTATGTTTAGGAAGAGTGGCTCAACCCTTCTTTCCTTCTCTCTCTCTCTCTCTCTCTCTCTCTCTCTCTCCCCCCCCCCCCCCACTCCCCTGCCTTCCTTCCTTCCCTGCCATAATCCAACAAGACTGACATCTGAGTTGCTCAGTCCTCACACAGAGAGAAATTGGGAGCAGCAGCCTCTGCAGACTTCCCATGGGGGAAGAGCTATCATTTCCCTCCAGGTAATCTGACTATCAGGCCCTCACTGCAGCCTTTTCTTTAGAGCTTGGGGAACAGGCAGCTCACTGTAGCTGCTCTAATTGTAGAGCCAGATAAAGAGACGGCAGAGGGAGGGAGCCTACAGCAGAAGTGGAAGATCATCAGGCTTATAGGAGCCCCATCCAAGCCCAGGAGAGGAAGCTCCAGAGGAAAGAGCATGGGGAAGGCCACTGTGGAACGGGGATGCTTGGGTCCAGCTGGTAATACACGGTACTGTATACGCGCACCCTCTTTAGGCTCTTCCTAAAGCTTTTTGACCTGATGTGTGAGGCTAGAGGGCAGTTGAAGTATGTTGTTACAAAAATAAGATGGAATCAAGTTCGTGTTTACGATAACAATTGGGGCCAGGTGGTAGTACAACAGAAATGCAACTGGTCCTAGAAAAAGGTCCAGGGTTCATACCCCAGGACGTCCCTGGGCGTGGTACACATATACCCTTGCACAAGGCAGCTGAGACAAGAAGTGGGTGGTGATATTTGTTGTTGGGATCCCGTTGGGAGTTCCTCTCTCTCTCTTTCTCTCTCTCTCATGAAATTAATTAATTAATTAATTAATTTTAAAAATCTAAAGCAACTCTATTAAGTCGTCAGAAAAAGTCATGACTTTTTTTTATATGTTTTTCTGTGGAATGCATCATGACTTTTCTGACGACACAATAATTCAAAAACCAGATTATTGGGTTGGTCCTGTATCCTCGTGGTATAGGGAATCTGGGTCCCGCATGGGCAAAGACAGCTTGTCCTAGCCCTGGCAGCTTGAAAATTATACCAGGCATGTCTGGGTGCATGTCCAAAGTTCCAACAGGATAGAAAAATGGAGGAGAAGGGATCGCAGTGTGACCATCTCCCATGGAGGGTACGTTTTCACTTTCCCTCTCCCTCTCTGCCTCTCTGTGTCTCTCTGGCAAACACAGGCACCCTTTTTTCATTTAAAAAAAATAATAAAGATGACCTGGCAAAAATCTTTTTCTTCACTCGCAAGGAAGCCAATTTAATAAATGTGTGGGCTCTCCGCCAAAATTTAGAAGGTTATCTACTTTACCGTAAAAAAAATTGACCCTACACATCAAAATACAGTTGAAATAATCTCAGCTTCCATATATTGCATAATTATTGTGAGGTAATCACTCTCCAGACTCGTTCTTGTTTGTTTGCTTCAAATGGAATGCTCCTCAATAAGTCTAGAAAGTAAGTTTTACTGCTGTCTTCTATCTAAAAGAAGAGTAAACTGACACTTGGGTGAAATAACTTCCCAAGCTCAGACATGAAATCAGTCAGCCTCCCTCTGAAGATCAAATTTTCTCTGCTCTCTGCAATGTGTCAGTCATCCTTGTGCATATGAATACCTGTGCTGCTTCTTTAAAGTATAGATTCCAGGGCCAGCAGGTGGCATAATGGTTACATCACTGGACTCCCATGTAGAGTTCAAGTCCCAGACCCAGCAGCTTGAAACACACTGGGCACATGTGCATGCATGCCCAGAATCCCAAGAGGAGAATGGAGGAAAAAGGGTTGCTGAGGGGCCATCCCCCTGGGGGATGATTTCTCACTTTCTGTTTCTCTGTCTCAGTGGTGAGCATGCATGCCCAATAGCAAAAATCTCTCAATAAATAAATAAAAGTACAGATTCTGGGCCCAGCTGCTGTGGCACAATGCTGGCCTAACACTCTGCAATGCTGAAGACCATGTGGGTTAAGTTCCCCAACTGACTTGTGTGCATGTGGTCCTGGTTGGCTAGAGAAGACTTGAGGGAGGGAAGGATTGCAGTGTGAGACCCTGTGAGTGCTTGTCTCTCACTCTCCTCTTCTCACATGCTCAATAAATAAATACATACATTTATAAGAAATACAGATTCTGGGACCAGCAGATGGCATCATGGTTATGTTGCTGGACTCCCATGTAGTTGACCACAGTTTGAGTCCCAAATCCGGCAGCTTAAAACTCACACCAGGTGCATGTGCATGCGTGCCCAAAATCCTGAGAGGAGGATGGAAGAGAAGGGATTTGCGGTGTGGCCATCTCCCCTTGGGGGGGGGGGTGATTTCTCACTTTCTGTCTCTCTGTCTCTCTCTCTCTGGAAAGCACACATGCCCTACAGCAAAAATTTCTAAAAGAAAAATCAGATTCTAAGGCCCCAGTCCTGGACATTCTGTACCAATACGTTTGTACATGTTGCCGGGAATCTGCCTTGATCACAAACCGCAGAGGTTATTCAAACACAGATGCTGTAATGTGTTACCCCACTTGGAGAACCAGAGCTCCAGGGGCTACCACATACCCAGCATCTCCTAGTCCAGCCCACCTCATTTGAAGCATGAGGGGCCAGCCCCTGGAGATTCATTGACTTCCCCGAGGCCACTGCACTCACCCAGAGTGGGGCTGAGCTCAGAATCCAGCCAGCTGGCCCCGCATTCTTTCCACGACATTCCCACAGTGAAGAAATTCAAGTGTCCTAGAGAGCTTTGTTCTTCCCCTCATTTTTCAGTTCTTCAAGCAGCCAAACTCCCCTGGAGCGTCAAACAATATGTTCAAGGCCAGCACGGGGAAAAAAATCACACCACTAATTCAAAAGTCCCGGAGCTCTGTGCCCACGGACTGCCAAAATTGGAAGCAGTGAAAAATCATTTAAATATTACTTTTCTCTAATTGTGAGAATATCAGTGTGTGAAAATTGCCATGTGTAACCTTAATGGTTGTTACAGCTTTCTAAAAAGTAAGCTTGCCTTTCCAACTACCATTCAGCCAGTATTGTTTCTCCTTTACACATCCCCATTAAGCTCAGTGCAGGGTTAGGGCTTGAAATAGCTAAATGCAGTTCAGGACTGACTCTTAAGGGTAGATGTAAATGGAAGTCTTATCATTCCATGAGATTATTACAGTGAAATCTACTGGGGAGCTGCCATTCTGCGAGTTATTACCCCGAGATTGGTGTTTTCTCTCTGTATTTACCCAGTTTGCGTTGAATGAGCAAACATCAAGATCGTTGGCTTAATGCCAAGGTTCAGCAAACAATTGTTCCCCTGTTTGTGGGCTTATTTAGTTATTTCTGGTTGTTCTCTGCAAGAATCTGTCATACCAAGTCCCTTAAAGGGACATCTAAAATATGCTGGCTCTCCGCACTTTGTGCACTTTGACTCGACTCCAGTTGTTCATTGCTGGTGTTACACGCATGGACACATGGATTGCAAAGATCTTGATCATGCAAATGGGCTGTGTGTGTGTGTGTGTGTGTGTGTTTTAGTGACAATATTCTGGTACAATGTTCCTTTGGTAATAGTGGTTCTCTTCAGCACACAACTGTTTGTAGACAGATTCGTGAGCTTTCTACATGGGCTCGCCAGCTACTGAAGCAATCTGCCCTAGAGGATTCTGAATATAGAAACCGCCGAGCCCCCGGTATCTGAGCAGTACGATGTGTGTGAGGTGGGGCACTGTGCTCCCAGAATACAATGTTTGGGTTGAAAAGTCTGACAATGGGACATGAAGAACCAGCACGATGTGGAATTTTAAAATTAGGTCTTTGAATTTCAGATGACACTTGAAATGCCACCCGGGTTTTACAATCTGGTGCTCTCTGTTTTCAAAAGCGACGACACTCCCGGTACCATCTCAGATGGAAACAGCAGAGCCACACAGTGAAGTTTTGTCTACATCCACGGTGCTCCTGCAGAACAGGGTGCTCCGGCAACGCTTGGAGTGTTAGCTGAGCTGAATGAAGCCACTTCACAGAGTGCTCTGCAGATCTGGGGGTTTGGTTACCTCGAGACCAACTCCCCCCATGCAGGGGCTAATCCTGAGTCTTTGCCTTCTGGCAATTGCACAAACTCTTTCAGGCTGTTAGCATTCCATGTAGTTATTTAACACCCTCGAGGGAGTTACTTTATCATTTTTTTTTTAATTTTGGAATCAGCAAATATTTTCATAAAAATCTAGATAATAAATATTTTAGGCTTTGAAGGTCATGCAGTCTCTTGTAATTCAACTCTGCTGTGAAATACAAAAGCAGCTACGGATAATATGTAAATAAATGGGCATATCTGTGTTCCATAAAGCCTTATGGACATGCAAATTTGAATTGCATGTAATTTTTTTAGAGATTTTTGCTATAGAGCGCATGCTTGCCAGAGAAACAAAGAGAGACAGAAAGCGAGAAATCAACCCCCCACTTCCAGGGAAAATGGCCACACGGCAATCCATTCTCCTTCATTCTCATCTTGGGATTTGGGGCACACACGCACACATGCCAGGTGTAAGTTTTAAGCCACTGGGTCCAGGACTTGAACCGCGGTCGACTACATGGGAATTCAGTGACATAGTCATTACGCCATCTGCTGATCTCAATAGCATGTAATTTTCACAAATCACTAAGTAATATTGCCGATGAGTTAGCTTACTGTCTTAAGTATATTTATTTCTTCTATGAGAGACAGAGAGAAAGAGAGAGAGACAGTCCAAATATTTCTGATAATCAGCTCCTCTGAGCCGGTATTAGCTGGCCCTAGCTCACCCTGAAAATGACTTTTTCATTTTCTTCTTTATTTCCCTTCCTTTTTTTTTCTATAAGGCTCAGAGGCTCCCTGGAGAGAGAGACAGAGAAATAGAGCGAAGAAAAGTGAAAAATCACCCCCTTAGGGGGAGATGGCCATGCCACAACTCCTTCTCCTCCTTTCTCCTCTTGGGATCTTGGGTACACACACGCATGTGCCCCGCATGTTTTTTAAGACACTGGGTCTGGGACACAAGCCACTCAGTTGACCATGTGGGATCCAGCACCTTACCCTCCACACCACCTGCTGGCCCTGGAAATAGCATTTTAACAACTTCAAACTGTAGTCCTAGGATGCTCCGAAAAATAACCTGCTCAATCTATTTGGGTACAACTCCACTCATTCACAGCAAATCTATGTTCACGGATAGTCGTTTTTAAAATTGTGTGTTCAGGGCCAGCAGGTGGCATGGTCGTTAAGGGCACTGGACTCCCACATAGCCAACAGCAGTTCAAGTCCCAGACCTGGTAGCTTGCCTTCTCACTTTCTCTTCTCTCTCTCTCTGTCCCTCTCTGATCAAATTAAAATTAATTAATTCTTTTTAAAAATTGTGTGCAGTATTTCACTCTTGCAGTTCTGCAAACATTCATTAAACTTCTCCACATTTTCTAGGAGGCCTTTCGTTTGGATTCTTCTAGTTGAGACTTTTCCGTTTCCAGCTGGACAGTTCATGTGACATTTACACCCATGAGTTAATACTTTCCGAGATGTGCCCTGACAGCATTTTAGCCTCATTTCAACTCTTCACTCATAAATCTTTAATGTACACTGTTCCATAGCGGTAATGCTTCAGCTCGAATTCTGTCTTCTTTAACTCCAGAAGAAGGAAAGTGGACAAGCAACACCATCTCAGTAATAAGGGGAACTGCTATGGTTTCAGTGCCTAAAATTCATGTGCAGAGACGTGGCTGTGATGGGATTCAGAAGGCCAAAACTTCATTTGATTACGACATGGACAGGTGAGACCTTTAGGAGGAGATTAGAATGAAGGTGTTCAGGGCGGGGCCCCCATTTCTGACTCTTGCTGGGTTTACAAGAAGAAGGAAAGAGACCCACAGAGCCTCGTGGACACACATGCTCTGCCCTGGCCTCCTGATGGGATACTCCTGGACCTGGGCATCCAAACCATGCACTGAACACTGTGTTTAGAAATTACCCAGACTCAGGTATTTTCTGCTATTAGCAACAAAACAGACTAAAACAGAGAGAGAGCGACATGAGTTTAAATGTTATAATCAACTCCCTGTAACAGAGCTGACCACTAGTTTCCTTGGAAGGGTCTAAGAGTACTAACTGGTATTTTTTTGGGGGGTGAGGGTTGAGGAGGCATGAGGGACTGAATCAGGCCACCTGTCTACTCCTCCCCGCTTCCTCATTAACTAGTGCCCTGTGACCTTGAGCACGTCACGCAGCTTCTCTGAGCATAAGTTTGCAACCTGTAAAATGAGAGGTTCATAGATGATCTCTATGAGCCCTTTTGGGAATCAGCAGATGGTGTAATAGTTACTGGCTGGACTCCCACGTAGCCAACTGCAGGTTCGAGTCATGGACCTGGCAACTTAAAATTCACACCGGGCGTGTGTGTGTGCATGCTCAAAATTCCGAGAGGAAGATGGAGGAGAAGGGATTGCAGCATGGTCATCCTCCCTAGGGAGTAATTTCTCAATTTCTGGCTTTCTGTCTCTCTGCCTCCCTCTGTCTCTCTAGTGAGCACATGTGCCCTATAGCAAAAAATCTCTCTTAAGGAAAAAAAAAAATCCCTTTCAGCTCTTGGGGTCAGCAGGTGGCTTAGTGGTTCAGTGCTGGACTGCCACAAAGCCAACCAAGGTCTGAGTTCTGATGGGTGGCTCGAAACCCACTCCAGGCACGTGCCTGCGGGTCCCCAAAATCCCAAAAGGAGAATGGAGGAAAAGCGATCGCGGCTGCCCTGCTGCCATCACCCCTGGGGACTGATTTCTCCTCTCTGTCTCTCTGGGGCCTTCAATTCTCAAGAATAATTTTGAAAACAGTTAAAACAAGGATAAAAAGAAGGGAAAATCCAAGAAAGATGAAGCTGTTGCGCACTTGAGCAGTCTGCCTAGGCTGCCCTTTTGGCAGGATGACACCGTTTTGACTTAATTCCGGGTGAGAACCTGCAGCCCTCACCAAACGCGTCCTCCACGGACCGGCTGCTGAGCTGCATGAGGTCCGGAATGTCCGGGGGTTTCCGCCGGTGTGACCGTCCTTCCGGGTCGCCCTATGACATCGCCCCTGCCCACCTACCCTCCAGAGCAGTCTCCAGCGCCTGGACACATGCGTCCCTTCCACCCCAGCGCCATCGACACGGTTCGCATAGCGTCCGACAACTCGGGCGCTCGCCGGGGACCCGGGGTTGGGAGCGTGCTCCTCTGTGTCTCGGGAAGGGAATAGAACAGAGTCCCCCAGGGTGCTTAGACCTCGGTACTTTAAAAACCAGCTCGGCCAGGCGGCAGACGCTTCCCCGCCTCGCTCCGCTCCGGAGAGAGCTGCGGTTTGCATCCTAGCTGGTGATTTAGACGCCTCCAATCTCCTACTTTGAGTTACAGAAGTCCCATCGCCGCCCAGATCCCAGGTCTCCGTGACTCTGTTTATTGTGGCAACCGTCCCCGGCAACTGCCGGGATGCCGAGCTGCTCCGCCGAGCCTTTGGGTGTGGAGCAGTGAGAAGCCGGAGGTGCGGGGCGCAGGCCTGGGGCAGGCGCAGTGCGCGGCGGGACCAGGCAGCATGGGCTGCGGCCCCTCCCAGCCCACTGGACGCCAGAGACGTGCCCCTGCGCCCAAGCAGGGCTGGGAAGAGGGGTGCAAGGTAAAAACAAGAAGGAAGGGAGGGAGGGAGGAAAGAAGGAAGGAGAAAAGATCGAATAATGAAAAACATCACAAAGTATTTTCCCTGGGAAACCTCAGGACCCATGGATGGAGATAAAAAAAAAGTTGATAGTATATATACCTAGAGATAGAGATATGTAGATATACAGGATATAGTATATAGATCTCTCTCTCTCTCTCTATATATATATATAGTACCTATATAGTATCTATATACAGCTATATATACTATACAGGTACTGTGTGTGTATATATGTACATATATATTATATGTGGGCATGTATACAATGTGTTATAGATATACATATACATATATAATATGTAACATAGTGTATACACATTATATTGTATACATTTATATGTATATACTAAACATATATATATGTGTGTGTATGTATATTATATGCATTTATATTATGTGTATATAACATACATATATATTATGTCTATTGTGTATATACAGCTGTAAGATCAGTTTTGAGCCTTTTGTGTTTAGAGAGCCTGCAGAGGTGGTCATGCCCAGGGCCGAGGCAGGGGTAACTGGTGGAGGTCCTGCTCAGCCCTGGAGCTGCAGCTCTCCCAAGAAGGGGTCTGGCCGTGGGACTGCGAATCTTATTGGTTTCTGGATCTCAAGCCCTCTAAGCTTCCTCACACCTCTGCGCCTGCACCAACCATACCCTCTTCCTGGGATGCCCTAGGGAGCCCCATCCCCCATGGCCTGGTGAACCCCTACTTCTCCATCAGAACTGAGCCCCAAAACAACTGCTACGATGCTATTTAAGACCTGGTAAATGTTTGCTTAAAAATCCTTCTCCACCAAGGGCCAGCAGGTGGCATAGCAGGTAAGGGGCTGGATTCCCACATGTCCCACCACAGTTCCAGTTCCCGAAATGTGGCTTGAAACTCACACCAGGCACATGTGTGTGCCCAAAATCCCAAGATGAGTGTGTAGATGAGAAGGGGTTGTGAGTGGCCATCCCCCCTCCAGGGAGTGCTTTCTCTCTCTCTCTCTCTCTCTCTGTCTCTCTCTCTCTCTCTCTCTCTGTCTCTCTCTCTGCTGGTCTCTGGCTAGTGCACATGCCCTCTAGCAATGAAAATTGTCCAGAACTATTGCACGTATCTGCTCCCATGTTTGCTTTGAATCCTGAGCTGTTGGCCTCAGTAATGGCAAGGGCAATTTTATCTTTGTATCTCCTGTGCTTACTGCATCCCCTTACCTGCATCAGGTGCGACAGACAAATAGTTCTTGAGTATCTGCGTGTCCCTCTCAGGTCCCAGATTCTTAGTGTCTTCCTCTCCCCTGGTAGCACAGTTGGCTAGTAGCAGTCTGCAAGGAGGAAACTCAGTATTGAAATAACCTGAAAACAGACTCAGAGTCGACTCCCTCATATGCACTGTCCCCACCCACCCCTGACTTCGGAAATCTGATCTGGAACGGTCTGATTATCCTTAATTGAACACTCCACAGCTATCAGAGTAGCAGTGCTGTCTCTACTTCCGTACGTGCATAGGGCTTGGAGTTCAGGAGCTCAGCATTTTGTTTAAAATCAGACAGGCATGTTTGCTTACATGAAATATTTCTGCTGCTTAGCAGTATAACTTTAAAATTTAACTTCTCAAGACCTGTCTACAGACTTTCTCTTCACGTTTACCTTAGTATAAACTGGCAAGAAAGTATAGTAATAAATTAATGTGTAATGAGAAAAGTATGAGAAACTTCCCTTAGTTGAAGAAATGCTCTGAGTTTCCACAAATAACTCAAAGTTTCCTCCCTGCTATAACGACAGAGAGGTGGGCCAGCTGGTGGTGTGGTGGTTAAGGCAACTGCATTCAACATGGCCAAATGCTTGGTTCCAGTCTCAGACCTGGCAGCTTGAAAAACACACTAAGCACTTGTGCATGCATGCCCAAAATCCTAAGAGAATGGAGGTAAAGGGATTGTGAAGTGGCCATCCACACGTGGGGAGTGATTTCTCTCTCTCTCTCTCTCTCTCTCTCTCTCTCTCTCTCTCCCCTCTCCCCCCCCCCCCAATGGGCCCTATAGCAAAACAAAAACAAAAAACAAAGAGGCTAGATTGGAATGAATGTTCTCTGGGGACGCTTCGAAGTTTTCCCCTAATATCTGATAAGAAAATTCTTGTTCATTATTAGTAAAAGGGACTAAGTTACTTCTTTTTAAATTATCATATTTCTAAGTGCTTCTCTCTCTCTTTTTTGGGGATAGGTGCTATTAATTATTACACTAAAAAATCAAATTTCAAAAAATGAATTCTCCCTATATATCTGTAGACAAATATATTTATAAAATGCATCTGTTAATCATTTAATTAAAGAAGTTTTTAGTTCCAGGGAGCCTAGACAAACAATTGTCCTCAAACTGCTTGGAAAATATATTTTCTTAAAGCTTTTGAACACAAGTAGTACCTGCAGACCAAAAAAAGAATTAAAAAATTTTCACAACAAACAAAACCCCACCTGTTCATAGTTAAAAGCAATACCTTTTCCGAAATGCTGATGATTTCTGTGCATAGCTGTTAGCTTAAAATTCACACCTTTTAAATTCTGTCTAAAATTGATAAAATTATATCCCCAAGACATGGAGGTATAAATTAAACTTGTTACAAAAGTAGTTCATCCATGTTGTAGCATTTTTTTTCCCCTAAGATTTTTGCCATAAGAACATATCTTATGTTCTTATGTGCTTGCCAGCGAGAAACAGAGAAAGAGAAAGTAAGAAATCCAGGACTCGAACTGATGTGGAACAAGCCAAATCTGACAATTGCATGAAATTTCTGTTCTGATATAGAGAAACTTCTGCATAACCCTGAAGCAGCCCAGGGCTGGCTGATAGCTGCCTGGTCTTTCTGTTCCCAGCATGCTGAAACTGCCCCTCCCCTGAACTGCTGAGCAGCCAGAAGAACTGTTGAGCTCCCTGCTTCTCTGCCAGCTCTGCATTAGGGCAGACACAGAGCCTCTCCCCTGATAGGACACTCCAAGTGTGCTGAAACCACCCCTCCCCAATTCACCCATAAAAGACTGTGTCCAACTCTCAGCTGGGGCCGAAGACTCAGAGTGTTAACTCCTCCATGCCCACCAATGTAATAAAAGAATTCTCCTTTTGCTCTCCGGGATGCTGTTTTCATCCTCGGTGTATTTTTCTGCAACAGAACAGCTAATGTGGGAGTCCAGTGCCTTAACTACCATGCCACCTATGGGCCCCTATAGCATGTTTTAATACCAACACTCCTCACCTAACAATCAAGGTCTGCTCCTACAACTAAGTAGTTAAGTCAGTTGGCTAAGTGAGTAGTTTAAAGGCCAAGGTCTTGTGTGTGTTGTGCCACCACAGGGTAGGTACTTCTCGGTAGACATCACAAAGCATCATGCAAGAGTAATGCAGTTCTCTCCATACAAAAACCGTACATTAGACAAACACCAGAACACAACAAGACACACCACAACACAATCATAGAAACCTGACATCATTGTTTTTATTGATTCTGAATATTACTACGGGGGCATGGCCAAGTACAAATTTATAAATGAAACATGCAGTCTTGCATGATAGCAGTCACTTCATATAGTGAATACTAACTGACTGGGGGATGGGGGCCGACTGAAAAAGAGGGTTTCCAATACTCACACAGACAGAAAAAGGGGATTCCTCCCCCTGGAGAATTGGCCTTAAGTGTAAGTAGTTGTTAAACAGTAGGTCCTTAAGTGAGGAAAGGTCATGTGCCCTTTGCTGTACATGTTTGTAAGACCCACATAGAATGCAGACAGGCTTTTTCTAGGTGTGAAAATATGAACTCTGCATGCGTTAGGTAGAACAAGAACATTGTCATATCCCTGAGACCTAGATCTAATTAATTCATAAAGATCTCTGACCTTTGGACTGTTTATTTTCAAATCCTGATCATCAAATTGGGTTACATTTCCCAGAATGTGTTACACAGAGATAAGATATTGGAAAGACGTTCTTAGTTTTTAAGAGAAGAATCTTAAGTTTCTACTCTGGAAAACGAAGGCTAGAATATGTTGCTTGACCCTAGAAGATTGTGTTTTGTCTGCTACAATTTAAGTTGGTTATTAACAGCACTCCGAAGCAGGCTGTCTCAAAATAAGCCCAAACGTGTAAAGATCTTGTTAAGATCGGGATTCCAAATCCAAGTGGCTTTGAGGAAACACTTGTGAGGCCATTCACAATTGGGTTGTGGTATTCACATCTTTTCCAAGCAGTCGTCTACAGAATGTCTTTGTGAAAACTCATCTTTTACACTGAAAATACTCACATTCACTTTCAGTCTCAGGGTGGTATTTGACTAATACTGCTGCTGCTGTCATTGAATCTATTAAGATTTTAGACACCCTTATTGGAAATGTGAAATGATGAAATTAGTCCCTATGTATAACTGAGTGCTTTGCTACATTCAAAAAATTATGAATGAGGGCCAGCAGGTGGCATGGTGGTTAAGGTGCTGGATTCCCACATGGCTGATAGCGGTTTGAATCCCAGAACCAGCGACTTGAAAATCACACTGGGCGCATATGCATGCATGCCCAAAAATCCCAGGAGGAGAATGGATTTTGCGGCATGGCCATCCCTCCTGGGGGCTGATTTCTCACTTTGTCTTTCACTGTCTCTCTCTGAGGAGTGCATGTGCTGTATGGCAAACACCTTTAAAAATAAAAAGATGAATATCGAAACAAAGTGAATTTGTGAAAATACTTCCCTTACTATCACCACAGACATTAGTTTTTAATAGTCTATTTGGGGAAAAAAAAGGAAAAGAATGCACAATGTGATTTGCCTCTTTATCTGCAGCATAAACGGTGAGTTCCTGAAAGAAAAACATCATATGGGGTCTCTTTTTCATTTGTTATGTGTAACAAATATGTGTGCATTAATCATATGTGTTATATGTCATATACTGTAGGTGGCACGTGAGATGTTGTAGATAAAGGCTCTTTGCCTAGGTTTGCTTACTCTACACAGACTGAACAGCTAGTAACTGTGTCTATGGAGAACGGCAGATGGAAAGAGAAAGAAAAGTGCAGGTCCAGCCCATAGCTTAGTGGTTAGGCTCTGTACATTGGGGGCCAGATCCCACATGGCCGATGGTGACTCCAGTCTCCCCCTTATGGCTTGAAAAGCATGCTAGGTACATGCGTACACCCCACTGAGAGTGCGCGCGCTCTCTCTCTCTCTCTCTCTCTCTCTCTCTCTCTCTCTCTCTGTGCGTGTGTGTGTGTGTGTGTGTGTCTCTCTCACATGTACCCTTTGGCCATAAAGAGAGAGAGGAACATGGTTACTTTCAGGCTTTCTCCCAGGTCCATCAAGTTTTTGCTTGCTGGTTTGGTTGGCTGGCTTTTCCTGTTTCCCCACACGGACTTGAGCCACAGGACTAAACACCCATCAGCACAATGAACTGATGTTGTTTAAGCTGCAGTGATTCTTTTATGTAAACAGTGATAAGGAGCTATGCAGTCTCCCTGTGAATATGGGAGAATTTCTGATGGAGTTACAAGAACCTGGGCATAGAGTGTCACTAGAACCTAGCAATTGTGATTTTTACTTAGCCTCTAAGGGACTTCCAGACTTTGGCGTGCTTCCAGAAAGTCATCAGACCTACTTATGTTTTTCAAAATTTGTATGATTTTTTTTCAAAGTTTTTTTTTTTTTTTTTTTTTTTTTTTTTTTGCCAGAGGGGGTATGTGCTTGCCAGAGAGGAGAGAGACAGAGATAGAGAAAGTGAGAAATCACCCTCCGGTAAGGATGGCCACACCACAATCCTGTCTCCTCCATTCTCCTCTTGGGATTATAGGCATGCACACGTGCGTGCCTGGCATAAATTTTCAAGCTGTCAGGTCCAGGACAACTTCAGTTGGCTATGTGGGAGTCCAACACCTTAACCACCACTCCAAAAGTACCAAGAGTCTTAGGTGAAATCTTATTTTTCATTCAGTTTTCCCAAAGGGAGTGATTCCTATATTGGTAATAGAGCCATCATTTTTTAGAGAATTATTTAATTTTATGTATTACTATTATTATTCAACTTAACCAGAGGGAGACAAAGAGAGAGAAAGAAAGCAAGCCGCCAGGTCCATGGTCAGGTTGGCCATGTGGGAGTCCAGCACCTTAACCACCATGCTACCTGCCAGCCCCTCTAGAGTCATCATTTTAAAACCAGAAGGGAGGGCCTTACCTACCTGTCTAGTATTTTCTGGCTCCGACTTTTTCCCCCATTTTCACTGCTCTGACCTAGTTCACATTTAGTCAAATCTCACCTGGACAAGTGCAAGCATCGTAACTGGCCACCCTGTTCTACCCCTTTCTTCTTCCCACTCCTGTCCTTCCACTAACCCAGGAGTGACCTCTCTAAGCAACACACCCGATGATTTCATTTTACGTCTGTGGTCAAAAATCCCACAAAGGACTCCTTTTCCATTCCATATAAAATTCGCCTTCCTTTCCCACCTCAGTACCTTGTGTTGTCTACTTCAGCCTATCTCTGCTACACTAGAACAACTCAAGCTCCGGGACACTCAGTATGGCTGCATACCCCGGTCGGGGTGTAGGCTTTTCCCTCCATCTAGAATATCCTTTCCTCCTTCCCTACTGGAAACTTATTTATCAAGACCTAATTCAAGCCTCTTTAAAAAACAACAACAACAAAAAGAAACCCTCAAAGCTTATTTATTTATTTAATGAAAGAGAGAAGCAGAGAGACAGCATCCTCGACAGTGTTCCCATGCTGCAACCCATCCCCCATCTCAGCCAGCCTGACATGACAAGCATGTGCATGCACGCCCAGTGTGCTCAGGGAGGTCCTGGGACATGAAGCCAAGACCTTTCCCTTGTGGGTCCAGTTATGTCAGCATTACACCGCCCCCTGACTTCCACTTCCTCCTCTAACCCTTTCCCTTCCCCCGACCAGATCCGCACTTGTATCACTGTGCAGCAGGGCTGTGCTACACAGAGCAGGAAGTGGAGGGTGGAGACCTAAGGTGCTTTAAAGACTCAGGAGAGAAGAGCACCCTTTGTACCAGAAAGGCAGAATAAGGAGTTATAAGAAGAAGCGCCAAAAAACAACATTCAGGACCAGGTACTGATGTTCTTATTTTTCCTGAGGACACTGAAGAGGTGTCCCCTAGTATATGTGTCTCTGATGGAGAAGGGGTTGATACCTCCATTGAATGGAGAAGTAGGAGAGTTGCAATCCACACAATGAGAGAAAGGCCAGCACTGTATGGTAGTTACGGGGGATACAAGAAAAGTTTTCCTGATCATATTAATATTTTGAATGTACTTTGGGCCCTGTCACCTTCATGCCAGGTGTGTATGTGTCCAGGATCCTGAGAGGATGAAAAATTGGAGGAAAAAGGATTACAGCATGACTAGATTCCACTGGAGGTGGGAGAAGGGGTTCTCTCTCTATCTCTCTTTACACACACACACACACAGTTAATTCATTTTTAATTTATGATATTTTCAGCTTATGATGAGCATACTGGAATATAACCCATTGTTGGTTGAGGAGCATCTACATTAGTTTTCTTTTGCTGCTGTGACAATACAAATTCAGTGGTGTAAAACACCACACATGAGTTCTCCTAGGTTCTGGAGGTCAGAAGTTCAAAATCAGGCCAAGGTGTTGGCGAGGTAGTTCCTTTAGGAGGCTTTGAGGAGAAAACCCCTTTCCTTGCCTTTTCCTGCATCTAGAGCTATATTCCTTATATATTTTGGCTCCTGGACTCTTCCTCCATCTTCTTCTCCAGCTCCGTAGCATCTTCACCTTGGTCTATTTCCACACTCCCATCACCTCTTCTGTAGCCTGATCTCCCCACCCCACATCTTCCTCTAATAAAGACACATGTGACTGCATGTAGAGCTCAGCTGATTAAGCAGGATAATCTTGCCATCCTGAGAGCTGTAACTTATTCATATTTGCTAAGTTGTTTTGCCATATAGGGTGCTACCTACAGGTTCCTGGATACCCTTCCACTTCCAGCAGAAACCAGCTGACTAAATATTCACCAAGTGGCCCCCACAGTAGTGTTTCCATTTTCCAGGAAATTGCAAAGCTCACAAAGCTGTTCTTTCTTCATAGGCTGATGTTGGTGTGACTCATTCCCAAGAGGATTGCAGTCCCCGGACAGAGGAGACTCTGCCCAAGGACACTGGGGATGGTGCCTGGGACCCAAGCCTGGAACCACAAGCCTGGATGGGAAGGTTACCTGGCACCATTCCAGAGAGCTCTCCATCTTCTAGTGAACAAATCGGAAGAGAGCCGGCAGGTAAAACCCCCTTTGTGTTGATCTTTACAAAATAGCGTTTCTCTAAATGCATCACGTAAGGTATAGTAGGTAGCCTTTTTATTGTTGCCTTGTTGGCCATCACGTGTTTTAAATGGCAAGATTCTTATCTTTAAGACATTAGAATTTAGCCTTAGGCCTTCATCATTAGGTGAATAAATAGTGCTAACCATTAATCTTCTTGAGGATGAAGTAATTAAAACCATTTATGTATGTGTGTGTGTCTTAAATCAGGAGACCTTATCAGGAGTTGGGATCGGACCTTAGAAAAAGAGGTTGTACAGTTTCAAGGAATGTAAACTCACTCCATAACATCTTTCCAAGAGCACATTCTACATTGGGGAAAAGAAAGAAAACCTACGTCACACTGTTTGCCCTGTCTCTCTCCATCAGGGTATCATACAATAAAGAATTTTTCCCTGGTGTTGACATAAGACATCTTATTATGACCCAATACATTTGATCAACCACTGAAGCAAACTAAATTCCATAGAACCCAGGAAAAGTATTGTTCCATCTGATTTGGGTGGGGGGAAGACTTTTCATTTTGTTCCTTCCTGACTATAGTTTCTTCCCTCAGTTCATGTGGGGGTTGGAAAATGGGTATGTTAGCAAACACGATTTCCTGGGCTGTCCTGGCCCATTCAAATTATCAGATTTTACATTCACCCTCCTCTTGCATTTCTGATGTGGCCTACCTGACCTCTGAAAATGATGGGGGAGGTAGGAAGAGTCCTTCCTCTACTCCACATGCTGGGCCTGTGTGTCCATCTTTTTCCTCTCTGATAATTCTGTCAATGCAACTCCCTGCAAAACTGCAACATGAATGCTAAGTATCTGTGTTGTTAACAGACTACATATTGTCAGGCAGACAAGGACCTGGCATGCCCTAGGACAATCAGTCCAGCTGCCTGTCCACCATCAATGGAGGAATGGGGTGGAGGGGTCGTGGGTAGCAGGAGAGTGCTAAGAGGGAACAGCTCAGGAGAGAGTCAGCTACAAAGCAGATGTTTCTAAAAATTAGTGTAACAAGTTTTCACTCATGAATAAGACCTATACCTTGGACTTGGGCATGTTCACCACACACTTTCCTCTCCATTCCACAGTCCCTGGTGTCCTCCCTCTTGCATCTCTACTCTCCCTAGCCACAGAGGATATTGCAAAGAATTTCAACCTTCACACTAACATTTCCCAATGCTTCCTTTTTAAATAAAATTTTTGAGAGGGCTGAAGCCTGACCCATCACTCAGCACCCCCAGTCTCCTGTTCCCAGCTCCCCCAGGCATGGCACAGGGCCTAGCTTCACTATGGCAGCAGCATCGCACAGCACATTCAACTTCATGCTCAACACCAGAGCTAACAGCATGAACATTCTAGGTCTGCAGTCCAGTTCCCAGGAGCAAGAGATGGTATAGTCCATGACCACCTGGCAGAACCACAGCTACTCAGCCTCCTACACTAACAAGAATGGCAGCTTCGCCAGTTTGAGAATTTCCCATGTGAGCTGGAGTTACTGGATTCAGAGTGATGACAGTGATGTACAAGGCAAGAGAGAAGCTGACATCCTTTTAACCAAAGTAGAAGAAATGAAAGAATTGAGTCAGAGGGCTGGCAAGTAGCGTGGTGGTTAAGGGTACTGGACTCCCACATGGCTAACCACGGTTCAAGTCCTGGACCTGGCAACTTTCTCTCTCTCACTCCTTCTCTGGTCAAATTAAAATAAATAAAGTGAAATAAAATCATTCTTAAAAAAAAGAAAAAAAAGAATTAAGTCAGGACAGTCCTGGGTGGTTGAAGTCATTACCACCTTAGTGAAGTGAAGGGCCACCCACAGATACTGGCCCACCACTGCTGGACTCTGAGTAAGTACAACCTCAATGAAATGGAGAATGAAGAAGACTCACCTGATCAGAACATGAACATTCTGCACTTGAACCATTGGGTAGCATAGTCCCATTCTTAGTGGGAATGTAAATTTGGCAGAGAACAAGTTGGTCTGTGGACAGTGACAAAGATGGAATGAGATAGTCTGTGGACTAGCCACGATGTGCTGATTCTAGGAGGTAGAGATGGCAGCTTATTGTGTGAAATAGTCAACCTGATACCAAAGTCAATCACTAGGGTGAAAAATGACCAAACGGCAACTGATGGAATGAGAAAAATATGTGAAACACATGTGGTGATGTCTTAGACAGTCTGCCTCAAGGAGTCTGCTACCAGGTCCTACTGGAAGACTGGACTCTAGTACTGAGGAGGTTCACCAAAGAAGGGAGAAAGTTTGGTATTGTGGTTCAAGATCTTATGGCTGTTCCTGTTGTGATTCATGATCTGATCTGATGGCTGTTTCCATCTCCACATTTCTGGAATAAGATGACACATGGGAGTTTCTCCAACTGATTCTTTTTTTTTTTTTTTTTTTTTTTTTGAGAGGATTTTGCTATAAGGTGTGTGCACTCGCCAGAAAGACAGAGAGAGACAGAGAGATAGAAAGCGAGAAATCACCCCCCAGGGGGGAATGGCCACATCACAATCCCTTCTCCTCCATTCTCCTCTCGGGATCTTGGGCACACACGCACACATGCCTGGCCTGAGTTTAAGCCACCGGGGCCAGGACTCAAACTGTGATCAACTACAAGGGAGTCCAATGACATAGCCATTATGCCATCTGCTGGTCCCTCTCCAACTAATTCTTGACCTCTCAATGAAAGTATTGAAATAGGTTGGAAAATATTTTACGCAGAGGAAATGTTTCAACTTGGTGCAATCTCTGTCACTCTACAAAGAACTGCTCGGGAATCTGGATTGTCCTGTGGTGTTCTCAAAGGATACTGCCTGTGTCCCTTCATATTTGGAGTTGTAGGTTTTTTATACTGTTTGGAAGAAAGCTACACCTTGAAGAGATGGACTTCCTCTAAATACATGGGCACCAAATACCTTTCTGACTTCCATATATTCTACATAGTAGTCAGGCAACTAATTGCAAATTCCCTACTGTTTTCTTTTCTTGATGATTGATTATCAATCATTTTTTAATTTTTTTTTTCAATTTGCCAGAGACAAAGAAAGAGAAAAGGCAAGTGAGAAAGCACCCCCCCCTTGGGTGATGTTCATACTGCAACCCCCTTCTCCTCCATTTCTCCCTCCTTTTGTAATTTTGGGCACACATACATATGTGTGGTGTGTTTTTCAAGCCACCAGGTCCTAAATTCAAACTGCACAATTGGTTCAGTTAGGAATTTTCATAGAAAGACTCCACCCACTAACTGAAATGAATTAAATTTCAGACTTGGTTATTTTCAGGACCTCTGGATGATCACAAAATAGAAGAGAGCTCATTTTTGAGGACTCCACACCGATGCATTCCTAACAAGAAAAGCAAAATTATCTTAAACCTAATAAGCCAGGGCTCTTCATTTTATAATATGATGACATGAAAGTGACTATTTATTTGCTTATTTATATAATTAGGTGATTTGTAATGGGAGGGAAGCCTCTCTCATTAGCGCTGCTTATAAAGGTTCCCCCATAAACTGGTTCAGTAATCATTTTTAGAATGCCTAAAAAAAAAAAAAAAAAAAAAAAAAACTTAGCTGGTACCACTCTAACTCCAGTTCTGATTTGGTTCAAAGACTCTTTTCAAAAAGGCGTATTTTCACTTCTCGAGATTTAGCAGATGGTGTAATTGTAAACTCAGGGTTGCAGAACTAGAAGTCTCTTGGCAACCTCACGCTGTTGATCCTTTGTATACAAAGCATAGAAACCGAACTGCAACTCATAACAGTCATCAAAAGAATATCTGATTCTTAGCCATGGCTTAGCTTCATAATTAGTGGAATGAACCCATGATGTTGTGCTCAAGTGCGTAAATGTTGTTACAACAAAAAGTAGGACATAACAGCACATGGAAGACTTTTTGTTAGGTTAATATGCAACTTGCTTTCTAACCTGCATATTCTGCATGTCCCCCTGCAAGAGCATTAAGAACTTGAACTTAAAAAGGATTACAAAGATTTCCAATAGACACACTTATTTAGGTAAGAGTGATGAGGATGCGATTAAGTAGCATGCTTTATAAGATGTTCATGTAGCATTTGAGTGATAAAAAACTTCATTCTCCAATTTTGTTTTCTTTCTTCTTCCTCTTGTTGTTGTTGTTGTTGTTGTTGTTGTTGTTGGAAGGCCTAATGACCAATGGATTAATCAGTAAGCCCCAACCCCTAGAGAATCGAGAACGGCAGAAGTCATCGGACATCCTGGAAGAACTAATTGTTCAAGGAATAATACAAAGCCACAGCAAAGTATTTAGAAATGGAAAATCGTATGATGTCATGGCAAGTAATTTCGTAATTCACATTTGCTTCTAGTTAAAAGTAGCAGGAGAACATGACTGATGGCAAGTCATTATTTCCAGCATATGGGGGTTACAATATAGACAACAGTATTTAACTGAACCAGTTTTTTCTCCCGTAAATTCTCTCATACCTCTGCACACCATCTTTCTCTATGAATTCAGGAATTGCCCTAACCAGGCATGATGGAGGAGCCAAATAAAGCACGTCTTGCGTTTTTTAAGTTTCAGACACAGTAAGCCTCATAGAGAAACAGGCCTTCATTCCCTCAACAATTTTCATTCAGCATTGCTTATTTACAGACATTATGTTACTCATTAGGAATATAAATTGAATTCTGATTTATCCAGTGAGAATAATGGCCTAAATGTCAAAGCTGAAATAGACAAGCTTATATATCTAAACATAGGTATGCCTGAAAATCAAATATGAGCAAATAAATACAACACTAGAAATTGTTGCACTATTATTTTGTTCTTGCTTTTCCTTAACATGACTAGTATTTTTGCTGTTATTGTAACTGGCTTGAGTAAAGCCTAGCATTCCAGATTTTAAATAAGGTCTGTATAAACCTGTGAAGAGGGTGGCAGTTTGGATTGTTGCCTTTTCTTCTTGTTTGTTTGGGTTTTGGGGTTTTTTAAGCTAATGTTCTTAGACACCGTCAATAGTCCTTAACGCATCAACAGAAGGGACAAGGGGGAAAGAAGAAATAACAGAAAATAAGCCTGAGAAAAAAATTAATGGAGGGGCCCGAGGGTGGCGTGGTGGTTAAGGCTCTGGACTCCCACATGGAAGACCACATTTCAGGTCCAGGGTCTGGCAACTTGAAAGTCACTCTGGGTGCATGTACGTGCATGCCCACATTCTCAAAAGGAGAATGGAGGAGAAGGGATTGCTGAATAGCCAACCCCATGGGGTTGGGGGAGGGTGATTTCTCACTTTCCTTCTCTTTCTTCAGTGAGTGCACAAGCCCTATAACAAAAACCTAAATAAATAAATAAAATTAATGAAAAAGAGAAGAAAAAAACATAAATGATGGAAAGGGAAAATAAGAAGGCACTCACCCATGGGGATGGTCACAGAATCCCTTCTCTATTTCTCCTTTCTGGTTTTCGGTCATGCACACACCTATACCTGACATGTTTCTCAAGCCTCTGGGTGCAGGACTCAAACTGTACAGTCAATCATGAGGTCCAGCCACCTCAACCACAGTACCACTAGCCCTGAAATGAGATTTTCTTTTCTGCTGTCATGAAACTATTCATAAGTAGTCAACAATGAAACCCAGCCCAGAGTTGATGCTGAGTGATAATTAAATTTTTCTCCACCATAATACCAAAAGTAGAAAAACTAATCTCTATCCCAAATAAAAGTAATCTGTAGCTTGTGGACTATCATAAAATCATCAGGTTGCCCTTTTTAATTTGAATTACAAATTCATTCCTCTTTGCCACTGCTCTCCATCTTGTTTTTTTTTATTATTAAATTTTTAAATAAAGTGCATTTCTTCCGTGAACAAGAGGGAGAGACAACACCCCCAACCGTGACTTGAAGCTGTGATCCATCCCAGCCTCAGTCAGCCCAGATCATGGGCACACCTGTGTCTGGTGTACTCAAAAGTTTCCAGATGAAAACCCAGAACCTTCCCATGAGGGTCAGCCTCGTAGAGCATTGCATTTTACCATTGAGCCACTCCATCTACCCCCGTCTTCTAATATGTTTTAAACTCTAGAGAAATGTCTTGGCTTTGGCAGTCCCCCAACAGATCTGATTGCTGAAGCATTGATATAGTACCTCCCACTCCCACCCCAGAAATTGATAAAGAACTCCATCTGGTGTTCAACACCTTTATGTTTCTTCTTTTCTTCTTCTTCTTCTTCTTCTTCTTCTTCTTCTTCTTCTTCTTCTTCTTCTTCTTCTCCTCCTCCTCCTCCTCCTCCTCCTCCTCCTCCTCCTCCTTTCTCTCTTCTTCCTCCTCCTCCTCTTTTTCTTTTATTATTCTCCTCTTCTTCTTTCTTTTTCCTCCTCCTCTTCTTCTTTTTTTAACTTTTGTTTATTTTTTCCATGAGAGAGAAAGAGAGACACAGACATTCCCAGCAGGATCTCCATACCACGATACCCTAATCCTAGCCTCCTAGATCATGGGCACACATGCACCTCGTGTGCTCAGGGAGGAACCAGGATGCAAACCCAGGACCTTTTCCATTTAGAGTTAGCCGCATCACCACTGTAGCACCAGGTCAATAGTTATTCATTATATATAAATATGATGCATGATCAAATTAAATGTTAGGCTTTCTGATACATCCTGACTTCAGTCACCCATTCTTCCTGAGTTTACCACACACACACATATTCATTCTCAGGATATTCTTTTGGGAGTCCTCTTCTATCTACTTTCAGAACACTTTTCATTCTTGGCTTTTTTTTTTTTTTCCAATAGTCTGGTGGTTTTTTCGTTTGTGGTGTATGTGTGTGTCTTGTGTTAGAGGATGCATGCACTTGTCAAAGAGAAACAAGAGACAAAGAAAGAGGAGAAAGCACCCCCTAAGGGGCATGGCCACGCTACAATCCCTTCTCCATCTCTTCTTCCTTTTGGGGTTTGGGCATGCATACATACGTGCCTGGCATGTTTCTCAAGCGGCCAGATCAGGATCCAAACTTCAGGGTCAGCCATGTGGGATCTGCCGCCTCAACAGCCAGGCCATGAGGCCAACCCAACTTGATCTTTTGAAGGCATTTAATCAACTTTATCTTTATGAATTATGTTGTGTAATTGACTTTCACATCACTGTTGTTCTTATAATCTGCCACTAGAAAGTGTGGGTTTTTCAGATTTATATTTCACAGGGTCTTCTGCCTCTCCTGCCCTCTCCTCTGACAATAAATACAGTTGTTCCTCCATTTAAAAAAAATGTCTTCCCCCAGGTGAACACAACTGAGAAGCCACTGAGAAAGCCACCAGCCAGACTGAAGAAGCTGAAGATCAGGAAGGAAGTCAAGGACTTCACAATGAAGGACATAGAAGGGAAGATGCAGGCGGCAGAGGAGCGCCGGAAGGTAACCAGTGCTCAGCTCTGGACTGAGGACTTCACTGCTCACTAAAATGAACCGATGCCAGACCTTTCCTATCACCAGATTCAAGACAAATTTCATGAATTTGTATTCCTCAGGTTTTTGGGGATTTTTTTTTTTTTTGAGAGAGAGATTTTTGCTATAAGGCGCATGTGCTCACCAGAGAGACAGAGAGATAGAAAGGGAGAAATCACTCCCCAGGGAGGATGGCCACACCGCAATCCCTTCTCCAATCTCCTCGTGAATTTTTGGGCACGCACACCCACCCAGCATGAGTTTAAGCCACCGGGTCTGGAACTTGAACCACGGTTGACTGTGTGGGAGTCCAGTGACATAACCATTACGCCATCTGCTGGTCCCTGGATTCCACATTTTATTATCTGAATGCTCCAAAGGGACTTCAAAAAGCTTATGGAAAATGGGATTAACTGCTGAGTTTATTTTAGTGCAAAAAAAAAAAAAAAGTTTCTAAATCCATGCATTTTTTTTTATAATATGCATTTTCTATTCACTTTTTGAAGACCTCTTGTTCGTGCCTAGTGTTTAAAAAAACAAAAAAACAAACAAACAAAAAAAAAACACCCTTTTGTGTCTTATGTAGGAATTATGCAGGATCTTGAAATTGGATGAAAGTTAATTTCATCCACTGAGCCCAAGTAAGCAACATCCAGTTCTCAGAATAAAGGAAAGTATGGAATCTTCTTTGTATGAAGAAAGGAGCTCTTCGGTTGGAGCTAGGGTGGGAGGAAAGGTGAGGTCAAGCTGAGAGGAAACCCTGTAGGTCATCGGACAGCAGCCCCAGGGCCCCCTCATAGCCCTCCACCAGCCACCCTGCCAGGAAGAACCTTTCAGCTTTGGCCCCGGCCATGCATTTCCCACCTCTCTCTCCGTGGGCTCTCAGAGCAGGACTGGACTCTGCGCTCCAGGAAGGGGGGCCTCGTGTCTGTCCCCCTTCACCAGGGCTTCTTAACAGATGTGCGTTGCGCGACTGAACAAGGAATAGAGAAGCTGTAAGTGTGCGGGACCAGCGATAGTAATGAGAGCCCGTGGAAAGTTAGTCAGGCTCTTTTTCTTCCTTTGCTGTTGTTTTTCAGATGAAAGAAGAAGAAATAAGAAAAAGGCTACGAAATGACCGTCTTTTGCCCCTAGCCAGTCATTCAGCTGAACTGAGGGGGGCCGGGGTCTCGTTTGCAGAAGGACATCAAGTTGTGAATTCTGATGCTTTGGACCCCTCCGACCACCAGGGAGGGAAACTGGGAAAGAGGAAGAAGAGCCAAAGCGATGCCACCTCGATTGATATGAACTACAGCTACAGCAGCATTGGGCTCGTGGAGTCAGACATGGCCTACAACCAAGCAGATGACAGCTTCTAATAAGCCATCCTTGTGAATTTCATAAAAAGAATTTCATGCCTTTTTATGAGACATTCTTGGTCTGTTTTATGTTCTTCTCTGCCTGCCTGCCCTCACTCCACCGGGATTTCTGCTGTGGGGTTAGGAAGAATTCTGTGAGCTGCATGGCTGAAGGCTAGTTGAGTGGACTAAATGGCTATGCTAGCAAAAACAGAAAGGGGGGAGGGATTTGACTCGCTGATATGTAGCATACGGTCGGCACACGTCTTCCGCATGGTTTCAAACATTGTGAAAATGGCTTTCCTTTATGAGTACTGCAGGGAAGTTTTAAGTTTTCTCCTTTCTTTCTAACGATTTGATTTTGTTTTAAAATGATAGCATAGGCTCACACTTAAGAAAGAGAAAGAGAGAGATGGAGAATCCTTGACAGGGTCTTAGGAAGCTGCGATCCCCTTTCCCTGGTCTTCCAGCTCATCAGGATCTTGGGTGCCCATTGCACCCATTGTGTTTTCATTCCAACCTGTGGACCTGAACACCTGGTGAGCCATGTGGCTTCCAGCGCTGCAACCGAGTGTGCTACAGACCGTGTCACTTAGGCTGGACCCCTGGTGATTGTCAGCCCACAAAATAAACCGATGAGCAGATTAGCAGGGGAATAAATATCAATTATTTATGTTCATATATGTGAACTAGAGCCACACAAAATAATGAGGCCAACAGAAGGGCCAGTTGACTGATGGTTTTATACTGAGCAGGCTTGGGATAGCTATGAACGGGAGAGGGAGAAGATGCAGATTGTCCTGTTCTCCTGTACCAGGTGTCAGATCTGGAATCCCTTCTTTCTGTGCCTGGGCAGGCAAGGGGTCTCCTTGCATTCCCTGCTTACTCTACTGATATAAATGCACATAAATTTCTTTCACAAAATATTAGTTTCTTTTAAAAAGCCCATTCTGTATCTACAGCCCTTCTGTGTAGTTATCTCAAAATATGCCAAAGAAATATATTTTGAAGCACATATTTTGGCTTCATAGCACCTTCCAGCTTACTTTAAAATGTTTGTGCCAAAAGAAATCATTCTCTCTCCTGCCCTGAGGTTGCTTCTGCCCTCTGCTGGTCCTTTGAGACAAATTGTACAGATTCGTATGAACTATTTTAATAATCTGTGTGCTTCACATGGTATATGTTTAGGTATTTTCTTTAAAATATGTTTTACATTACAGAG
Source organism: Tupaia tana (assembly GCA_026018925.1). NCBI lineage: Eukaryota > Metazoa > Chordata > Mammalia > Scandentia > Tupaiidae > Tupaia > Tupaia tana. The sequence continues at coordinate 19,018,507 of JAKSZU010000024.1, read as the reverse complement.
AAATAAAGTAATATCTTAAAGGGATGAATTATAGTTTCATCCATCTAGTAAGAAATTTCTAATTCTCAGAATTATGTAAAGTATGGCATTTTCTTTATGAGCTGGCTCTGTTAACACAGCAGTTAAGCAATGCTCAGAGGAAGCCAGATTCCACATGACTGACTGGGGTTTGAGTCCCAGCCCAATGGCTTGAAAAATTGCGTGTATGTGGGCCTAGGATCCTATTGGGATAGAGAATTGGAGGAAAAAATATTTCAGCATGACCAGAGCCCCCCCAAGGGGGTTCTCTATCTCTCTCTCTCTTTCTCTGATGTGCACACATGCTCTCTGGCATTGGGGGGAAAAAAGAAAAAAGAAGAAGAAAGAAAGAAAAGGAAAAAGTAAAAGAACTCTTCAGCTGGGCTTAGGCTGGGAGCAGGTGGGGCAGAGGTTCCCTGTAGGCGCTCTGAGCTGTACACTTTGCACCCCACATCTTACTGGAATGACACCATGGCTCTTCTCCTTTTCTCACCCACATCCAATCATCGGGTCTCATGATTCTGTACCCTAAAGACCTCTTGTATCCATTTTCATACTTTTCCTGTCACTACCTAGTTTAGAGCACCGTACTCTGGGGGGTTAATATAATAGTTCCCTACTTTTGTTCTAAATTGAGAATGAAATTATTATTGCTCTTTTAGATTTATTTGTGTATTTTTTTTGAGAGAGAGAGAAAGCATCCCCAACTAGGGCCTTCACACCTCGATCCACTCCAAGTCTCAACCAGTCCAGGTCAGGGCACATGCACACCCAGCAGGTTCAGGGAGGTCCAGGACTTGAACCCAGGACCTTTGCCAGGTGGATCCAGTCCTGTCACCATGGTGCCACTGCCTGGCCAGTACAATAGACTTTTTGATATTTACACAATAATTTGGTGCCCACCCTGCAGTCTCATGGTTAAGGAAGCCAGATCCCACATGCTGAGCAGGATTCAAATCTTGGCCCTGGAGGCTTGAAAAACACCCATGTGCATGTATGCCCCCAATCCTGACATGACAGAGAAATGGAGGAGAAAGGATTGCAGCGTGACCACACGCCACTGGAGGGTGCTTTCTCCCTCCCTCTCTCTGTCTCTCTGACTCTCCCTAGAAAGCACTCACTTTTTTTTTTTTGGCAATGAGAAACAAATAATTGTCTATTTAAAACCCCTCCTAGGCCCTCTTTTGTTGTCAAGATAAAGTCGACTTATAAAGGCTCCTTGAGTTTCTATTACTTCATATGCTAATTTGTAATAACCACCATTGCTCATAGTATATGACATAATGTGCTTAAAAGCATCCATGAAACTAGACTATGCCATAATTTTTATGACGCTACTTTCATAAACTTCCACGAGAGTGACACTGTGTTCATCATCTCTCTGAGGTTTTTATATGAGATGTTCTCATAGTGGTGTGTGTCAACTTTATAAAATATTTTAAAGTAGCTAAAACAATTATGCAAAAACATGTAGAAAAATATTTGGGGGGACCAGCAGATAGCATAATGATTACATTGCTGGACTCCCACATAGTCAACCATGGTTCAAGTCCCGGACCTGGCAGCCTAAAATTCATGCCAGGTGCATGTGTGTGCATGCCCAAAAATCCCAAGAGGATAATGGAGGAGAAAGAATTGCAGCGTGGCCATGTCCCCGGCAGAGGAGGGGGTGATTTCCTTTTTTCTGTCTCTCTGTCTCTGTCTCTCTGGCCAGCACACATGCTCTAAAACAAACAAACAAAAAGATTTGGAGATCATGTACAATTCTGAAAACAATAATTTAAATTTAAACGTTCTATTACTGCCTATAAGGATACCATAAATGTAAAAAATTGAAAGAAATTGTAAGATATCAGATTATATAGAAAAGATAATTCAGAGAGAGAATTGTGGCAGATGTGTGTTAATTGTTGCTTCTCTGTCACGTGTTGTATTTGAAAGTTAGAACAACAAATTTCAAATAAAACATTCTATGATTGAAAAAAAATAAATTTAAATGACCACAAAATATATCCAATACAAATGTATCATACTTGAAAATTAAATTCCCAAATTGTATCATTACCAAAATAACATTTTCTCTTGAAATTTTATGTCCTTGCCTGTTATCTATAGGAGCTTGGATGACATGGTAGTTGAGTTAGTATTATATACACATATATATATATATATATATATATATATAGAGAGAGAGAGAGAGAGAGAGAATATATTGGGTCATTGAAAAACTCATGATGCATTTTTGCATAGAAAAACATGTCATGACTTCTCTGACATCCATATATATATATATATCCATATATATATATATATATATATATATATCCATATATATATATCCATATATCCATATATATATCCATATATATATATCCATATATATATATCCATATATCCATATATATATCCATATATATATATATCCATATATATATCCATATATATATCCATATATATATCCATATATATATCCATATATATATCCATATATATATCCATATATATCTCCATATATATCCATATATATAAGATCAGACATGGCACTGTGCAAGGCTGGAAGCACATGGGAGGCCCGGGTATGGTTCCCAGACTAACCTAAAAGGGCTGGGTGCAGCAGAGCAGGCTCGTAACCCTGGCTAACTGGGAGGCTAGGTCAGGGGACTGTGACATGGTGAAACCCTGCCAAAATACTTTCATCTCTCTTCTCTGTCTCCCTCACTGTGTCTTGAAGTGTGTGTGTGTGTGTGTGTGTGTGTGTAAGTGGGTGGGTGGATGTATGGTGCAAATGTGAACATTATCATTCACACCCTGGGTTGAAACCCTCTCTACAGGGACCGACAGGTGGTGCGGTGTCTGGGGTGCTGGACTCCCACACGGCTGACCGCAGTCAGCTGACCGAGTCCTGGACCTGGTGGCTTGCTTTTTCACTTTCTCTCTCTCTCTCTCTCTCTAGGTCCCTCTCTGGTCAAATTTAAATAAATAAATAAAGTCAAATAAAATAATAATAATAAATAAATAAAACTCTCTACATATATAGAGTTAAATATACTAACGAGTAGCATGTCCTGGATGATAATCTGTGCATTCTCTTAGTGATACCATACACTCTAACAGGACGAGAGAGAGATGATTAGAATGTAGTACATCTGAGTCCCAGGGACTCCTCCAAAGTTCTATGAATAATTATTACTCACGAAAGTCATCTCAGGGTTTAGGCAGAGGAAACAGAGATCCAAAGTGTCTAAGCAACTCCCCACGGTCACAGAGCCACCACCATCCACCAGGAGGGAGGCCTGCATTGAAATTCCTTTCTGACTCCAAAGTGCTGTCAATCTCATCCCCAAACCATTTTTTAAAAACTTCCCATTTAAATAGGACTCTTCCCATAATCAACTGCCTTTCTCTTTTCTTTGTAAAGGATGATTTACACTGAAGAGTAATCAAAAAGAAAGATTGGGGTTTCTAAAACATAGCCTCCAGGATAATGTTCATTTTATGTATTGAAATAACAAAATTAGCTTTTATTTTTTTTTTTTAGCTTTGCTAGAGAGTGTGCGCATTCACCGGAGAGAGATGGAGAAAGGGAGAAGAAAGCACTACCAATGGGGCATGGTCACAACGCAATCCCTTCCCCTCCGATTCTCCATTCTGTCAGGATTTGGGACACACATGCACACATGTCTGGTGTGTTTCTTTTTTCTTTTTCTTTTTTCTTTTTTTTTTGGAGAGGTTTTTGCTATAGGGCATGTGCGCTCGCCAGACAGACAGAGACAGAGAGACAGAAAGCGAGAAATCACCCCCCCAGGGGCAATGGCCAGCCACATCCCCTCTCCTTCATTCTCCTCTCTGGATCTTGGGCATGCATGCACACGCACCCGGCATGAGTTTAAACCACTGAGTCTGGGACTCAAACCATGGTCTACTACACGGGAGTCCAGCGACATAGCCATTACACTAACTGCTGGTCCCCGGTGTGTTTCTCAAACCCCTGGAGCCGGGACTCAAACACAGTCAGCCATGTGAGATCTGGTTTCCTTAACCACCAGTCTATAGGCCAGCTCAGTTTTTTCATTCCTAAAATACAAAGTTTTTTAAAAAGTTTATTTATTTCTTCCATGATCAAGAGACATACACATAGAGAAAGAAACAGAAGGGAAAAAAAAAAAAAAAACACCTAATGGGGGGTCCAATGCCTTGATCCATACCCAGCTTTAAGCCAGCCCCAGACCGTGGGCGTACATGTGCCCCACACACTCAGACAGGTCTCCAGATTTGAACCAAGAATCTTCCCATGTGTGATTGCCTTACAGAGTGTTGTGGTTTACCACTGTGCCCCTGTATGGACCCAAAACATTAAATTTTGAATAACCACCAGAAAATTCCAATTAAAATCAAACTACAGCCTTAAGGAGATTAGGAGCCAGGAAACCTAAGGCTAGATGAACATCTCTGTAGTCATTTTAATTGATGGCAACTGAAAAAACGCCTGTATAGTTTTTCTCGTGAAAGGTGAGCTTGCTGTATCTAACAAAGGAAGCCTAGATATCTAGTACTAGTTCCCTTATATTGGGTGGGTGGAGGAGTCTTATAGGTGACTCACAATTAAGGTAATATATTTAAAATAATATTTAAGAGATGTACTTAAACAAATTTCACATATATTTCTAATAATATATCAGATATTTAGGGTAAAAGTAATTATGTAATCACAAGGACAAAAATAGAATTTATAGAGTGTTGCTATGGTGACTACCAGTAATTTAAGACTCTGCCTATTTCTGTGTTTGTTATTCCATTATCAGTAAATAGCTAGTCTTTGAAGGAGTAATTATATAGTAAATACTGATTCCAAAGATGAGTAATGCCAAGTCGTGGCAGTATATAGATCACTTTTGCAGCCCCAATACCAGTACATACAGAACCTTCAGGTAGAGCATTCTGGAATTTACGTCTCCTGCAGGTCAATAAATGGCATTATTTTATTTCAGTTAAGTTCTCTCTGTGTCACTTGTATTCTCTTTTTTTAAAGATTGCTCCCTCTGGGGCCCGCCCACAGGATGGTGGTTAAGTTGACTGGACCCCATATGACTGACTACTAAGTAATTCAAGTCCTGGACCCAGTGACTTGAGGAACATGCAGGAACTTACAAGGGTTATAGGAGCCTTGTGCTGGGAATGGGGAGCTGAAACCAATATGAATATTTCTTACTATTCACAACTGGTTTTTATTAGCTATTTCCCAGACTCAATTGCACCTATTGTATTTTCAAGAAATTTCGTAATACAATCTACAATATACTGCTCAAAACATTTTAGATATTTTTAACCTTAAAATCATTATTTCCTTGGATTAGCCTGGTGGTGCAGTCAGTAACAAACTGAGCTGCAGTACTGGAAACCACAAGGCTGACCACAGTTCAGGTCCCTGGAGGCCGAAAAGTCACAGGTATGTGTGCACATGCCCAAGGGGTCTGATGAGCTGAGGGCTGGGAAAGGATTGCGACATGATGAGACCCTGTCAAGGGCACTTGCCCTCTCTTTTTCTCTCTCACTTGCCAGTGCATTTACTCATGTCCTCTATCATGAATAAAATGAGCAAATTTTAAGAAAATCAGTTCTTTCTCATGTGCCACTCAAAATTGCTGACTCTACTTTTAAAACACTTAAGGGCATTTGCAATTCTAAAAAAGGTGGAAGATGCTGTTATTATCTATTTAAATCATCCCTTTTGTTGGAAGTTTGGTTAATTTCAATTTGTGAATACTATAAATTATTACAAATAACTCTCTATTGTCAATGTTAAAAGACTAGTTTGTTAAATTAGCCTTAAGTTTCGTCTCATATATAAAAATGGAAATTTTCGTTTTAGTTTGCGTGTCTCTTATTGAAGAGAATTTGACAGTGCCAGAAAATTGTCATGTCCACAGAAATACTGTTACAAAGGACTGCTCAACTAGCTCAGGTGACGTGGGACTATTTGTTTGAATTCTCTGAGGAGGAACTGTTTATCTCATCATCTTTCCAAAACTGTGTGAATCTGTGCTGCTGGAAATTCGCAAACAAGTCATCACCGGTGGCAGCTGAGGTAGAAAATTCCTGTGGACTTCAGTTCAAATCCAAAGTGAACAGCATTCACTGGACTGCAAACAGTTGCGTAAAAGACTAACATCTCCAATGCAGTACACTGCACTGCAAAGGAAAATGGCAACATCCTTAAAGACAGTACTATGTTTCACAATCGGCAGTTGCATGTTGCTTGGGCTAGTGACAGCCTGCAGTTTCCCACTTTCCAGGAACAGTTCAGGGTGCCATGAACCGCACACTCCCTGGCAAGGGTGAGGACAGGAGGAAGAGGAGGGAAAGCTTGGGTTCTCGGGATTAAACACAGATCCTCAAAGTGCCACCTGGAACTTCTACCTAGTCAGCCAGCTTGAGTCCTCCTAGAGGTGGCTGCTAATGAACTGTTTCTCTCCAATTTCTCATATCACCTCAATAAAGTCAGTGAATATTTTTCAACACATTCTTTCTCCTCTTTCTTCCCCTAGTCTTAAGTTGAGTGTTTTACAGTGATCTCAGTTTCCACCCTTTACTCCAATTGTCAGTTTTTCTGAGATCATGTACTGTTGTACTTTGATTTTCCTGTCGTTTAGTCACTCATTCAGTATGCTCTTTTCTTTCTAGAATCCACAATTGCATTTATAGGCAAATTCCCTGACCGTCTACCTTTACTATACCCTTAGGGAGATTGGATAGATATGGATAGATTATAGATATGAGTAGCTGGTTTCATTGCTCATCCCTGCTTCTTCTCATTTTCCTCCTGACCTATCTTAATGAACTTTGGGTTTACTTGTAGTTTGGTTAAAATTTCCTTGAGAAAATTCCTCATTTGGGGGCTCTTAGGTATACAATCTCTGAATTATTGCATGCTCTCAGATTTCTTTCATTTCCGTGTAGGATGGGATATGTTAGCTGGGTATAGAATTGTGCACAGTTACTTTCTCTCACCCATCTATGGATTCAATTCCACTAACTTCAATCAGCACATATTAGAAGTTCAATATCAGTCTGATTCTTTTTCTTTGGAAAGTAATTTGTTCTTTTTACATGAAGATTTTCTTTAAGTATATTCATTTGTTTCATGAGAGAGAGAGACAGAGAGAGTAAAAGAGAGAGAGGCAGCACCCCCAAAGAAAGAAAAGAGAGAGAGACGCCCCCAATAATGTCCTCATGCTGGAATCTACTCCACCCTCCATTGCCCCAGGTCATGGGCACGTGCACACCCAGTGCACCACCACCTGATCCTCTTTTTCTTTTCTGAATTGAGAAATTTTATTGGAATTCACTAAATGAGAGTCTTATCTCATCATTGTAGCCTGGAAGTCATTTTACCCTTTCAGTCTACAGCTCAACAGGTCTATTCAACTTTTCTCTTGTTATGTTTTGAAATACTGCCTCTCCTCCTTCAGAAGCTTTATTATAGAATTATATTTTCTGGCAAACTGTAGTTGGTCATGTGGGAAGACCATGAGCATGCACACACCAGCTGCATGTATATGCATGCTCAAAATCCTGATGGAATGTAGGAGAAAGATTAAGGCATGACCATGCCTCATTTTAATGTAATACTGGATTTATTCTGCTTATATCCTACTTTCTATTTTGCATTGATGGTATGTGATTTTCTTTATTATGGTCATTTCCCATAAGAAAGATATTTTAGGAATTTCCCCCCAGAGACTTAAAGGTATACAGCCCATCAACCTCCTGATTTGGGTTTGAGAGGCTCCTGATAATACTTCTACCACCTGTTTATAGCTAAGGGATTTGAATCATTCCCTTTCAACTTTACTGAATTTGAGAAAGCTACACTGGTGTGCTTAAGGTCATCTTTTCAGTTCTACCAAAATTTGATATATTCTTTTGTCTGGAGTTGGATTAGTTTATTTTTTAACACTAAATTATATTTTATTATATTAATTTTTTAAATTAAACTTTAAAAACATATTTTTTTTTCCATAGAGCACATGCACTTGCTGGAGAGAGGCAGAGAGAGACAGTGAGAGGGAAAATGAGAAATCACCTATCCCTGAGGGTGTGGCCATACTGCAATCCCTTCTCCTCCATTCTCCTTCCTGGGATTTTGGGCACACACACACATGCACTCCATGTGTTTTTCAGGACACCAGGTCTGGGAGTTGAACCTTAATCAACCACGTGGGAGTCAGTCCCTTAATCACTATGCCACCTGGTGGCTCCTAATTAAACTTTTTTTCAAAATAATTATTTTATTTAACTTTATTTATTTATTTCATATTAATTTGACCAGAGAGGAACAGAGTGATAGAGAGAGAGAGAAAGCAAGAAAGCAAGCCACCAGGTTTGAGACTCGAACTGTGGTCAGCCATGTGGGAGTTCAGCACCCCTAACCACCACCCCACCTGCCAGCCCCTAAACTTTTTATTTTGTAGTTCTAAGAAACACTGTCCCCTTTACCCAGTTTCTCCCAATGGTAACGTCATAAAACTGTACACAAGGTCACTATAGGCTATTGGCATTGACACACTGAAGACATAGAATAGCTCCACCATCACAGCAAACATTCATATTGCCCTTTAAAAATTATTTTTATCATTATTTAATCTAGAGAGTGCATGAGAGAGAGCAAGAACTCCCTAGCAGGGCTTGGTCATACTAAAATCCTTTTCTTTCATTTCTTTATCCCCTCAGGACCCTGATAACTCATGTACATGCCACCTCAGCCAGGATTTGAACCACAGTTGGTCATGTGGGATCTGGCTTCCTCTGCACAGCATTTACCCACTGCATTCCAGGCCCAGACCTATTTTTTTACTTTTACTTGTAGTTGTAATGCATATGTAACATAAAATTTACCATTGTAACATTTTTTTTTTCCTAGCTAAACTGTATCTAGCTTTATTAAAGATATTTTTTATAAGCAATCATGGTATTTGAGGCAGGACATGGGCAGACAGTCCTTAACAGTATACAATCGCAAACTCACTTCTTCAATGGATTACCCAAATCAGAAAGCCATAAAGTCCAATGAAGTCTTCATATGATGCTCTGAACAGACCAAGTTTAGAGCAAGGGTTGACATTTTGCTTCCAGCATGTGGTTTAACCACTTTTCATGAGTGGACCCTGACTCTCAATAAACAAAAATGGCAGAATTATCAACCTGAAGATCCAATAATATAGAAAAGGAACTGCTGCTCTTTTGAAGGAGGCCTTCTTAATGTCGCTGGAAAGACCAGATTGCCTGGCATACTGGTAGCTAGTGTTTGTGGTCATATCCCAACAGGTCTCTGGTTTAAGGAATTTAAGTCTAGGCTGAAGGCAGAGACAGAGGACATAAAAACAATTCTTCATTTCTATAAAACTTGATTAAAAAATAATATTTCAAGCCGTACGGTCACCAGCAGCACACAGTTATCACAAATGCACACACGTCACGGGCACCTGCAGCACCTTCAGCTTCCTCTGCTGGTCTGTTGTGGCATCTCCATTCTCTGCAGAGTTATTCCCACATCCTTGCCAACATCAGCTTTCCCCACTTCCCCTTTGGGCACCTGCTCTCCCTTCCTTTCAGGGGCCTTCTTAGGCTTGGGCTCTGGCTTAGGAGGAGCCGGATTTTCAGATGACCTTGTGTATCTCCTCTGTGGGTCGTCCTCCACCTTGGCTTTATCTCCTTTAGCCTGCCCTTCAGTCTTCCCTCGGGCATGGTGGCGACGACAGCAGGACAGAGGTGCTGGACGCAGGCGATGCAGCAGCATGCAGGCTTTGATCGGTCTCGGGGTCACACTCACCTCTCCACACTGCTTAGGCTCAGGGGTGGGCGGAGGGTATCCACTGTAACTTTTTTAAAGAGAGATTTTTGCAGTAGGGCACGTGCACTCACCAAGGGACAGACAGAAAGTGAGAAATCACCCCCCAGCAGGGATGACCACTCCGCAATCCCTTCTCCTTCATTCTCCTCTCGGGATTTTGAGCACAGAGGCACATGTGCCTGGCACGAGTTTTAAGCTGCCGGTCCACGACTCAAACTGTGGTCGCCTATGTGGGAGTCCAGCAATGTAACCATTATGCCATCTGCTGATCCCCATTGTAACATTTTTAAATGTACAATTCAGAAAAGTACATTCACACTGCTGTACAACTATCTTTACTCTTAATTGCCTCTTCTCCAATCTTTGGTAAATATTACGTATTTACCATTCACCTGGGTCTGTAAAAGATACACCTGGCCTAGGTGTTGGGGTAGGTGTGTCACAGCAGTGTTAAGCTGAGGTATCTCGTTACAGAAATGTTAACCCATATGAGAGGGAAAAGTATAACACACGTACACACGAAAAAAATAACAAAATAGACAGTATATTCCCCCCAAACCAAACTATAGAACAATTAAATAATTTTCCCATATCATTCCTGGTTCCTTTTCTTGTATTCTTCCGCCTGCCTGTTTTTTTAGTCATCATGAAACTGCTTCTCTGCTTAATCCCTTTTTTCTTCTATTTTATCCTTAAACCTTGTGAAAACCACACTTTGTGAAACTGACAACCCCTGATGAAATCTCAAGGTGATTTTTCTAGTTAATCATAGTTCACTAAGAACTGTCCTATATTTTTCCCACCTGCCAAGAAATGTATTAAAAGCACAAGGAGGACCTTAGGTCCTTAAGGACTTTTTCCTTCTGACAGAAAATGTGCTGTGGTCTGTGTCCAGCAGATGGAGCCAACGGATAGTTAACAGGAATCAATATGCAGCTTCAGAGTACACAGATGGAAAAACATGTCTGGTTTTGCGACATTTGGAGCCTTTGGGGACCAGCTGGTGGCGCGGCAGTAACGCGATGCTCTGTGGTGCTGGACCACATGGGAAACCTGGGTTCGGGACCCGAGGCCTCCTTGTGCATGCTGGGAGCATGTGTGCCCTTGTCCAGGCAGGCGGAGGATAGAGAGGGATCGCAAAGTTGGGGGTACCCGTCTCTCTCTCATGGAAGAAACAAAACTTTAAAACAAAGTGCAACGTTGGATTCTCTGCCCTGGCTATCTTAGCTTGTGGGTCACTGCTGCATACTCTTGTTCTAGCTGTTGGTGACTTCATATCCATGTACATAGTCCTTCCGCTCCTTTCCTCTAGGTTCCTAGACTTCTTTGGTGCTCTCCAAAGCCTGAGCCTGCACTGACGGCTCTCACAGGGACCTCATAACTGTTGACATTCCCTGGGCTCTAAGGATGCCTGCTGCTTCCTTGGTCCACTGGCTCAGCTTCCCCTGGATGGCTCGGAAACACCTTCTCCAAGACCTGCTCCTTGTCCTCCCTCTCCCTAGCCATGCAGATCTCAGGGGATGGTCTCGCATCACAGTTCATGGAGACAACAGAAGCATTCCGAAGAGCACTGTCCCACCCCATCTGCACTCGCACCTACACACTGCAGCTCCCTCCTGTGCAAGGATGACCCGTCCGCTCCTTTAATTAAAGCCCATTCCTCTCGGGAACAGCAGATGGTGTAACGGTTGCATTGCTGGACACCCACAAAATCAACTGAGGTTTGAGTCTCAGACCCAGTGGCTTAAAACTCATGCTGGGCACATGTGCATGTGTGCCCGAGATCCTGAGAGGAGAATGGAGGAGAAGGAATTGTGGTGTGGCCATCCCCCCGGGGCTGATTTCTTGTTTTCTGTCTCTGTCTCTCTGGCAAGCACATGTGCCCTATAGCAAAAATCTCTCTTAAAAAAATAAAGTAACAGATAAATAAAACCCATCTCTCTCAGCCACTGGAGGACGTCAGTCCTACACGTGTCCCCTCCTACATCATCAGTTTCCCAGCTTCCGGGCCTTTCCTAGTGTTGTGCTACAGGCTTGCATTTCTTTCTTCCTGAACATCTGAGTTTCCCTGCATGCCCACTTTCCTTCTCATCCATGCTTCTCCCCTCAGACACCACCTGGTTTCTCCCCATCCTTTTGCAGCCAAATGCACCGAATGAGCCGCCGGAGCCTCTCTGCCGACTCCTGCTCCGCTTGCTCCCCCTTTGACCCGGCACACCTCTGCTTCCACCCCCCATTCCACATCTCCATGGAAACTCCTCCAGGGAAGGTCAAGTCTTGCCCAGTCAAGCGGACGACGCTCATCCTTCCTGCACTTGATCGATCACAGCATTTGGCTTGGTCGATTGTCCCCGTGCCCCCAAACCTGCCCCTCTGCTGGCCCCAGCTGGACACCCCCAGGCTCCACTCACCTCAGTGGCTGCTCCTCCAAGTTTTTCTGGTTACTCCTCCTCGTGTCCTGATCTCTTCCCACGGGGAGCCCAAGCATTTTCCTCCGGACATCTTCCCGTGTCTGTGTTCATACTCATCCCGGGTCATCTTGTCCAGCTGGAGAAGATGGTGGAGAAAATGCCATTAATATGTGATGACTTGCACATTTTTAAAAAAGTTTTTTCTTTCTTCCATGAAAGACAGAGACAGAAAGAGAGAGAGAATTCCTAGCCCAGATCTCTGGCAGAGATGCGAGTGCCTGGTGCGTACAGGGAGACTCTGGCTGCAAACTGGGCCGTCCCCTGTGGCCTCTCTGTGCAGCATTGTTTACCGGCGCCACAGCAGCTGGCCCTGACTTCACACGCTTTGTCTCCAGCCTCCCCCGCTTCCTCCACGTCCAGGCTCTACTTGATGTCACATCAGCCCCTGACTCAGTTTGTCCCACCCAGAGCTCTCTCTGCTCCTCTCGGAGCCTGCAGACCTCAACAATGGCCACTCCACCCTCCCCACAGGCCAGGATGACCGGAAGTCCTCCTTGGTCTCTCTCTTTCACTTCTATCCAGTTTTTCAGTAGACACTGTCAGCACTTTCCTCCAAACGCATCCTCCTCTGACCATCCCTCGCCACCTCAGCACTAAGACCCTAGTCCAAGACACAGCCCTCTCTCACCAGAACCACCCCCGCAGCCCCTGACTCATCCACGGTCGGCCCTGTCCTAAAGATGGCAGCCAGAGTGACCCTGTGAAAAGATAAGAGGGTTTCTATCGTGTTTCTAACCCACATCACGAAGTGTCCCAAGTAAAAGCTGGCATCATTATAACGGCCTACGAGACCAGAGGTGGCCAGGCCGAGGCGTGCTCTTAGACCTCACTGGAGCTGCTCCCCACCGCGCTCTCTCTCCAACCTCATCAAGCCCTGGCTATTCCTCAAGCCCTTGGCATGGGTCCCACCCAGGGCTCAGGGCTTCTGTGCCTCTTTGCCCAGATAGCTGTGCAGGCCACGCTTCTGGCTCCTCCCAGCCCGTGAGCTCCTCCCTGGCTCCTGCTTTAGAACCATAGCTTGGCACTCCTTCCTGTTTCTACCTTTACCTTGTCCGTGGTGATCAGACAGGCTAGCACCTCCCCACCTGGACTGTAAAATCTGCTCCACTCGCTGCCATGTCCCAGAGCCAAGGAAGTGCTGGTTCATGGATGACCCCTGACGCAGGCTTGCCGACTGTGTGACCGCATGAACGCACTGTGCCCTGAACGAGCAGCTGATCCCAGCACACTCCCGACTTCACCCCTCGTTCCTGACGGTTCTCTGCCCTTCTCAGTTACAAGCACAGGCCGTTCTCCAGGCCCTGGTCATGATTTACTAAAGGGGAGGATTAAAACTCAGACCACACCAACCCGTAGACGCTCGTAAGTAATTTAGCAACGTACGCTCTGTCAACAATTCTCGCTCCCTGAGCCAGCTTGTATCTGAACGTACAAGTCTTAACGGCATAAATTCTACAAGGTCGAGCACAGTGGCATGTTTTTAAAACATCAGAAAGGGACAGAAAAACCGCCTCACCCTTAAAATCAACTATACGTGTAGGGTTTCTCTGTCTAGCCAGTATCTTAGACACCTGAGAATGGACGGCTATCATTTATTTTTTTGAACTGTGATGTCTTAGGCTGTTTGGTGTTGCTATAGCAGAATACTGCAGAACGGGTCATTTATAAGGGAAGGAAATTTATTTATTGCAATACAAGGAACTTTAAGGTCAAGGAGCCCGTGTCTGGCAAGGGCCTTCTTGCCTCATCCAAGACTGGGTTAGATGAGAGTGAGAGAGCAAAACAGCAAGAGATAAAACCTGCAGCTGAAACCCTCTTAAAGGCAGCATTAATCTATTCATGAGGGTGGAGCCTCATCCCTTATCCCCTCCCGCTAGGCTCTGCCTCCCAGCATGGTGGCTGTGGGGGGTTAGGTTTCCCGTGAGGAAACCTGCAGAGACACATGCTCAATTTCTCTTCCAACCACTTTGGTAGCTCTAAGCCCTGAGATGTTCCACATTCATCTTAGTAATAAGGAAGAACCTTGGGTCCCCATCCTCCAAATTATCATGTATGCTGTATCTCCCATGTGAAATTGTAGTAAGTCATTTCTCTGGCTTTTCATCAGATGAAATAATTTGCAGTTTATTTGCTCCAGAAGAATAATACAATACCCAAATTCTTTCATATCAATTAGATTTAAAATGCTAAGCCCCTCCCCCCCAAAAAAAGTAAAATGCTAAGCCCTTGGGGGTGGGAAGGGAGTGTAAGGAATGGGGGAGATGGTCTTAATTACCATGTAGGGAGTATAGTGGTCTAAAGAAATCCCTTTTGGAAACTGTTGTTTTCATAATGCCCCTCTTTGGAAACAGCTTCCAGGTCCAGCTAAACTCATGCTCAATTGCATGGAAAGTGTTATTCTGGGGACCAGCTGGTGGTCAGCAAGGCTAGATCCACATGAGAAGGTACTGGGTTCATATCCTGAGGCCTCTCTGTAGGCGGCAGGCACATGTGTGTCTGTGATCCAAGCCTGCTGGGGCTGGGCGGGATCGTGGTGTGAGGACCCCGTTGGAGGGCTCTCTCTCTCTCTCTCTCTCTCTCTCTCTCTCTCAGAAGAAATAAATAAGAGTCGCCCCGTCTTTTTACTTTAAGTACTTCACAAAATAAAATACACATTTATCAAACGCCTATTGCATTACAAACACAGTGCTAAGTTCTGCAAATGCAGCACACATAAAAGGTAGATTTGCCTTTGAGGAATTCAGCCTCTTAGGGGAGTTGTTTCCCTTTTTTTAACAAATTAATTTATAGGACAATATGGAAGCTCTTAGAAGCCCAGATCACTATCAACGAGGACTGCTATTATAAAATCAGGTGAAAACAGGTTTGCCCAATTTATCAAAAGAAAAAAGGCTAAATATCCTTTCATCATTCAATCATCTCTTCCAAAGGGCTCAAAAGGGATTTCTGAAATGTGGGTCTTATCACATACATGCCCTTTAAAATCATTCACATGTACACACACCCCCTGACACGTATGCACACTCGCTGACACCTATGACGCTGAATTTGCAGTCACGGCCGTGGTGGAGAGTGAGGCCACCTGTTCCCAGGTACACATCCATGGCTTGTCTGCTTTCATTTCTTTTAATTTCAGGTTTAAACACAATCTGGAAAAATTCTATACCGGGTGTGCACGGTGCCATAAGGCCTTGTTGTTTGTTTAGACAAAACAGTACATGGCAATCATCAAACAATATAAAAAGAACCATTATAATAGAAAGAAAAAACTAATATAAAAAACCATTTTAGATGGTGGTCCAGTTACTGTTTTTTTTTAGTTACTAAGCCCTAGTAACTATTGCTACTCTAAAAATGAGCATTGTTTTTATTATTACTTTCAGTTTTTATTACTTTTTAATTTTTTTAACTACCGGATAGATGTGTGGACTCACCAGAGAGAGATACAGAGAGACAGAGATGGAGAGGGAAAGGCACCCCCTAATGAGGTGTGGTCATGCCACAACCTCTTGCTGTCCGTTTCTCCATCCTGTGGGATGTGGGGCTCACCTGCACAGGCACCCAGCATGTTTCTCAAGTCACCAGAGCCATGAGTCACACTGCAATTGGCCATCTGAGATCCACTCCTCTCCTCCAGTTTTTCAATGTCACGATCCTCTTACTCCTGCTCCTCCCGTAGAGGGGATTACAGGCACGTGCCAGCATGCCTGGCTTTCAGGGCGGGTTAGGAACGGCACCTGGGCCTCCCAGGTGGCCGCAGCCTGCAGACAGCAGCTTCCAGCGTGGACCACCGCACCTGGCCTCACTTCAAGTACTGGATGCCTTAAGGAAAACGCCGACCCCCACTTCCCTTCTATAGTTTGCACTAGCCTATTCGGTGTGTCCTGCTGTAAATGTCCACTCAGCATGTCCTCACTGCTGGACATTGTGCTAGGTCCCGGGGATGCAGAGAACACAGAGATAAAGAAAGGAAAATTTAGCTTAATTTACAGGGACTCGAGATCTAGCAGGAGAAAAATACGCAGACAGGTAACCAACATGGATTGAGATGTGCTCTAAATTAGAGCACAGGAGAGAGGAGAGAGAAATTCTTTATATTTCTGCGAGGTTCTGGGAAGGTTTCGTAGAGAAGTGACATTTAAGCAGAATCTTGACTGATGAGTGGGAGTCTACCCAATATAAAAATAGAAGAAAAAGACTCCAGGGAGAGAGCCGCTGATGCAAAGGCTGAAGGTGTGAAAGAGCCTGGCCCCCTGGAGTGCGGCAAAATGTTCGGACACCCCAACCAGAGCCGCGGAGCAGAGGGAGGGGTCCCTGCTCAATGGCGCTCCCCTGGGCAACACCCAAGCACTTCAGGAAGTGGACATGTGCCAATCATCCCAGCCCGGTGCTTCCTGAAGTGTCGCTCCAGGCCAGCCCCAACCGCGGACTTCAGAACCTGGCCATGAGGACGGGGCATCTGTGCGCTGGCAAGGCGTCTAGGCGACTCTGAGGCCTGCTCAGACTTGAGGCCCACTGCTCCAGTAACAGGATGGAGGAGGAGAGAAGGTAAAGACAGACGGAAGCTCTGTGGATGGTCCCAACAGTTCAGCCTGGGGGAAATCAGGGCCATGAGTTTAGGCGGGACTAGATGGATTAGAATGACCTTTCTCAAAGCTTCTATTTTGGCACAAAGCAAGCAAAAGACACCTAGAACACATGTACAACATCTCATCGATTACCAAAATGATCTGGGTGGCTTAAAAACAAACAAACAAAACCAGTGTATGGGGGCAGGACTGGAGCGCACATGGCCCGACTATGCAGTCTTGAGTCCTGGACCTGGCCTCTTGGAAAATCTATGTGCCCAAAATACCAAGGGGAGGAAGAAATAGAGAAGGGATTGTGACATGACCATTCCCCATGGGAGGTTTTTTCTCAGCCCTGCTCCTCCACCATTGCACACACACCCAAATTTAAAAAAATAAAACAGAAAAAAACATAACATCTGGGCCCCATCCCCAGTGTATCAGAACCATCCAATCTCTTTTGGGCTCTTCTGCAGCTGTTCTTACGGCTTCTTTGCATCCAGTGGGTTTGGTTCCTGGAATCTTCCCTCTTGCTAACATTGTTCAACTCCTTGCCTTTTGTGGAGATTTCTGGTGACTACCACCTGCCTTCTTTACAGAGGATAGTACAGACTGAGAGCTGGCTTCCCTGCACAGAGGCCCAGACGCTCTATTCTAGCTTCTCATTGTATCCCTTGGAGAGTTTTTTTGGTTTTTTTTTTGTTTTTAAATATTGTTGCTCAGGCTCAACTTCACACTAGATAGATAAATCTAGCATGGCTTGGCATCTCCCGGAAACGTGGTAGAAAAGTCTTCCAGATTAGAAGGCTCTCTCTCCCCAGGAGGCCTTGAAAGGTGCTGGAAAGGCCACCATTGCTTCTCACCCTCCACAATGCCACCCTGGGCTGGAGTAGGGAGCCAAACCTCAGAGGAGTTGAATGGACCCCTCGCTGGGTGGAGTGGGTCTCGGCACCTTTCACAGAATTCCGGAGAACTTTCAGACTCCTGTCCTCTACGCTCACACTTTACCCAGCTTGGCTCTGCCTCTACCGTAGCCACATCAAAGAATGACACAAAAGGGATCTAAAAGCTCCCTAGATTGCAAGCCAGAAAGACGCATTAAGCTACCTGGTCTCAAATGAAGCGGGGGACATAGCCAGGTCAATGCCCTGCACTGTGTAGAGCCATGTGACACCTGAGAGGAACTGCCTACTTATAAGTAGCTTCCGCCTGCTCTACACATATTCTGGGGCTAAAAACAAACTGTTTCTATTCTACCCCAAAGCACCGATATCCACAGACGTCCTGCCATTGTCACAGATGGATTTTCGAGATAATTCTTACTCATTCTGTAGCAATTCCCAGTCTGTATATCACTTCCCTGTTTGGTTATTTTGAGCATTCCTCAAGATGGAGATTTGGTCCATCTGTAGCAGGCCATATCCTGGAGAAGCTTTTTAAAGTGGTCAGCAAGCCTCTTTAATTCAAGAACAACCAGAAATTTCCATTCGAAGGGAAGGGACCCCAGGAGGAAATCACTGAAAGACTGGAACCAGCAGATGGTGTCAAAGTTATGTCTCTGGACTCCCACATGGTCGACCGTAGTTGGAATCCAAGACTTGGTAGCTTGAAAGTCATGCAGGGCGCATGTGTGTGCATGCCCAAAATCCCAGAGGAGAATGGAGGAGAAGGGATTGCAGAGTGGACATCTTCCCTGGGGGGGGGGGGGGGGGGGGGGGGGGGGGGGGGGGGGGGGGGTGATTTCTCACTTTCTGTCTGTCTGTCTCTCTCTCTCTCTCTCTGTCTCTCCAGAGAGCATAAGTGTCCAATAGCAAAAATCTCTCAAAAAAAATTACCTGAGAGATGAATTGACAGATTTCTCATTTCTGTCAGGTGCAGCTTACAGGAGAACTTCCCCTGGATCTCATTGCCTTTCCCCTCATTGCTATCTGGCTTTTACAAAGGAGTACAAGATGGAGAGTTAAGAAATGAAATCGTGTTGGGACCAGCAGGTGGCCTGGTGGCTAAGGTGCTGGATCCCACATGGCCAACTCTGTGGTTCAAGTCCTAGGCCCAGCGACTTGAAAATCATACCAGACACCGGTGCATGTGTGCCCAAAATCCCAAGAGGAGAATGGAAGAGAAGGGATTGTGGCATGAGTGCATGCACCTCACAGCAAAATTAAAGAAAGAAAGAAACAGAAATAGAGATGGAGAGTCAGAGAAGAAAGCACCCCACAATAAAGTGTGGTCATGCCACAGTCCCCTCTCCTCCATTTCTTCATCCTGTTGTGTTATGGGCACATACACGTGTTTCTGGTGTGTTTTTCTAAGCAGTCAGGGCTGGGATTCGAACCATGGTTGGCCATGTAGGATCCAGCTGACCTTAATCACTAGGTTACCAGGGAACGTTCTAATGCCGGTTAGCACTCTGACTGCTTCTGATACTCGGCCATTAGAGATAATCATGATGAACATCTTGGAATAAACTTCGCTGTACTGTGAATCATTTCCTTATAAGAGGCTCTCACACAGGGAATTATGGACTCAAAAGATAAGAACATTTTTATAGCCCTTGATCCATGCTGTCCAATTGATTTGCAAAATAGATTTAGTCAGTTAAAGATTAGTTTCTCTTTGCCTGTTAACACTGAATATTATTAGAATAATTTTTACCGTAACTAAGAGAGAGGAAATATTCATTTGCGCTCATGTGATTACTACTAAAATTAAACATTTTCCACATAATCTTTATTAATTAAGTTCTCTTTTTGTAAGTTGTTTGTTTATATGATAGTTTGGAAGCCAATGGCAGAGAAGAAATTAAGTGTGCAGCTTTGTTAACTCTTAAGTTGATGCAAAAATAATTATGGTTTTGCATTGTTGAAATTTACCATTTTATTCTTTCTTTCTTTTTTTTTGGAGAGGTTTTTGCTATAGGGCACGTGCTCTCACCAGAAAGACAGAAAGAGACAGAGAGACAGAAAGTGAGAAATCACCCCCCAGGGGGGATGGCCACGCCACAATCCCTTCTCCTCCATTCTCCTCTTGTGATCTTGGGAACACACACACACACGCCTGACATGAGTTTAAGCCACCAGGTCCTGAACTCGAACAGCGGTCGACTACATGGGAGTCCAGTGACATAAGCATTACGCCAACTGCTGGTCCCAAGATTTACCATTTTATATCAGATATATTCTTAAATAAATGTGGTTGGGGTTATGTTATACATCATTTCAACACACACTTTCACTTTATGGTTTTTTGCTAATGACTTATTACTTGCCATTTATTTATATGTATTTTAGACTATGGGAATGATGTTAGACTAAAAGCAAATTCAAGTGATTTTTTTTAATTTGAGTTCAAAATGGGTCCTAAAGCAGCAGAGACGATGGCGACATCAACCATGCATTATCCTAGGAACTGCTAACGAACATACATGTAGTGGGGGTTCAAGAAGTTTTGTGAAGGACATAAGAGAGATGAAGATCGTAGTGGCTGGCCATCTGAGGTTGAGCAAAACCAGTTGAGAGCCATCATCAAAACAGATCCTCTTCCCACTATGCAAGAAGTTGCTGAAGAGTTCAACATTGACCACTCTATGGTCATTCGGCAATTGAAGCAAATTGGAAAGGTGAAAAGACTTGACAAGTGGGTGCTTCATGAACTGACCCAAGACCAAAAAATCATCTTTTTGAAGTATCTTCTCTTAGTCTATGCAACAACAACACGTCATGTCTTGATCGGATTAGAATGTGTGAAGTGGATTTTATACAACCAGCGATGGCCAGCCCAGTGGTTGGACCAAGAAGAAGCTCCAAAGCATTTCCCAAAGCCGCCAAAAAAAAAAAAAAGGGTCATGATCCTGTTTGGTGGGGTCTGAGCCACTCCAGCTCTCCAAATTCCAGTGAAACCATTGCATCTGAGAAGTGCTCTCCCCACATGGATGAGATGCACTGAACACTGCAACGCCTGCAGCTGGCACTGGTCAACAGAAAGGGCCCAATTCTTTTCCACAACAATGCCTGACCGCCTGTTCACACCAATACTTCGAAAGTTGGACAAATTGGGCTGCGAAGTTTCACCTTATCCGCCATAGCCACCTGACTGCTCGCCAACCGACAACCTCCTCTTCAAGTGTCCTGACAACTTTTTGCAGGAAAAATGCATCCACAAACACCAGGATGCAGAAGATGCCTTCCAAGAGTTTGTTGAATCCTAAGGCACCGATTTTTATGCTACAAATAAACTATTTATTTCTCGTTGGCAAAAACGTGTTGATTGTAACGGTTCCTATTTTGATTAATAAAGATGTGTTTGAGCCTAGAGATAATGATTTAAAATTCATGATCCAAAACCACAAGTGCTTTTGTACCACCCTGATCCCGCCAATGCTCCCTCTCTGTCATCCCAATCTGCCTGTAACCAGCAGGGCAGAAAAGCCCCACTGGGCTCTGTGGCCTCAGCAGGCAGCTCTTCTGGGAGGGGCACACGGCCACGTGACCACAGGCACAGCCCGCGCGCCTTTGCCTTGCCTCCCCCCTCTCGCTGCCCTCCAGAAACTGATTGTTCTAAAAGATGACCTTAAAAATACTTTCAAGATTCTGACTTAACTGAGAAATGATCGAGTGTGTTCACTATGCTATATTTACTAAGGAAAAAAAAGAAGAAAAATGTATATAATATGCAGATTACCGTAATCACTTAAAAACTAGACATAGAAAGGGTTTTCACTGTATCCCCCCCCTTAACACACTTTCAACTAGTGGCACTGTCTACCCACGAGGCTCCTGCAGCAGTATTTACCCACTCACAAGCTGGTGCTCGGGACAAATTCAGCAAATGTCCCTGTGAGGTTTCTTTAGACAAATTCAAGTCCCATTCTGTGGCAGAAATACTATCCATTCAAGATCTGGATCAAAAACAATCAGAAATGGATTTCTTCCTTTTTGCTAATTGAGAAACAAAGTTAGGCCCTCTGAAACAGTATTTATAATTATCAATCCAAATATTGTCTTTAGAATTTTTTGAAATATACCTTATCATTTTATTGAATTCTACTACATTCCCTCAATTATCAAGACAATTATAGGCTTTAAAATGGCTTCACGGGCTTTATCTTGCAGACATTGGGTCCTTGCTTCTGTTATTAAAGCCAATAATGAAACATAGCTTTCATTGTCTATATATAAACACCCAGACACACATGAGACCTCAAAGAATTGGATTTATTTTTATGGATTAAAGCATCTGAATGTTATCTGAGACAGGATTAAATGCAATGTGTTCCTGACTCTTCTCAACAGAAATAGGATCGTCGCTGGCCCTTGGCCTGGTGCTTGAGTCCTTAGCTAGAATAATGTACAATTTTGAGCGAAAGATAGGCAGAGCTCAGATGCGTCACTCAGGGTGGAGCTGCTGCCTATAGTGGTTGTGCAAATTCTCAGGAAGCAGCTGGTTACTGACATTCCTTCATTGACCCTGGGAAGGGTGGGATCTTGACCATTCAGGAGGCCCAAGTGCAGGTCGTATCCAGAGCTCCCCTTCCTCTCTCCCCAGGCCCTGCCTCATGGATTTTTCTTTCTGGCATCTATAGTAATATAGTTAAACTATTGGAGTGGCTTTAAGCTCTTTTGTTTTAAAACCAAGCTTGATCCCAAGTGCCAGAGGAGACCCAAAGACGCTTGTTTCCCTCTACCACTAGAAGAAACGTAGCCTCAGAATAAACAGATATGAATGAGCAGGGAAAACACGTAACAGTTGATTGTTCCAGTGACGTGGCCTGAAGTTTGGCAAGTCTCTGATCCTGCCTCAACAAATGTGATCCGGTTGACATTCACAGCAGTTCTTTGGATGAGGTTGTCGGTGCCTGAGTGTTTACAGGGCACTATTTCAGGTCACCAGTTCATCCTCACCAGTTCCTGTCACCCTCTAGGGGTCAGGCTAGCCACGGGGAGGGTTAGCAACCCCCCTCATTCCAAAGAGCAATCAATGCCCCTTCATCTGCGCTGGTGCTTTTACCAGAATGCTCTTTCTTTTTTCTAATAAATGTTTTCCAAAGAGAATGGAGGTACTTGGAATGAACACACAATTAAATATGAAAGGTGAGAGAAAAGAGAACCAAGTGAAAGCTTTTATTTAGTTAGAAAGGATTATTTATTTAATAGTATTTATTATCATTATTATTACTATTTCTTAATTTAATAAATAAGAGATCTAGATTTCCTGCTTAGTCTTCCTGTCTTTGTCTTCATCTTATAAAAGGGGCAAATAGGGCCAGTGGACAGCTGGTGTTTAAGGTGACTCGATCCCACATGGCTCACTTTGCAGTTTGAGTTCTGGACCTGGCAACTTGAAAAACACACCAGGCGCATGTGTGCATGTGCCCAAAATCCTCAGAAGAGAATGGAGAAGAGATTGTGGCATAGCCATCCCTCCTGAGGTATGTTTTCTCACTTTCCCTTTCTCTCTCTCTCTCTCCTCTGTCTCTCTCTCTCCCCGGTGAGCACATATACTCCAATAGCAAATACTAAAAAAAAAAAGGAAAGACGAGAAAAGAAAGGTGAAGGGTGACAATAGCTCCAAATGATGTGCTAGCTACACAGCGGCCAGGAATAGGAGTGAGGAGACTAAGGGAAATTTTTTACTGTACTCAATGATGTCTAGGTGCAACCAAGCAGAGCTGAATGGGAGAACCTAATCTGCTTTCTTGTTGCAACCAACGTTCGCTTCCTTGAAGGAAGACAACACGTACCACCAGTGCTCGCTCTAATTTTGAAATACAGAGACATAGCCCAGAGCTGCTTTTTATCAAACCTTCCCCCAAAACTTCAGCAGTAGCTCCTTAACAAATGAAAATCAGATTTAAAACAGAACAAAGTTCTTCATGCTAGACACAGTAGTATAGGGTTTATTAAATATAGAGACCATTCATAACAGTACATATCCCTTAGTGCCACACAATAGCACTTACATAACTTTAAGCAGAATGCCCAACCTGTTTTAATAAACTTAGAACAAATGACTTTTTTTGCTGACTTTTTTTCTCCACTTATTCCACAAAGATTCTGTCCAAAGAAGTAAATATCACATTCAAAGCATTGGGTTCCTCAAAGAGAGACCCATACACAGCAACATCACCAATGTATGTATTACACAAAGAAGAGGTGACTTAGTCATACTCAACATAAATTGATAAATTATGCAAAGAAAAAGATACTTCTCCAAAGATGTAAGGGTTCTTGGATCCAGGAGTGATTCCTTGCCAGAGTTGAAAGAATCAACCCTATCCTTGGGATCAGAGAGAGTGAATCACTCCTGTTCTCGTGGGGAAAGCAAGAGCAGTCTATAGTTATAATGGGGTCCACAGAGGGAGAAAAGCAGAGACAAAGCTTTTCTCTGTGACAGACAAGGCTCTCCATAGCTTTTCTTGAGCAGCTCTGCATCTTGCTTTTGGTGCTGCTTTTTCAGCCTTTTGATTATATGAGAAACTCCAGTATCCTATTAAATCCCTTCATGTGCTTAAGCTAATTTGTGTTGATCTTTTATCACATTCAAAGAAAAAAAAAAATAACTCATGATTAATGCACCATCAAACTGAAAATATATGAACTATTTGTCTCAAGGAATTTCAGGGCTATGTCAGAATTTTTAGTTCTTGATATAAGGAGGCCAACGTCTTTGATAGAACTGCCAAATGATCTTACCTTAAAAGGACTCTGCAAGATCTAAGCGAGATGAAAGCAGTCAGAGGATAGCCCTGTTGTGGATCAGACATTTACATAAAAGGAAAGCGTTCAGTACATCTACACGGGAGCACTCAGCTTGGCTGGTGGGAGATGCACATGAGAACCCTACACTCCACCCTGGGCTGGCAGAGCTGCCCAGAAAAGATCTGCGTCAATACGCCTGTGAGATTCAAGCTTTTGAATATAAAGATGGAATCTTCGGAATAGTCCTCAAGTGGAGAGGTGGAGGGGATCCAGTCACATTCGAGTCATGTCAGTGATTGACGATAACTCTTAGACAGTTAGAGAATGACATTTACACGAGTGAGTGTCACCAGTAATTCCTTCTTCGGCAGAAACCTCAAACACCAGGCTATCACATTCAAAACACTCTGCATAGAGCTGGTTCCCAGGCACCTTAGAATCGGGTCCCTCCATAGGGAAGAATAAGCAGGCAGGGCGAGAATGGGAAGGGGAAGAAGAGGAAGCAAGGGGAGAGTGTTCTCTGTCCCAGCAGGTATAAAAAATGGAAGACAAACCGACAGTCAGAGTTGGCATCTCCAAGTACCATCCCTGTCAAGGAGAGAGGAGAAAGTGGAGAGAGAATAAAAGAAAATCCCACCTGCCACCAATAATACTATTGTACCCTTATTCACAGGGAGGAATCTGAAGTTGAGTGATGTTCAGGAACTTGACCAAGAACAAGGAAGCCTAAGTTGTAACTTCAAACCCACATCTGTTTTTTATGTGTTGTGTCTCACACGCTATCCATAGAGCTGGACCATAACTTTCCAAAGAACTTGACCCTCGGCCTCTGCTTCCTTGCTGTATTCTTGAGACCATAACCAGAAAAGTCATCCCAGCCTGAGCCATAGTCTTGTCAGGAGCCATCTAGGAATTGGGATTCATTTTGGAAGGGGGGTGAGCTCTGAGAAGCTGGTAAGTCCACACTGCTTATACCTCCCTTCAAGTCTTGGGCTCCTGCCTATATGGCTCAGTCTTTACCATTTCTAGCTTAGAGTGCAAAACTTTGAGGTCTACGTTTCCCAGTGCCCACCAGCCTAGAGGGAAAACAAGGCTATGTTAAACAATAATAAAAAATAGTTCTCTGGCTCTATACCCTTCCTCCCCAGGGCCTCCTGCTCCCATCCCGGGGTATTTCACAGGTTCCTACTCACATACCCTCTCATCTATCCCTGCTGAGAAATGAAGGTACCATGGGGCTGACAAGTGATGTAGTGGCTAAGACAGCTGGACTCCCATATGGCTGACCACAGTTCAAGTCCCAGACCTGGCAGCTTGCTTTCTCACTTTCCTTCTCTCTTTCTGTGTCTCTCTGGTCAACTTCAAAAATAAAATTAATTAATTAAAAAATAAAATAATGACAATAAATAAAATTAAGTTAAATAATTCTTTTTAATAAAGAAATAAAGGTACCACCATGCTATGGATTGATAATAGTTTGTCCCCCAAAAGATCAAAGTTTGGAATTTAATCCTCAGTATATGGGTGAAGAGGTAACAAGACTTTAAGAGGTGAGGCCTAGTGGATGGTGTCTAGATTGTAGGGCACCACCCTCATGAATGGATTACTGCTGTCTCTCAAGAGGGAGTGAGTTCTTGCTCTCAATGGAAAGGAAGGGGTTAGTGCCCACAAAAGTGGCTTGTTATCAAAGTTAGACTGGCATGTGCTCATTGACCTTTCTGCTCTTTGCTACCACGTTGTGATGTAGCAGAGACTGACCAGATAGCAGCCCTATACCCTAGCCATTCCAGCTACCAGGCTCATGAGCCAAATAAACCTCTATTTGTATAAATTGCCCAGTCTTGGGTAATTTTGTCTCACAACACAGTAACGGACAAAGACATGCAGTTTCCTGTGTTTGCTGCTGCCCCTGCCAAAGCTGGCCCCAGCCAGGCACTGCATTGGGTCAGTATCCCTGAAAGGCATCACTGTGGGTGCCTCTGAAGAGGGGAGCATTGCCTTTGCTGCATTACAAAGACCTTGAGATGCGCCAGTTATTTGAGGTAGATACCTGAAGACCTTTATTTCCTGACCACTTGAATGTAAGCCCCAAGCCTATGTCCCTCTTATTCTTTGTTCCTCCCTGATGAACAAGAAAAGGAAATGGTGACTGGAACTGGAGCACCCAACACAAACCTAGGGTGCCTTTGGAAAAGGATGCCAGGAGTTGTTGATCAAAAACCTAGAATGATTGTCTGATGCTTACATCAGGTGGACTTCTTGCTTCCAGACTCTGATGTGCAGAGAACCCAACTTCTTTCTTCTTTGACTCACTGCTATTTTGGGGGTTCAAACCTAATCCTAACAACATCCTTTAGCTTCATTCATACTTACTGCACTCAGTTTCGTACACTTTCTTGCAAGTGATAGAACACTGGGACAGTGGGGATCTGAGCAGTAAGACGTATAATTGTCCATCATTATATGAAGCCTTGAAGTAGAGAGTTTGAGATTTTGTTCTATGATTCAATAGTACCAGGGCTGTGGTTCTCTGGACTGCCACTCCTGGTGACAATCTGGCTGCAGTTGCAATTTTCACACAACAGCACCCAAAGCAGGAAGGCATTCTATTATCAATAAGAAAATATACCCCATAAACTTCAGGGCAAGTTTCCCCTTATGCCTCACTGTCCAGTCTAGTTCAGCCATTACCAGTGGGAAACAGAATTGCCTATGGTAATTTATCCTCCCTTCCCTATGATGGGGCACACTGTCTTTCAAAAAAACAAAACAAAACAAAAACATCCTTGTTCTATTAACAAACAAAAAGAGGAAACGGCTATTGGGGAAGGTAATCAACCATATCTATTCACTTAAAAGCTCACATCATTGATTATATTTCATTCTACTTTAACATTTAAATCGACATTGTTCTGAACCTCCAAAACTAATTCTATTCACGTGGGATGTGTTGCTTTTTCATGTAGATGGTCTGATTATTTAAGGCTAAAGAGCTGAGTGGGAGCCATATTTAACTAGCCTAACAATTAGAAGAGATTACGATGTTATCTTCTATGCTCTCAGCTCATCTGCCTCCCTAAATTGTTCTCTTGAATCCTGTGTCTGCTCTTCCTCATACACCTCTGTAGATCACCTCCTTCTACATGTAATTTCCTCCTTCTTCCTCCAGGCTGGCCCTGTGCCTCCTCTTTCATTTTTTCCTCCTTTCTTTTGTCTTTCTTGCCCCTTCCTCCTACTCCACCTTCTTGGCTTTCAACTGCTCTTAATGTTGAAATATTCCTGGTAGAATCTGTTGTTTCATTAGATTTGTTTTTGCGTTCACTACCCTTACTTTTAAAAGCAGGTGAGTTAAATGTTTGTGCACTCTCCTTGTAGAAAAAAGCTTTCATAAAATTAAACTAAATGACACACAAAAACAACCTTCCCAATTTCGGTCATGTGACTGATTAATTGCCTTCAGTATTTGGTTTTGCAATGGAAAGGACTAGCAAAAAAGCAATATTCTATCAAGCTTTCTTCTTTTATTTGATCTAATTAATTCAGCCAAGCTCTGGCAGACAGTGCAAAGCCATATGGGCTGTCATGAAACCCAGCAAATATTCATGTAGCTGGATCCTCTCAGGTGCTTGGCTGTCAACACAGAGATCTGGCTTGGACCCAACTCTGAGCAGAAGCGTCCAGCACAGAGAGTGCTATGGACTGAATTACATCTCCTTAAAATCCATATGCTGAAGCCCTAACCCCCAATGTGACTGTATTTAAAGACAGGAGTTTTAGGATGTAATTAAGGTGAAATGACATTGTAAGGAAAGCGTCCCCAATCTGGTAGGACTGTGCCCATATCAAGAGAGGAAGAGAGGGCCAGACAGTGGCACAGCAAGAACAAAACTGGACCACGTGGGAAGGTCCGAGGTTTGCATACCAGGCTTCTGTGTACATTCTATGCACGTGTGCATGCCTGCCATCAGGGCTGTCGAAGCTGTAGGGTGGATTGCCCCATGAAGACATTTTGGGAGTACCTGTTTCTCTCTCTCTCAGGAGAAATAACTAAAATCATCTCTAAAAATAGAGGTAGTGATCTCTCCCTCTCTGCCGTATGAGGGTACTACAGAAGGTTGCTGTCTGCAAGCCAGGAAGAGAGCCCCCACCAGATGAGTCGGCATCTTGATCTTGGCCTCCTCAGCCTCGATAATGGTGAAAAATTCTATTTGTTATTCAAGCCATCCAGTCCGTGGTATTTTGTTATGACAGACTAAGCAAACTAGTACAGGGAGCACGATGTCAGAGAATCGAGGGACAAGGTGAAAATAACATGGAACCCTTTGTCCACTCAGGCTGCTTTCACCTCAGGTCCCGCCCACTCAGTCGGCCCAAGTTTTCTTCCATCAATCAATGGCGTGAACTCTAGCTTCTGGGAGTAGGGGATGAGGAGGGACTGAAACTTTGCTGACATGAATGATTTCTCCTTCTCTTTCACATCTGTGGTGATTCCTTTATGATTTCTAGGGTGGTTTCTTTCTAAATTTTATCCACAAAATTTTTAGTATGTATTTAAAAGATAAGGACTCTTATAAAATAACCAAAATTATCACGGCCTTCAGAATTAAGAGTAATTTTACAATATCAACTGTCTAGAATCCAATGTTCACACTTCTAATTGTTTTGTACATGCATTAATGTGTGCATTTTAATTTTTACAAATTATTTGAATTAGGATCCAAATGAGGCTCACCAATGGCTTTGGTGACTATGTTTCTAAGTCCCTTGCTATCTGTACAATCTTCTTTTATCATTTAATTTCCTTGAATGTTTGTCTTTGTTGATGTTGAAGAAACTAGGTTTATTGGATAGCATTTCCCAGTTTGTTTTGCTTGTTCTAACCTATAGTATTTTGACCTATTATTTTCTCTATAGTTGTCTGTGAATGGGTACTTGAATCCAGGGACATGATCAGGATGTTTTTTTCCCCAAGACTGCCTTATATGTAGCACTATGCTGTTTCCTCAGAGGAATGTAGTATCCAGTTATTTCTCCTTGTGTGATACTGGCAGCCATGGATGATTAATGCATTTAATTCATTAAGGGATGCAACACGGTGATATCCAACCAATTCTTTCCCCTTATTATTTGGAATAATTCTATAAAGAGAAATCTTTCTATCTTTGTCAGCTTAGACCACTCTAACAAAAATACCATAAAGTGGATGGCTTATAAATAACAAAAATATATCTCTCACCATTCTCAATGCCAGAAAGTTCTAGATTAAGGTACCAGCAATGGGACCAGCAGGTGGCGTGGTAGTTAAGGTGCTGGACTCCCACATGGCTGACAATGCTCCAAGTCCCAGATCTGGCAGCTTATTCTCTCATTTTCCCTCTCTTTCTCTCTGTCTCCCTCTGGTGAGTGCATATGCCCAATAGCAAATTTTAAAAATAATAATTAATTAATTAATTAATTATTAAAAAATCATAAAGGCACCAGCAGAATCAGTGTCTGGTGAGGGCCTGCTTCCTGGTTTATAGACAGACTTTTTCTCCAAGAGTCCTCACGTGTCTTACTGAATTCTCTTTTATAAGGGCTCTAATTCCGGTCATGAGGGCCCCACCCTTAAGACCAAATCACCTACCACAGTTCATCGTATTGGGGGTGAGGATTTCAATATATGAATTGGGGAGCACATTCAGTGTCTGTGTACCATTATTTAGTTACCCAGTGGTATAGGTCATGTAGGAACATCCGGATAAGCGCTTCATTAGTCTCCTTTGTTTACTGTTTTTGGCATTAGTGAGTTGATTTACCAGCATTTTCCAAAGGTGATCAATTGGCAATTAATCTGAGTTGCTTTGATTTTTTGGTATTATTGCAAATTTGTGTATCTGAACATATTTTCTGTGTTTCAATCCATTGCATCCTTCGTAATGTTAAAAATGGTCCAATTTAGCCAGGAAGAGCCTCTTCTCGTTGGCTCCTGAGTCCTTTTGATTGACTTATAGTCTTTGAAATCTTTCTTTCTTCTTTGCTCTCTGATCTGGAAAGATATTCCAGGTTCTTCCTGACTATTTTTTGACCCAGAACTGGAATCAGTCATTTCTCAAAGCAACTCTGTTTCCTTTGAGTGGGGAATGGCATTGCAAGATGACAGTCTGACTGCTGGAGACACAGCACGATGAGAGTGATGATTTTCGCAGTATTTCCATAGACAGAACTAAAAAATAGATTTCTAAAAAGATAAAATATGTCAATGAGAACATATTGATAGTTCCAATTCAAATTGAGGAGGAAAGGGTGTATTTCTATCTTAAATATGCCCTCTCTCTCATACTAATAAAACTGATTATCAGTAACACTGGAGATGAAATTATTAGAACATCGTGCTATGATCATTTTTCTTACCCCATAATACATTCTCAAAGGTCTTAGAGCAATAACACCTGAACTCACCAGCAATGTGAATACCGTAATCTGTTTAAGATGCTTTTCTCATTATGTTTGTCCTTAAGATAAATTACGCCAGGGATGAACAGTCAAATTATTATGTCTGAAACCCCCTTTCGCAGCATATAAGATACATGTTATATATGATATGACAGATGAACTATCAACAGAAGGCACTGTTCAGTGTGCAAGTAGAGTTTAGAGGAATCTAGAATGCTCAGGTCTTAATGAGTCATAAAATAAAATTATTTCTCATCCTCAATGTCTTCACCCAGCAGAACAATCCTCAAAGAAGTGCTTAAAAATGAAGATCAAATCAAGGTGTGGAAGCAAAAACTTAATGAAGGTTATTAAGACCACAGGGGGACCAGCAGATGGCATGACAGTTACGTCGCTGCACTCCCACAGTTGACTGTGGTTCGAGTCCCGGACCCAGCGACTTAAAACTCACTCCTGGCATGTGTGCATGTGTGCCCAAAAGCTCGAGAGGAGATTGGAAGAGAAGGGACTGCAGCGTGGCCATTCCCCCTGGGGAGTGATTTCTCACGTTCTCTCTCTCTGTCTCTTTGGCAAGCACATGTGCCCTATAACAAAAATTCTCTAAAAAAAGAGAGAGAAAGACCACAGGAAGGCTTAAGGGAAGTGCTTAGTTGACCCTATTGGCTAGACCAGCAGCTTCTAAGAATTGTAGAGGTGATGACCCATAGTCTCTTGATGTGCCCAACGTAAAGAGAAGTCTGTCTTGGCCCCTTTGGGGTCTCATGGCTTTTGGAGCATGAAATGAAACCTATTTAGATTCAGGCCAGTCACATGACTAGTAGTTAAGGAAGTTGGACCCCACATGGCCTACTGAAGTCTGAATCCCAGCTCTGGTGGCTTGAAGCATGACAGGCACCTGTATGTATGTGCATGCCCAAAATCTTGACAAGACGGAGAAATGGGGGAGAAGGGACATAACTTCACCCCATAGGAGGGTGCTTTCTCCATCTCCCCTCTCTGGCAAGTGCACACACCCTCTGGCAACTAAAAAAAGTCTTAACTAGATTCATAAGAAATCTAAAATATTTTTAATAAAAAGTATACCTGCTTGGACTAAAGAAACAAAGAAGAACAGCTCAAAATGAAAAGAGGTCTCTCTCCCACTAATGTACAGAGGGAAAAAAAGGCTGAAAATGTTACTCAGCTCCAAATATGAACCATTTTCTATTTTAAAAAAGAGAGAGAGAGAGAAAGAGAGAGAGAGACAGACAGATACCTGAGGGGAGAGCCAAGAGCCCAGAGTCTCATATGGTATCAGTATCACAAATGATATTCTTCTAAACATTTTGCCAATTTTATAAAAATCCTTTCCCTTTATGTTTGCATCATTATAATATTTTTCAACATACAGAGATGTAATGATTAAGAACAGCAGGGCCTCACACGGAAGCAAAGTGGTAGGATGCCAAGCTTTCCGAACAGGCCTGTGTGGGAAGGTTACCAGTACAGGTCTGGAAATGTCTCGAGTACAAGAGGCTGGACTGAAGCTGAGTGTGGCGCTCGGCATAAGATCCTATTGCAAGCGCTATATCTCTGTCTGTCTCTATCTCTGTCACACATGAATAAATAAATACACTTTTAAAAAAAGAAGATCAGGTCTTCTTCGTGAGCACAGAGCTGGTCACGAAGTGGGAGCTCATTAAATATTCATTGAATAAATCAGTAAGTGAATGTTCTTTATTATGATACGCTGGTCCTTTTCATTACGAATTTCTCATTTCCAGGCTCCAGAATTAACAGGATTATTTCTATCAACATACATTAAATGGAAGATATCCTTTGGAGTAAGGAAAATCAGTCAGTAGCTCTAATGTATATGGTAGTACAAATGTAGATGAAATTAATATGCACTCGGACTTTATTTAGCCTGATAGTTACGCTCTAGGCCTCTGAAGACACTCCCCAGCTAAAAACCTTATTAAATGTCATTAACACCTCGGACTATATTTTTCTGTACTCAGAAAGTAAGCTACTTACATGGAGAGACACGCCTGCATCCTACCGATGGCATTCACTTAGTAAAAATATTTTTTCTGAGTCATTTCCAAGGACTTGGACCTTGGAAACAGCAAACCCGTCTAGGACATGACAACAGAATTCACTTCTCTGAGTCCTTCTCAGTCTCTCCTCCGCTTCCACAATCCCTTTCACCCTTCCCATTTGCTTTGCCCGAGACGCGAAGGGAGCCATAAATCTTAATCTTGGTGACAGTGACTAGTGTTCACAGGATGAGGGCCTCACTTCCAAAGGTCCTGAAAGCACGTTCCTGGTTTGGGGAGCTCTCCTATTTATACCAATGACCTTCCCACTTTCAGAGCTCGGACAGCTGCACAGTATATATATAACGGACTGGAAAGTA
The DNA here is from genome assembly GCA_026018925.1 of Tupaia tana. Lineage (NCBI taxonomy): Eukaryota > Metazoa > Chordata > Mammalia > Scandentia > Tupaiidae > Tupaia > Tupaia tana. Next base: position 18,985,070 of record JAKSZU010000024.1, on the reverse strand, counting down.
ACACGACACATGCTTCAAAGAGAAACACAGGAAAGGGATGTGCAGCCAGTGTTCCTTCCAGTCCCAAAAGGTGAGGCTTCTTCCAGTCGATGTCATAAAATAACAAGGGAGCCAGCATGGAGCAGGGCAGGAGGTTCCAGGGAACCGAATTTTGACTCCTGAAAGCCAAAGCTCAAAATAAGGAAGGAATGAAATATGAGAAAGGTTACTGGTAAAGCTCTTAAGGAGTGATATGGTTATGTTTGTTGTTGTTGTTGTTGTTTAGAGAGATATTTTTGCTACTGGGGACGTGTGCTCACCAGAGAAACAGAGAGACAATGAGAAATCATCCCCCAGGGGAGATGGCCACATCGCAATCCTTTCTCCTCCATTCTCCTCTCAGGATTTTGGGCACACACACACACACACACACACACACACACACACACACCTGCTGTGAGTTTACGCCACCCAGCCCAGGATTCGAACCATGGTAGACTGCGTGGGAATCCAGCGACGTAACCATTACGCCATCTGCTGGTCCCGGTTATGCTCTTTTAAAGTCCAAAGCAGTACATTCTGAAAGGCACAAGTCCTTCCATGCATGATATTTTAACATCATTACATACTTACTGGCTTGTAGCCTTGAGATCCAAAATCACATTTGCATGACTTCACATCTCTAGGTCATACCAAGTGCAGTGCCTCACACACAGAAGTCGCTCAAGTCACAGGTGGCTAATGATGTGTGACAGTCTCAAGAGTGACTAAGGATCTGTGCATGTGTGCTCGTATGTGTATGCATGTGTCTGCACGTGTGTGTGCCTATGTGTATGTGCGTGCATATACCGTTAACTACAGGGAATGACTAACATTTCTAGAGCACATGCTTCATATGCAACACTGCTCAAGGGATTGAGACGAAAGGAGGTATCACAGGTTATGCATGGACTGGGCTTTGTGGCAGGGTACTGACACTTAGCGGACAGAATTATTTTAAACCATATTTTTAAAAGATTTATTTACTGGACCAGCCCTGTAACCTCACACACACTCACTGGCCATTAAGAAAAAAAAATGTGCAGGTGGTGTAGGGGCTGAGGTGCTGGACTCCCACAGGGCCAAAAGCGGTTCAAGACCCGGACCTGACGGCTCGCTTTCTCACTTTTCCCCTCTATTTCTTTCTGTCTGTCTCTGGTGAGCACCTGTGTCCTATGGCAAATTAAATAATAATAATTGATTAATTTAATTTGATAAATAATTTTTTAAAGTGTATTTATTTATTCCTTCCATGAGACAGAGAGACAGATACAAATAGAGAGCACCCCCAGCAGGATCTTCATGCCACAACCCACCCCCAGTCTCAGCTAGATCATGGGTACATGTGTGTCCACTCAGCGTGTACGCAGAGGCCTCGAGACATGAACCCAGGACCTTCTCATGTGAGCCCTGGATGGCAGATCATTGTGTTCTTGCTACCATCTGGCCTCTCATTTTTAGAGTCAAATTAATTCTCTTTCCCATCAATAAAAGACCTTCCCTGTCTGTGCTTTGAATCCATCTCAGGTCTGCTGAGCTGTAAAACCAAGGTCAAAAGCAGAGACCCCATCAGCCGAAGGCACCAGCCTCCCTCCCATCTCTCTACTCACCCCATCTGCCTGTTTTGCACCTCCATTAATTTGGAAGCAAGTGCTGGGCCACTTGCTCGAATTGCTACGACTGTTAGCTGGGGCTTTGGGGGAGACAGCCCTACACTCTCATGACCCTTGTCTCTGAAACACACCCCTTCCTGACTGTGCAGGGCAGGCAGTAATGTTCTTACATGGTTACTGGTGGCCAGCGCTGCTCTTCACAAACACAAAGAGCATACGAATGCAGGCACATGCTCAAATAATGGGGAAATAGGCCTATTTCTCTTTTTCTATAGGAAGAACATGGGCCTGAGTTTTTTCTATTATGTCTCAATTTTACCCACTAGCTATTAGCTGAGACCTAGAGTTAGTTTTACCCTCCCGCTTCTCCTTCTTCTTTCAGAAAAAGTAAGTTTTGAATGAGTGGGTGGGAAAGTAATTTTACCAACATGAGGTGAAATCCTATTCCCAGATTTCAAGGTCACCAAGGGGGAAACGTGGAGGAAGAAACATAGATGTGCTTGTCTGTAAGCCGTAAGGCTGCGTCAGACAGTCTGGAACCCCTTCCAGTTCTAGAATTCTAAATTTCTGTTACTGAATGAACAGTTGTGGTATGGAGGAAAGATGGGTGAGCGAAAAGTTGGAAACTTCTTTACGAATGACTGGAGGTCCAGCTGGTGGTGTCGTGGTTAAGGCAACTGGATCCTACATGGCCAACTGCACCATTCAAGTCCCAGACTTGAGAAACAAGCTGAGCATATGTGTGTGCATGCCCAAAATCGCCACAGGAGGGAGGAATGGAGGAGAAGGGATTGGGGCATGACCGTTCCCCATGGTAGGTTCTCTCTCTCTCTCTCTCCAGAAGTTGCACTCTCCCTCTAGCAAATTAGAAGAAGAGAAAGATGGAGAAGAAATGACTGTTAAGATCCATCAAACTACAATGGAATAAGGACTGACCAGGAGGGACCAGGACCTAACCGTGGAGAGGTTTCCCACCTATCGGTTGGGTGGGAAAGGCACTGGAAGAACAAGCCAGACTCTAGAAGGTCAGAAGAGATGTCGGGGCAAGTAGAAACTGCAGCCTGGTTGGTCTGACAATCAAACTGGCATTTACAACTCCAAATCAGTGAATCTCAAAAATCAGGTGAGGAACAGCCTGGGCTGTCTGTTTTCAGAGATCCAAACAGGGGAAGGTAGTGTCAGGGAAGTTGAGTGAGACTTAAGGAGACCCAAAAAGATGGCAGCCGCTTACAGAGTTAGGTTCAGGCAGGCTTTCTGGCCTTAGGATAGAAAAACACTAGTTTTCAAAGCCAGATGTAAGTGACGGTGGGTATGTGGTAGTCTGTTTTGTTGGATTAACAATGACAAGTCGGACACTTCTTCCATCAAGAAATGAACCCTATGCAACAGTAGATACTAGAGATAGTAAGGATAGGGGTAATGCGAAGGTGGGTAACAGAGGAAGGGAGGGAAATGGGAATAAAAAGGGAAAAAAAGGTAAGTTTAATTGACAAAAAATGAAAAGATATTTGCTGCTGATCATGTGTATAATAAAGTTTTTGACTTGACTGATATGCATGTTATTCATGCTGGAAAAAGAAATACACACTACACAGATATATGTAATTAAATGTAATATAAATAAATAAATAAAAACAAAATGAGCCCTATTTTTTCCACCATAAATCTGGGCAGGTTTTTTTTCTTTTTTTCAAAAAATCAATACAGGTGCAGGAAATGACATTATGTTGCTTTCTTGGCCCAGTTTCCACTTTTCCCTGTTGGCACACTCACTCTTAGATTCTAACTGCCATGCTGTGGAGAAGCCCAAGCCATCTTAAGAGACCTACAGGTACAGGGAACGAGATCCCTATCCTGCAATCCCAGGTGACTCCCAGCCAACAGCCAGCACTAACTTCCCTGTCATATGAGTGAGCCATTGTTCTAGTTCACTCTATGGCTAATCACAGAAAATACCGGAGTCTGGGTAATTTAAGAAATAGAGGTTTACTTAGCTCATGGTTTGGAGATCCAAGAGTCAGGAGCCACATCTGGCCGTGGTCTTCTCGCTGGCAGAATCCCAAGGCATCACAGGGTGAGAGGGCAGGGTGTGTGGGGGTCACAAGAGAGCATGGCTCTGTCTTATTCCCTTCCATATGAACCCACCCAGCCTAATCATGAGGGCTCCGCCTTGTGCCTAGTCACTTCCCAAAGCTCCCCCTTCCAACACCACCTTAGACTGTCTTCTTTTAAGACCTTCACGATACAGCCAAATTCCAACACACGGACTTTGGGGGTACACGTGCAAACCACTGCAGAATTCGAAAGAGCAGTAAAGGATTGTCTGTGAGACTGTGCGACAAGAACTTAATTCACCACCATGGGGTGGAAAATGAGAAAACATGACGGGAAATGCCACCTCCACAATTCTGAGCTCATGGGAAATGAAGGTATGAAAGCACAAACTCAAGTTTCCCTTCATGACTGAGTAGAAAACAGGGTTTTTTTGGAGAAGAGGAATCCTGGTTTTCATTTCCTTTCCAAATTATTTCTACTTCCTTTTTAACTTTTTCATTTCTTTCTTGCTGTTTTAATGGCACTCCTGAGCATAACTTTGTATTTGGACCTCTGATTGCAAGTGGTGTGGTAAGTTTGTAAGGAGTGGCCCTGGGGACGATTGATAAGTACCAGGAATTTGCAATATGTTTCCAATAGATTGCAAATCCAGCGAATGTGCAGCAGACAAGATGGGGCACCAATCAATGTCTGAGAATTCAGAGCTGCCCCCCATTCCCCACTGCTAAGGATAATTCTATACATGTCCACTGAATTCCATCTCTTTCTCCACCACCCAGCAAATGGAAGGGAATCTGGAGGGATGAACTAGGAAGGGGGAAGAGATACAAGAAAACTGTACTATTCTTTGAGAGTTTTATTCTAGTGTAAGAATAAAACAAGTCTACTCTGGCATGTGAAAGAATTGAATAGGAGCAAAAAATACATAAGTATTGGTGTGGATGATGAAGGGAATCTCTTCTGATATTTGCTGAGAAATCCAACAAGCAGATGGAGTTGCTTTTCAAGAACATTCAAGATGTGTTACCCACCCCAAAGGTGATCCAAAATATGTGAGTAGTGTGTAAATATGAACCTAGTTTTGGAAGTTTTGATCATACCCTAGGGACTTTCTGCTCTTCTTTAAAATTATATTTAGGGTTCTGGGACCAATATTCCACCTTTTCATCATGTAAACACACTTTTATAATAAGCTCCCAAGAATTACCATATATATTAGCTGATGGTTCAGCACTACAGGAGAAAAAAAGAAAAGGAAAACAAGTTCTTATTACTCCATTGCAGATGGGACCTCAAATCTAAAATAATTTATAGATTTACATAGGTGAGAAACAAAATTAATTTTCTTCTTGGTCAGTGGTAACACAGACTGCAGTCTAGAGTGTACAATCCCCATCCCTTGTAAGGAAGAACTACTTCTCCTTTGTATTAAAATAACCACTCAAGGGTGTTAGTAGGAAATGGTACTAAGTCGTCTTTAGGAGCACGTTTGGTTAATGCTCCCCCAATATAGATAGGCTTCCTGTATTTCCCCACCTCCTTACACTGGGTAGGAACACGTGACACAACGAGTTTCAGGTAGAAGAGACTTTTTTGTCACTTCTAAGCCTGGGCTTTCAAAGCCCCCATGTTTCTGCTATTCCTTCCTTTCTCTTTCCCAGTGATCTGGAAGCTATTGGGTGGTCAGAAAAGTCATGACACGTTTTTGCATAGAAACACATGAAAAAATATGTCATGACTTTTCTGATGACCCAACAGCTACGTGTCGCAGATGGCATCTGGTATGAGGGAAACAACCAGATGCCATAGCCACCATTTGGACAAAAACTGCCAAACATTCCTGCTTAGGCTTTGATATGAGTGAGAAGTGCACATCTGTTACAGAAGCCACTGAGAACTTGGGGTTTATTTGTTACTGAAGCATAACCTAGCTTTTCGCTGACTAATCCATCCCTGAGGGAAATGAGAAAGAAAACCTATGATTCCTCATATTGTGAAGCTCTGTAGAGAAAAGAACATCAATGGCTACTCCTCTAGAAATCAACTACCAAAGGCCACTTTCTTCAAGGACAGATGAGATATAAACATTGTAAGGTAGGATAATATTGCATTTATTGGGCCAGATTCTCAGAGGTCCCCACGGATCTCTTGACTTACACCTTTTGAGACAGACTTTTAAGTAAACCTTACTCTCTTTGCCTAGGGTAGACTTCTGGGCAAAATTCAATGTGGAATTTGAGGAAGATGTGACAATTCTTTGGAAAAGGCCACTAGTCTTAATCTGCCTAAAGATTTCAACGCTGTCTTCTCACTTACCCCGTTGATGCTAAAGACTTTCTGTAGCAGTAGACTTCCTAGGCGATGACCCCAATCCTCAGAGATCTTTTGGTCAAAGCTGGTTGATTGAAAGAAAAGCTGACCCTCCCAACTTTGGGCTCTTAGAACAGTGCTATCGAGGTTTAGACAGAACACTTTTTTTTTTTCATTTTTATATAAGTAATAACTGAGAGCTCATGAAACCAGACTGCAGTCTCAGAAATCAATTCTTTTTACTTAAAATGAAGAACTTACCTTAAAAAAAACAAGGCATCCATGTATTTGAAGCCTCAGTGAGAGAATGTCTATGAAAATGCTTTGTGAACCCTTTGTTTTCAGTACTATCCATGGAACGGTCTCTTGCTTCATTTAGAGGAGGAACAGAGAATAACCATCGTATTTTGAAAGGACTATTTAAGCCCAATGAAAATTTAGATTATTCTCATGTAGACAGCTGCTTTTTGAGGCCTTTGTCCTTAAGTAACAGAGCTGTGGATGTCCCCTCTCAGCCTATCTCTGCTTCAATAGTCTGCAATCTGGTCATTATGTGAGTTTTCTTTTTTTTGAGCACCAAAACCCAGCTTTTAGCCATGGGTTTCTTTATTACCATCTAAGGAGTCCTGGCAGACTGGAGCCATTTTTCCTTCTGACAGACCTTTAAATGATTCTTCATGCTTTTGTCACATAATTAAAATTAGATTACTTCAACTCCCTGCTGGCTGGCCTGAGTGGGGGCCTTGTAAAGCCTCCAGCTGGCCTAGAGGCCTTTGAAAAGAGGAATATGGTCCAGACACACTCAGCCGCTGCCTTGCCCACCCTGGCCTGGGAGTCATTGTTCTCCTTGCCAGTGGGGCCAGATTTACTCCGAGTTCATCAATGGCTGCTTTTTTCTAAGGGCCAGATTTTCCATTCTAGAGAACTTGGAGTCTGCAATTGGTATGCGTGTTTCTAAGGAGCTGAAGCTCTCTACTCCTCTGTTCTCCAGTTCGAGAGAGCTCACCTTTTAGGGTTTAGTCTGCTGGGTCAGCTGGAACAGACGACCAGAGAGTGCAGGAGGACCAAGCAGCTGAGCGCATCTTGGGGCATGTGTGCATCCAAATGATTGTCTGGTTTCTCAGCCAAGGCTGGATTCAAAATCCTTTCTCTCCTCCCTGGGCCTTTCTCCCGTAAAGCTCCCCAACCCTCGGCCAATAGGACACTGCCTGCTGGCTTTCCAGGGCAGCTAGATCAGGGTTTCCCACTGAGCAGCGAGCGCTCTCTGCAGGCAGACAGCACCCAAGGATTTCTGGATTTCGACATCTGCCTCTCCTCTCTCTTTTCCAACTTCCCGAAACACTGAAGCAGGACAGCTAAAGATGACTGGTGCAGTCTGTCAAGGGATCTCAGCTCCTTTTGCTGCAGGAATAGGCTTTGTTGGTCGCTCTCGTTATTTGCTCCGGCCAGATGCCTCCTTCTCGGTCTTTCCCTGGGTCATTCCGGTTGGTCCTCTTTCTGTCTGCCTTTCACCTATCCGTTTTCGATCACAGAGCACAGCCGTGAAGAACAGGGCTCAGACCACTCAGATGGGAGCCAGACTCCTGCATGGGAACTTGTTAGTGAGTGACCTTGCGTCTGGGACTTCATTTCTTCATCCTGAAATTGGGAATAATAATACACAATTTAAGTGACTGTAGGATTAAGAATAATAAGATGAAGAAGAAGAAGAAGGAGGAGGAGGAGGAGGAGGAGGAGGAGGAGGAGGAAAGAAGAAGAAGAAGAAAAGAAGAAGAAAGCCTGGCCTACAGTAAGTGCTTCAGCCTGGCTCCTCCACACAGCAGAGAAATTGCACTCCTCCTTTATTATTAAACATCGTCTTCTCTAGTTTTCAAAAGGCAGTTGATTTCCTTAATGTGTTTATTACGGAATCCCTCACAGGACAGTAGATATCCTTTGTTTCCCTGAATAAAAATAGCTGCAGCCATACTTTCCGCCAGAAGCCCTCAGTGACTCTGGTGGGTGAGGAGTGTGTGTGCACGCCTAACACTTACTGAGTATGGCCACATTCTGCATAATGGTTCAGTCAATGACAGGCCACATGTAAGATGGTGGTCCCTAGGGCCAGCAGGAGGCATGGTGGCTGAGGAACTGGACTCCCACATGGCCGACCACAGTTCAAGTTCTGGACCTGGCAGCTTGCTGTCTCACTTTCTCACTCTCTTTCAAGCACACACTCCCTGTAACATATTAAAAAAATAATAACACAACAATAATAATAAATGAAATTAAATCAATAATTCTTTAAAAAAAAAAAAGAAAAGAAAAAGATGGTGGCCCTGTAAGATTAGAATTGGCTGTTTCATACAGCTAGGTGTGGAGTAGGCTACACCATCCAGGTTCGCATACATGTACACTGGACGCTTGCACGATTTTGAAATTGCCTAATGATGCAGTGACATCTCATGCCTGCCCAGCATTGCCAAAAAGTGACGAGCCCTACATCTGCACAATGTCAGATCACTAAAACTTACCCGCTGGCATTCCAACAGTTCTTGTGTGTTTTTATTTTCTATTTCTTTTTTTCTTTAACCATTTTATGAGGAAAGGAAATCTAAGATGTCTTACATACTCTACTATCTTCTTCCTTTTTAAAAAAATATTTATCTATTTAATTCTATTTGTTGTTACTACTTTTTTAATTTGGCCAGAGAGAGACAGAGAGAGAGAAAGGGAAAGTGAGAAAGCAAGCTGCCAGTTCTGGGACTCGAACTGCAGTTGGCCATATGGGAATCCAGCACCTTTAACCACCATGCCACCTGCCAGCCCCTCTACTATCTTCTTAAAAGGAACATCATCTAATTTTTCCTTGCTGGTCCAGTGTCAACATTGATGACGCAGCCACATGGCAGTTTATGCCTCTGCCTTCAGCCAAGCTCTTGGTCTCCTCATTGCCCTCCCAGCCCCCAACTGCCGTTGGTGTGTTTGCTTCCTAGAACTTCTGCCTTTTCTGATCGGCTGCTATGGTCTGTTCTTTATGTGAAATAAGATGCCTACACATGCTAAGATCATACATGGAGTCTATCAGCCCTGAGTGACAACCTGGGGGTTCTCAGAAAGCTCATTGTCTTCGGATTCTGGTGGACTTCCTCAGTGACGCAGAAAGCTTGGGTCCACACTGCTACACTTGGGTTTCCCATGATCCGGTTGAGGAAACAAGGTGTAATTGTTTGAATGGGTTCCCCAAAGTTTATGGGTTAGACAATGAATCCCCAGTGCTACAGTATTAAGAGGTAGGACATTTAAAGGTGATTAGGTCATGAGAGCTCGCACATGGATTAATAACATTAATTCAGGAGTGGATTCCTGATAAAAAGATCAATTCAGCCTCCTTCCCCTGCCCCTTCATACTCTTCCCATGAGGCACCCTCCACCATGTACTGATGTCACAGGTAGGTCCTCACCAGATATGGCGTCTGGATCTTGAGCCCTCCAGACTCCAAAACTGTGAGCCAAACAACTTCTATTGCTTATAAATGACCTACTCTGTGGCATTTGGTTACAACCGCACAAAAATAAACTTAGACCCAAGGCAAACACACAAACTAGAGAATCATCCAAGAAAGGCTGGAATTAAACACCACACCAGAAACACTGAAGGAAATTAGGAAGGTGAGTAAAGCGGTAAATCAGTCTTCAGAGTCAGACAGAACAAAAGCAAATGTACAGCAGGTGAAGACAGTAGCCTCATGAATGCAGACTACTTCTCAGGTCAGCCACTGACTGGCTGCATGACCTTGAATAAATACTAGGTCATCTGAAAAGTCATGACATCTTTTTCTATGCAAAAATGCATCATGACTTTCCTGATAACCCAATACATAGCCTCTGGTTCCTCAGCTGTACAGTGGGAATAATAATACTTTATACTTCTTGCTATCTTTATGAGCTCTAAGTAAGTACATGTTTGTGAAGTCTGGGATTGGTGCTTAGCATAATACGGATGCTCCTACATGTCTGTTAAACAAGTTGTGAAGATGCAGGGGCTGAGTGTATCAGTTCGTGCTGAATAACGAGGAAAAGAAAGGCTGGAGCGAGAAGTGAGCCAAGTCAGAATTACGTCCCCGAGTCCCATATTGCTGAGCAGGTGTGCCCTTCCACACCTGACTGCTCGGGAAGCGTGCCATTTCTCTGGCCATCAAGCTCAGACTGTGTCCTTCTCAGTCTTCTCTGAGAAGCAGAAATTCACCTTTCTGAAAGGCTATGTGACCTACAGTTCTTCAGATAGCCCTTTGACATGAGTCTCCAGAGACTACCCAAGACGTGTGTTTTCGTTCATTTGTTTTCACTTTTTTTTTTTTTTTTTTGATAGAGAACATGTGTATGAGAGAGAGATGGAGAGCAAACAAGCACTCCAGCTCCTCCACATCCTCGGTGCCCATGCATGCCCCTCATGTGTTTTCAAGCCAACCCAGAGAGCCAAACCCAAGGTCACCATATGGCTTCTGAACTTGCAGGGCACTTGCCTTACCGCTAAGTCAAGCAACTGGGCCTCTGTGAACATTTTGAAGACCTTTCTTTTGTGGATGATCCTCAAGTACATTCTAGAAGGTTTCTAGGAGGATCTGCAGTGGGCTAGGTCCCCAACTAGGCAACAGGAGGAACCAGGTCAATTACGTGCTCTGGAGTTACCGTCCCTCGTTTCTCTGTCCCACTCTTCCCAGGGCTCCTCCCTCATTCCTGTTGCATGAGCTCATTTTCCTGAGTGTACTAGCAGCCCCCAGGCTCTAGTCCCAGACCCTGTTTATCCAGGCTAAGACACTAAGAATGACCATGAGAGTTGTATGGTAGAAGGTCTCATGGCCCTTCGCCAAGGCCCACAACAACATTGCCCCACAGAGCCCCCCAAGACAGAAATGGATCACAACACCCTATGTGTGCTGCTAATATGCATGTTTGTTGCTAATAGGATCAGTAACAACTGAATGTCCGCAAATTGCAGGCTTGCAGAATTCTAACAAGCCTGACAAAAGGAGGAGGGCACTTAATATTGTTCCTGAATGGGTAAGAGGAAAATTACCATAATTAGAGAAGAGGAAATTTAGTCTAGCCCTCTATTACTGAGTTTAATGGAGTTTTTCCTTCAAAACTAAAATCTTATTTAAAAGTTTTCATGCCCTTAAGATGAAATTCTCAGTTTACGTCCCCAAATTTTATTTCTCAGTGGAAAACTGCCCATGTTCAGCACCAAGTCACCTGCAGACACCCACACAGGTGTGTTTGTAAGAACCAGCTTTGTTTTGGTCTTTACATATCCTCCTTTAAAGTGATCAGGAAAAAAATACCTCTATCATAATGAAAAGGAAGATTAAAAAAATCTGGCAGAAGCCAATATTACCACTTTTAAGTCATCTGTTTGTGTCCCAATTTTTTTTTAATTTATTCATTCATTGACTTTAATTTGACCAGAGAGAAACAGAGAGAGAGAGGGAAAGTGAGAAAGCAAGCCACCAGATCTGGGACTGGAACTGTGGTCACCCATGTGGGAGTGTCCAGTGCCTTAACCACCATGCCACCCGCTGGCCTCAGCCCCAACTTTTGTTTTTAATCATTACCGAGATTGATCCACAGAGTTATTTAACATAAAGAGCGAGGTGCTAAAAGGGCTTTGTCAAGACACCTATTTTAAATATTTATATATTTTTTAATTTGCCAGAGGGAATGTACAATCTCTGGAGAGAGGCACAGATAGAGAGGAAAAGTGAGGATGCACCCCCCCAGGGCAGATGGCTATGCTGCAATTCCTTCTCCTTTAGCAGTTTTGGGCATGCACGTACATGGTCTAGGCATGTTTCTCAGGCCTCTGGCACCAGCACTCAAACAGTGTAGTTAACCATGTGAGATCCGGCCACCTCAACCAGCACACCACTGGCTGGCCCAACACTTTTAAGTTTTGTTCTGTGAAAAACAGAAATGAGTGTACAGAGGTGGGAAGGCAATAAAGATGACACAAAAACAAAAGAAAACGTGCGAGATAACCAATAAATAGTTCTGAAAACGCTTTCCCGGGAAGGAAATTATATTAATTTCCTAATTTATAAATTCTATGAACTTTTCTAATTTAGAACTAGGACCGAGACATCACCATAATCTGCAGCTTCTACGGTACAAAATACCAAATTCTAGAAACCAAATCTAGTCTAGAATTTCTCATCCCTTTCCATCACTTCTTCATTCCAAGGAGTAAATAAAAACAGACAAAAGCCCACGACTTCCAGGCCCAGATAAGCCTCTGTCCTGTGTGTCCCTATCAGATTAGTTGTCTCCTACAGAATCTGAGAAGTTTTGATGGTTTTGATCATCACTGGGAAGACAGAATCATAGACCTGGGAAACACATTCAACAGTTCAGTAGAGAGATCTTCTTCAATCAAAAGGTGGTGAGATTGGGGTTGGCAGGTGCTGTGGTGGTTAAGTGTGCTGGATTCCTACATGGCCGACTGCAGTTCGGGTCCCGGACCTGGCAGCTTGCTCTCTCACTTTCTTTCTCTCTCTCTCTCTCTCTCACACTGTACCTCTCTGATTAAATTTTAAAAATAAACAAAATTAAATAAAATAATTCTTTGAAAAAAAGGTGGTGAGATGAAATAAGTGATAGCTCAGGCAGGAAGATTTAGTATATGATCGAAGTGACATTTCTAATACATAGAGAAAGTGTGAATTATTCAATACATGCTATCAAGACAAAAAGATAGCCACCTGGAAAACACTCAAATAAACCCTCATCCCATTCACTGAACCAACAAATTCCAGAGAGAAAATATATTTCAATGTAAACGGTAAGGCCAGAAGCATTCAGAAAGAAAACAAAACATATAAAAATAATTATGGAGTGGGCAAAGACCTTTCTATGACTCAGAACACCGAAACTATAAAAAAAGATAAATTTAACTCAAAAATTCTGCTCAGCAAAGGAAAAAAAAAATGGAAAATTCAAGACAACCAACCAACAGAAAAATAATTGCAATTTTTAAAACAGACATGAGATAATCCCCTAAATATATAAAGACCAACAACTGAGTCTTAAACACATGAAAAGATGTTTGACCTCACTCCTACTAAAGGAAATACAAAACAATACCATAAAGAGGCATCGTTTGGCAGCTGTCCACACTGAGGTTACGGGACTTCTCAACCCTTACAAGCACAAAAACTACCGTGAGATATTATTAATACGCCGATTGTGACTGAGAAGGGCTGGGGTGAGGCCTGGTGATTTGCATTTCTAACGAGCTCCCTGGAGAGGCTGATGCCAGCTAGCCCACCAAGGATAATATTTTGTGTAGCCTGCATTGCTGGTGGGCATGAAAACTAATATCTATCCAGAGGGCACTTTGGTAGCATCTTTCAAAATAGAAAGTGCGCATTTTTGTCAGCAGTTCTACTTTAGTAATTATTCTGTGATATACTCGTATGTATGCAAAATTGCATGTGCACAAGTAGATCTACCGTGGCTTTATTAACAAGAGCAAAAAACTAGAATCAATATGAATGCGTGTCGATAGGGGACTGTTTATGTACCTTATCCACACAATTGAATATGCAGATGGAAGAAAGAATAAGGAAGATACTGATGTGGAAAAATGTAGATATTTTAATATGCTAAAGAAGGTTCTGGATAGTGGATAAAGACAATTCACATTCATTTGTGCCTCTGTGTGAGTTTATTGGATGGGCTGAAGACGACACCCACCATAGTCCATACTCATGCCATACCCCAGGCCTTCCTTGTTTGTTTGTCTAAGTAAGAGGATGTTGCCAGTAGTTAAGACCAGATCTCCACTAAAAATCCAGCCCACATCAGCTGGCACCAAGATGGCGCCAGGAACTCCCGTTGCCTAACCTTCAGACTCCTCACACCTTCACTGCCCTGCGTGAGCACAGAGATGACACACCTACCAGTTCCATGACTGTTGACAATCTCCATGGTGTAACTGGAAATGACCATGTAAGGAGAAAAGAGACAGGTTTTAGAATTGCACAATATCCCTGCCTTTTCCAGGAAAAGCTTGCCCATTACTGTATCCCGTTCCCTCATCATTCTACTGGCTAGATCTTAAACTCCCAGCTCAAGACCAGCAAGAGGTTGATTTGTGGACCCAGCTCCCACTTCGCCATTCCTTGGCCACTGGAAAACCTTCTGCCATGGCACTCAGTTTTGGTTTCATATGTTGACTCGATGAAATCAAATGGCAAAAGATCCCATCTTTGGGTCTAAATGAAAATTGGTAACAAAGGCTTACTTGTTTTTCCCCTCCCCAGTACCTATTCAAACTGGCTCTGAGACCGAGTTCTTTCCCTGACTTTAAACTCTCAGGCAGACTCCGTCACTTTTCAGACACGTCTGGGTGACACATGCCTGTACGAGTGCACACAGCGAAGTGCTGTTTGCTTCCAGGGTTGCTCTGTCTGTCCTCTGCTACTGTGAACAGATGGCCAAGGCCTGGCCTGGGAGCACTCACACACCAATCACCAGGCACCACCCGCTGTGTCCCCCAAACCCCAGAACACACACACCGAGTTGTCCAAGTACAGTCCTCGAAGCCGCTCTCTGGGTAGAGCAACAGCAAATGTCTTGTTTAAGCCACTGTTTTCTGGAATCTCTGCTACTTGCCTTTGATAAAAGAAAAACTTTGCCAAATCTATTTTAGCATAGTTTAATTGAGCAAAGAACAATTCACAAATCAAGCAGCCACCAGAACAGGTCCAAGAACTCCGAGGTGCCACGTAGCCAAATAACATTTATAGGCAGGAAAAAGAAAGCGAGATACAGAAACAGCTGGGCTGGCCACAGCCTAGTGCCTGTCTACCTGAGCACTGTGGGACAGCAGGCAGTGAGACTGGCTGAAGAGGGCTACTGTGATTGGCTGGGTCTCCTAATCAGGCTCACTGGTTTGCAAGAACTCAAGGAGGTCAGCGATGAGGCCTTCTCAGGCCTATGTGGCTCGGTTAGCACCTTAGCATACTAGCCGTAGGCACCATCCTACTGATACACGCACTGAGACCAGAGGCCAAAACCTGGCAACAGAGATGTTTCGTTTCACCCTCAGAATATTGGTTGACACTTCCAAACTAGCAGATTTTGTGTAAACCTCCAAATTTCTAAAAATGTGAAAGTTTGGTCAAAACAGGACCTGCATTCTTCCTTTGTAGCATTTGACTGGCGTTGAGTAAGTTGCGCCTTTCAGGGAGACCCTCCATATTCCACACCGGAGTCCCTGGGCCACTTATTATTATGCTGGTGCGGCTCTTTCCTTGGCCCTCAGGGTTTCTTTCACTGGCACACAATTGAGGTTGTGACCCTTCCCCTGGCCACAGAAGGGCATTAATAATCTAGCAGGGCAAAGCCAGCCAGCCTGCAAACTCCACCCTCCACTCCCAGTGTTAACCCCGCTTCCCCCACTCCAAACCCATGACGTTAGAGTGTCTTTACTGCCCCAGGTTCTACTCTTTCCTGAGAGAAAGATCTGAGATCACTTCATTCACCCGCTAAATTGTTAGTGATTTCACGCGTCCTGTGGGGGAAGCACAGCCAGGAGGCATTTAACTTTTCCAAGTGGTGAAATCTCGGTCACTTTTGGCATTTGGCTGAATGAGACATTTCAGGACAGGAGACTCATTGCTAGGATCTTCACACCGCATCTCCTAGACAATGGCTCTTCCATTCCATGTCAGCCAGCTAAAATCTTTGCCAAAATAACCCAAATGGCCATTTATTTTTGTTTCTCAGGCCAGTGGCTTGCCAGGGAATCCCTGCTCTAGTTGGGCTCTTTGAGGGAGAAATATTTATATAATTCATTCCTATCCTGGGATGGGGTGCCCTGGGTGTTTCAGCCGACCGGAAGCCTAATAGGTGCAAACACTGCAGTGTGACTATTAAAAAAAGAGAACTTGAACATACAGTTAACCCCATCCATAACTACAGAAAGCACAGGAAGTAGTTTCACTGTGCTCTGAAATCTTAACCCACATCTGGGGATTTGTACAGATCCTTCTGGGAGGCTACATTTTGACAAGCACATTGACAAGTGGAGAGCATTCTGAGAAAAGAAACCAGTAGAGGGGAGAGTTGGGAACCAGACCAACAGTAAGAGGGGACCGGGGAAGGACTCAATGTCTGCCTTCAAGGTTTGAAAGGCTGTCCCTTGGAGGAGGAAGACCGCATGGATGAGGTCTTTGTTGTACCAAAGAACAAGCTAAGACCAATGGAGAGGTGTTAGAGGATGGGAGTGGGAGGAGATTTTGGCTCAGGAAATAAATTTAACAGCTACTAGATAGAGATTGGAGGCAAATGACTTTCCCTTTCACTAAAAATATCCTGAGAGGCTGTTTGACCATCTGTTTGGAATGCTATAGAAAGAAGCCTTACCCTGGTTGGTAGCCTGATTTGATTTGTGTTGGGACTCTTTGGACTAAATTCCACGTTTGTATGAATTCCACAAGCATGTCACAGAGAACATGAGATCCACAAATGCAGGACAATGTCTCTTCCTCCTCTGTCAGAACCTCGGCAGAACCATTCAGGTCCAATGACAATGACGCGCCCCCTCCACCTGCATCTGCATTTCTGAACCTGCTTTGTCTACAGCTTTGTATCCCTGCCCCTTGAATGTGCACATGCTGTATTCTTTGTTGTCAGTAAGCATGTGGAATAGATTTTTGCTCAGCAGGTTTTTTTTCTAAATGCTCTCGCAAAGAAAATGATGTGGCCAATTGTTTATTGCATGGATAGCCTTTTTCTGTCCCCGGAATACGGCCAATATATCTATGATTCACATTCTCAGGACAGAAGGATTGTTCTGGCTGAGGCTTTTACTTCTTTTGGCCAATTGGAGAGTTATTTATAAACATTTATTGATTTGGATTCATAAACCAAAGTGGAAAAAAAAAAATTCTTGCTGTGCTGGTTGCTATGGTAACTGGCCCTTCACACATGTATTCTCCAGCAGGGATGGTTCAGAACAGAAACTCCAAGCCTACCTGTAGCTTCTCACTGCATATTTACACCTTCTGCATTTTTAACTGAAAATTGATGATGTCCCCCACCTGTGCCCAATGATAGCATTGTCTTGAGGGCAGAGGGGAAAATGGGGTTTCTTTATTTATCCCTGAAGATATTCCTGTACTTCTCTTTGGGGCATTTTCCAGACAGACATGGCTTCTAGTCCATTTTGATGGTCAAGAATTAAAGACAGGTCACAAGTTCAGCTCTCTGCCATGTGGTAAGGGTGATAGCGAAGAAATCTGAGTCCCAGTCTTTACCTTCAAGGGATTGATATTATAGCTGAACGCCGGGAGGACGAATATAGAGTGGCGGGCAGGCAACAGAAGAAGAAATGGAGCTAAGTGCGAAGCCATGCAAAGTGGAAGATAACAAAGGAGACCACGCTGGCTGGAGCACCAGCTGCAGAGAGACCGTCCCCGTTCAAACTGTGCAGCCTTGGGGAAATTATTTTTCCGTAACGTAGGTACTAAGTGGCTGTAAAAACGTTCAAGAGGTAATAAGAAAGAGCGTGTGGCATGGGGTGCAGAGATTTCAGCTCAGGTGACCAGAAGGGCTCTGAGAATGGGATGTGTGAACTGCAAGATAAGGAGTCAGCTGTCCAGATGCCTGGGGCCAAGCATGTTTGACTCGGAGAACACCCAGGACAAGAGCCCTGAGGCTGGAAGGACAGAGAGAAGAATGGAGTGTCTGGGTTACAGAATGAAGGCACAGTCAGGCAGGGGCTGTCAGATCTTAACAATACTGAATGGAACTGCACAGCCACTGAGGAGCTCTGAGCAGGGGAGTCACATGGTTGGATTAATGTTTTCCAATGACAATTCTATTAGATGGGGAACGAACTCCAAGAGCGACAGTGGAAGTCAGTCAACCTGACAAGGGGGAAGACTGGAGTCATCCAGTCAAGACAGGACTGTGGCCTGAAGGTGTGGTAGAATGGCTGTGTGACTGGCCCCAGTTAGTGTCCTTCTGGTATCCGAGTCCTCGGGTCTATCATTTACAGTCCCCTTCTGTTCTGACACTCTTAGCACTATGACACGAGCAGAGGCCTTGTGCTCAGGGCTGCTCCCGTGCATCGTCGGTCTTGCCTGCTCTCGGACCCCAGCCCCGTCATGCCAGGAGGATAGGCCCGGGCCAGCTGCATGTGGCGGACAGCGGTCATCCCAGCTGAGCCCATCCTAGATCAGCCCACCTCTAACCAACTCTCTACTGGAGTGTAAATGCAAGAGCGAGCCCAGCCAAGATCAGCCAGGCCCAGCGTAGCTCAGACGAGATGCCCAAACCAAGGACAGGTGAGACATAGCCATTGACGGCTGCTGAAAGCCGCTGCATCGTGAGTGCTCGTTACTCAGTGTTGAACCACTGACAGAAATGATAAGAAGGTATTGAAAGAAAAGTGTGAATCTGCCCCGTATTTCAACTTAGAGAAGAATTGCTGATGAGTGAAATAGTTATCCTTCTTCACACACAGGTAAATTGGACGTATCAAAATTATTTGAATATAGCAGAAAAGCATAGATTCCATGATCCTAATAAATAACACTAGTGTGTCCTGTAATTGTAGACGTGTTGGGCAAAGTTGAACCGAGAGCTCATCTAATTCTCTGATGTCCACAGAGTGGGGCTGGGGGCAACCTCAGACATTCATAATGAAGCAAATCTTTGAGAACTTGGGGGGCAGAAACCACAAAGGGGGAGTCCAGGGAGAGGCATGGCTTCTTTACAGGGAAGAACATCACTGAGATAATAGCACCGCTAAACATTTAGCTCACGGAAACTTGGCTATAATTCCAGGAAAGAAGTTCAATCCAAAATTGTTCCAAGTGAACGTTATTCAAGAAAATGAAGAAATTGGACAAAAGACTTAGAAACTGGGACTCAACTTCATTTGTTGCTATGAAAGTCAGGGCAAAATTATATTTTTTAATTTAACCTGATCAAATCTTTCAAGATCGGTACATGCCCCCAAAAGAGTCTAATAGGTAGAGGGTAGGATTAAGAGCAAGAGATTGTCAGCTCTATTACTTTGGGGGAAATATTTCACTTCATTTCTATCGTATATCAAATTCCCCAGAAAAGAGATTCTGAGACAGACAGTTCCTCTTTCTCTCTCTGTCTCTCCCTGTCTCTCCAGCAAGCACATGTGACCTATAGCAAAAATCTCTTTAAAAAAAAATTTTTTGTGCCATCCCTCCCCCAGAAAAATATGCCATGTCTTCTAAAAAGTTCATGGAAAATATGTATTATAAAAACAAACATAAGTGATCAGCGGGTGGCGTAGTGGTTAAGGCTCTGGACACACCTCCATGGCTAACCACAGTGGCTTGCTTTCTCACTCCTGCCCCCCACCCCGTGTGTGTGTGTGTGTGTGTGTGTGTGTGTGTGTGTGTCTGGTCAGATTAAAATAAATGAATGAATAAATTAAAATGAAACAAAACAATTCTTAAAAAAACATGAAAGTTAATTAACAGGGAAGATGTGAACTTGTTGCTAGAATAAAGAAAAGATATTGGAAATACAGAAGACAACATTGCAAAAACAAGTACTACGAAAGAGACACAGGGTGGGACTGAGAGTTGGTGTAGAGACGGGCCTTCGAGGGGGACTGAGAAATGTCTTTCTGAGGGGAAGAGAGGAAGGCGTCTGAGAGATGGCTGTGAGGAGAAAAGGTGAAGGAGCTCATGGCCGCCCCAGAGTGGTCTCTGATCCCTCTGCTGAGGCAGAAGCCGACGTCTTCTGCCGGGAGTGACAGGTTCAGGGTCGATTCAAGATACAAGGTAAGAAATGGTGTTCTGGCCCAGCGTGGCAGCATAGTCAGCAGCAAACTGAACTGTACCGCTGAAAGCCACCTGGCTGACCACAGGTTCAGGTCCCCTGGTCTACTTGGAAACACGCTGGGCACACACGTGTGTGCCCAAGATCCTAATGAGCTGGAGGGCTGGGAAAAGGAGATCACAACATGACAAGACCCCATAGCGCATATCTCTCGCTCTCGCTCTCTCGCTCTCGCTCTCTCTCTCGCTCTCGCTCTCTCTCTCGTGCATTCACACCCTCTCTATCATGAATAAAATAAATAAACTTATTTTAAAAGCTATTTAGGGTCCAGGCAGTGGTGCAGAAGTAACACAGCTGGTCCCACTTGGTACTGGGACCAAGTGCTCCCTAAGCACACCTGCATGAATATGCCCATGACCTAGGTCAGTTGAGACCCTGGTAGATAGTGGCATGAAGACCTTCATGTGGTATTTTCTTTCTCCCTCTCTCCCTGCCCTCTGCCCCCATTGCTCATGGAAGAAATAAATAAACTTAAAAAAGAAAAGGAAAGAAATGATGTTCTCAAGTCGCCATGCTGGAAAATGGGTCCATTCTCTGGGCAAGGGTGAGAAAACTAGAAGAGGCTAGAAATGGTACAATGCCATGGAGCTGGCCTTCCAGAGTGGGGTTCAGGTTTGGGCTTTGGTTCCGGGCTTTCCCTGGTAGCCTATTTCACCTCAGGGACGGAGCAGCGGATAAGAATGGCTGCATCAGTCCTGGGAAAGGGATTGAGATGCCATGGTATCCCAGGGAGAAGAAAACTAGGCGTGGTGATGAGAGCCCGCTTGAAGTAAGTAGGGCGGCTGAAGAGGAAGGTCCAGCCCGGATAGGGGCTGTCAACTTGAGTAACCGGAAGGGACCAGGACAAGAAGAGTTTGGGCAGGAATGAGAGCGAGCTTTGGTATGGTGGCCGGGTAAGGGGGCTGCTGGAATAGGTGAAGGAATCCCTTCTCTTTTAGGGAATTCCATCCCAGGCTGAGCCAACCCGCAATGATCTTAGAGTTCAGTTCCTTGCCATCTTGTGGCCCCCTGCCTAAGAATCCAGCAGGCACCCGACCCATCAGACCACGCCTGACGGTCACATCTCTGACACCCTCTCACTCAGCCCTCAGCCATCTGATGGTCTGTCTTTAATGTTGGGCACCGATAGTTTCTGTGGTCAGAATCAGGAGAAAGTTTCTAATCGAGCCTTTGTAGATCAGGGCGAGGAAGCATAGCTTCTTGCTAAAGTACCACTGGGAAGACGAGCTTTTTCTTTGTGGGATTTTTGTCTTCTGTCGCCTCTCAATATCAGACCCTTTCTTCCTAGTTACAAGACGAGGAGAAATTTTATACCAAGACAGAAGTTGGGTACGCCGAATAAATACTTCCCATATGGAATGCACCTCTATGCCCCAACAGTGAGTTTGTGTTTAGATCAACTTGGAGACATGGATATACAATAACTAGACTTACGCTTCCTACTGCGCACATATCTATACGTTAAAACCCTAGTCAGAATTCACTGGAAACTGCAAAATATTTCTATTCTGAGGGATCACACCAGACTCCAAATAATCTTTACTTAAATGACATGAGACAAGGTAACCGGAGAACGGCTGTGGGTTTTGGGGGGACGACAGCAGAAACTGGAGACGGGGAAGCCAGTGAGGTCTGCCTTCCAGCTCCTTGGCAGAGACGTCCCGCTCGATGCCCCGTGCAGGCTTACCCGTCTAAGAGGCACGAGAAACCAGGCTGCTGCCTGTTCCGCGGAAACGTCCCCCTTTCAGAGTTAAGACCTTTGGTCTTGTTTCACTCTGATTTGATTTAGTCATGGCCTCCTGACTATATTATCTTGTGAAATTCCGGAGCATACCTCCTGCTTACCATTAGCTGAATTTCAAATGCCTCCAAGAAAAGGAGAGGAAGCACACTTCCTTATAAGGAAGCCTTGGGCCAAATGACCGCCCCTCACCCAGCTCACCATTAACCTAAACCACAAACCATCACAGTGTCCTCCTCGCTTGCCTTGAACACCGATAAAGAGAGCGTCCCAGGCCCATCACAGGATAGGAGCTCAGCAAGCAGACGCCATCAATAAGTCATGCGCTCCCAGGTTCAATTTCTTTTGTTGAGTTTAAGTGTCCCAATACCACCTTGTTTTATTAATGGGGGTGTCTCATTTCCATTCTCAGTTTCAAAGCCAAAAGAATAAAAAAAAAAAAAAAAAAAAAAAAAAAAAAACAAGCAAAACAAAACAGAGAACCCAGTCTCTGTTACTACACCAAAGTCCATCAATATCTCCATGGGAATTGTTGTTAATTCCATATACTAAAGAAAAAAATTCCATCGGCATGGTCTGTGATTTGATTGTTTGGGGGTACGCACTTTTCTATCCTACCCTTCATCACATGAGGACTGTTTTATAATGAGAAACCGTGCCTGGTTGTAGAGAAAGTGGACTCTGCTGATCAGTATGATCAGCTTGGAAGAGAAAATGGAAACTTGCTCTATCCTGGGGTTGGGTCGTTAAGAGGCTCAAGCTCTAACAAGCTGTCTGCAATTCTGGAGCCACATGGAAGACCCTGGTGTGAACCCCAGGTTGACCCAAAAACTTAAGGCACACACCCATGATGCTGGTTGGCTGGAAGACTCAGGGGAGGGGGGATGGTGGCAAGATGGGACCTTATTGATGGTCCCTATTTCTCTCTCTCTCCCAGTAAAATAAATAAACTTTAAACAAATAAATAAATAAGCCCAGACATGCCTGAAAATGATGGAAAGGAGCTCAAGCTCAATGCCTGTTCAAAGGTGAACGCCAAGGTTGGACTTGCTTAGCCAAGGACTGGAAGACTCAGGAAGCTCAGAGCTGGAAGGGTCTTAAAGGGGGGTCTAGTCCGACTTCCTTCTACCTAAAAAGAAACTGAGCTCTAGGCCAGTCAGATAACTTCGCCACTAGCAGGAGGACAAGGATAAGAGTAAAACCCATTTCTCCTGAGCTCCAGGCCAAAGCTCTACAGCTCGAGGTTCTCCAACTGAACCCCTCAACCATAGGGAGGTACTTTCAGGGGCCAGGAAAAGCTCTAAGTCATAGCATAAATGTTGCACTTCTTCCTAAAACTTGACCTTTACCTTTAGTTGAGTAAGTCAAACAAATATTTTTTTCTTTTCAATTATCAGAGAGTGTATGTGCATGCCAGAGAGAGAGAGAGAAAGAGAAATTGGGGTGTGGTCACAACACAATCTTTTTTTCTCCATTCTCCATTCTCCATTCTCCATCAGGATCTTGAGCATGCAGACACCTGTGTCTGGCTTGTTTTTCAAGCCTCTGGGGCTAATCTTCGAACTACAGTCAGTTATGTGAGAACCAGCTTCCCATGCACAGCATCTAACTAGTATGCCACGGAGCCAGCCTCTGACTTTGGAATTAAAAAGAAAAAAATCTTACTTAATTCTACATAATGCTTTTCCTTATTTTGCATAACAAAGATGTTACCCAAATCCTTAATTAATTGTTTTTCTTCAGCTCAATTTATTATCACTCTTATACTTTAAAAATTAAACAGAGTTGGGCTTTTTTCCCCCTCAACTTAATTTACCTTCCATCCTGCAAAAGGATTTGCTCATTCATACAATTTAATAAAGGCATCTATGGTATGAAGCATGTGCTTCAAAAGTACAAGCTAAAAGAACATTTCAACATTTTTCATGCCCTTTACCAAAACTCTTTAGATTGGGTTAGAGCAACAGCTCGAATGACTTAGGTTGATAAACCTGATGCCTTTCTGTCCAGAAACCCTGGCTCCAAAGGTTTATGTGAATGGTTCCTCCGTGACTATGTTGCACTGTTGGCCCAAATCTTCACCCTTTCTGGTAGCCCTGTCCTGATCTACCTGCTCTTACAGCCCCTCCAATCAGGCGACAGAACGTACTTCCCTGGTCTTTGATTATGAGTCAGCCATGTGACTTGCACTGGCCAATGGGGTATCAACAGGTGTGTCATGAGCAGAAGCTTAAGAGGTACATGCATGTACCTGCTCTCTCTGGTGTCTCCCTGAGAGGAACATGCTTAAGGTAGCCAGTTAGACCTGGGAGGAGGCTCAGAGCCAGGTAGAGCAGAGCCACCTAGCAGCTCAAGACTTCTGAGTGAGTCTTGATAACAAAAAGAACATTCAATTGTTTTATTTGAGAACTTGGAAGACATCATTCTATTGTTCCTGGCTTCCACAGTTAGATTGAAAAATCAACTGTTACTCTTACTGTTTCCCCTCTGGCTATTTGCAAGAGTTTTCCTCTCTGCTTATTTTTCAGTAGTTTCACCGTGATGGACTTAGACACGGTTTGTTTTATTATCTTTCTTGGAAAGAAATGAGGTGTTAAAGTAAATGATAATGAAGGTACCTTGTTCTCATTGTTAGTCATCTGTACCTTAAGGAGACTCTTCCTTCTGGTAAACACAGTATAAAGACATGAATTGGCAATAAATTTGTGGTGTAGTATTGAAAAAAGAATATTGGACTTAAAAAAAAATTAAGGCCTAGTAGGTGGCATAAAGGTTGAGGTGGCTGGATCCCACATGGCTGACTACACTGTTCAAGTCCCAGACATTATGACTTGAAAAACAGGTGCATGCATGCAAAAAAAAAAAAAAATGTATTTTTAATGCACTGTGATCAGAGACTTATATTAATTCTTTGGCATTTGTGAGATTTCTTTTGTAACTTAGTCTCTTTTTTTGGTAAATTTTTATGAAAGTTTGCAAAAGACATTATTCCAAATTTAGTTTGTTTTTTTTTTTGTTTTGTTTTGTTTTGTTTTAAAGAGAGATTTTTGCTATAGGACACACACCCTCGCCAGAAAGACAGAAAGTGAGAAATCACTCCCCTGGGGCTATATGGCCACTCTACAATCCCTTCTCTACCATTCTCTTCTTAGAATTTTAGGCACACACACACACACACACACACACACACACGTCCAGTATGAGTTTTAAGGCGCCAGGTCTGGAACTCAAACTATGGTCAACTACGTGGGAGTCCAGCAATATAACCATTATGCCATCTGCTGGTCTGTCGGGATTTTTTATTTTATGGACACATTTCTTTCTTTAATTTGTCAGAGGGTGAATGTGCTTACTAGAGAGAAAGATGGAGAGGCAGAAAGCAGAAGAACTGCTCAAAGGGCATAATTATGTCACAATCCCCTCTCTTCCATTTCCCACCCTGTCAGGATTTAGGGCATGCATGCATACATGCCTGACATGTTTTCAAGCCACTTAGGGGCTGGATTCAAATCACATGGTCAGCCAGGTAGGATCCAGCTGCCTTAACCACCAGGCCACAGAACTGGGCCTTCTGAACTTATTTCTAATGGGTATGAAAACATTTACCTAGCCATCATAGGGGATATATATATATATATATATATATATATATATATATATATCTTTTCAGACCTCCTGTATATACATAGACAGTCATGTCATCTTTAAAGAAAGAGTTCAGTTTCTTCCCTCTCATTCTGTATACTTTTTGTTTTTCTTATCTTATTGCATTGGATAGGACTTCCAGGATGATATTGGAAAAGTCTGGTTATTTTTAATAAAATAGAAAGTCTCATTTAAGTAAATGAAACATTCTTTTTTGTGTCCAATAAGGGGTGAAAAGTTATTTCAAGTTAAGGCCCTT
Organism: Tupaia tana; assembly: GCA_026018925.1. NCBI lineage: Eukaryota > Metazoa > Chordata > Mammalia > Scandentia > Tupaiidae > Tupaia > Tupaia tana. Next base: position 18,959,554 of record JAKSZU010000024.1, on the reverse strand, counting down.
CGGTGTAAGCTTGCTTCATACTAGAAATTTACAGAGGAAAAGAGCGGGAGAACTACTTGTTTGTTTTTCTTCCTTTTGCTTCTCTAGTGGTTACTCTGATACTTGACTAAGTTAATTCCTAGATCTTTGGAGTGGAGTCAGAGCCTGGTGCTATATTGTAGTCTTCTGGGAAACGAGAAAAGTCAGGCAGGAAATGTCTTATTTTATTGATAGTGTCATGATCTGGTTTGTATACGTTCTTAGATTTGTGGATTTTAGTGCTGATTCCTTTAGTTGGGAACAGTTTGGGTTCTGAGGTCTCCAATGAGAGTTCGCAGTACAGTTTTGACAGGGGCAAGACACAAGTCAACTCATGCATCTGCCCTCCATGCTCTCTGGCAGTTGATCACACAAACTTTCATTGCTGGGCTCTGTCACACTGGCAGACTTCCATCTTGGGTAGGTGCCCTTCAGGATGGCTCCAGTTCAAGAGTTCACAGTGTTTAGCCCTTAGGAAACAATACATATTTTCTAAGCCAAACCAAGAAGTGTTTCAAGTACCATTCTCTTTCTTGCCTTGTCTGGTCTCTGTTAACAGAGTTAAAGCCTTTCACCTTCACCAATGCTTCTTCAGACTGAGTTAAAAAAAAAAAAAAAAAAAAAAAAAAGGTGGGGGGACGGCAGCAGAAAGTGGTGTAGTGATTAAGGTGCTGGATTCCCATGTAGCTGACCATGGTGACCATGGTTTGAGTCCCAGACCCAGCAGCTTGAAAATCACTCTGGGCATCTGTGCAGATGTGCCTAAAATTCCAAGAGGAGATTGGAAGAGAAAGGACTGTGGCATGGCCATCCCCCTGAGGGGGTTATTTCTCATCTTTCTTTTCTCTGTTTCTCTCATCTATTTTGTCTGTCTCTCTCCAGTGAGCACACATGCCCTACAGCCAAAAAAAAAAAAAAAAAAGCCCACTTCTCCCCTCCCCCAGACTCTAGGAGACAATACTAGATTCTCCAAGTGAGCTTCTCAAAGTCCCTTTTAGCACTGGGTCTGGGATTCGAACCATGGTCAGCCATGTGGGAGCACAGTGATGTAACCACTATGCCATCTACTGGTCCCTCTTTCTGTTTTTAAGAATGTCTACTTTCCTTTGATGCATTGTAGTATCACTCAGTGTGTTTAGGTCTGGATTTATTTCTATTCTGTTCAGAACCTGGCATGCATTTGCATGTCTTTCTTCGATTTGAGAAATATTTATTCATTATCTCTTCAAATATTGCCTCTCGTTATATAATAGTGCTTCTGTCTGGAACTCCTTTAGACATCTGTTGGGCCTTATGACTCAGTTCTCCGTGTTTCTAAACCTCTCTCATTTTTTCTCATATCTTGTTTTCTCTGGGTGAATTTCCCGGCTCTGTCTCCTGCCACATGATTTCTCCCTTCATCTGTATAAAAATTCAGGCTTACTTATCAACTACATTTTAATTTTATTTCTTTCTTCTGTGTTTGTTTGTTTCCTGAAGTTCTACTTGGTTCTTCTTTCTTTTCTTTCCTTCTTTAATTGCCAGAGGGTACATGCTCTCCAGACAGCGAGTGAGACCTCCCAGGACGGTATGGTCATGCCACAATCCCCTTCCTTCATCCCATCAGGATCTGAGGCGCACACACACACATATCCAACGTATTTTTCAGGCCACTGGGATCGGGCTTCAAACCACCACCCAGCATGTGGGACCCAGCTCCCTATACCTCCTGTTTAACCACTGTGCTGTGGGCCTGATCCCCTCTTCAATTCTTTTTAAATTCACTTGCTAACTCACAGCACCCTATCTTTTGATACTTTTTTTCTTTCTTTTGTGTCCTTAATGATTTTAAAGGTACTTGTAGCATTTTCCTCATTATCTCTCTGCCAGGGTGCTACTTGTTTCATGTGATCAACACTTCCTCAAAGTATTCCATTCCTTCCTGCAGTCTGTAACTTTCTTAGCAGCACACAAAGGTTCCCTTCATCTCACAGGGGACCATTACACCGGAGTGGTGGAGCTTCCCTGAACAGCCTGGTCATTTTCTTCTGCCAAGGCGCTGGAGTTTTCACTGACTGGGGACTAAATTTTCTGATTATTTCTAAATTGCAGGTTCCTTTACTCTGTAGACAATAAAAATGTGGACTGATACTTGCCAGTGACATAGGTTTGAAATTTTATTTTTTCCCTTATTTAGATTTTCTCAACAATATCTTAGCCTACCACTATTTTGAGAAAACAAACTTCCTTTTTGATTTTTAGGTAACTGGGCAATGTTGTTCTGGTCCCTTTTATAAACCTACAATATTCCAAGCATCAATAACAAGCTGGTAGCGTGGTGGTTAGGCACTGAACTCCCACATGGCTGACCGCAGCTTAAGTTCCAGACCCAGCTGCTTGAAAATCACACCGGTACCTATGCACATGTGCCCAGAATCCCAGTGAAAATGGAGGAGAGGGGATTGCAGCAGGAGCCTCCCCTTCACCCGGAGGGTGGGGGTGGGGGGCTATTTCTCACTTTCCTTTCTTTATTTTTCACTTTTCACTTCTGTCCTTCTCTCTGTCTCTCTACAGCGAGAGCACAGGCCCTAATGGCAAAAACCTAAAATAATAATAATAAACTATTAACAAGCCTCATTCCAAGCTCCCCGCTTTGTACAGGTCCAAGTTTACCCATCCCGTTCCCACCTGGATGTGGAAACCCTGCCCAGTTCTTGGGGTCGGTACTGGGTCTGTGTTCCCTTGGAGCTTCAGTTCTTCAGTTTGTCTTTATGACTCTGATGTGGAGTTTCTTCTCTGTCCCTGGCACATAGGCATTGTCTTTTTTTTTTTTTTTTTTTACCAAACTAGACAGTGTATTACAATTTATTTTTGATACTTCATGTTATTTTACATAAAATATAAGTTAAAGTGCTGAAATGAGAGCCAGCCCAGGGCCTGACGGCAGCTTGATGCCACTCGGCCAACGGTGCCGTTCAAGTCCTGGCCCAGTGACTTGAGAAACGTGCCAGGTGTGTGTGCGTGCATGCCCGAAATCCTGAAAGGAGGGGGAATGGAGGAGAAGGGATTGCGGCATGATCTTTCCCCAGGAAAGGCGCTCCTTACTTCCCCGCTAGCTCTGTCTCTCTCTGGCAAAGGCATCCACCCTCTGATAATTTTTTTTTTCTTTTAATTTAAGTGCTGGGGTGGGGGAAGGGGGTCAGCCAGTGATGTGGTGGTTAAGGCAGCTAAAGACCAGATGGCTGACACCAAGTGTGAAGTCCTGGACTGGCAGCTTGAAAGATGCCGGATGTGTGTCTCTGTGCTCAAAATCCCAAGAGGAGAAGGAGAAGGAGAAGGAGAAGGAAGGGATTGAGGCACGGCCTCCTCCCTAGGGATGATTCTCTTCTTTCTCTTCTCTTTCTTTCTTTCTTTCTTTCTCTCTCTCTCTCTCTCTCTCTCTCTCTCTCTCCACTCTCTCTCTACTCTCTTCTCTCTCTTGAGTGCACATGACCTATATCAAACCAAAAAAAAAAAAAAAAAAAAAACCAGAAAACATTTTTTTAAAGTGCTGGAATTAGAATATTTGGATTAAAATCTCAGTTTTGCCACTTAAGCAAGTAACTTATCCTCTTTAAACAATCAGCTTCCTGGGGCCAGCAAGTAATGGTTAAGGTTCTGGACTCCCACATGGTCAACCGTGGTTCAAGTCCCAGACCAGGTAGCTTGAAACTCACACTGGGTATTTGTGGGTGCATGCCCAAAATCCCCAAAAGGAGGATGGAGGAGAAGGGACTGCAGCATGGCCATCTTCCCAGGGGGTGATTTCTCATTTTCTGTCTCTCTGTGTCTCTCTGTTTCTCACCAGTGAGTGTATGCACTTTATAGCAAAAATTTCTAAAAAAAAAGCCTCACTCGTAAAGTCAGAGTAATCATAACCCCCAGCTCATATGATTGCTATGGTATTAAGATTGTTATGGTAGTATGATATCAATACATAGAGAGGGCCTGGAGCAGTCATGGCACATATGAGAAGCCTTCAAAATTTCCATAGAAAATGTATTATGAATAAATGATACATGGGTTTCAGAAACTTTGCACCAAAAATAAATGATAATTTAATTCCATTTTTCTACAAAGTTGTAAGTCCCTTCATGTGAAAAGTTCAATGAGTTATTAGTTGTTATTTTTCCTATGATCATCATCACCACTATCGTCCCCTTGTTCCCATGCATTTATAAAACACAGAGCTCTTGTTTTCTGGAAATATTACAATATATATTTTGTTTTTAATCTCACAACAGTATCACCTTACCATCAGTGACGCTAAATGAGAGGTCCTCCTTTTCAGCTCCTGTAAACGCAGAAGATGCACATTCATCTTAAATGTGGTCCGTGTGAACTGTCGCTAGAAAGAGTGAAATAGTGTGAGGTCAATTTATGTATTTATGAACTAATTATAAATCACTTTTATTGTTTCTTGTGTGTGTGTGTGTGTGTGTGTGTGTGTGTGTGAAGGACCCCTATCATGGCACCCCTGTATCAGGCAAATAACTGAGAGAAGGCAGCTGCGTCCGAGCGATTGCAGCCCACTATCAAAGACATGCTGTTCGAGTTGAATCCCCCGGAGAGAGGTCCCCAGAAGCAAAGACTGAGCAAGAATGAATGAAGTGGAGCATAATGAGGCAAGCTTTGTAGTAGAGTCTAATGAATGACTCCGTGACATCCTCTGATCTCTGACATGACAGGCATATGGTGTTTATTAATAAATAAAAAGGATATAATTACGTCGAGGCTGAAGCATTCAGGTCTGGTAACATTTGGTAAGCTGGCAAGCTGGCTGCCTCCCTCTCGATCCTAACAGGTGGAAATAAAACAAAACGTCTCCGTCAAAATCTATTCATAGGACATGAGAGTCTTGGGTTGTCTTTAGTTTCCCCAAAGAAGCAGTAGGTCATGCTCTAATTTGTGTCTGTACATGTATGTTAATATATTATTTAAATGACACTGCAAGATCATCATGATTGGTCCCAGAGTTTTCAGTACTCAGCTCCTTAAAAATAACTCTAGCCTTGGAACCAGCGGCTGGCGTAATGGCTACGTCACTGGACTCCCATGTAGTCGACTGTGTCGGAGTCCCGACCTCGTGCTTAAACTCATGCTGGATGCATGTGCGTGCGTGCGTGCCCAAGACCCCAAGAGGAAAATGGAGGAGAAGGGACTGCGGCGTGGCCGTCTCCCCTGGGAGGTGATTTCTCGCTTCTGTCTCTGTCTTTCTGGGAAGCTCACACGCCCTATAGCAAAAAACCTCTCAAAACAAAACAAAACAAAACAAAACAAAAAAACACTCCAGCCTTGAAGGTTGGGGCTTTTCGTGCCTAGTGTTTGACACAACTGGTCCATGACGCTTTGTTCTGGTGTGTCTACACGGAAACCCTGGTAACAGGTACAGCTCGGTGCTATCCGACTTCCGTCTGCGGCAAAAAGTGAGAGAGAGAGTTCAGCAAGGAAGCGCCCAGGGCAAAGGTAGACAACACAGGCTTTCTGTCTGCGAATCTTCTACATGTTGGCTGTATCTATACACGCACGCGCACATGCACGCACACAACAAATATTTTGCCAGAAATCAAATGATGCAACTCAATCAAACCCAAAGAACTTTGAACTTACTTGTAATCCACGTATTGGCCACAGTTTCTTTGAAAGAAGCCATTACAAGATTCTACTCCTAAAACGCTTGCTTGCCCAAACTCCCTCCTACCATCCTTGAATTCTTCGCTTGAATTCTTTCTCGCTCTTATATTTGTGCCATCTTTAGGAAACCTTTAATACCCTCCAGAATCTCACTGCTTCATAACATTGGGCTGTCTGGAAAGCCATGACACAGCTCTGCACAGAAGAACACAGAAAAAATATGTCATGACTTTCCCGACAACCTACTACTTCAACTTCCTCAACCATAGTCTGGGTCTTATCACCTCTCCCTTGACAACTGCGATCACTTTCTGGGGGCCTTCTAGCTTCTGTACTTGTTTCCTCGAGCCTAGTCCACACAGAGCAAAAGAGAGCCTTTAAAACAAGAAGTCAGGGAACAGTGCCTCTCTGCTCAAATACCTGCAATGGCTCAAAAGTCCTTGCCACGCCCACCAGACCCTATAGCTTCCCATGGCCGCTCCTCCCACTCTCCCACCCATTCACTTTTCTTTCGCCAGCTGGTCCCCTTGTGGCTCCTCAAATATACTAGACACTGTCCCTTAGCCTGAAATACTCTTCCACTGAATGCTAGAGGGATACTTCTAGTTTTTGGTCAAATCTCACCAGGCAGTGAGGTTTATCTCACCAACTACTCCATGTAAAATGAGAGCCTGCCTTCCACATCGCCACACACCCAGGCTAAGGGTCCCACTCTCCTCTCTTACTCTAAAGCATGAATCTTCTACTATACTAGAGAGCTCACTTATTCATGATGTTGGTTGTATTTGTCCAACTGTCCCCACTAAAATAGAAACTCTGTGAGAGCACAAATCTTTCAGCGTTTTACCTGAAGCACCTAGACTAGTGTTGCCATACAAAATAAAATTGGAATTTCAGATAAATAATGAATACTTTGCTTTAGCACAAATGTGTCCGATATAAGAGTTGATTTGTTTAGTGTTTGTATGAAATTCAAATTGAGAACTTTTTTTTAATGCTAGAAAGTATATATGCTCGAGGCCAGCAGGTGGTGTGGTGGTTAAGGTGTTGGAATTCCCACATGGCTGACTGTGGTTCAACTCCCGGACCTGGAAGCTTGCTTTCTCATGCTCCTTCTCTCTCTGTCTTTCTCTGGCAAAACTCATGAAAAAAAAAAAATAATAATAATAAATAAATAATTCTTTAGGGGGGGGGAACAAAGAAAAAGAAAGTATGTACTTTCAGAGAGAGAGAGAGAGAGAGAGAGAGAGGAAAAAGCACCCTGGATGGGGAAAGATCAAACAGCAATCTCTTCTCCATCTCTCCCTCCTTTTGCCATTTGAAGACACATGCCCACACACCCAACATGTCCCTCAAGCCACCAGGTCCAGGACTCAAACCACAGTCAGCCATGTGGGATCAAGTTGCCCTAACCACCAGGCAATAGAGCCAGCCTGAAAGTATAGTATTTTTATTTGCAAAATCTGAAACCTGGAAGTACCTGGCCTCCTCATCACCAGAACAATTATGTGTGGTCTTTTTCATTACAGTTAATTTGGTTTTGAAATTTTAATTGTATTTTGAGCTACCTGGACATACCCTGGACTGTCACAAGAAAGATTTTAGATAGCAAATACTTTCAGGAAAAGTGCATTGTCAAAAACATACAACCCAATGGAAAAAGTTAACTTTGTCAACTACAGCTCAACAGCAAAATGATGTATTCAACCAATTTTAAGATTCATGCTTTATGATATTGGGCAAGAAGAAAACTGAAGATTTCAAACCAAAAACTGAAACTATGTTGGAGAAATCATGTTAGAGGGAAAAGCCAGAGATTTGAGTTAAAGTACAATCTAACAGAGTGTTGACGAATAGGGGGAGATGAGAACAAGATCCAGATCATCCACATTTCTGACTTCTGGTTGCCTCTTCCAACTAACTCTTGTCACTCACTACCTGGATGACCTTGTGAGAGTCAAAGATCAACTCAGTGTCATATAGCTCACTTTTATAATAAGATTTACACAATCCATTCCACCTTGGGGCCTGCAGGCGGCGTAGTGGTTAAGGCACTGGACTTCTAAATGCCTGACCATGGTTTGAGTCCCAAAACTAGCGACTTGAAAATCATGTCAGATGCGTGTGCTCGCGTGCCCAAAATCCCAAGAGGAGAAGGGGCCACGGTGTGGCCATCCTCCCTAGGGGGTGATTTCTTGTTTTCTGTCTCTCTGTCTCTCTCTGTTTCTCCAACAAGTACACATACTCTAGAGAAAAAAATCTCTACAAAAAAATCCATTCCATCTTTGAAAATCTGTGATTCTATATAAATTATGACCAGAAAGCAAAGAGACTATTTTCAGAAATCTAATAGTAAATTATAATAAATCATAAATAAATAATATCAGGGTAATCACCATAATAAGGAGTTGGCTCGTTCCAGAGGTAATACCAACCTCAAATATTCTGCCACTTTTGCTTTGGACTTTGCTTGTAACAAGGTAATGTTTCAGAAAATATTTTTAAAAAATACAAATTATTTTTGTTATTGTTTTGGTTCTCTTGGGAGGGTCTTTATTTCTTACATGAGAGTGAAAGGCAGAAACAGAGACAAGGAGAGAGACAAGCATCCTCAACAGGATCTTACACCACGACCCCCAACCCCCAGCCTTCCAGCCTTCCCCACCAGCCAGGATCAAGTGGTACAGCCTGCATGGACAAGTCACCTGGGGACCAGAGCCCACGGTTCCCACATGGATCCCTCATTGCTTCAGTAAAGTGACACTACTGTACACTCTACAGATGTTTTTCTTTTACTTTAAGAGGGTTTTCCCATAGGATGTATGTGCTCACCAGAGAGAGAGAGAGAGACAGAGATAGTGAGCGGGAAAGTAGGAAACACACACTTGTTTGAACTCTGTGTCTTGCAAGTCCAACATGGGAGTTTTCTCAGTGACAATTTGAGTCTTTTTCCCCCTATCGATGAGCTTTCCTGTTTCTCTGCATGACTCACAATCGTTTTGCTAGAAGCTTTAAAGAAGAGGACTTTAAAAATAATACAATTTAGCAACTCTGAAAATCAGATTTCCCCTCTACCCAGGATGTGTGGCTGTTTTTCACTGATGTTATTGTTGCTGCTGTTTGTTGGGTACCTTGCTGAACTAAGTCTGTAAAGTGTGAAGTGTATCGTCTTTGTTGTACACAGCCATTTAAGTCTCTGCTTGGTTAGCTTAGCTGTCATCTAAGAATCAGGCTTGAATTTCCTTAAATGCCTTGAACCGGTTGGTCTCCCAGCCTTTCCCACACGTTTTTGTGCACACTCTGGGGCAGGCTTCCAATGATCCGGCAGTTTAACACTTTGCTTAGCTTTTACTTCTTGCTTATTCGGAAACTCAAGCTCAGCTCGAGGAGAGAGACTGTATCTTCTCAGGTCCTTCCTGGTTGTGCACACAAGCTTACACAAGTGTACGACTTTCTAGATTCGCAGGAACATGGCAGAACATTTCAGATCTCTCTATTCCCAGCTTGTGCTCTTAATTGTTTTAGTCATTGGTTGTAACTACCTGCAATAAACCGAATGCTTAAGCATCCTCCAAAATGCACAGACTGAAATTCTAACCCCAGCGTGATGGTGTTAGGAGGTGGGCCTTTGGGAGTTGATTAGGTCAGAAGAGGGGAGCCCATATGAATGAGATTAGTGCTCTTAAAAAGACCCAGAGAGATCTCCCATCTCTTCCACCATGTGAGGACCATCTGTTAACTGGGAGGTAGCCAATCCCCGGGCACCAATCTGCTGGTGTCTTGGTCTTGGACTTCCCAGCTACCAGAACCGTGAGAATAAATTTCTCTTGTGTATAAGACACCCAGTCTATGGATATTTTTGTCATAGCAGCCTGAGGAGACTAAGACAACACCTCGGCAGCTACAGCGCTAGGTGATCGCTACTGGGAGGTTTTGATAAGTGCCCTAGGGAAAAGGCTATTAGCACAGAGTGAGTTCCACTCGAGGTCAAATAAAGATAAGCTCTGTGAGTGAAGGTTTGCAGGGAGCTGCCAGCCAGTACAAAAAATAACAGTTCTCTTCAAATAGTGGTTTTGGGGGATGCTCCAACATCACACTGTCCTCTCCAGTGGCTGCTAGGCTGATTTTTTTTCACACCTAACATAACAGTGAGGGTGTTCGTTTTCAAGGCATAAAACAAATTTTAAAAACCAGTGATAGTTTGGGGCCGGCAAGTGGAATGGTGATTAAAGGCGCTAGACTCCCACATGGTCGACCACGGTTCAAGTCTCAGACCTGGTGGCTTGCTTTCTCACTTCCTCTCTCTCTCTCTGTGTCTCTCTGATCAAACTGGAAAATAATAATGATAATAATAATAAATAAAGTAAAATAAAATAATTCTTAGAAAAAAAAAAACAGTGATAGTTTTTCATCCATAAGTGTGCAAGACAAAGAGAAGGAAAGATGATGTTGGAAGAAAAAATAAATTTAAAATATCATTTTTAAAGCTGTGAGGTGAAATATATTAATAAACATCTCCCAAAGATTAGAAAAATACCCAACTCTGCCTCTAGTTACCTAACTTAAATAACTTTTTTTATCTCTAATTCATCACTTGAATGGTCCTTTTACGTTAGGAAAAATGCTGCTTTAACTAAGATATCCTATACTGAGATAGCTTCTCAGTGCAAGTGGAAAATGACGCTATTTTTTAGACAATGGGAACCCCGTATTTTCATGCATAGAACAGACAAACCAAAGTAAATTATTTTCATAAGAAGTTCAGATTGTGTCACTGTTTTGGTGGGGATGACTGGATGCATTGTTTTCTTTATAAACAGAAAGAAATAGCTATTATATCTTCATCATAAATATCTACATAAGCATATGAACATGTATATTAACCTTTATAAATTGCTTTCACTATTTAGGGGACTGAAAAAGAAGAAATCACTGCAAAAATACGACAGCCTGATTGCGTGTTGACGTGTCGGTGTGCTTTTTGGCTACTTCATTGGCACTTCTCTCGGCAGTCACTGGGTTGCTTTCTCAATGGAACACTGTCAGTGAAGAGAAAGCCTGCCTTCCTACTGACACTCCTACCTTCGCTGGTCACTCTGTTGTCTCTTCTGGTCCTCCCTATTGGGTTCCAAATGTTCGACGTGCCTCTCACGACAAGGCTCCACACTCACAGTTACACTGGAATATCGCTGCTGGAGGGAAGAGAAGTACTCAGATGTCAGAGAAAATTCTGGAACATTTTCAGCCTAGAAAGCTTCACCTATAAAAATGCAGTTTAAGACAAGGTAAGGCACTGGGGTATTCCAACAAAGCCCACCTCGAGGAACGAACATCCTCCCATTTTCATTCCCCATGTCCACCCAGTCTTGGAGTACAGAGAGCAAGAAAGCAGGCAACGCCTCACCTAACACTTCTGGGTTCTCCTTCCCATCGTGCTTCAGAAAACTCACTTCCACACACCAAGGCAATCGCTGCACATCGATGGGCATAACATTTCCATGTGTGGAGTCGGAGAAGGACATCTGCAGGGAACAAACCTAGGAAGACGGGAGAACGAATTCTCAGGCAGTGAAGGTTTACACTTTGAGCCTATGCTTGTTAGGGACACATGTGCATTATCATTTTGTTTCTTAATGTTGACATCAGCCTTTTCTTTTTTTGTAATTTTGCTAGAGGGCATGTACGCTCGGCAGAGAGACAGAGACAGAGAGGGAAAGTGAGAAGTTCCACCACCACCAGGGGGAGACAGCTGTACCACACTCCCCTCTCCTCCAGCCCCTTCTCCGGGATTTTGGCCATGCACACATCCATGCCCAGAGTGTTTTCAAGCTTCCAGGTCCAGGACTCAAACTGAGCAGTTGCCCATGCAGGATCCAGCTTCCTTAACCACCAGCTGGTCCTTGACTTTCACTTCCAAGTGTCATGTTTAATACAAATAGGCAGTAGGTTAAAACTCTGAGATATTACAATCGATTTTACACAAACGTTCCGAGAAATTGATGGTTAGGGAGTAGACATGAACGCTGAACCCATGATGTGTTGACTGCCTTTCAATATTTCAAATTCTCATCATGAAAACAAACAGTTTCTTCGTTTTTTGACTTTAGCAAAAATTTAGTATGAAGAAGATATTTATTTATTCCAACAGATTTTTCTGCATAAATATGTACCTTACAAACAGAGAAGTCTGCATTTTTGATACAAGTTTGCCAGGAAGTCAACATAATAAATACACCAAGCCAGGTGTGTGGCACCCACCTGTCAGCCCACCTCTTGGGACTGAAGCAGGAGCATGTGAGTTTTAGGCCAGCCTGGGTTCCATAGCAAGGCCTGGTCTCTGAAAAATAGATGAATTATAAATAAACAAATTGCAACATAACAGGTCTCAAGACTTACTTGCCTGACAAAGTACAAAAAGAACATGAAGAAATAATATATTTTTTAAGAGAGATTTTTGCTATGGGGTGCATGCACTTTCTGGAGAGAAAGAGAGACAGAGATAGAAAGCAAAACATCACCCCCTGGGGGGGGGATGACCACACCGCAACCCCTTCTCCTCCATTCCCCTCTGGATTTGGGGCATGCATTTACACAGGTCTGGTGTGAGTTTTAAGCTGTTGGGTCCGGAATTCAAACCGCTGTTGACTATATGGGAGTCTAGTGATGTAACCATTACACCATCTGCTGGTGCCTACATTAATATTTTTAATGTAAAGGACTTCTCACCAAAAACATTCAAATCTATAATTGATATAAAAGAATTCTGTTTGAAGCCATGATAAAGACTTATTCTCACACCATTAAATACAAACGATGAAAGCTGGATGAAATTAGCTGTTGGAAGGCATTGAACAGCGAGCGATTTGTGAGGGGGAATACATGAGCTCAGTCCCACATTCACTGAGATTCTTCCTGAAGTTATGCTTTCAATCCTTGCACAGGGAAATAGAGCCCAAGTAGTCAGGATTACTTTCTTTGGGCAGAAGAAGCAGACATCAGAGTTTGAATCTATCAAGGGACTTGGAGAATAGGTACCAGGTAATGAAAAACTAGAGAGAAGCTGTCAAGAAAATGCGCATAAACATTCCGCCTCATAAGAGAAACAGAAAGAGAGGGAAAGTGAGACATCAGCCCACAGGGGATGGTTACGCAGCAATCTCTTCTCCTATATTGTTCTCTCAGGGTTTTGGACACACAGACACACATTCAGGTGAGTTTTTCAAGACACCAAGTCAGAGACTCGAACTGCATAATTGACCATGTGGGATCCAGAGCCTTAACCATCCCACCACCTGCTGGCCCTAAATTTAACAGTGTGTTTTTTGTTTGTTTGTTTGTTTTTTTAAGGTAAATAGAGCTCCTTTGAATCCTAGTAGAGTCCTTTGCTAAATGTATAACCCTTTGGGAGCCCCCTGGTTTTCTCAATTTCAAAATGAATGATTAGACCAGAGGATGAGTTGGACGGCACGAGTCTATCAAATAGCTCTTTAAAGAGTTCTCACACACTGAAGGGAAAAGGTGTCAGGAAGCAGTGCAGCCTAAGTCCTGCCTCCTCCCAACACCATTCCACTGAAGACCAAGTTTCCAGCACGTGAATATTTGAGACACAAACCATATCCAAACCAAAGCAGTGAGCTTCACCGCGTGCCTGTTCCAGCGATGGGGTATCATGGGTCAGTCACTGTGAGCTCATCTCTGTGCCTTGGGGATGTGTCCCCAAAAGGGAAAACAGAATGGAACCCAGGCTCAAGCCAGCCAGCAATCCTGTTCCCTTGGCTCCCAATCACACCCGAAGATTGCTCTGCCTGTGGACTTCCCAGTAATAGCAGACTATAAATTTCTTTTGATTATTTAAGCCAGTGTGAGTTACAACTTTTCTCATTTTCGTCCAAAGTCATTCTGTTGTTTAGCAGTGAGGATTCAGAAAACTGACTTCACACACTGCTGGTAGAAACAAGACCTGATGCAAATTAGAGGACAAATTAGCAATGCATATTCAATTATCTCAATATGGGCACGCCCTTCAACCTCATGTATAAACTCGTAGTTTATTCATTTATTCAATAAATATTTACTCACTGACTGTGTGCCAAACATTATTTAGGAAGAAGGGGATTATCAGGAGACAAACTAAAGTCCCTTATGGAATCAGCCTTAGGAAATAATCAAGATGTACAAGAAGAATTATCTACAAGGGAAGTAATTCCAGAGCCCTTTATAATGGGGGATTCTTGCAAACAATATAAATGCCAAACAGAAGGAGATTGCTTAAATAAATTTGGGTGTGTTGATGTGATACAGTGCTATTCGGGTGTTTGAAATGAATTGTGAAAACGAGTTCAATGATAAGGAAAAATATTCACCATATACTAGTGGATTAAAAAAGCTGGCGATAAAGCAGCATGTAGAGTGTAACTTATGTTTATACATTATGTGTGTATGCTATGTACAAGAAAATCTTGGAAGTAGATTCTCTAAATATTAGCAGTTGGGGCCAGCAGGTGGCGTGGTAGTTAAAGCGCTGGATTCCCACATGGCTGACCTCAGTTTGAGTCCTGGACTCAGCACCTTGAAAATCACACCGGAGGACCAGCAGTTAGCGTAATGGCTATGTCACTGGACTCCCATGTAGTCAAGTTCAAGTCCTGGGCCTGGTGGCTTAAACTCACACTAGGTACCTGTGCGTGCGTGCCCAAGATCCCAAGAGGAGAATGGAGGAGAGGGGATTGCAGCGTAGCCATCCCTCCAGGGGTGATTTCTCACTTTCTTTCTCTCTGTCTCTCTGTCTTTCTGGCAAGTGCACACACTCTATAGCAAAAACCTCTCAAAAAATAAAAAGAAAAGAAAATCACACTGAGCATGTGTGCACAAAATCCTGAGAGGAGAATGAAAGAGAAAGGATTCCTGTGAGGCCAAGTAATCTGATCTATTACTTTTCCTCACTGTCCCTCTCTGTCTCTCTCCAGTGAGAGCATACACCCTATGGCCAAAACAAAACAAAACCAAACACAAAAGATGTCAGCAGTTATTCTGAGGAGTAGAACTGTGGGTGATTTTTCTTTTCTTCTTAATATATCTTAATGCTTTTATATATTTTTTATCATAAATACATGTTTTCTTTGCTATCAGAGAAAATAATCAATCTTACAAAATGATCTCAAGTTTAAATTAAAATGTAAAGAGTAACACTGGAGTATTAACACCGGGCCATCTCCCAAGTCCAAGGTGACTCTGCATATATCTTTAAATGAAGGGTAAGATGAGCATCCTCCATCCTAGGGCATGTCTGCTCAGAAAAGACCGCCAGAACTTCTTCTAACCACGCCTGTGCTGTACAATGGAGCAACCCCAACAAGGGCGTGGAGCTGGCCAGTGACTGTGTGGTGTAGGCCCCGGGTCTCCTGTCTTAGGACCCAGGGCCACTTCCACGGCACTCTGCTCAGCGCCCCCCCCACCCCCAAGCAACATCAGCAAGATGACTCTGTCATCACGAGAGACACATCATGGAGGACATTTGGGCAGCGCCATCAGTTCCCTGCAAAGAACGGAGCAGGTCAGGGCCCGCCCAGTTTAAAGACTTACAACCAAACTATGTGCTGATGTTCAAATGTAAAGCAACCGTGGGCTTCAATTATTTGTGTTCTCTTCCTGGCTTTCTATGTCATAGTAGGTCATCAGGAAAGTCACGACATATTTTTCTATGCAAAAATGCATCCCAACTTTTCTGACAATCCAGTCGGATTGAGGGTGTCACTTCTACATGGGCAGGATGAAATCATTCGCAGGATGAAGCTGACAATGAATTTTTGTGTCCCAGGCCTTTCATTTTTGTCCTGGCCTTATCCCCTAAATAGCCTGACTCTGTTTTCTGATTTGGGGGATTTGGGGTGTAAAAGAGGCATTATAACTTAAATAACTGAAGAACAGTCTCAAACTTCTATTCCATTTTATTTATGAGCTTCTCTGCGGTTTCATTCAGCATGAAGAGAACTCCCCCAGAGGTGGGCACAAACTGACCTGTCCAGGTCTCTGATTGTCAGTCCTTCAGCACTCTAAAATAGCAGCGTAACCTATTACACACATTCGTTATCTGCTACGAAGAGAGAATTATCAGTCCACCCAGACAAACAGAAATACAGCTGGTGATAGGACTTCTCAAAATCCCAGGAAACCTGTTGGTGTGACAATAGAATGCTCACAGACTCTCAAAAGAAGGTAAAAATGTGTCCAAACTGTTGAAACAAAGACTTCACTGAAGCCAGATTCTTGTTTAGGAAAAAAAGAAAAAGAAAAAGAAAGTGCCAGGTCTGAATATTCCACAAGTAGTCAGTTCTAATCAAGAATGTATTTCTTCCCATCAAGCTTGAAGTTAGGTATCTTCAATATTGACTATTTCTTTAACGCTGAATATGTGTAGAACTCTGTGACCTGCAGGAGACCCAGTGACAGGAGTCTAGCCCCGTCCTCGGGTGTGTTGCTGGGAGTACATCAATACAGTCTCTGGGGTGGGAGCCCCAGGGAGCCAGAATACTGCTTCTCAGCCTTTGAAAAAGATTACTCTCTTTTTTCTTCTAAAATTCTCCTACAAGACTATGAGCCTGGAGTTCACATTCACCATTAACTTAAGAGAGAAGGGGAAGGGGCCAGCAGTTGGCGTAATGGCTAATGTCACTAGACTCCCATGTAGCTGACTACAGTTTGAGTCCCGGACCCAGTGGCTTAAACTCATGCTGGGCACATGTGTATGCATGCCCAAGATCCCGGGAGGAGAATGGAGGAGAAGGGATTGCCAGCAGGCGGCATGGTGGTTAAGATGATGGACTCACACACGACCAACTATAGTTCAAGTCCTTGACCCCACAGCTTGAAAATCATGCCGGGTGCGTGTACATTTGTGCCTGAAATCCTGAGAAGAAAGTGGAAGAGAAGGGATTGTGAGCGGGCTGTTCCGCCAGGAGATGATGTCTCACTTTCCTTTTGTCTCTTTTTCTCTAGTGAGTGCGGGCACCTATGACAATAACTTAAAAATGAAAAAAGGAGAGAGAGAAGGGGAAATAAAGGGGAAGTAGATAAATGAATGTGAAGCTTGTGAGTTTGGTTCTGACCTTGAAAAGTGAAAATAAAGATTTTGAGCAAAGTGGACTATCATTTACTGTAAGTAATAAAGTCACATCAATCTCATCATGGGAGTAGGAACCCAGGGTCCAGGGTCACCCATACGTACTAATTTGGATAGGATAAGCTTGGAGTCTATTTATAACTTCGACAGTATTTCATGGCTCCTTCTTTCCAAAGAAACACTCATGGTATTGTACGAGTTCTCTACCAAAAGCAGTTGGAAACACAAAGAGATCACCCAAGTATTGTTTTTCAAACCTGAATTTGTGATGGATAATTGGACAGAAATATTTGGTATTTAATAACCTTGAAACTTTGAAGTCAGAAAGACTTTCATGGCCCCAAGGCTACATGGTTTGATGGCGCAGGTTCGTAAATCCACCAAGAACCGATCTGGCCTTGGTAACTATATCCACCTTTGTAAAACGAAACCCACAGCGTGTACCGGTAATAGCTCGCAAGGTGGTTGCCTGTGGATGGCAGCCGAGGAGAGTTTGTGGAGTTGAACTGTTTGGAAAATGAGGAATCTCCATGCCTCTTTGTCTTTGTTCTTAGTGACTCACAGAATGCAAGAGTATTAGTAATGCTTTAATTATCCGTGGAATTGGACATCAGGAAATACCCAGGCATCGCTTTGTATAGAACGAAAGTTTACAAGTTATCACATATTTACTGTTCCTTTGAACGAATAAAAGCACACCAGGCAGGGCCTGCATTATTTTCTCTGGGACAATGGCAGGGAAGCCTCTTGATTTTCCAGGTCTTTTTTGACCTAGGGAACCCAGCCTGGGATCAGTTTCCTTGTAGATCTCAGCTCTTTACTTAGTCAACATCCACGTGGCCCGATATATCTCCAGATACCCCCCTTCCCTCACACCATCACAGACCTCTCCAGGGTGGGCTCCCCGCCCAGGTCCAAAGAGAAGCCAGTGAAAGTCACCTTTGTAAGGCTCCTCTGTAAAAGTAGTTTCCTATCCCAAAAGGATGTGCCCGGGCCACATCTGAGCGCTGTCATTCTGAAATGACACTGCAAGATGGATGTTGAATATTAAAAACATGCTTCCTCTGTTTCCAGGCCTGCTTTGTTTTTCTGATTTTTAAGACTTATCCTCCATCGCATCGGCACACAGAGTCCCCTTTGAACCTGTACTTTACTTAAGGAACGGGGAGACAGTGTTGTTTACCATTTTGCTTTCTGGACTCATCTGTCTGTAAGATACTTTATTTTTTTTAATTGGATTTTTTTACAAATATTTTTAACTTTAGATAGACTTTTTGTTTGGCCGTATTTCCCATGTGTGGGCTTAAACCGATGACCTCAAAAAGTCCATCTCAAGCTGAAGTCTGCAAGATGAAACACAGAATTTAACGTTCAGCACAAGAATGTTTGCATTCCTGTTAGCTTTTGCAAATGCAACAATTCTCATCCTCTTGGTTTGACTGCAAAGGTGCCTGGAAAGGGAAAAGAGTATGTGCCTCTCTGATAGGTGAACAGACCCAACCGCTTTGAAGGAACACGTGCGTGGCAATTGGGCACCAACCGTGGTGGGTGAACTGTCTGCTGGCATTAAATATTTTCGTGCAAACCTCAAATACGACAATGATTTTAGGACCTAATTATATTCTTGATTAAAAGATGGTTGCAAAAAGCCGAGGCAAAGTACTAAGTCGCTATGGGGTGCGCTGGGTTCTACAAACGCTTTCAGACCTGCTGAGAGCAATCAGTGGTTATGTAACAAGTTGCTTTCAAAAATTATTCCTTTTACAACTACCATCAGATCAAACACGTGAGCTCAGGTCACTAAACCGTTCTTGCAATTCAAAGAGAAGGAAATAGATTCGTTCTTCTTCGGGGTGGGGGGAGGACTTAGGCGAGACATCTGTACCAATCTTCCCGAATAAATAACTTAGGCAGGAAACACCGATCGGTGGGGGCTAAAGCATTCATGTTTGGTCCTCCGAGATACAATGTGAGGCTGTGCCTCACGGGCAGAGGTCTGGGTTTGGCTGGGCAGTGAGCAATTAACCCTAATGGTTCTTCCAAGCTCGCTCAGCGCTAAATCTCTCTCCTCCGCCCCCAACTTCTGTCTCTACCTCTCCGGTTCCCCCCACCCCTCCCCCTCCCCCAGCACCAGCTCTCTGTAGCCAAGGAAAGTTGGGGGCTCCTTGCTCACTCTTTGAGCCCAGAGTGCCCAGCTCTGGTATCGCTGGCCGAGCTCCTGAGCCCCCAGCGCCTGGGAGGGGACTGGCCTCTCAGCGAACCCAGGCCAGGGGGCCCCTAGCTCGCCAGTCAGTCCTGGTGGCCGGCCCGGTCGCCGAGGCCTAGCGCAAAGAGCTCGCGTCGTCGGCGTGGAAAGGCAACGCAGCTCCTTCTGGGGCGCAGTCCCCGCGCTCTGGGTCCCGGCTGGGGCTGCGCCGGGTTCCCAGGACTTTGACCGGGAAGAGCCGGCGACGCCGGAGCAAGGCCGCCTGCAGCAGGACCCCAGCGCCGGCCACCGAGCCCCAGCCCTGCGCCCGAGCGCCGCGCGGCGCCGGGAGAGAAGCAGCTGTCGGCAACAGCTGGGGGGCGGCGGCGCCGGGCGCCCCAGGTGCTGCCGCGGCCAATCGCAGGCGTCCGGCCCGCCCCCTCCCCAGCCAGGCGTCGACCCCGGCCCGCGGGGGAAGGGAGCGGAGAGGTGCCGAGCCGTCCTCTGCACTCGTCTTCCAGCTTCCGCGGCGGGAGGGACCGGCCCGAGCCACGCCGCGCGGAGTCCCCCGGCCCTGCCCGCCCGGCGCTGCGCCCCGCGCCGGGACGCCCTCGCCGCCCACCCTCCCCACGCCCTACCCAAGACGCCTGATCTCTAAGGAAGGGGATTCTACCTCTGCGCGCGCCCCTCCTTGGCTCCAGGCCACCCTCTCTTCTATTTTGACCTCCCCGCCGGGTGAGTGGAAACCGCTCGCACATTCTACAGACCCGGATCCTAACCCGGACGATCCGGAGAATCTGTGCGGTGACCGGCAGGGGGGGCGGGAGGAGAGAGCGAAGTCAAGTCTCCCGGGCTGTTGGCGACTTCGGAAGCCGCGCGCCCCGCGCCCTCGGCCTCCCGCGGCCGCTCGCCCCCGCCGCGCCGCCGCCCTCGCCCCCCGGCGCGCCCTCGGCCCCCGGCGGCCGCCAAAGGGTGCGGGAGACGCGGAGCCGGAGGCGGAGGCGCAGCCGCTGCCCCAGCCGCAGCCGCAGCCGGAGCCCGAGCCGCGGGGCGGGCGCGAAGATGCACACGACGCAGAAGGACACGACGTACACCAAGATCTTCGTCGGGGGGCTGCCCTACCACACCACCGACGCCAGCCTGCGCAAGTACTTCGAGGTCTTCGGCGAGATCGAGGAGGCGGTGGTCATCACCGACCGGCAGACCGGCAAGTCCCGGGGCTACGGATTTGTAAGTTGCACGGAGGGAGGCAGGGGACAAAGTGCGCTTGGTCCCGGGGGTCGCGGCAGGGCGTGAGCGGCTCGGCGTGACCGAGCGACGAGCCCCGCCGGCGTGAGCCGCGCTGCCCCTTCGCTCCCGGCTGAGCTTAAACTTTGCGCGCGGCGGAGCTGGGGACGGAGGGCCGGCGCCGGCCTCGCGGGGTTCCGAGGGGACCCTGCGCCGTGCGGGGCAGGGGTGGGGACACTGGGAGGCACAGCGCGCTGGGGTCGGGGTCGGAGGCCGGCGGGGAGGGGCCGCAGCCCCACACATTTGCACTCCCGGGTGGAGGCCGGTTGTGAAGCGCGCTGCTGTTTTGTAAAAATGCGTGTGTCTTCTGGTGTCCGGATGGAAGAGGGAGGGGACACCTTCTAAGATCTGGGGCTCTTCCCTTCATGCCCCCCGTTTTTCAAATTGCAAAGGTAGTTTAAAAAAAAAAAAAAAAAAGATGAACCTGTGGCTCTTTGCCAAACTGAACTGGAACAGTGTATTAAGCTTCCTGGATATTCAAACGTGCAGCTTCTCCTGCTGCCGAAGGGCAGTGAGCCCCGGAGGAGGACAATAACTGCTGTGCTTGGGGAGTGTTCGCCGGTGGTTAGAGCACGGGCTTGGACTTCCCTGAACGCACACAGTGCCTGTGAGGCTTAAGTGGGCACCGGGTGGGGTGGCCGGGCCAGTGGGGATCCAGAGGCGTTCTAAGAATCCAGATTTCCAAACCCCTGCTAGGCCCTGCTAGCACCCCCTAAGACTTCTGGGTGGAGATAGAGGGGTTCTTTCTTCCTTTTTTTTCCCTTTCTTTTATTTATTTATTTTTTAATAAATGGCATATCAAGGAGTAAGGTCCAGCCAAAAAAAAAAGGACAAGTTTGATCTCAGCTTTATGCTGCCTGACTTCTCCGGTGTGATCCTGTTTCCTTCAGGGGTTAACAGAGAGCTTTGTGTGTCTGTCTGTGTGTGTATGTTGCTAAGGTCACCATGGCTGACAGGGCTGCTGCGGAGAGGGCCTGCAAGGATCCCAACCCCATCATTGACGGCAGGAAGGCCAATGTGAATCTGGCATACTTAGGAGCAAAACCAAGGATCATGCAACCAGGTAGGAAATGCCTGTGGCCGGCCCCCCCTGCCCCAGAGCCCACCGCCTGTTTGTGACTAGGAGGACATTGGGCTCCCTGACTATCTGTTGATATACTTAGTCAACCTGAGCCACTGGCTGGTTATTTGACCAGGGCATTAAAGGTAAATGAGAGTTGTAAATACTCCTTTCAAGACTTGAAATGTACCTGTGTGCAAATATAGGTCTCAGGGCTCTGGAGGTTTGGACACACACAGGGTGAGGTTCCACTCATCTGTTCCGTCCACCACAAGCGTTTGTAGACTGCTCTCAGTTTCCAGTCTTTAGCCGTTTGTCGATAATTCACATGCGAATGTGTCAACTCCAGCTAGTATGCATCTCTCCTTGGTGTGGTCCCTCCTTTTGTCACCAGCTGCCCTGTGCTCCCAGCAGGAAATCTGACTTGAACACTGACCTAAGAGAAGCACAGGATGGGAAAGCTCTGACAAAAAAAAATCACAGAATATTAGCAACCAGAGAAAACAGAGTTTACCTACTCAGGGACCTTCATGGTACAGATGAAGAGGCTTACTCTTAGAGATGAAACTTGGTTACTCAAAGTCATAGAGCATTAGTTGCCAAAAGGGAGCAGCTCTTTGTCACTGTGAACGCGGGATCGTTTGGATTAGTTGTAACACCACCCTTTGTATGAGCACGAATAATTGCAAGTTAGTTGACTGTTGAGCAGATGTAATCTTCTCGTTGGGTAAGCAACTTTACTTGTTCGATTAAATCATGTGCTCTTCACTCTTAAGTCTTTCCATCTGAAATGTTGGAAAGAGTTTGACACTTCCCTCCAAATGGATTTCAAAGGAAATTAGGGACGAGGTTGTCAGGAAAGTGAGTTCCTCCTCCTCCCATATCCATGTGCTTTAAAAAATAGGTATTTGTCTAATGCATTGTGTACATGGCCTATCCAGAAAAGAAGGACAGTTCGTTTTTGTGAATTTTTAGTACCATCAACTCTAAGGCCCATAGTCTTCCAAAGCATTGTCCAGAGCATTCCAGAATGTTCCATGATCTTTTTATAGACCATGGCTCAGAATTGTAGGGATATTTGTGACATGTAACTTCATTGTCAAGTCCTTTTGTTCTCGGTTTCATTTCATGAGCATTTTTCCCCTGGCCTAATTTATTTTGTGTCTGTCAATTAAACTTTGCAGATGATTTTTTCTCAAGTTTTCACTTTTGTTCTGTTCAAGCCTTTGTTTTAGATCAATGATAGCATTTGTAAAAACAAACTTTAAAGTGTGTATGCATATGTAAGATATTTTCTCTTAAAGTATCAAAAAGATGGTTATCTTTTCTAAATTGTGATTGCATTTTCTATGTAAGAGTAAATAAATGCCTAACCACACACAGTGAGAGAATGTGGTATGTTTTGTTGTTAGGTTTTGCCTTTGGTGTTCAACAACTTCATCCGGCCCTTATACAAAGACCTTTTGGGTAAGTCAACTAGTCAGGCTTCCCAAGCTCCAATATGGCTATCATTTGTTAATCTGCCTCTTGGTTATACACAGACAAGATCACCGTATCACAGAATGTTCCTGGTTATACAGATTCATAATATGTTTGTGTATTTTTAATGCTGATACTATAAATATTTTTAGATGAGTCAAGTTAACTGACCAAGTATGCAGCCTCCCAACAGATTTTGAGCTTATGCTTAACAAAACAAAACAAACAAAACAAAAATACCAGGTATGACTTGTGTCTAAGACAGTTGTGCCCCATCACCATTTCTGCTGTTCGACTTGACTCAATTGTATTTATCTCTTTCTAACCTGACAGGGCTCGTATACAGTTAAGCTAACTGATCAGAAGGATACGATGCTAAAAGGTGGAATAGTTCTGTTTGGAATTAAACTCTGTAACCAGTAGACTCAGACACACAAACGCAGATGGTGATTAACGATGCATGGATGTTGGTGTTGTTGTTTTTTATTTTTCACAATAGTCAGTAGCCCTCCGTGTGCTGTACTTTATTCATTACAGTCATGAAGTGGTGTTGATAGCTAAACTGTGTGCTTTTTACTTAATTGAAAAGAGCTGTAGTGGAAGTGTTTTCTTTTCCTCTGGGAAGGGGCTCTTTGCGTTTGGGTTTTGGTGGTGGTGTTGAGGCGTGTTGACATTTGACTTGGCCATGGGAAGCAAAGGGCCTTTTTTTTTCTTGCTTTTAAGCTGTAGCCTGTGACTCCCATTTAACCATCTCTTTGTAGTGAGTGCTAAATGGTGTGATTTCTCTCTGTCAGACTACAGATCCATTGCTTGCATGTCCTAAGTTTCTGTTTTATGGGGCGTTCTCTGGGAACGGGGTTCTTTCTTTTGCAACCTGTATCTCCTTTTAGGCCTTCTCGTTTAAAGGTTAGACAGCTGTTCTTCAGAGCTCATTAACAGTAGCCAGTTGTTTGTTTTTTTTTTGTTTTTTTTTTTGTTTTTTTTTTTTTTTTTGAGTCATGTAACACTGTCACCTCCTGGACTTAATGCAAGGGAACAGGCTGCTCATACTTACGTTAACTCTGGGTCCTGGGATGACTGACTTTCCAGTTCTGAGGGCCCCCTGTCCCTTCCATTTGGACATGATAAAAGTGGAAGACCACCTACTGCCTAATTTGTCCTGGACAATCAAGTCTCTCTTGGCTGTATCTGTCTGGTCGACACTTCTGTAATGAATGCCAGAGCTTTAAAACTTCCTTTCAGATGTTCTAGTTGCTCAAGAGTGTTTATCCTTGGCAAAAGTTTCTCCTCTGGCTTAGGACGTAAACATATATAACCTGAAAGAATGGAATCTGCCCACATAGATAGGTGTCTACCACATGTGTCTCCAAGAACAGACTGAGGAAAAGTAACAGTAATTTGACTTCGGGAAGTCAAGTGATGTTTTCCGTGACTACCTTCTTAGAATCTTCGCTGTACTGTGTCGGCACCTCACTCTTACTGCCAACTCCTGCTTATCTTCTCTGTGGAAGAGTCTTCTGTGCTGTGTGATTACAAAGGGCCTTCCCTATGTCCATAGCTATTTATCAAAGCTCCATCTAAGTCAGTGCAGATACTGATGACAAAGCTGGATTTGATGGGTCCACCATTTCTGCAGAGACTTCTTTGGTCTGGGGGTTCTGGTTTAGGTGGGCTCAGGGAGAACAGCCAGCCATCGAAGTGGTGGTGAGCTTAACCATGATTTCACACTCATCATCTTGAAACCGTTCTAAACAGTTATAAAAACTCAATCAACAGGTAGCATCCTATGTTTATTTTTTTCACTATGCTCGTGGCAATGCAAAATAGGAAAACTGCACATTGGTGTGGGGGGCAAAAATAATACCCACGAACCAATCAGAAATTGCTCATTTCTGAATTTCTTGGTATTGTTTCAAGTACAAAGGAATTTAGAGGAACAGAAGAATAGATGGGTTGGAGGAGGTGTGCAAGGCTATGCGTGGGGAGGCAGACTTGAACGACTAGATGCAAGGTTCTTAGAGAAGTGGGAGACTTGCAACATCTAGAAGGTGCAGGGTGCAGTAGGCAAAGGCAGAGAGGAGGAAAAACTTAGTGTAGAGAGGTAGCAGATTGTTTATGGAAGGTCTTGAGAATGAGGTATGAACATTCTTGCAGTCTATGCAGGTCCTGAAAAACGAAAAAGTAGCACAAGCAAACGAGAACCATGAGAGTAAAATGTATCCCACGAAAACTTTAAATGATGTGCATTTTGATAGCACCCTTTTGTTTTGCATCTCATGCAATATCAACTGTCTTTGTAAAGGATGGTGATTATTCCCATGTCCATAAATTGTTTGAACTTGAGATTCTTGCCAGAAATAAATGGCATTCCAGGCGAACCAGGCTAGCTTTCTCTTCTTTTTTGAGGGACTCGCAACACTGCTTTAATTCCCAGAGTCTGTACCTAACAAATCACACCTGGTTATCCTCAATTCTATTTGTGTGCCACATGTTCTTATTTTAAGCCTGGAAAGAAGCTTGAGAATTTTTCATTTTACTTGGCTTGATTGACATTGTAGTAACTGAACTTTTTTTTTTTTTTTTTAAATGTGGCCTTACGTGCCCCATTCAACCCCTCACTCCAGGTTATTCTAGGCCTGGAAAGACAAAATGTTGGCCTGAAAGAATTTCTGATAATACAAAGTAAACAGATGTGAAGAAACTATAGATTTGCTGAATAATATCTTATAAATACTTTATGTTTGAAAGAAGCATTTTTTCATTGCAATCTAGAAGCGGAAAGATTACAGGTCTGTGAGTGGAAATTTCTGGACTAGTTATCTCAGGTTGACCATTCACTGTAGATTAGTAATTGTCTTAAGTTTTTGCTAATTATGGTCACGTCGTGCTGAGTCTTTGTACTGAGCACTAAGGTGGGGGATGGGAAAGGATCATAACTAACATTACCCACACACCTGCTATCTGCATGGTACTGATAAGGGATTTATATAAATTATATAATTCTCATAGTTCAAATCAGATGGTGGAATGGTTAATGTCCTTTATATGAGTTAAAAAAAACTGATACATAATTAATTTCCCTCTGGTCACAAAACTGATCAATGTTAGACTCTGATTCTAGGTTCAGAATCAGGGTCTACCTGACCTCAAAACTGTGTATCTTTCCTCTGTGACAAGCCATGGTCAAAAAAGACATAGCTCCATTCTCTCTCATAAGAAAGCTGATAGGCAAAGCCCTGGGAAGGAGAAGATAGCAGGATGGCAAGATTCCAGAAGTCTTCATGAGGAAGTAGACGATGACCTAGATTTTAAAGGACGATGGAGGAGGGGGTCTCTTCTATTGACCACCTACTACAGGCACCATCGTAGGCTGCTCCCGTAGATTATTTTATTCGATGCACGGTAACTCAGGGTTGAGAATATTAGTCCATTTCACATATGAAAAATGCGAGACTAAAAGGTAAAGCAAAGTTCTGAAGGCCGCACATGGAGCGAGTGTTAGGGGTGATGGGGTTTGGATTCCATTGGGCAGGTAGACAGATGGAATGAGGATTGGCCTCCCTGGGTGACAGATGAATGGCAGGAGCAAAGGCAAGATGCTAGAATCGTCCAGGAAGACTTAAGAGAGCCCAGTCACCCTGAGTTCAAGGAAAGGTAGAAGTACTTGGAAGGTATTTTGGGACCAGAAGCACCACAGGCACGGAAGAGATTTGCCTTAGTTTAGTGTAATTAGGACCAAGGCCTACTTAGAGCAAGTGAATGAGCTGAAGACTGTGTCAGTAGCTTGGGCAGTAAACTGGAAGAAAAACTGTGAGGATGTTGCTTCGAAAGTCACAGAGAAGGCCAGCGGGTGGCATGGAGGTTAGGGCAGCTGGGTCCCACATGGCCAACTGTGCAGTTTAAGTCCAGAGTCTGAACCCAGCCTGGCTTGAAAATCACACTGGGCTCATGTGCATGTGTGCATGCCCAAAATCCCCAGAGAAGAATGGGCAAGAAGGGATTGCAGCACAGCCATCCCCTCTAGGGGGGTGATTTCTTACTGTCCCTGCCTGTCCCTGCCTCTCTCTGTCTCTCATCTGGCAAGTGCACACACCCTATAACAAAACGAAGATTAAGAAAAGTCACCAAGAGAGGGCTGGCCCCAGAGCCTGGAAGTTAAAGGAGCCAGATCCCACATGGCTGACCATGGTTAATATCCCCACGGGATGGAGAAATCGGAGAAGACGGGGTTGTGGTGTGGCCATGCCTTGTTGAGGAGTGCTCCCCCCCCCCCCCCGTATGTCTGTCAAACGTACCCTCCCTCTGACAATTATAAAGAAATTAAAATAACAAAAAAAAAAAAAGTCACAGAGAGATGTCACCTGAAAAGGTGGGAAGAAAAGTAGAGTCTCATCAATTTTCTTTGAAAAGGGCCAAAAGTACCTGCTTGGCTCTGTGCTTTGTCACTGTAGGCACGCACATGCCCGGGAGTGTCCTAGGCAGGGGACGCTGGGAGACAGGGTCTCACATCACCTCGGGCTCCTTAGAGTAGGAGGACTAGGATGCAGGAGTCCTTCAGATGTACCCCCTTCCCGTTAGTCCGATTTGCCTTCCTTCCCAAACCAAGACTCTTTAGACTCCCATGGTCATCTGCGGTCTCCTTTCCCTAAGCCTTAAAGGGCTGCAGGTCTTCATTTGCCTTCCAGAGGACTTCCCAGTCCTTGCCAGACTTCCTGTAGGAATCTGCTATTCCAGGGAATGTTATGTGGCCTCTCACTGTTGGGTATTACCAGTCAGAACTATTGCTTACTGTAAAGCAAACGCAGAGACGGAGTCCGAAGCAATACTGCCTGTCTTACATTTCAATGCATTCTTCACACACACACACACACACACACACACACACACACAAGGCTGTCCTTTCTAAGATAAACTTATTTCCAGTTAATACTTCTATTCAAAGATAGGCACTTAGCAACCACCATGTTGTTCTTGAAGCTTTGGGAGCACCAGGGGTTAACGTTTCAGTATCAGTGAGATTCATCCCGGCTGGCCTTTGCTGCTGATAGAGGTTGTACTTTGGCCTTATAAAGACATTTTACCCGCTGGAAACCCTTGTCGCATGACAGGATCAAAAATAGCCCAGCTGCAGCCCCTGCTGTCCATCACCACATGCACACTGGCAGGAAAGTAGCTGTGCCGGCTGTGTCTGCACGCTGTGGACGGGGCGGCCTCCAGGGACCACATTTCAGAAAGCCACACCTGTCGCTGTGGGGGAGCTGGTCACCTGACGTGCAGCAGCGCACCGAGAGTGTGCCTGGCCACGCAGCTGCTCTCCAACATGCAGGTTGGAACGCCTCCAAGTGTCCTCAGACACACTTGGTGATGTCGTTTCTCCTGGCGCTGGGCAAGATCTATGAGTCTGGTAAAATTTTGTGTATTTTTATCATTAGGGTCAAAGTTCATCACTCTCTGATAAATTCATCTTTTCCATGGATGTTCGTTAAGAAGTGCTTTCAGTAAAAAAAGAGAAGACAACGCAAAGTCCATGTCTTTGAAAACTCTTAAATATGAAGTTTTGAGTTCTTCCAAATTTGAAGATTGCTCCTTGCGATGACACTTCTTACAAGGTGGCCTTGCCCATGGTAGCATTCGGTGTCATTATTGTTAGAATATAGGAGGTGACAATGGAGCCTATCTTAAAGAAAAATAAATACAAGTTCTATATGCATGGTAGTGCTTTAAAAGGCCAGTAATGAATCACAAGAGAGAGAGTTGAAATGCATGGGATTAAAAAAATATATCTCTTGTGATTTTTTTTTTTAAACAAATGAACTCTTTGGTATAGTCATTGGTGTCTGTCTTGTATGCGATCTGTGAATGTATTCTTTTCAAAGGCATTTAATTTTGTTTTACTTGCTTGAACTTTTGCAGGACATTACAAAAATCAGATGCTGGATTTGTACAGGGTATAAAGGGACAGGGACGTTGTATAACAGACATGCTCATAAATTTGTTTTGGTTGATTTGGAGGATAAATCGAGAGTTAGTCAAAGCGTACCAAACTGTTTCCTTATGATGCAAACGTTCTAAGTGCTATTGATTTGCGAAATATGTCGTTGTATTTCCCTGTCCCTGTCTTTTCCATCAACATTGTCTTCCCCAAACTCCTTCTGTCTGTCTTGCATAGAGATAAACAAGCTGCCTGACCCTCAGTGGCCTGATAGTCAAACAGGTTTGGTTGACCTTTGTGTCCTTATGAATTTGACAGAAAAAAAAAAGAGAGAGGGGAGGAAAAGAGTGTGTTGCGCATCTCTTTGGGAATCACTGCCCTGAACGTTGAGAGTGTTTTTGTAGCTTCCCACACAACCTCTTGTGGCAGAGTGAGCTGCACTACCTCCGTTTGAGAAGTGTGATTCTGCTGTGTTGACCACACTTGTGAACTTTTAAACTTTTTTTTTTTAATTTTGTCGCCTGCTTCTTTTTTTTTTTTTTAATGATTACTTTTAATGAGGGTGACTGAGGTTGCAGAGAGATTAATGTGTGCTGAGTCTGCATAGCCATTTCCAGTAGGGTTGCCACGATAAACGTGTGGATTTGGTTGAACTTGATGTTAGTGTGGATACTGGGCCGGCACCCCCCCCAGAACTGAAAATCACAGGTGACCTCTCCAGTCCTGGCATCACAGCTAAGGATGCTTTTCTATTGGCCAGACATTCTTCTTTTATGAATTCCTAACAAAATTTCCCAAAGCCTTGATCCACCAAGTATTTGTGAAGTATCTCTTCCGTGCACGGCCCTCATGAACGGTCACTGATTTTCCAAACGTTGCATAAACAATATTTAATGGCTCTACATAGTCACGCATGAAAATTCTCGCAGGGACAACGTCACCCTATTTGGGGGGTTGAATTCTTTTGGGGGCACCGCATGACTTTGGCTACCGCCAGAGGCCGTTCCACAGAACACTAGCGAGTGGATATTGTGGCAACCCTATGCTTGTAATAACCACTAAATTTGAGTTTGCCTTACCTCTGAGCCACCACGCGACACCTCACCTCGGCGGCGACTGCCACCTGACTTGGCTTTCCGTTTCTCAACAGGATCCCTGCGCACTATGTCTACCCGCAGGCCTTCGTGCAGCCGGGCGTGGTCATCCCACACGTGCAGCCCACGGCCGCGGCGGCGTCCACCACCCCGTACATCGACTACACCGGAGCGGCCTACGCGCAGTACTCCGCCGCCGCCGCCGCAGCCGCCGCCGCCGCCGCCTACGACCAGTACCCGTACGCGGCCTCCCCGGCGGCTGCAGGCTACGTGACCGCGGGCGGCTACGGCTACGCCGTCCAGCAGCCCATCACCGCCGCCGCCCCCGGGACGGCCGCCGCCGCCGCCGCAGCCGCCGCGGCCGCCGCAGCCTTTGGCCAGTACCAGCCCCAGCAGCTGCAGACCGACCGAATGCAATAGGCCAGCCACCCGAGCAAAATGGAGTTGTTTTCTCTTTCCCGCCCAATTTCCCAATGTTAGTAGCTAATTCGAGAGTTAACATGGACTTAACAGCTTTAAAAACAAACAGAAAAAAAGCGATGCTATTGTGAAGCAGAATTTTTAGTGTGTGTGTGTGTATATGTGTGTGTGTGTGTATATGTATATAAACACACATATATACATACATACATACATACATATATATAGACTTCAGGTAGTGTTGTAGATGACAGGTGAGAGTGAGGGGCCTGGGCAGTCTTGGAACTCAATCCCAAAGAGCCTGGGGTGAAGAAAAGACTGCTCCCAAACGTTGGCAGGAGTAACAGTGGAACTTCACTTTTGTAATGGGGATCTTTATTTTTGCTCTTTTATAGTATCAGGGAAGCAAACTGCCTTTTACAAGTTAGAAAATGCTCTTTGAATCTAGTTGAACCAGGGAATACAGAGCGAGCAATGTGCAGCTCAAATGACACTTAGGAGCACACGGGGCGTAACAAACGCAGTGGTGGCAAGGCCGGCGGTCATTGGGGCAGCCACCATGGCCTACGGGAACTGTTTTCCAGGAAGAAGGTAGTGATCTTCCTATCTCAAAAATGGGCACCGAACAATCAGTGTAGGAGCGTGGCAGTGGGTATGTGGTGGACAGGCACCAAAGCGATTTTCTCCATCTGTCCTGTGGCCCAGTGGGACTGCGGAACAAGTGATGTGGGGTTAACGGGTGCAGCAGCTGTACAGACAATCTCTCACACACAGTTCTGGAAAGAACACATCACTTGTGCTTGTTTGATGAGCTTGTCACATTCTAATCCCTCTCCCCATCCTGTTTCAATTTTGGGAAACTTGTATCTGCTGATGTCAGCAATTCTGATTCTGAAATAGGATCAGGCTTTTACTACAACAGCCTTGTCTTTCTATTTATTGTGTCGACTCGTGGCTTACGAATACAGGCAGGCAAAGTTTGCAGACGCTAAACCCTTAAGAACTGTCTTAAGGACATTTATTTTTTTTTTTCCCCTTTTGAAATAATTTTACACTTTTTAGTATCTATTTCAGAGTCATATTTAAAACTATTTATTAGTGACTGCAGTACATGGGACAACGAGGTTGCTGAGATGACAATTCTTCAAAGGTTAAATGAGAACGTGGTTTATACTGTGCCTTAATAGTAATGCTATTTAAGATATTTATTTTTAAGTTTTACTATGCTGCACTCTAAAGAAAGGAACTTTAGATGTGACACTGTAAAATTATGTATTCATCTCATGGCATAAATTATTTAGTAGGTCTAGATGTAGCATATTAAATATTAACCTATTCAACTGAAGATGTTGACTTGGATTTATTTAAATTCATATGTGCACTGTATAAGAGAGTACTCTTACATTAACACATTTTAGTTTATTTTAGTGTTTAGGTTTTTTTTTTTTTTTTTAAGTAAGATATATTGCTGGATTCATGCTTCCTTCTCTGAGTTTTGCTTGTGTAGATCTCATTTATCAGGAATCCATTAGTTCAAAACTATCCCTGCGTAGTTCATGTCATTTTAAAATGCTGCTTTACATTTTTCTTCTGAAACTACAATACTTGCAATTTTTATTCTTGAGCTAAATTGAATACTATTTTACACTGTATTGGATTTTTATACTTGAACAATTTCATACAAGGGAAGACAGGTTAGCATTTTTATGGACTTTCTCTATTATCACTGGATTTAAGTATTCCCCCTCCTAGACAGTGTTATGTAATGTAGACATGACTCTCCTGTGCGGATTATTTATTCATCGTGTATATTGCTTTATAAGATTTCAGATCTTCTAATCTATTCACTTGTATTAAATATAATTTTTAAAAACGTCTGTTGCCTTGTTTCTAATTCTCTAGTAAAGGCCAGGGGCTTCTCCTTCTAACTAGAATCAATAGGTGTGATCACAGGGAACATTTGTGTAAGTGGAAATCTCTTTCAATGTCCTGTTGATGTCTCTTTGAAGTGAATTTCACCTGGTGTCTGCCTTACATGGACAAATGACACAGGTCACTGCCCAATGATAAACCCTGAAGGACGGTTCACATCACTGAAAACTGGTTAGGGACCAGCAGTTGGCGTAATGGCTATGTCGCTGGACTCCCATGTAGTCGATTGCCGTTCGAGTCCCAGACCCAGTGGCTCAAACTCACACCAGGTGTGTGTGTGGGCGTGCCCAAGATCCTGAGAGGAGAATGGAGGAGAAGGGATTGTGGCATAGCCATCCGCCTTGGGGGTGAGGGGTGATTTCTCGCTTTTTGTCTCTCTGTCTCTGTCTTTCTAGCGAGCACATGTGCCCTATGGCAAAAACCTCTCAAAAAAAAAAGAAAGAAAGAAAAAGAAAGTAGTGTGTGAAAGTAGTAGGTTGGAGAGAACCATCCAAACTGGACCAGCATAAAGGGACTGGAGTCAGGTAAACTAAGGTTTGGGCCTAGACTCTCTCAATTTTCTAGCAATGTAAGTGAGAAAACTGTATTTTTTGATGTGTGTGTGTGTGTGTGTGTGTGAAGTTTCTATGGACTTTGACCTATCGTCTTGGGACAATACCTGTCTGACATGGTTATTTAAATATTAAGTCAAGGCAGCCAGCAGGTGGTGTGATTAAGGTGTTGAACTCCCACATGATCCACCATGGTTCGAATTCTGGACCTGGCAGCTTGAAAATCACACCAGGTGTGTGTGCATGTGTGCCCAAAAGTCCCAGGAGGAGAATGGAGGAGAAGGGACTGTGGCATGGCCATTCCCCCTGGGGGGTGATTTCCCACTTTTCTTCTCACTGATTCTTTTATTCTCTAGCAAGCATACCCACCCTATGGGGGGGGGAAAAAAAAAAAAAAAAAAAACACTAAAATAACTAAGTAAATATTAAATCAAGTAAAATATAATATATGAATTACTTGCCACACAGCCAAATAGTAAGTAAATGTGTAGTAAATATGTAGTAGCAGTTGTAATGTTCTACAGTGATAATTAACCAAGGAGAAAGCCACCCACTGGAATGGTTTATTTTTTAAAGTCTGTCCCCAATGATGTGATAACAGCTAATAAGGTATGTGTTAGGACATCAAATGAACATCCACCATAGTGGTTGTCTTAAAATGTGTTCCGTTATAAAATAGATAGCTGATCAAATAGATTGTGAATCTATTAATAACAGAACACATACAAATGTTAGGACCAATGTAAATCTTTTATAGACCTCCATTCATTTTCTTTTTTCTTTTTTTTAAAGAATTATTTATTTAATTTTTTATTTGTTCATCCACTTATTATTTTAATTTGACCAAAGAGAGACAGAGAGAGCGAGAGGGAGGAAGTGAGAAAGCAAGCCACCAGGTCCAGGACTTGAACCGTGGTCAGCCATGTGGGAATGTCCAGCGCCTTAACCACCACGCCACCTGCTGGTCCCCCTTTATTCATTTTCAATAATCATAAGCAACAGAAGGCTGAGATAACAGATTCCATGGCACACCTTCTACTTTATCATCTTATTTAGAGCCTTCGCAAACGCAAAACTTTAATTGCCTTTAATTTTCCAAGGAGAAATAAATACCAGCTTATCCCGAGAGAGATGACTGCACCCCCAAGGTATTACCTCGGATCAGTAAAACAATTTCTAAACTTAATTCAATCAATATGTCCATGGTTATTTCATTCCAGAAGACACACTTTAAGTTTTCAGATTTATGAAAGGTCACTTTCATCCTCAGTGAGCTATCTTTCCACAGCTGAACTTTAAAATGAAGCAGTATTTGATTTATTGATCAAAAATAGGTCAGACAGTTCTGGGAAAAGCTTGTCAAAAATAGCTATACTCAAGAAGCCAGAAGTTACCTACCCCTGAAGGTACCTTCTTGGGATTATTTACTGATGGATGGTAATACCAATATGAGCAGATAAGAAAGAGGACAAGATTTTTACTCTATAATGATAAAGCATAAATGTCTAAAAAAAATTGAATATAACTTAATATGATGAAAAAGAGTAGCCATGGAATAAAGGGTACCTTGGTCAGGCAAATTACTCGTATTTATACAGATAGAGAAAGTAGTGGGCCGAAACCCAAAGTGCTGGGTGCGTCCTGGTTTCATTACCTACCAGTACAGTGATCTTAAACCCCTCTGAGCTGGCAAAATGTGAGCCACGTCAGGTAAACCGAGGGGTGGAGCTAGATCCTGCCACTTTCCAGCCGCATAGTTCTTTCTCCTTCTCACATTGTACAGATGAGATGAATTTGTTGATACAAGAACATTTGGGAAATTCTAAATAAAGCCCTTGGCTAACAGAAATGATTATACTGAGAGACTAAGACAATATTAATTTGGTAACATCTCAATTGTCTCATTGAATGATCCTCCCAAAAAAGGACAAAATTGTATGTCATAATGTTATCTTATTCTGTCCCAAACGAGTAACAGCTAAGCTTGCTCTAAGACAAAAACAGCACCAAAATAAATAAATAAATAACATTGAAAGAGCAAGAGATTACCCAGATAGCAGAACGAGGTAGACGAGAAGATTATGGAATACATTCCTCACAAGGGAACTATATTTAGTTCTCTCCTCACTCTTGTCAAATATTGTTCTTAATTCTCTCTAAAGCTTGAAAGCATTCATTAAGATGACAGCCTGAGGTTTGAAGGGGCAGAGGTGAAGAAGAACCAAGAAAATAAATAAATGCATAAATTTGTGCTTACTTTTGTCCTCTCTTCTCCTTCAGGAGTTCCAGGCTGTTTCCATGGAAATCCCAACTTTGTTTTGCTTAACCACTTTGTACAGAAGAGGTTTCATTTTGGGTATTTGTTCCGAGTTGAATTTTAGAAGTTCAGTCATGAGTTTAACTAGATCATTTACATTTCAAGCTTTCAAGTCTCAACTGTAAATCCAAATAAGGAAGAATTAGACAATGCATGTATAAACCCTTTCAAATTTTTAGGTTAAAAAACAACGATATAGTGGCCCAACAATGATGCAATGGTAACATGCAATGCTCCGTGAGGCTGATCCACATGGGAAGGTTCTGAGTTCACATCCGGAGACTTCCCTACCTATACCAGACAGACACATGCCCTGACGAAGGCGTGGCATGGATCACTGCATCAAAACCCTGTTGGTGGTTCTCTCTGCCTGGTTCATGGAATAAACACACACTTATAGCTTTAGTTCTGTCTTACTGCATAGTATTTGGTCCTTCAGGATTGACTTCTTCAGAGAGCAAGCATACAAAGATCCCCTTCTCCCCAGCTACTTGTTTTCTGGTAGATAGATACCATTGCTTTTTTATATCCAAGATTCTACCACTCAGCTATTAATATATTTTAAGTGAGTTGGAGGGTACACAGTATTTTCCATTCCGCCACTGTTAGAGGTAATTCCAATTACATTATGACATGGATTGAGTACAAATCGTTATCTCTTTTCATTTAATAGCATGGATAATGTGTTCATAAAAGGCAAATATCTGAAACTGACTTCCAAAATGAGTTTTAAATACAAAAACACAGTTTTGCCAGTAGAAAATTCCATTTTAGCTCTATTTTTAAACAATCTCTATCTGACTGTCCCAAACAGGGGTAAACTTGTTTACTTTTTAAATTGATTCTTGGCTCTGCCACCTGTCCTGCAGGTGCCTCAGTTGAGGCAGAGGAAAAATGGTGGATACTTTTTGGAGAGCCAGGATATGCGTTCTCTAGTCTGCATTTGCTTTGGTGCATTTGGAAATTTAAGGAAAAGTGGATGTGAAAAAGATGTAGAAGAAATTGAGGCAGCTAACTTCAAAAGTATCTCCTGAAAAGAGGTGAAAGATGATGAAACAGAGAAGCAGGCGCCATGTGGGCTATATGGTGTGAGGCAAGGGCTTCTGCTAAGGGATCAGGCTGAAGAAGAGGAGGTTGATCATTTGCTGAGTGGCAGGAGGTATTTGCTGAGTGGTATCTATCTTCCAGAAAACAAGTATTGATGATGAGGAGTAGGGAGACCACTTAAAGGACAGTAATAAAACATGTGGTTTACTCTTGTTTTCTAATTAAAGAAAAGGCATTTAGGATAGCAAAAGAGTTGTTTTCTTTCTAACCAACAAATGAAATAGAATCTATTTATGTAATTGTATCTATTTATAGGACACAGTGTGTTATCTGATACATATATATGAGGGGACTTCAGAAAGGTTATGGAAAAGGAATTAAAGTATGTGTCCATTTTGGTGCAAAAAAAATTTAAATCCATACACAGCGTTTTCACAATACACATTTTCATGAACTTTTTGAAGACTCTATGTACATTGTGGGTGATCCTACAAGCTAATTACCATACCCATCATGTTACCTACTTATCATTTCTTTGTGGTGAGAACACTTAAAATCCACTCTTTTAGCAATTGAGAAATATGCCATATGTTATCAACTATAGTCACTGCGCTATGCAGCAGATCACAAGAACGTGTTCCTCCTGCCTAACTGAAAACTTTGTGCCCTTTGATCAGTTTTTCTCCCTTCTCCATCCAGTCTCTGGGACACTCATTCTACTCTCTCCTTCAGTGAATTCAGCTTTTTTAGATTCCACCTATAAGAGAAGTGAGATCATGCGGTGTTCATTTCTATGCCTGGCTTATTCTACTTTGCATAATGGCCTCTAGACTCATCTATGTTGTCACCAATAACAGAATTTCATTCTTTTTAAAGGCTGAATAGGGGCCAACTGGTGGTGTGGCTGTTAAGGCAGCTGGATTCTACATGGCTGACTGCAGTTCGTGTGGGACCTGGTCACTTGAAAACCACATCAGTCGTGTGTGTGTGTGTGTCTCCCCGTCCAGAATCCCAAAAGGAGAATGAGGAGAAAGAACTGTGGCATGGCCATTCCCCCCGGGAGTGATTTCTTACTTTCCCCCTTTCCCTTTCTTTCTCTTCAGCATGTGCACATGCCCTCTGGCAGAAAGAAAGAAAGAAAGAAAGAAAGAAAGAAAGAAAGAAAGAAAGAAAGAGAGAGAGAGAGAGAGGAGGGAGGGAGGGAGGGAGGGAGGGAGGGAGGGAGGGAGGGAGGGAGGGAGGGAGGGAGGGAGGGAGGGAGGCGGGCCAGAATAGTATTCTATTGTGTATATGTACCACATTTAAAAAAAAAAAAAAACACCAGTGGGGGCCATCAGTTTGTCATGGTGCTGGACTCCCATGTGGCTGACTGCTATTCAAGTTCCAGATTCAGTGGCTTCAAAGTCACGCCACGTGTGTGTGCATGGGTGTCTAGTATCCCAAGAGGAGAATGGAAGAGAAGGGATTGCGATGTGGCCATCACCCCTGGGGGAATTTCTCACTTTCCCTCTCTCTGACTCTCTCTGGCAAGCACATGCACCCTATGGCAAAGAAAACAAAACAAAGCAATCCATCCATGAGCACAGGAGTTATTCCCTACCTTGGTGAGCCTATTGTGAATAATGCTGCAGTGAACATAGGCATGCAGGCAGCCCTTCGCCATACTAATTTCAATTCCCTTGGCAATATACCCAGAGTGGGATTGCTGGATCATATGGTAATTCTATTTTTACTCAACAGCTGAGTTCTTGGACCATGTTTGCAAAGGAAGGCTCAGACATTTTTTTAAAATGAAGTATATTCCTTTAACTGAAAACTTTTAGAAACAGACAGTCATGACTGTGACCACTAGCACACTGACAAAGAACTTGGTCAAGGGAACTTGAGCCTCCAGGAACAGGGAACTTGGGCAATTCTTTTATCTGTTATCACTTCTCATTTTAAGCAGACAAGCAAATGAGTCCTGTGATAGAGGGATTAGAGAAAAGGTAAGCCCCTCACCACCCAGTATACTTTGACTCAATGTATTGAAAAGTCACCTGTAGCCCATATTAAAATAAAACTAACCAACCAAAGAACCCTTCTCATACAAATTTCCACACTGTGTCTCCTCCATTAGTAATGCTTTCAGACATTCCATATGCTCTGTCATCTACAACATTCAGCAATGTGCTTGGCGTAAACCAAAACCCAGAGGAGCAAGAGTGGAACTAGGCAAATGTGCAGTTAAAGAAAGTGTCTTAAGTAGGAGGTCTTAGAGGGGATTGTAGGTATAAAACCTTACCTGGCAGATCCTTTGGCTTGAGCTCTCTCTGCAGCTCTTGCTTTCATTTTTAGAGTAATTCCACATCAGAAATCTATATTGGTGAAGGGATAATGATTGTAGCCAGCACCAAGTTGAACAGTCTTTGGTACATTGTCTACTCCTTTACTTTAAATGTCTAAATTTTTGGCTACCATTAACTGAACATCCCATCTGTGGCAGACACTGGATACGTTATTAAAATCCTCACAACGTCACAGCAGGCTTGCTATTATCACCTTTATTTTACAGAGAAGGTAATGTAATTTGCCCAAAGTCACATCTCAATCAAGGTGGTAGAATCATGAGTTGAAACCCACATTTGCCTAACACCAAAGATTAATTGCCACTAGATTATTTAAGCAATCTTTTTCTATGTCACTAGAAATTATCTCAAAAATTCTAAAGAAAGTCTAATGAACATACTTTCAGTTCCAGGATTGAAACCAAATCTAAAGACCCCCAGGAAAAGGTAAACATGATAGAACTTCAAAAAGTTCGTGGAGAGGGGCCAGCAGGTGGCTTGGTGGTTAAGGCACTGGACTCTCATAAATCTGACCATAGTTTGAGTCCCAGACCTGATGGCTTGCTTTCTCACTTTCCTTCTCACTCTCTTTCTCTCTCTCTCTGGTGAGCACATGTGCCCTACAGCAAATTTAAAATAATAATAAATAAATAAATATTTTTTTAAAAAAAGCTTGTGAAGAAATAGAATTAAAATAAGTTTATTTTGGTGCCCTGTCCCCCCGACACGCAATGAAATATATGCAGTTTTTCCATAATACACATTTTCCATGAATATTTTTAAGACCTTTGTACATGATTAAAGGCCTTAATAAAAATTGCCTCTCATTATATATCTCACCACACTCTTTTTTTTTACTTCATTTTTCTTGGCAACTTCTGTTTAGTCATAGAAATAAGGATTATAATGACTACTTAAGTCATCTTGACCTTAATCCACTTGTACTTTTGTGAGGAAACTATTATACTAATG
Organism: Tupaia tana; assembly: GCA_026018925.1. Taxonomy (NCBI): domain Eukaryota; kingdom Metazoa; phylum Chordata; class Mammalia; order Scandentia; family Tupaiidae; genus Tupaia; species Tupaia tana. The sequence goes on along the minus strand of JAKSZU010000024.1, from coordinate 18,920,162 downwards.
CTATGATTTACTATGATAAATGAGAAAACTGAACAAGAGTGTGTCTCCGTTTATGTAAAAGAATGTCACGTAGCTCTACCCTTTGATGGACCATGCCAGTTTTAATAATAATAACATGGAATTTAAATGCAGAATGTAGTTACTGAAGGTGTGTGATTCAAATCATCTACCATTAGTAGCTTGACTGTCTCAGTTGAAATTGAGAGGAGATTAAGGAGAAAAGGAGACTTGGAGAAGTCATCCCAATACCTATCTGGGAATGACTGAGAGACAGACACAGTATCTTGGAGAGATTTGGGAAGTGAAATGACTCGGTAAGACGACGCGCCGTGCGTGTCCTGTAAGTGCACGTGTTCAGTGTCTTTATGTCTCGGGCACACCAGGAGTCTTGGTAATCCACGCTTCCTAACAGCTGCATTTCTTACCATCTTTGGCATATTTCTTTAGCATGCACAAAGCCTCTTATCTTCCCACCGGTCTCTCTCAGACCGCTGTCCCTTTCAGCTGTTTAGAGGCCACGTCCCTTAAATCTCCCAGCTGTCTTTCTTACCTCTCAGCCCTCGCTTCCTTTATCTGTATTTTTTTTTTAATCTTTCTCCAGCTGCCCCTTTTGGCACAGTGGTTGTCTCTCGGTTCTCTCAGAATGAGACATTTCAGCACGGGGATGCGGGGAAGGAATAGAACTGTGATAACAAAGCATTTTCAAAATTTGCCTTGAAACTATCAAGAAAAAATTTCATCTCAGCTTTCGTACAACCTGTGCTCCATAAATCAACTCATGAATTTCTGAAAGGATGAGACGCCCCAGAAGCTTGCACAAAGTAATGCAAGCAAGAACCACAGGGCACTTAATTGTCCAAAATAAGAGATTTCTCCCCTTAGAAATGTAGATTCTCTGTGGCTACAGATTCACTGAGTTTCTATAACACTCTCTCAGTTGGAGAAAATGCTAACCAGCATCCCCACTGTGTCCTGAAATGTAAATGGTACAAGCTGGAGAGAAATTCCATTTCAGATTGCCAACTATTTGACTTCGCTTGCCTGCTGTCTGTGACTGCTGTTGGCTCTAAGCTTCTGTAGTCAGTGGTCAATGTGACTGTCATTCCTCAGGGCAATGCTTTTTTCTTAGATTTTGCCAAAGAGTGCAAGTGCTCACCTAGGAGAGACAGACATCCATGAGGGGATGGCCACACTGAATCCCCTTTCTTCCATCCTACTGTGGGATTTTGGGTGCACATGTACATGCGCCTGGTGTGTTCTTTTTCTTTTGTTTTCCTTCTTCCTTTCGTTTTCTTTTTTTTTTTTTCACATTCAATCTCTGTACATGCTATAAAGAATACAAAATGGGGACCAGCAGTTAGCGTAATGGCTATGTCGCTGGACTCCCACGTAGTCGACCGCGGTTCGAGTCTCGGACCCGGCGGCTTAAACTCACGCCGGGCGCGTGTGCGTGCGTGCCCAAGATCCCGAGAGGAGAATGGAGGAGAAGGGATTGCGGCGTGGCCATCTCCCCTGGGGGGTGATTTCCTGCTTTCTATCTCTCTGTCTCTCTCTGTCTGTCTGGCGAGCGCACGCGCCCTATAGCAAAAAAACCTCTCCAAAAAAAAAAAAAGAATACAAAATGGATTTTCCCAGCACGAATACATTGTATATTAGTCCAGTCAAAGATATTATCATATGTATATTATCATCATAATAATTTTCCATTTTTATGTTAAGTGAGTTTTCAAGCCACCAGGTCCAGGATTCAAACCACAGAGTTGGCCATGAGGGGTACAGCCGTCTTAACCACTATGTCACTGGCTGCCTCTCCACAAAGGGTAATTCTTACAGGGGAATTTTAGCGGTTCTACAGACTACCAGATGTTCTCAATGCGATGAGTTCTGAGTGACGGAGATAAATAATGTATCTTAACATTCTGAAATTTCTGTAACTATGCAGAAGAGTTGAGGACCTCTGCAAAGCAGGCAGAGAGACAGCTCTCAGAATGGCACTCTGATAGACCCGGCCAGGAGTTTTCAGCTTGGTAATCATCATTCCTCAATTCCCATTTGAGAAAATGCTCCAAAGTACAAGTATCTTGGGTAATATCCTGTTTCCTTTGGAATTAACCAATATTGCTCTCTTCTATTAACTCAGGAAATTCAAACAAACTTGTTAAGATATATTGTGGCAGCAGACAGTTGGCATGGTGGTTAAGACACTGGACTCCCATGTAGCCAACCGCAGTTCAACTCCTAGCCCTTGGCAGCCTGAAAATCATGCTGGGCATGTGTGCACGCATGCCTAAAATCCCAGGAGGAGAATGGAGGAGAAGGGATTACAGTATAGCCATCCTTCCTGGGGGGTGACTTCTCACTTTCCCTCTCACTGTCTTTTTGTCTCTCTGATGAGTACATGAGCCATATGACAAAAACCTTTTTTAAAAAAAGATATCTTTGTGTTTCTAGCATGCTATTAAGATAAATTATTATCCCAAAGAAAGATATTGACCAATATTAAAGATAAATATCTTGATGGTACAGAAATACATACCCTCGTAGTTTGAAGTCAAGGGGAACTTTTTATATAGTTAAGTCCAGGTTCTTGGGGTGAGAGGAAAATCAACAGGCAAGGTCTTTCCAACTTAGACTCTATCCCTTTGACTATCTTCTCAATCAGAATCAGTCACTGTATCTGAATTCATTCTGTAGAAATCTGTGTGGATTACAGAGGGCCAGAAAAAAACAGACTGTTATACACCCTCACGTGCACTCATAAGCATCCCCAAGTTACAAAGAGCAGTTTCATTCTAGCTATCGCTAATGAGCAGCTGGTCACGTGAGATCTGGCTCCCCTTACCCACCAGGCTAGGAGGCCAGTTCCAGATTCTGCCTTTTGATGAAAGCAATAAAAAGTATTTAGTGCCACTTTTAAACCTGTCATATTAGCCAAGTTTTTTTAACATAACTTTATCTTAATTTTTGTTATTTTATTTTATTTTAGAGACAGGGGCCTCACTCTGTTACCCAGATTGGCCTCAAACTCAAAATCCTCTTTGTCCTAACCTTCTGAGTTGCTAAGATCTAAGACTGTTGTCTCGGGCCATCATACCCAGGAAATTATTGAATTCTTCAATGTCTTTTTTATCCCAATATCTAGTTTGTAAAAACTGAGTTCTCTTCCTCTCTGTGTGGCTATATTTACTTATTTTTAAAAAGCGGGAATTGATGTGTTGAGTTATGAGAAGCAGGGCTACAGCACGGGTCTGTGTAAGAGGTTACTTCTGACATGTTGCTGATTGGTTTTAACAACAAAACAGAAAGTCAGACGCTAGCAGAGGAGGCTAAATAGTTGTCAGACATAACTCATCACCCAACTTTTTTTTTTTTAATTTTTGTCATAGAGTGTGTGCACTTGTTGGAGAAAGACAGAAAGAGATAGAGTGAGGGAAAGTGAGAATTTACCCCCTCCAAGTGTGGAGGGGAGATGGCCATGCTTACAATCCCTTCTCCTCCATTCTCCTCTTAGGAGTTTGGGCACACACACCCACACACCTGGCCTGATGGTTTTGTTTTGTTTTGTTTTTTAGAGATTTTTGCTATAGGGTATGTGTGCTCACTGGAGAGACAGAGAGAGAAAGAAAGCAAGAAATCACCCTCCAGGGGGGATGGCCATGCTGCAGTCCCTTCTCCTCCATTCTCCTTTCAGGATTTTGAGCATGCATGTACATGCAACCAGCCTGAGTTTTAAGCCACCAGATCCAAGATTCAAACCACAGTCGACTACATGGGAGCCCAGTGACATAACTATTATGCCATCTGCTGGTCCTGACCTAGTGTGTCTTTTAAGCAGGCAAGTCCAGTACTCGAACCGTGGAGTCAACCACTTGGGATCCAGCACCTTAACCACCACACCACCTGCTGGCCCAATCACTCAACTTTTTAAAAGATGGGCAATTTATCTAAACCTGATAGCCAACTTGCTAGATAATAGGATGTAGGTCCAAATCTCTAGAGTTGGGGGATGCATGGAGGGAAAGAGCCAGACCTGGGGAGCACACATAAAGGTGAGGAACCATCTTCAGAGGAAGCTGTAGGATACACAGTTGGAAGAACCCTGGATTGGGAAATCAGACACTCCAAGGTCAGCCCATGGTCCACCAGTGATCGCCATCCTGCCCTCGTACGGTGTCTCTTTATTTCTTTGTCTTCCGTTTCCTCGACTGTAATGAGTTTGGGCTAGGTATACTCACTGTTCCCTTCCATGAAGGTATAACAACACTATGAGTTTAGCTCAAGACCCTCTACTATATTCCTATCAGAGCAATTCTTAGGATATGCATGAAAAGAAGATAAAAAAAAAAAAAACAAACAAGCATTCCTCTGGTGACCTACTTTATCTTACAATAGATTTTCTAGCATTTGTGCATTTTAGCACATTTTTACTCATAATGAAAAATGCCTAAACTAAGAGAAGAAAGGCATGAGAAAGAGCTTGAAGTGATGGTATTTTGGTGCAGTTAGGATATAATCAAGATTTTGAGTTCAACGTAGAGCTCTCTGGTCAACCTGAGAGATATCCAGAAGTGACGTCTGTCTAGGGCAAATGACAATAATGGCCAGTGTCCTTCCCCTCCCCTTTCAAGCTCACCTGATACCTCTGCTATTCACTAGGCCAGAGAAAAGGCTTTCTGCCTTTGAGAAGTAGCTTGAATGACAGCCACCCTCACGTTGCCTTGGGCAACTAGGCATGGGGCTGCTCTGAAGGGACATCTGTGTCTGCTGAAGTGAGGCTGTGGAGCTCTGCTGCATTTGTAGAGGGTGACAGTGAGATCCATCAATAATCTATGGCCTTGTGAGAAAGAACCCTATTAATAAGAAATGTTGCTGTTTGGAGAAGAGAGAGCCAATAGTGTCCTCGTTCTAGGGAAACAAAATATGCTCAGAGTGATGCAACATGCGGAATTTCCACCAATGTCACCAGATAGCTCAGATCAGAAGCAATTTTAGGAGATGTATTCAGCATACAAATGCCTTTCCAGGCAGTTCGATTTGTTAGGGTCAATGTCTGGTCAGAAACGCACTTGACCAGAAGTTTGCTTCTGTGTTTGTCTTCAGGATTGATCAAGAGCACTGAGTTATTTTGTCACACTAGACTTTCTGTCAGGTCACTATTTAAGTATAAAGATGTTTATTGGGGTGTTTATAGGTCCAATACAGAAGACTGAAAATTAATAGAATTTCCAAATATATTTTCTATTCCAATAATTTTTAAAGAAATGTTTATTACATTTTATGTATTATTATTATTAAATTTGACCAGAAGGAGACATGGAGAGAGAAAGAGGGAAAGTGAGAACGTAAACCACCAGATCTCGACATGCCGTGGTATAGATTTCTTTTTCTTTAGGGGGAAAAAGTATGGATTGGAAAGAGGAGGAGGAGGAGGAGGAGGAGGACTGGCACCTTTTTTTCAAAAGTATTTATTTATTTATTTATTTATTCTATAAGTGAGAGAGAGAGAGGTAGCACCCCTAACAGGGTCCTCATACCACAATCCACCACCAGCTTCAGCCAGGCCCGGTGCCTGCAATGCTCAGTGAGGTCTCTGGATGTGAATTCAGAACCTTCCCATGGGAGTCAATCTTAAAAGTCACATTTTACTTTTTCACCACAGTCCAGCCTCCCAAGATTAGTATCTTTTAATAATTGTGCTCTCAGTTCTCAGAGTTTCTCTCTTAAGACAGTTTCTCCTCCCTTCCTGTCTGTCTCCTTCTGGAAGTCTGCCTTGATGTGTGTTGGACCTTCCCCCTTTTGACTTCTTTGACTCTTAACCTCTTTTCTATATCATTAATTTCCATTAATTTCTTGGTTTATCTAGCCGGCAGTTGGGGTTTGCATGTACTCTCTTTGGTTACTAATGTGCCCATCAATCATTTCTTGGAGTCTTCTTACATAATCTGCTTGATAAAATTGGATAGTTTCTTGTTCTTTGCTCCTCAGTCTCTCACATTTCTTTTTTTTTCCTTTCTTTTTTTTTTTTTTTTTTTTTTTTTTTAGTTTTCTTATTTATTTCCAGAGAGAGAAAGAGAGATAGGAGCCCTCAACTGGGTCTTCATGCTACAATTCTTCCCCAGCCCTGCAGCCAGCAAGGACCACAGGTGCACTTGCAGGCACACCTGGCACGCTCAGGTAGACCGAGGACTTGAACCTAGAATTTTCCCCCATAGCTTAGAGCATCTCACAGCTGTGCCCCACTGTCTCTGCCTGGGCTTCTTGTATTTCTTTAAACACATTAAACATATTCTACCTGATCATGCACCAGGTCTTTTGTGTTTGTTTCTGCAATCTGTTGTTTCTGCTGGCTTCTATTTAATAGTCTCTTGTTTCCTTATGTTCTGAGGGATTTTTGTTTGTGTGTTTATGAGCTCATGGTCCTTTGAGAATTCATCATCTAAGAGAATCCTTTGAGCCCCGTGTGGAACTAGTATTCTTTCTGAGCTTATTCCTCCCAGTTGCCTTATGGGCACTAACAACATAGGATCATTTAAATTAAATTTTTACTTTGGTGTGGAATGAATTACCTTGTGTCTTCTGCTTACCATCAAAGTCAAGACTGGCACATATCCATAGTTCCTTCTCTTCTTTTATTAATTTATCATGAAAAGTTCATTTCTGTACATTTGCTTTCTCATCCATGTAGTCATCCCTTCATTCACTGTTTCTTTAATGCACTGAAAATATGTCACCCATGAGCACTTAAACATACATATAGTTCATTGAATCAATATTTGTTGTTTTTTTTGTTTTAATTTGGGAGGATAAAATTTAAATGCATTGAAACACACAAATCTTAAAGCTGTCATTTTTTAGGTTTCAATTCTATCAAGATATAGAACATTAACATAACCCCAGAGAGTTTATCATGGCTCTTCCCAGAGTCCATCCCTGCCCCTGTCTACAGCCCACCAGACATCAATGTTCTCATCTTTTTTCTGCTTAGGTTTATCTAGCTTGTTCTAGAATTTGCATACACATGCAATCGTACAGTTTGTATTGTTTTGTGTGAGGCTTCTTCCACTTAGTGTAATGTTTTGGTGGGCTTTATCCATGCCATTGCATGTATCAGTAGTATTCAATTGTATACATATACGCAATTTGTTTATCCATTTTTGTGTTGATGAACACTTGAGCCATTTCCAGTTTGGGGCTGTTATAAACGAAGCTTCTATGAACATGTCCATACAAGTCATTTTGAAGGCATATGTTTTCATTCCTCTGGGGCGAAGACTCAGTAATAGAGTTGCTAAGTCATAGGGTAGGATTATGTTTGGTTTTATAATAAAATGCCAGACTGTCCTCCAAAGTAGTTATACTGTCTGCTCTTTCTACATTTTACGGGAACACTTGATTTCTCTTTCTACACTCTGTGCATAGTTTCATTTCTCATTCACACTGTAAGAGCCATCCCTTTGAGATCTGAGCTTAATGTGGGGGTTTCCTCTTTTCCTTCCATTTCGCGGGGCCCCAAATGTCACCTCCTCCTTTTGTGCTCTGAAACTCCGAGTATTGGTCCAAACAAAGATTACAGTTCACCACTGTTGAGAAACTCCTCTTAGAATAAAAGTCAGTATTAAAACATTGTCTCCTAGGAGTCCTGCTTTCATTTCATTTTGGCATCTTAAATTTCTTACTTGTGGGACCAGCAGTTAGCGTAATGGCTATGTCGCTGGACTCCCACGTAGTCAACCACGGTTCGCGTCCCGGACCCGGTGGCTTAAACTCACGCCGGGCACGTGTGCGTGCGTGCCCAAGATCCCGAGAGGAGAATGGAGGAGAAGGGATGGCGGCGTGGCCATCCCCCGTGGGGGGTGATTTCTCACTTTCTATCTCTCTGTCTCTCTCTGTCTTTCTGGCGAGCACACGCGACCTATAGCAAAAACCTCTCCAAAAAAAGAAAAAAAAAAATTTCTTACTTGTTTGCAATATCTTTAACTTGTTTAACATTTTTTAAAATATAAAAGAATCCAGATTTTTTCATTGTTTTCAATGGAGGAGTCATTCAGGAAATCCAGTCTGTCATGCTATTATAATTGGAAGTTTTCAGAATATACTTTTAAAATACAAACCAGATTAAGTCACAGCTTTGATAAAAGTTTCCCAATGGTGTCATGTGGCACTTCAAACAACATCTCAGCTTCCTGTAGTGACCTCCATGATATGAGCTGAGCTTCCAGAATTTCATCTTATTATTATTATTTTTTTTTTTTTTGGTGAGAGGTTTTTGCTATAGGGCACATGCGCTTGCCAGAGAGACAGAGAGATAGAAAGCGAGAAATCACTCCCCCAGGGGGGATGGCCATGCTGCAATCCCTTCTCCTCCTTTCTCCTCTCAGGATCTTGGGCACACACGAACATGCACCTGGTGTGAGTTTAAGCCACCAGGTCTGGGACTCGAACCGCAGTCGGCTACATGGGAGTTCAGCGACATAGCCATTATGTTAACTGCTGGTCCTCCAGGATTTCATCTTAACACATTACACTCCTGCTATGCTTGCCCTTCTCTTGGGTCCTGAAGCACACCTAGCTTCTCTTGTTACCTCGGGGCAATAATTCTCCCACATACCTACTTCCTCAATATCACTTGCAACTGTTCACTTCTTTCCACCACAATAACCATGTCTTCAACTTAGATATTCCTCATCTTATCCCTAGAGCCTTCCAACATTTTCTTCTGAGGTCTTCTGCCACCCTTACAACACGCTTTTTTTTTTTTTTTTTTAAGAATTATTTATTTTTAACATTTATTTTATACTTTCAATCACTGTACATCACAACAGCTTGTAAAATGAATTTTCCCAGCATAAATATGGTGCACACCAGTCCAGTAAAGTATATTATCATACACATTACCATCAACAGACGATCCTCCATTTCTGTGTTCCTTAAATGTCTTGCCTCTCTTTTTTTCTCCTTGATTCCTTTCCACTCACCTTCCTCCACCTTCCACCTTGCTCCTACGCTGTCTCTGGTATCCACAACCATTCTCCATGCTTCTATATCCTCCAGTCTTTCAGTTTCTGCTATAGCGTGCAGACATTTGGTATATATATTAGATGGGGATCTACAATGCCTGTCTTTTATCATCTAGCTTGCTTCAGTCAGTAGTAAATTTTCCATATTCATCTACTTTCAGAAAGATGAAACTGGACCCCTATCTCTCACCATTAATATAAATCTACTCAAAATGGATCAAAGATCTAAACCTAAGATTTCAAACTATAAAACTACTGGTGGATAATGCAGGGGAAAGTCTTGGAGACATTGGAGCAGGCAAGAACTTCTTTTTTTTTTTTTTTTTTTTTTTTTTGGAGAGGTTTTTGCTATAGGGCGCGTGCGCTCGCCAGACAGACAGAGAGAGACAGAGAGATAGAAAGCAGGAAATCACCCCCCAGGGGGGATGGCCACGCCGCAATCCCTTCTCCTCCATTCTCCTCTCGGGATCTTGGGCACGCACGCACACGCGCCCGGCGTGAGTTTAAGCCGCCGGGTCCGGGACTCGAACCGCGGTCGACTACGTGGGAGTTCAGCGACATAGCCATTACGCTAACTGCTGGTCCCAAGAACTTCTTGAATAAGACCTTTAAACCACAGGAAATAACCCCAAAAATAGACAAATGGGATTACATCAGGTTAAAAAGCTTCTGCTTAGCCAAAGAAAAAATAGTTAGAGTGAACCAGCAGGTATCAAAATGGGAGTATATACTCACAAACTACGTCTCAGACAAGGGACTGATAACCAGAATATACAAGGAACTCAAGCAATTTATCCAAAAAAGAAAATGATCAACCCATCTAAAAGACGTGCAGATGAGCTCAAGAGAAAAACTCTCTAAGGAAAACATATGAACAGCTAAAAGGCATATGAAAAATGCTCAACATCCCTTATCATAAGGGAGATGCAAACCAAAACCACCATGAGATACTACCTAGTCCCAATCAGAATGGCTAAGAGTAAAAAAATAAACAATAATAAGTCCTGGTGAGGCTGTGGTGAAAAGGGAACTCTCCTACACTGTTGGTGAGAATGTAAATGTCCAGTCACTGTGAAGAACAATTTGAGGGTTCTTCAAAACCTACAAATAGAACTACCACATGATCCAACAATTTCACTCCTGGGCATTTACTCAAAGGATAGGAAAACACTAATTTGAAAAGTGCTTGTATATCCATGTTTATTGACGCATTATTCACAATTGCTAAGACATGGAACCAACCCAAATGTCCACAGACATGAATGGATTGAAAAGGTGTGGCACATATACACTACAGAATACTGCTTAGTAATAAAATAACAATGATACCCTGGCATTTGATATAAAGTGGATGAATATAGAAGATTTATTATATTTTTAATTTTACAGAGAGAAAAAGTGAGAAAGCCAGCCGCTAGGTCTGGGACTTGAACTACAGTCAGCCATGTGGGAGTCCAATGCCTTAACCACTATGCCACCTGCTGGCCTCCTTATTCACTCTTTTTTCGTATACTCTATAAATAGTATTTACATTGTGTATATTGAATTACAGAGACGTTTCTGTGTATATTATATATACATATAATATATATATTCTGACCATATTACAAAATTCGTGTTATACACTAATTGTTCTAAAGTTTCAATCTGATCATCTCTCTGGCCCTCTGCTGCCTACCACTCCCTACATTGTGGTTCTGCCACCCTTTCTAACTTAGTTCTTCAGTCTCAAGTTTAACACTCCACACTGGCCCCTACACCCCATCCATACAGGCTGCACCTGCGGTTCCCAAAACATGCTCTTCTGTGCCCGAAAAGCTGTAGTCATCTCATGTTCTTGCCCTTATCGTCCTACTTTGTTGAAATCTATAGTCATCCTTTAAAACTTAGCTCAGTCATTGCTTCCACCTCTGACCTTCCCTCATCTCCTCAGACTGTAATGCTAGAATCTTCTCACTCCTCCCACTCGTCCTTGCACAACTGTGTTCCCTGTGCCGTATTATAACTCCTGATACCAGGCTAGTACTTGACACATCAAAGATACACAACAAACACTCCTGGAGTCGATTCGTTACTCTTACACTTGTATGGGGTATCTTTTTATAAAGAATTATTTTATTTGACTTTATTGATTTATTTTAATTTGATCAAAGAGGGACAAAGAAAGAAAGAGAGAACCAAGCTGCCAGTCCAGGACTCGAACTGCTATCGGTCATGTGGAAGTCCAGTGCTCTTAACCACCACATCACCTGCCAGCCCCATTTGTATGGTATCTTTAAGGAGTATCATCCCTGGTTCATGAGCTTGGATCACTATTTCCCTTTAAATACCATTTCATGCTTCTTTTGTAGGTTCTTACAGTAGAATTCAATCAAACCATACTTCATAGAATTACTGTGTATCTGGTGGGGCAGAGCAATCTGGGCTTGAAGGGAGAGCAAGAGAGAGAGAGAATCCTACCTGGTGTTGTGAAGCTCCTAGCCCTGCGAGGAAGTACTGGTATCACAGGATTTTAGAACTGGAAAAGACTTTTGAACTTTAAGTCAGTCCATCATTTTACAGAAGAGAAAACTGAGCAGAAGAGACACTGTAATGACTGCAGTGGAATCGGACTGGCACCTAAATGTCCTTGTAGGAATAATACCACACACATACACCCATATACATGAAGGGGAATCGGACTGGCACCTAAATGTCCTTGTAGGAATAATACCACACGCATACACCCATATACATGAAGGGGAATCGGACTGGCACCTAAATGTCCTTGTAGGAATAATACCACACGCATACACCCATATACACGAAGGGGAATCGGACTGGCACCTAAATGTCCTTGTAGGAATAATACCACACACATACACCCATATACACGAAGGGGAATCGGACTGGCACCTAAATGTCCTTGTAGGAATAATACCACACACATACACCCATATACACGAAGGGGAATCGGACTGGCACCTAAATGTCCTTGTAGGAATAATACCACACACATAGACCCATATACATGAAGGGGAATCGGACTGGCACCTAAATGTCCTTGTAGGAATAATACCACACGCATACACCCATATACATGAAGGGGAATCGGACTGGCACCTAAATGTCCTTGTAGGAATAATACCACACACATACACCCATATACATGAAGGGGAATCGGACTGGCACCTAAATGTCCTTGTAGGAATAATACCACACACATACACCCATATACACGAAGGGGAAAGTGCAGTCAACTGCACGAAGCATCAATATCTACCCAGTAGAGGAAGCCCTACTAAAAACAGAAACACCGAGACCAGTGTACAGTCTTGGACAAGCTACTTAGACTACACCTCGTTTCCTCACTTACAAAATGGGGATAGGCCAGGCTGTGGTGGTGGTTAAGGCAGCTGGATCCCACTGGGCTGACTGCATGGTTCATGTCTCAGGCCTGGAGGCTTGAAAAACATACTGGAGGGGTCTACAGGTGGTGTGGTGGCTGGAATGCTGGACTCCCATACGGCCGACTTCAGTGTAAGTCCGGACCTGGTGGCTTGCTTTCTCACTTTGCCTTCCTCTCTCTCTCTGTCACTCTCTGGTCAAATTTAAAAATAGATAATAGTAACAAATAACATAAGATAAATAAATCTAAACATAACAAAACACTGGGCACATGTGCCTGTCTTCCCAGAATCCTAAGAGGAAAAAAGAAAAGGGATTGCAGCATGGCCATCCCCCTGAGGGGTGTTCTCTCTTTTCTCTCTCTCTCTCTTTCTCTCTGTTTCTCGCTGGTGAGTGCACATGCCCTATAGAAAACTAAAAACAAAAACAAAAACAAATGTAGATAGTAACAGCTACCTTGCAGGACATTGAGAAAATGATAAATGATATGTATGAAACATTCTATCAACTAAAGGATGCTTCTGGTTGCAAGTAACATAAATCTAATTTAGAGCAGCTTAAACAATTAAGGGGTTTTGTTTTGTTTTTACTCTCTCTCTTTAAAAGTCTGGAGTTGGACACCTGCTGACATGAGTCCAGTGGCATCTATCACTGGAAGTCTCTCAACTTGTCCTTTATGTTTGTGACTTCATACTTGTTAATGTGTCTACATTCAAGGCAGGTACGAGGGGGAAGGAAGAGGCCCTGCTAGAAGCACGTATCCCTTGTTTAAGGAACAGCAAGCTCACCTAGAAATGTCCCAGCAGAAATCTGTTTACGTTTCATGGTCCCAGTGCCATTGTGTCATCATCCCTAACCAGACAGAAAGCTACACGAAGCAACATGTTTGGCTCTTAAGCCTCTGTTGTGGGGTCCAAGGAAGAGATGAGAACGGGTCTGTAGTAACCTGCGAACAGGACCTGCTGCAGGACAGACCATGTAAGAAGAGGCTTGTAGAGGGCAGGTTCAGGAATTTTAAATTAACCTTTGAGGTTGGCTATGTATCTATCCTGCCATCTTGACCTCTTCACCCTTCAACAATGAAGTTGTGATTATGAAGACTTAAGATGGTATTAACCAGTTTCGGTGTACAGTGTGTGAGTCCATCTCATCACTTTCTTTTCGTGTTCCATAGATTTCTTGAGATTGCCCTGGGATTATGGGAATTTGGTGACTTGGGTCATGAACTCTATTATTTTGGCATTAACCTTCATGGTAAAGATCCAGAAGGAAGCTGGTCCTTATATCTATTTTTAACGTCTTGGATTTGGAGGTAGAAGAGATTGGATGAAACCCCAAAACACATTGAAGATAGCGAAGTAATGAAAATGTAAGTGGAAACATGAAGATTTGATGTGTTCTTCATCATCCTTAACAGCTTAAATAAAATGACTGACTCTTCTCAGAGTCAAAAATAATTCAAGATTTAATTGGCAAAGGTATTTTAAGGCTCTGTCTTTTTCTATTTTTCTCCTGCCTTGGTAAAGCCATGAATTATGTTGCAAGCATTGAGCCTCTTGAAATAGTAGTTACTAAGACAACGTATTAAATTAAGAATTAATTGGACTTTTAAAAATTCTCTTGTGTGCACATACAAACACATTGGTGTTTCACTTCTCACTTTTGCCTTGGCACAATGCCTTCCTAAGAAGCCTGTTTATTATTATTATTATTATTATTATTATTATTATTAGTTTTTGTCATATGGTGCATTCACTCACCAGAGAGAAAGAAACAGAGACACAGATAGAGAAAGTAAGAAATCGCCCCCTAAGGGGGGTGGCCATGCTGCAATCCCTTCTTCCCTATTCTCCTCTCGGGATTTGGGGCTTGCATGCACCTGTGTCCAGCATGAGTTTCAAGCACGGGGTCCAGGATTTCAACTATGGTAGACCATATGGAAGTCTGGTACCTTAACCACTGTTGGTTCCATGTATATCCTTTAGATTCAGAAAGTTTTTGTTTTGAGACTTCTATAAGTAAGTAGAATCCTTTAAGTATGATACAGGATCTCTGCCCTAAGGGGAAGTTACTTATTACATATTGCAAGGCCATATTAAATACTTGTCAGTAGGTCTTCAGCAGTATTGACAAATACTTGTCAATAGGTCTTTCACCAAATCCTAATAACTAGCTACTTCTACCTAAATGTTGCTTCTAGAGCTCCCATAACTACTTGCCAAGGATGCCTGGACATGTGTGGACACGTGAGATCTCACTAAGGTGGTAAATTACGTATCTCAAATTTGAGCCACGAGAAAGACCAGCAGCTATTTCCTGTGGAAACGGAACCCTTCCTGTAGACATGGGTTAGGGAGGGAAGGCCTTATACAGAGCACACAATTCAACGTGCTTACATTTTTCATAAAGAATCAAAGCACAGATTAGCTCACCCACTCTCCCAAGGCAGTAAACCAGTCACTTGAATCCTAGGTCTCTACAAGGTCGACATTTCTGCAGACCTTGCAGTGGAGGTCAGACGGCCATAGGATTCTCCTGGTTGCCCTCACTCCATGCTTCTGAGATACAGAAGGGATTGAGCTAAGAGCTCCTGGTCCGAGGAATCTGTGAGAGCAGTGGAAACAGTGGGAAGGCCCGGGACTAGGGGATGCCGTGTCTGTCTGTGTAGGAGAGAGTGAGGTAGGGAGTGTGGTGATTCAACGAGGCAAAGCCTCTGCACGCACTGGTCCCATCTTCTCTAACTGACCACTTCCAACAGGCGGAGTATTGGCTTTCCCCCTGAGCCTAGTTCCTCTCCCTCAATTTGCCCTTCAAGGCTAAGAGAAAACCTCCCCAATCACCCTTCCTATTAGACGTGGGGGCTCCCAGAGCAGTGGCAATGCAAATCCTTAGAAATCACAGAGCAGAGCCCTGCTGGGGAGCCAGGGTAGGGGTAGCTCAGGAGGAGGGTGGAGGGGGAGATGGGAGGAAAGTTGCAGCAGCAGCCATGGTGGGCTCTGGGCTACCAGCCCTCAGTCCAACCCTACTCCAGAGCAGACGATGAAGAAAAAGCCTCAGCCTCAGGGTTCAGGGCTTCCATGCCATCCTTACTTCTCATTGTCTGCCAGGCAGACACCAGGCGTTACCATGCCCTCCACCAGGAATGACTGAAACTGTGTGGTTCTTTTTCTAGCAGTATAAATAATGGTGATTTTCTTTAATCTAATAATGCTATTTGGGGGAACCAGCAGTTGGCGTAATGGCTATGTCACTGGCCTCCTATGTAGTCAACTGTGGTTCCAGTCTCGGACCCAGTGGCTTAAACTCATGTCGGGCGTGTATGTGTGCATGGCCAAGATCCCAAGAGGAGAATAGAGAAGGGATTGTGGTGTGGCCATCCCCCTGGGGGGTGATTTCTCTCTTTCTGTCTCTCTGTCTCTCTCTGTCTTCCTGGCAAGTGCATGTGCCCTATAGCAGAAACCTCTCCAAAAAAAAAGTTTTGTTTTTTTTTTTAACTAGGAAAAAGAAAAAATGCTGGGGTGTGGTGGCACCTGCCCTGTGGCAAAAAACAATGGAGGCTGTAGAAAAAAAAATGTTGAAATAGAAATGCTTAATATGTTGAAATATCATTTTCTTTTATATGTTTTTAATTGCTAAAGGGCATGTATTGTTTTCCAGAGACAGAGAAAGGAAGAATGAGAGAGGAAGGACCCCCTACCACTACCACCGGTGGGGCGTGGTCATGCCACAATCCTTTCTCCTCCGTTTCTCCATTCCATTGGAATTTGGGGCATGCACACACACACACACACACACACACACACACACACACACACACCCCTCTTATTTTCCAGGCCACCAAGATGCAGTCAGCCAGCTCTGTGGGATCTGACTCCCTTAACCAGTAGGCTACAGGGTGTCCCAAATTTTACCATCTTTTAAAGGCCAGCATACCAGAGAATTGTTGGGAAAAAATTTCAGTTTAATGGCTTCATAAATTGGGCCAATGAGTATCAATATTTCACCATTATTTCATGAATAATGCTTTTCTTGCCTTAAGCTTCAAAGTGTCACAGTAGTAATAAAGGCACACAGAGGATCCATTTGCAGCTTTTCAGGGATCCTGACAATATATATTATTAAGTATATTTAATATAATACATACACTTAGTACCCATAAAGTTGGGGAACATAAATGCATCCTTGATTCTGGGGCCAGCAGGTAGAGTAATGGTTAAGGTGTTGGACTCTCATATGGCCAATTGCAGTTCGAGTTCCTGACCCAGTGGCTTGAAAGTCATGCTGGGAGCACATGCATGCATGCCCAAAACCCCAAGACGAGAATGGAGGAGAAAGCACTGCAGCATGGCCATCCTCCCTGGGGGGTGATTTCTCACTTTCTCTTTCTGTGTCTCTGGTGAGCACATGTGCTCTATAGCAAAAATCTCTCTTAAAAAAAAAAAAAAAAAAAAGACACCCTTGATTTGAAATCATAAGAAATGATAATACCGAGTATGATATGCTTTCTGGACATTGGAAAATACACAAAATAAATGCCCTCAAAGAGTTCACGGCCTCGCTGGGGAAAGAACCCTTTCATTGCTGCCAGAAACTGACGTCATTGTCCTGCTAGCAACTACTGACAGTGGTCCAAGGTTCCAAAAAAGACTTCTCGACTTGGACCAATTCCATGGAGGAGGCGATCAAATTGTAGAAGAAACACAGTTGCCTGCTCTCCACTGGTTCTGCTTATTCCTTTCCCATCTCTGGTGCTCCGCCACACAGTGCCTTCCCAGGGGGAACGCAGCATGGCTGAGACTTGGGTCTGCCCACGCACAAAGATATAGGATGGGAAAATTATTCCCAGGGGTCAAGCCACTCGAGCTTCTAATGATCCTATTATTTATCCAAAGAAAATTTTGCTCTGGATTACCTAAAATATATGCCTTGCTTTTTTTTTTCCCATTCATTTTATAAGTGTACCCACAGTATAAATTGAGTCATACTCAAAAGAATGTTTGTTTTTCTACTGATTCGGTACACTAGAAAAGGGAGGCGTATTTATCCAAATCTGAGTTGCTTGGCAACTGCATCAGCTTTGCATGCTAGTTAGCGAGCTGTGGATGGAGCCGGATGAAGACTGAGGCTCCAGGTGACATTCACGTACTCTTAGGGACCTAGAAGCAAGGTCAGCACCCAGACTATGATCTCCATAGAATCAGTACTTCTTGCATTCATAAAGTAAAAGCTCTCAGATTTGAAAGGAGCCTTCAATGGTATTTACTTCAAGTGCTATCCTCTCTGTAACTTCGCCGCTGAGTTATGGACCCACTCCTGCACGAATATCTGCCAAGTTTACTAAACTATTAAGCTCAAAACGTTTTTCCACAATGCACTGGCACGCTCCAGTTTCAAGTGACGGGAAGTTTCAAAATATTAACAATGGTCATATTTTTAACATTTTTTTGTTTTGAGTCTTTTTTTTTTTTAAACAAGACATGTATTCTCTTTCCAGTGAAGAAAACCACCATTGTTTATCCCATCTTTGGACATCATTTTCCCCATAAAAAATTCTTTATGAGACAAAAATCTGTCTATTAATTCACCCCCATTAGTCATCATTTATCTGGTGCCATGATGGGATCTAATTCCTTTCCCATAGGATATGGCCTAGCACCATCTTTCTTTTTCTTAAGAATAATTTTATTTAACTTTACTTATTTTAATTCAACCAGAGAGCTGACAGAGAGAGAGAGAGTGAGAGCGAGCGAGCTACCAGGTCCAGGACTCAAGCCACAGTCGACCATGTGGGAGTCCAGCACCCTTAACCACCATGCCACCTGCCGGCCCCATAGTCTAGCACCATCTTACCCACATCTAAGTTTCTCCTGCAGGCTACTGTTTCTCAGTTTCGTCAATCACATCTCACACATTGTATCAAATCCCTTCCTAATACTGATCAGTCATCTCTAAACTCCAATTAGTTTTTGCATATTGTTTTTGAACTGGGAGACTGAGAATACAATACAGCCTTTTAGAAATAGCAGAGTAAATTGGAACCAGGCCCACACTTGAGCTGATACTATGCATCTCTGAACACAACTCAAGACTGCATGACCTGACTGATAGAAACAGTTTTGGAAGTTAACATGCAATGGATTTATTGAAGAGAAAAACATTAATTTAAAATATCCTCCACCATGTTCATCTGCTTTAGAATTTTTTGAACCCAAATGCAAGACCTTGAGTTTATCCTACTAAATCTCAAACTATTGACAGAATTCTGTCCCTCAAGTTAATCGGCCAAAATCTTGATTCCTTCCTGCAGTGTCTTTCTTTGGGCGCGGTGTCATACACTCCTGTGATGAAGTGATCACTTACACTCTTATCCAGATAGATGGCAAAGCTTAATAGATGAAAAGGACAGAGTCCTAGGGAAGTCTTGAAAGCCACTGCCAGACTGGCAGTGATCTATTAATTAAACTTTTGATTCTTCTACTGTAACCCACCCATAGCTGCAACCAGCCCCAGAACTGAACGTGGGCCCAGATAGAAGATCACAGTCCTTGAAGTAGCTACTGACTCTTGTCTCTAGCTCATCAGCCTCTGTATTATGAAGAACATGTGGCAGAACCTTACTGAATGTCTTGTAGAAACCAGAAGAAGAGAATGAAGGTATATGGGTAACCCCCTACATTTAAGCAGCTTTATATTACTACTTCATTTAACCCATGTCCTTAGTCAACAATGATTTGCCTAGCACCTCTCATATGCCAGGTACTATTCTAGGCTCTGGGGATACACAGCAAATTGAGGTTCTTGACCAGGTGAATCAGATCTGCAATGAAGCAGGCAAAATAACAACAGACATAGTAGAAATAAAAAACATTATTAGAGGATACTATGAACATCTGTATGCCAAGAAACAAGATAATTTGGATGAGATGGACAAATTCCTGGACATGTATAATCTACCTAGATTGAGCCAGGAGGATATAGAAAGTCTGAATAGGTCCATAACAAGCCAGGAGATTGAATTGGTTATAAATAACCTCCCAACAAAGAAAAGCCCTGACCCTGATGGATTCACCTCTGAATTCTACAAAACTTTCAAAGAAGAGTTAACCCCCATTCTGCTCAAGTTATTTCTAAATATCCAAAAGGGTGAATCTCTCCCTAATTCATTCTACGAAGCCTCTATCACCCTTATCCTTAAAACAGATAAGGACAGGACAAGGAAGGAAAACTATAGACCAATATCCCTGATGAATATAGACACGAAGATTCTCAACAAGGTACTAGCAAATCGTATACAACAACTTATAAAAAAGATTATACATCATGATCAGGTAGGCTTTAACCCAGGAATGCAAGGTTGGTTCAACATACGCAAAACCATAAATGTAATACACCATATTAATAGGAAGAAAGATAAAAACCATATGGTCATATCAATTGATGCAGAAAAAACATTTGATAAGATACAACATCCCTTCATGATCAAGATTATCAGCAAAATCGGCATAGAAGGGCCATTTCTCTCCTCTTCACCGCTCGATGCCATCTCTGAAGTCACAGTCACTGTAGCTACCTAACCCTTGATGACTTCTGTTTTTAAACTTCTGCTTTCCATTCATAATGGTTTCCTCTTTATTAAGGATCTACAGCATAATCCCAAGGCGTGATTATTGAGAGCATTAAGGGCATCGCTGTAGACTGATAGGGAAATACCTGGGTAGCCAGGCTCTCCATTGGTAAGCACCACTGTCTTCCTGCGTTTTCCTTCATATAGCTGGTGTTCCTATTCTATTTTTTTTTAAGTTTAATTATTTATGTATTTAGTTATTTCTTCCATGATCAAGAGAGACAGAAAGACAGCACTCCCATCAGGGTCTTAACACCACGCTCTGCCTTCAGCTGCGTCTTGTCCCAGATTGTGGGCACACATGTGCTTGGTGTACTCCGGGAGGTGTCCAGATGCAAACCCGGAACCTTTCACATGGGTCAGCCTTGCAGAGCGTCATGTTTCACCGCTGTACCACTGTGCCCCTCTGGTTCTACTTTCACTCCCTTACCATGGATCTACCTCCCTCCAAAATGAGCAGAATCTCCTGAGGGGAGGAGAAGGGCAAGGTGATGTATATTCAACCTCACACTTAGAAGTAGTCAAGTGTGCCTTAATTGTACTGAGTCACTATGTCCTCACCCAAAATCACACCCTGGAGAAGCAGACGACGGTTGGGATTTCCAGGGCTAGCCGTCGGTGCCTGAAGAAGACACAACATGGGCTTGAAGCAAACGATACCCACCAAGTCTTTCAGAATCTCTTGCATTTCTCTTTATTCTTTTAGGTGACAAATTTTTCATGTCCTTAACTGTTCACAGTTATCTTTTTTCTCTAAGAAAATAAAAATTAATTGTATCATCATTGAAAAAAGTAATAATTGAAACTGGATTAAAAATTTAGCAGAACAAAAGAGCCTATAATAAAATGGAAGCATCTGAATTCCCAAAGCCCTCTTTGTGCCTCAGAACCATTGTAGACAATAGTTGCCCGAATATTCTTCCAGACCTCATTCTCTACGCACCTCTGTGTATGTGTGTATATATTTTCTTTCTTGACTCTTTTCCCAAATTACACAGGACAAATTGCTGGATTCTTAACACTTGCACAGTATACTCCTGCATAAATGTAATATATGTTATTTAACCAGTTTCCTGCTACTGGACATTGAATTTGTTTTCAGTCTTCACACTAAAAAGCAGTACATATATTTTCATTAATGAATTCAAAATAAACTCTTGCAACATGTGCTATGTTATGTAAGTTCTAAACTGTGTCCTAAGCACTTTAGAAAAATGAGCTTATTCAATCTCAGAATAACCCATTGCAGTAGGCGTTAATATTATTATCCCTGTTTTACAGATGAGGAAACTGAGAAGAGAGGGAAGTGACTAGCAAAAGACTGAGTTGAAATCCAGACCAATGCTGTGGTGGCTCAAGACTCCATCCCAACCCTCGGTGGGCTTTAAACACAATTGTCTATTTCTGAAATAGATCAGCTGGTAGGCATAAGGAATGAAAGATGCTTTTAGTAGCCTGAATTATCATGTGAAAAAACTGGGAAAGAAGAGAAAAAAATGACAAAAGGGATAAAACAGCCACTTTCATCCACTCTACTCTGCCCATTCCAACAACCTTCACAAAGCATTTTGAAAGGCAGACACACCAAACCCTCCTGCAAATGTGATAAAGTCCCCTGAAAATGGGAAGTCACTTCAACCAAGACACATTGAGAGAGTGGAAGTGACAGCTCAGAGCTTTGGCTTTTCAATCCTCCAGAAATCCTGCACAGACACTAATGCAATTTTGTGCAAAGCTTCATTGGTGGTGTACAATTTTAAGTTAAGGGTAAACACAATCTGATCAAGGCTTTTTAAAAGAAAATTTTGTCTCCAAAAATCTTGTTATCAGAGCTACAATTGTAGCTTCTCGGTCATAAAATAAGCAGTTTTGTTGCTCCGAAAAGCTCAAAAGTCAAAATGCATTTAATACTTTTTCTCAGATAGGGAACAATGGGTTCTCTGGTGACAGCATTTATATTCCTTAACGATGACATTACATGTTGCTCGTAATAATACTATTTGAATCTCAAAAGTTGAGGTGAGCCCTGCCAATGCTTTGAGTTTTAAACCCAACAAGCCCTACCCTCCCATTCCTAAGTGGTAAATACGAATCATAACTGCCAGCTCCTTGCAATGTTAATTAGTTCACTGATCTAATTTTATTTCTGGCCTTTGGTACAGCTGAAGATTTGCTGGTATATTAGTAACAACATAAATGTTTGCACATTTTCAAAAGTCCAAGGATCTGGATCACATGAAGAGAAATGCTGAGATCCGATCAGGAGGGCTACATGTGCACGATGTATTTACTCGTGTTCTCAAAGGTGCTAGAAAGAGATTTGAAATTCAGGATAAACCCATAAAAGGCAAATGCAGAGAGAGAGTTCATGCAAAACCCATACGGTTCTTGGACCAGATTGTCAAAAGAGGGGAAAAAGAATCATAAAATTAAAGAGCTATCTAGGAAACACCTGAAGTGGATGATCTAATAAAAGAAAAAGGAATTTTTTTCCTTAGAAGAATCTAAAAAAACATTTGCAGAAATATTGAAAATCTGTAAAATGCTTCTTTTTTTTTTTTTTTTTTTGCTATAGGGCATGTGCGCTCACCAGACAGACAGAGAGAGACATAGAGACAGAAAGCGAGAAATCACCCCCCAGGGGGGATGTTCATGCCGCAATCCCTTCTCCTCCATTCTCCTCTCAGGATCTTGGGCACGCATGCACACGCACCTGGCATGAGTTTTAAGCCACCGGGTCTGGGACATGAACCGCGGTCGACTACGTGGGAGTCCAGCGACATAGCCATTACACTAACTGTTGGTCCCTAAAATGCTTTTTGACATTTCATTTGACAACCCACAATGTCAGATCCACTGAAGATTCAGACAAAACCTGGAATCCTGCTTTCAACCTCTAATTCTCTCCCATGTCAGATATGTCCCATCCTATCTAGTGTGAGAGGCACACTGCAGAAGAGGGTTTGAGCTCTCAATGACCATTTTATTCTGCTCCT
This sequence comes from Tupaia tana, assembly GCA_026018925.1. NCBI lineage: Eukaryota > Metazoa > Chordata > Mammalia > Scandentia > Tupaiidae > Tupaia > Tupaia tana. The sequence goes on along the minus strand of JAKSZU010000024.1, from coordinate 18,897,138 downwards.
GCAAATGGAAGATAAAACTTTACCATCCAAAAGTTAAATGTATTCCATTGCTCTGTCTGGAATGAGATCATATCTGAAAAGGCTCCATATACATCAGAAATACAAATTAAGAACTTGAGACAATCAGAGGTGTAATTCAGGAAAGTGTTTTGGTTTTATATTATCTACATAAGAAAAAATTAAGAATGACTTTGAAAAGCAGATTACTAGGTGTCTCTAATGCAAAACTGTGTTCTACTTAGAGTACAGCCTTCTGTGTTATCTAGTTTTAAGGTGCATATGTTTTTCACAGTCTTCAAGCTGTGTTACAACTTTGTGAGTTGTAGATAACAGATACAATACAAAATTTTTCTGTCAGTAGACCTGCAAATAAATTTTGTCTGTTAAAGAAACTATTGATTTTCCCACCTTACAGAAAGAGCCAATTTTGCAAATTTATTTTGTGCCCTATATATGCCTCCTCTTTTAAAGTACTTCTTAGAATCAATTATAAAATCATTTTCCTTCCCTTCTCAATTAATGAGTTAAATAAACTTAACATTTATTTATCTTACATATTTATTAAATTCATCATTTTACCTTTTTGTGAAATTATCTTTAGCAATTTAACAACATGCCATATGTTCCAATTTAATAAATTTAAAAATTTTTTTTTGCTATAGGGTACATGTGCTTGCCAGAGACAGAGAGAGAAAGTTAAGAAATCATACCCTCCGCCCAGGAGGATGGCCTCACTGCAATCCCTTCTTCATTCTCTTCTCTGGATTTGAAACATATGCACATGTGCCTGGCATGTTTTTCAAGCCATCAGGTCCAGGACTTGAGTCACTCAGTTTCATGTGGAATCCAGCCACCTTAACCACCATGACAGCTGGTTGGCCCTCAATTAAATTAAGTTTCTAAATTACTAAAACCATCAGCTCACTGTGCATTTGTAGAAATCCTCTAAGTTCCTTTTCCCAAGAGCAGAATATGAAAAGATGGTTATTTTCCCCAGCCCTGCTCATCATCTTTATCTCATAAGCAAAAATGTTTTCTCATAATTTTGTAAGGTTTTACGTAACCTACAAATGTTTTACCCAAAAATTTAATTGGAGGCTTTAGTCAGGAAGGTTAATCAAACAAAGGTAAATACCTTAGTGGGATAGATTTTCCTTCTCTCTTCTTTTCCTTCTTTCTTTCTTTCTTTTTTTTTTTTTTAAGGTTTTTACCATAGGACAGATGCACTCACCAAAGAGGAGAGAGATCGAGAGAGATATTGAGAGGGAAAGTGAGAAATCACACCCCAGGGGGAGGGCCACACTGCAACTCCTTCTCCTCCATTCTCCTCCTAGGATTTTGGGCATGCATGCATGCACACCCACACACCGGCATGATTTTTAAGCCGTCATGTCCGGGACTCGAATCGTGGTCGGCCATATGTGAATCCAGTGCCTTAACAACTGTGCCAAGAGTTACTTTTTATTATATATTTAATATATCACTGCTGTTCCTCCTTTCCTCTTTTTATTTTATAAAACCTAGACCAACAGAGTACAGTTAACTAACATTTATATAGGAAGTATATATGTGATAAAGCCCAAATTTAAGAAATTCCCCCAAGCAGGCCTTTAAAAATATAATCTTTGCATAATTTGTTTAGATTCTCCCAGTGCATAAATTAATACTGCAAACATGTTGGATATTTAAGGGTGCAGACACTCCAGCTTCCACGATACCGAATAAATGGTGTCTCAGTTCCTTCGTCAATACTTACTAGGGTCTTTATTAGGTTAATTGCATCTGCCACCCCTTCAAAAGAAGATAGGTCTTGTTCATTTTAAGATTTCTTTTAAAACTGCAGCCAGTTGGCACATCGGTTAAGGTGCTGGACTCTCACATGACTGATCACGGTTCAAGTCCTGGACCTGGTGGCTTGCTTTCTCCCTTTCTCTCTGTCTCTCTTTTTTTTTTCTCTCTCTCTGTCTCTCTCTGCTGAGCACACATGCCCTATAGCAAATTAAAAATAATAATAAATAAAATCAAATAAACTATTCCTTTTTTTAAATGCAGTCATATATCCTTGAAATAAGTGGAAATACTGTGTCACCCCTGAAGTATTTTAACAGAAGCAGATAGCAGACCAACAGTGTATAGGAACAGAATTTGACTAACATCTTAAAACCGTTCTTACAGAGGGGCCAAGCGGTGGCACAGCGGCGGTGGGAGTGGACTCACATAGGAAAGAACCAGGGTTCCTGTCCCCAGGCCTCCGAGGTCACACCAGGCCCCTGAGCATGGCTGTCGTCAAGCTGGCTGAGACTGGGGCATCCTGCATTGTGAAGACCCTGTTGGAGGTACCTGCCTGCCTGTCTGTGTGTCTGTCTGTCTGTCTCTCTCTCTTTCTCTCTCTCCCTCTCTCAGAAGAAAGAAACAAAGAAACTAAAAACAACAACAACAACAAAACCCCACTACTGCTATAGAACTTACAGTTTAAGGAATGTAGAAAACAAAGGCTGAAGGAGGAAGGTGAAGGTTTGTCCCCGACTGGTGAGACACAGTGTCCCTTGTACCCAAGCAAGGGACCCTTAACCCTCTTCTCAAGGGTTAAGAATCATGCGTTTATTATTTTTTTTCTTTGTCTTACTTTTTTAGAAAATCTCGGAATAGGAATCAGGGTCAACTCCGATCCTTAAGCTTCCCAGGAAACAGAGTATTCATGTGAATAAATAGACCCAAGAATGCTATTTATGTTTATAGATAAAGCAATAACTCCATACATGGCCACACTTTTCTAATACTCTTTACTTAATAGCTAAGTGGCACTTTGCAGGGAAAGTCCTCGGTCCTGCCGAGTCCCTTCCTGACTCTCCCAACAGCTCTGTGGTCACCCAATGGAGGTACAGGGTGGCGCTCAAGTCAAGTTAGAGTCCACCATTCACTCTCATCCCCAAATTCGCATTCTGGAAAGTGATCCGTAATGTCTTAGAGGGCTGTATCAAGGATTCTGTACACTGATGAGTGTCTGGGATGAGCCAAATATGATATTATTTCTTACACAAGTAATTTTACTAATTAAACTAATTCTAACAAGAATAATCATCTTTTGGTAGGTTTAAGAGGTATGACAGGAGGCCCCCTGGTTTTCTGCCTCACTAACCGTGGTGAATACATCTTTATTAACTGTACCTAAGGATCAGCAGGTGGCATAGTGGCTATGTCACTGGACTCCCACATGACCAACTGCAGTTCGAGTCCCAGAATTGGTGGTTTCAACATCACACTAGACACATGCACACACAAGTGTGTGTACCCAAGATCCCAGGAAGACAATGGAAGAGAAGGGATTGTGATGTGGCCATCCCTCTTGGAAGATGATTTCTCACTGTGTCTGTCTGTCTGTCTGTCTCTCTCTCTCTGGTGAGCACACATACCTTAAAACAAAACAAAACAAAAATTCTAAGAACAAAAAAGTACCTCCTCAGGCTAGCCTCATAACCTTATGGTTAAGGGAGCCTAATCCCACATGGTCAACCACAGTTTGAATCCCTGCCCTGACAACTTGAAAAACACAGCAAGTATGTGAATATGGGTGTCCCAAGTCCCAACAGGGTAGAGAAATGGAAGAGAAGGGGTTGTCGTGTGACTACACCCCGTTGCGGAAGGCTTTTTCTCTGTCTCTCTCTAGTGAGCACATGTGCCCTCTGGCAATTAAAATTTCTTTTTAAATAACAATGGTTCTTCTTTAAATTCCAAACCTGGAAAAGACGATGAGTTAGTCTAGAACATGCTGGTTGAAGGTGAAATGGGACTGTCTGCCTGAGGCGGATGGAATCCCGGTGCTCGGCCTCGCCTGCACCCTGCCTGCACCCTACTGTGGATGAGCAGAGCTCCTTGAACTGCCCTTGTCACATGGTTCAAGGGCACCTCGTGCCCAGGACAACTGCTACCTCCCAGCATTCTGGGGGTGATGCTCTAGCATTAGTCTGCCATACTTGTATAACCTGACTAACTTTGGGTGATATTCAGCAAACAAAACTCCTCACCTCCTAAGCGACAAGGAGCAAAGCTGTAGAGATGTTTGCTGCCCTGGGCCTCACCACCATGGAGGACTGGGCCTTGCCCCATGCCGGCCATCTTTGCTGATGCTCACAGCGCTTCTCTGCCCAACGAGTTCCACATAGCACACACATAGTCTGTCATGAATTTATCTTTGCCTTCTTTTTTTTTGGTTTGGTTTTTGCCATGGGGTACATACACTTCTCCAGAAAGAGACAGAGAGAGTGAAAGGAATAAATCATTCCTCAGGGGGATGGCCACAACACTATCCCTTCTCCTCTCGGGATTTTGGGCACCTGCACATGTGCCCACCATGATTTTTAAGCTGCTGGGTCCAGAACTCGAACTGCGGTCAGCCATGTGGGAGTCCGGCACTGTAACCACCATGCCACTTAGTGGCCCTGCCATGAATTTATCTTCAAGCCTCCTACCCTATTAATTTACTATTCTGACATTTTTATGACTTAAATTTTTTAAGCCATAAGATTACTACTGGCTACCTTAATTTTGTTATAGATCCATTTGGAGAGTTCATGATTGTTCCTGGGTACGTAATGCAGACTGAAAAAAACTGATGCAAGTGGGCAGAAGTACGCTAGTAATTGTTTATTCTCCAGAAAAAAACCAAAAGGCTAATTTGTAGTATTTGCAAAGTTCTGTGGTATACATGCTCCCACAGTGGTCAATTTCAAGCTACCAATATGGACATCATTGGACTTGGGGTTAAGAAGAAATATGCTAGTAGGGCTCTAATGGGTCATACAAGTCCCCTCAACTGTAAGTGGGACAATAAATTTAGGCAGATATTTAGAGGGAAAAAAAATACCTGTAACATTTAACACCTGGAATGAATCTTTTTATAAAGGATTTTGCAGAGGTATTTAAGGTTGGTTTGGGTTTGGTACCTTAGAATAAAGCAATATTTGTTTCTTTTTCCTCTCCTTTGGCCAACTGTTTTGATCAGCTGTCTAAATTCACTTTCTTACAAAAAATATTTTCAGCATGAGGATTGTAACTATTCTAATATTTATCTTGAGGCTCTTCCCATTACTGTGAAGCTTAATTTTTGTTTGTTTGTTTCAGGAAAAATACTTCAATAACAATGAAAGCTATGTAGTTGTAAGAAGAAGCATAATGTTATGTCTTTAGAATGATTCAAATACCCCTTCCTTGGTAATTTATTTACACACATAGTTTGATCCTAATATAATGACTTCTATTATTTAAGGTTGATAATTCTTTGGAGAAAAGAAAAGAATGGCAAAACTCTTGGCTGAATACCTCAACACCCATTCCCACCTTCTTTGTCTCTCTGAAGAGAAGCTAGAAAACTAAATAACCACTTTCCCAAACTTTCTTGTAGCTAGATTGGAAAATTCCATGTTTACCACATCTTTCCACTCAGTTGTAAGTCAAAGCCTACTTAGGGCTACAGTAAAGTCTGGTTTTGCACCAAAAAGGGACAGACACAACTGTCCATATTTCTTTCTACCCCTTTCTCTTCTGAGTTGAATGTGAGGGTAAGGCCTAGGTCATGGGACAACTAGTATGAGGAGGCTGCAAACTAGCACCCTAAGGACAGCGGAATGGAAAGAGGAAGAGATTGGTTGAATCCTGACACAAGTCTCAGATCCTTGACTAGACCTGAAACTTCAACAGCTGTATATCTTGTTATGTGAGAAAATACCCTTTAAAAATATATCTTCTTTAAAATACAACTTAAAAACATAAAATCCACCAATTGTTAAGTATACAGCTCAGTGTATTTTAGTATATTTACCATTGTGCAACCACTACAATCCACTGTTTCCTTCAAGTCCATTTTCAGTCAATTCCCACTCCTACCACTGGTCTCAGACAAAGCCGATCAGTCTCTAACCTTGTCTTTTCTGGACATTCCGTAATGATGGGATCATACAACATTCGGTCTTATGCATCTGGTTTCTTTCATTTACCATAATGCTCTTCAGGTTTACCCATGCCATAGCATGTACTGGTATATTATGTCTTTTAATTTAATTTTTAAATGTATTTCATTTATATAGATATGCCTAAATTGTTTATCTACTTTTGTATTGATTGATAGTTGAGCTGTTTTCAGTTTGGGACTGTTATAAATAATGATATAAACACTAGTGTAAGTCTTGGTGTGGACTTATGTTTTTATAGCTCTTTGGTTGGATAGCTAGGAGTAAAATCGGGGAACCACATCGTATGTTATGTCTAACTGATTTTTAAAAATTATTTTATTTCATTTTATTTATCATTATCATTTTTTCAATTTGACCAGAAAGAGGCAAAGAAAGAAGGAAAGTGAGAAAGCAAGCCACCAGGTCCAAGACTCAAACCATGTTTGGCCATGTGGGAGTCTAGTGCCTTAACCACCATGCCACCTGCCAGCCCCCTATGTTTAACTTTTAAAGAATTTGTCAAACAGTTTTCCAAAGTGCCTATACCATTTTATGTTATTACCAGAAATGTAGAAAAATATCAGTCTCTTCACATCATTGCCAATTCTTCACATTTTTGTCTTTTAAAACTACAGCCATTCTTAGTAGATATGTACTGGCATCCTACTTACATCATTTTAATTTCCATAATAACTAATGAGGTTGAGCATTTTTCATATACTTGTTAGCTGTTCTTGTCTTATTCGGTAAAATGTCAATTCAGATGTTTTATTCATTTCAATTAGGTGGCTATTCGGACCAGCGGTTAGCGTAATGGCTATGTCGTTGGACTCCCATGTAGTAGACTACGGTTCAGGTCCCAGGCCTGGTGGCTTAAACTCATGCTGGGCACGTGTGCGTGTGTGCCCAAGATCCTGAGAGGAGAATAGAGGAGAAGGGATTGTGGTGTGGCCATCCCCCCGGGGGGTGATTTCTCGCTTTCTGTCTCTGTCTTTCTGGCAAGTGCACATGCCCTATGGCAAAAACCTCTCAAAAAAAAAAAAAAAAAAAAAAAAAGCTTATTAACTTATTATTTCCATCAGAGAGAGGGAAAGAGACAGAAACTTCACACAGCAATCGGCCCCCAGCCTCATCCATACCAGATCACACGTGCACATCCAGCATTTACAGGGAGGTCTCAGGACGTGAACCTGGGATCTTCCATGTGGGTCCAATTGCATTAGTGCTATGCCACCATCTGACCCCTATCTCAGTTTGAGCTGAAGGAGTTCTTCATATATCCTAGATATATATCCTTTATAAGATGCATAATTTACAAATACTTCTCTCAGTCTGTGGTTATCCTTTCATTTTCCTTCTCTCTCTCTTTCTTTCTTTCTTTCTTTCTTTCTTTCTTTCTTTCTTTCTTTCTTTTTTGAAGAGGTTTTTGCTATAGGGCACGTGCACTCACCAGAAAGACAGAGAGAGACAGAGGGACAGAAAGAGAGAAATCACCCCCTCGGGGGAATAGCCACGCCGCAATCCCTTCTCCTCCATTCTCCTCTTGGGATCTTGGACATGCATGCACACGCACCTGGTGTGAGTTTAAGACACTGAGTCTGGGACTCGAACCACAGTTGACTACATGGGAGTCCAGCGACATAGCCATTACACCAACTGCTGGTCCCTCCTTTCATTTTCTAAATGTTATCTTTTAAAAAAACAATTTTTAATTTTAATAAAGTCCAATTTTCTTAGTTTTTTTTTTCTTTTATGACTTCTGCCTTTAGTGTTTATCTCTGAACTCTTTGCTAACCTAAGGGTAGATTTACTCCCATGTGTTTTTATAGAGGTTTGATTATTTTCATTCTTTTAAGGCTACAGGCTTTTAGCTATAGGCTTTTGATAGATTCCCTGATAAAGGTTGAGAAAATTCTCTTCTATTTTTAGTTTTTGGAGATTTTCTTATTTTTATGAATGAGTATTGGAATTTTTCATGAGCTTTTTCTGCATCACTTGAGATAGTTATGTGATTTTTGTTCCTTAGTATTTCATTAATATGGTATACTGCATTATCCTTTATGTAAAATGCTGGGGATCAAAAATGTTTCAAGTTTTTAAGTTTTCCAGATTTTAGAATATTTGCATATTACATCTCAGTAAATCCATCATAAAGTCAAAAAATTCTAAGTTGAATCATTATAAGTCAAAGACCATCTGGATATACTACTAAATCTAAATTAAATGTATCCCAAGTCATCTTTCCCTTGGCTAGATCCCAACACTGGATGCAGCCACTCTATCACCATCCAAATGAGTGACATTATAATGGAGAAAATGTTGGAGTGAGAAGAGACAATGGTCTGAACTTGTCTAATTTTGGCAAAGTTGACGAAACACATTTTTTTGTATTCAGTTCTATTGGAAAGTGCTGCTCTAAAGCCACACTTGCCCTCCTTTTCCACTTTGTAGGACTGCTTAGGACATCATTTGACACAACAATGCCAGCTTTATCACTTTCTAAAGGAAAGTTAAATTCCAAAATACTAAGAGCTAAAAAAACTCCCTGAATGAGAAAATTACATCTCTATCACTACAATTGAATAGCTCTATTAAAGTGTTATATAATTACATTGTTTCAAAAGTTTGAAATCATCTCAAGCATTCTCTCTAAAGTAATAAGTAGTTTCTCTAAATAGTTCATTCTAATTTTTTATTACTAGCTCAGTTTATGCTTCTCTAAAATATCATAAATTATATAAAATGAGAATGATGGATTTTCCTAATCTTAAAAAATAATTTTATAAGGAAAAATTATAAGCAAAAAAAAGACATATTGAACATCTGAATCGTTTCTAAAGTAGTTGAAATTATTACAATAAATGTTGTCTGGATTCCCCTTTGATATTGTTAGTGTACAGGTCAAAATTTTATGTGGAATGCTTCAACATATGTAAATCAAACTGAATAATACACTACATTAACAGAATGAAGGGGGGAAATTACATGATCATGTCAATTGACGCAGAAAAAAATTGACAAAATTCATCACCCTTTCATGATAAAAACCAAGCAACAAACTAGAAATAGAACAAACTAGAAATACTGTTTTACAACAGTAAAAGTCATATATGAAAAGCCAACAGCCAATATTAAACTCAACGGTGAAAGACTGAAAGCTTTTCCTCTAAGATTAGGAACAAAATAAGGATACTCCCTGTTGTCACTTTTATTAAATACAATACTGGAAGATCTAGCCAGAGTAATTAGGCAAGAAAAATAAATAAAAGGCATCAAGTTAAAAAAAAAAAGAAGTATAAAATTATCTGTTTACAAACAACATGAACTTAAATGTAGACTGTCTTAAAGATTTCACAAAAACTCTGCTGAAACTGATACAAGAGGGGCTAACAGGTGGTGTGGTGGTTTAGACACTGGACTTCCATCTAATCAACTAAAGTTTGAGTCCCAAACCTGGCAGCTAGAACATCACAGCAGGCACATGTACATGTATGCCCAAAATCCCAGGAAGAGAGTAGAGGAGAAGGGATCACAGTGTGGCCAGCTCCCCTGGGAAGAGGTGATTTCTCACTTTCACTCTGTCTCTCTCTGATGAGTGCACAAGCCCTTTTGCAAAAGCCCCTCTCCCCCCAAAAAAGAAAGAAACCACAAACAAAAAGTACAAAAAACCTGATACATAAATTCTAAATTCAGTTGTGTTTCTATACATTAACAATAAACAATATGAGAAAAAGAAACGTACATTTACAATAGCATCGAAAAAGAATCAAATACTCAGGAATAAACTCAACGAAGAAGATGAAATACATGTACACTGAAAACTATAAAATGTTGCTTGAAAGAAATTAAGGAAGATGCCAATAAGAAGAAAGGCATCCCACATTCATGGATTGAAAGACTTAATATTGTAAAGTGATCCACAGATTCAATGCAATTCCTATGAAAATCTCAGCAATATTTTTTCCAGAGATAAAATTCATCCTAAAATTCATATGGAATTTCAAGACACTCAGAATAGCCTGAAACAATGTAGAAAAGCACAAAACTAGAAATTTTACACTTCCTGATTTCAAAGTTTAATACAGGGCCCAATGGAGAGTCGGGCTGTTAGGGCACCTAGGTCCCACATAGCCAACCATGTGCCAGTCCAAGTGGCTTGAGAAACATGCTGTACATATGTGTGTGCCTGCCCAAAATCCCAAAAGGGGAGGGATGGAGGAGAAGGGATTGCAGTGGGACCATGCCTGATGAGGAGTGCTTTCTCATTTTCCATCTCTCTCACTCTATTTGCCTTTCTCCAGTAAGCACATACACACTCTGGTAAATTCAAAACAAAACAAAACAAAAATTTAATCCAAATCTAAGCAATAAGCAAAACAGTAGAGTTCTGGCTTAAAGTCAGACATACAGACCAATGGAATAGAATAGAGATCCCAGAAATAAATCCTTACATATCTTGTCAAATAATTTTTGACAAGGAATTTGTGAAGATCATTTAATGGGGAGAGGACTTTATTCAACAAATTGTCCTGGAAAAACAGGATATCTACAAGGAAAAAAAAAACGAAATTAAATATTTAGTTTATATCATACACAAAAATTAACTCAAAATGGATTGAAGACCTAGAAGTGGTAACTAAAAGTAGGAAAAATATTAGAAGAAAGGAAAGGGAAAAGTCTTATGATTTCTGGGCTATGACACAAAAAATACAGGCAATAAAAGAAAAAATAGGTAAGTTGATCTTCATGAAAATTTAGAACTTTTGTACATGAAAAGACACAATCAACAGAGTGAAAAGGCAACCTACAGAACTGAAGAAAAAATGTGCAAATCAAGTATCTGATAAAGGATTGATAAAGAGATAATGTAAAGAACTCCTACAATTCAACAACAACTACAGAAACAATTCAGTTGAGAAATGGACAAAAAACTTATCTTAGTCTGCTATGGTCATGCTAACAGAAATACCTGAGACCAGATGATTTATAAAAAATATAGGTTTATCTGGCTTACATATCTGGTATCTGGAAAGTCCAAAGGCATGGGGCCAGCATCATGTCAGCCTCTGGTACCATATCACATATGACCAACAGGAAAGAAGATGGCAGACACATGTTAGGTCTCTCTACAGAAAGCCATCTTTATGTTATAAAAACCTACTTTCACAGAAACTACTTCCTTTGCACAAGAGCTAGAGCTCACTCCTTCTTATGAGAAAGCCCTTATCTATTCATGATGGTGATGCCACTATGATAGAAACACTACCTACCAGGCCTCAGTTCTTAAAGGTTTCACCACCTCCTAATGTGATTATACTAGAGATCAAATTCTAAAGCATGAACTTTTGGGGGACAAACTGTTACCTAACCCATAGTAGGACCCAAATAAACATTTCTCCAAAAGAGATATACAATGACTAATAAGCATATGAGAATATGCTCTACATCACCAATCATCAGATCAATGCAAATTAAAACCACAATGGTATCACCTCACACACATAAGAATAGCTGCTAAAACAAAACAAAAAGTTAGGGAAAAAACAGAAAATAGCAAATGTTGGCAAGAATTTAGCGAAATGGGAACTCTATGCCTGTTGGTAGGAATGTAAAAGTGTAGCTGCTGTGAAAAATGCTATGGTAATTCTTCCTAAAATTTAATTATATTAAATTTATTACCATACAATCTAGCCACTCTACTTCTAAATATATGCCCTCCAAAAATGAAAGCAGGGACTCAGCAAATATATGTATTCCCATGTTCATAGCAGTATTTTCACAATAGCCAAAAGGTGGAAGCAACCCAAATGTTTATTAATGGATGAGTGAGTAAACAAAATATACATGAAGTAGAATATTACTCAGCCTTAGTAAGGAGGGAAATTCTGACACATGATACAGCATGGGTAAAGCTTAAAAATATTACGCTAAGCGAAATAGTGATTCATTAAAGAATAATATATGTTTCCACTTAACGTGAGATACCTGAAGTAATCAAATGCATAGAGACAGAAAGCAGAATGATGGTTTCCAGGGGCTATGGGGAAAAGGGAATGGGAGTTAATAATAAATTAATGGGGGTTAATTTTATAGAACAGTTTCAGCTGGGGAAGGTGAAAAGTTCTGGATGTGGATAGTGATGATGGTTGCATGACAATGTGAATGTATTTCACTCTATACTTTAAAAATGATTTTTTAACCACTGCAGTGGCACAAGGTGAGAGGGCATGGCTGCTTAGCAGCTTAGGCCACTTGGAAGGCCTGGGTTCAATTCTCAGCCCAGTCTAAAACAGGCCAGGTGTGGTGGCCCCCACCTGTGGTCCTAGCTAACTAGAAGTCTGGGGCCAAAGAATACAGAAAAACCTGCTGAAAATCTCTCTCTCTCTCTCTCTCTCTCTCTCTTTCTCACACACACAAAAAAAATTAAAATGGCAAATTTCTATTTAACTGGAATGAAAAAATTTACACAGGGAAAAAAATGTAGGCTTCTTAGAAATTATATTTCATTATAAATTATCTTAAATCTGTTTGCTTTTAGATAAAATTAAAGCACTGACTTTAAATTATATCTTTAAAAAATATAGTCCAAGCACTGGTAATGTTAACAATTACTTCTTTCCTGAAGGCCCCCCATTTAGAACACTGTTTCAGTTATCAGCTTGAAGAGCTGATTAGGAAAGTAGAAGATATTGTGGTATGCACAGTGGAAACCCCTCTAACATTCTTTTCCCATAACATATGGCAGGAGTCACTCAACCTCAGTGAACATTTAAGACTAATCACTTGCCAAGAGGTTGCACAAAAATCATGCAAATCTCTGTTAGAGACCAGCATTCTCTACTGTTCAGTGGTACATTTTGTTCATGCACAGTAGCTCCAGTTGGATTCATTTATAGAAATTGGATAAAAGTGACAGACTAAGTTAAGATGGTTATACTTTTTTTAAAAATTATTACATGGTGTATGCTCACCAGAGAGATGCAGAGATACAAAGAAAGGGAGAAAACACCCCTCCCCCATAATAAAAAAGGGTCATGGTTACACCCAATCCCTTCTCTTCCAATTTTCCATCCTGTAGAATTTGGGGCACATCCCACATGTGTTGAGCACATTTTTCAAACTGCTGAGTCTGGGATTTGAACCATGGTTGTCCATGTGTGATCATACTCCCTTAACGACTAGGCTAGAGGGACAGCTCAAGATAGTTATACTTTTAGTGACAGACTACATTTTTTTTCCTTCAAATAATTTGTTTGTTTTAATTTTTGCCATAGGGCACATGTAATCACCAGAGAGGAACAAGAATAGAGAGAAAAGGAAAGTGAGAAATTACCTCTTGTCCCATAGCAGGGTCGTCTGTTTATTGTGGGCCAGGGATCGTGGCTATATACATGTTGGTGGGCAGTGATTGGTTGTTAAAAGGTGGGTTATGATTGGTTGCTTTTGTGGACCAATCATGAGGTACCAGATATGCAAATCTGAGGGATTCTAGTGGCCAATCAGAGTATGGTTTTGAAGGAGAGGTTTTGAAGGGGAGCCAATCATGGCCTTTGTCATTGTGTAATTGTTTGCTCTCTGAGCCTAAGATGGCAATAGTAAGAGACTCATGAAAATGGCCTTGGCAGACTCACTGGTGCGCAACCTCCCACAACCTCTCAGGGGGAATGGCCATACCACAGTCCCTTTTCCTCCATTCTCCTCTCAGGATTTTGGGCATGCATTCACATGTGTTGGTGTATTTTCTAAGCCGCCAAGTCTGGGACTTGAACCCAGAGTGGACCATATAGGATCCAGGGCTTTAATCACCACACCACTTGCTGGCCCCCAAATAAACATTTTTTAAGTGAGATTCAGTCACATATCAAAAAACACTCCTTTTAAGTGTGCACTTCAGTGGTCTTCATTATATTCACAAAGTTGTGCAAAGGTCACCACTAATTATAGGACATTTTCATCAATCCTAAAAGAAACTCCATACCCATTAACATAATTTCTCCCACCCCAGTCCCTGGTGACCACCAATGTACTTTCTGTCTGTACGTATTTTCCAACTCTGGACACTTCATCTAAGTGGAATTCTATACATGTGGCCTTTTATGTCTGGCTTTTTTCACTTAGAATAATGTTTTCAAGGCTCGTTCATGTTATATTCCATATTAGTAGAGGTTAAGCATCACTAATCTAAAAATTAAAAAATTTTGAGTGCTGACATGATGTCGCAGTTGGAAAATTATACACCTGACTTCATATGACAGGTTGCAGTCAAAACACAGGTGTGTAACATATGGAAGACTCAGTGTCCTCAAGGGAAAAATGACCCTCTCATCCCCTTTCAGCTGTGATATATTCTTCCCACACATGCCCAGACTCCCCAGTGTTAGCACACCCAGAAAATGTAATAACATAGCATGCATGTGGACTGGAAGTGCCAGGAGCAGGTTCCCCACAGTGCCCCACAGGGCATCAAGTCTTACATTGCTCACTGTGTTTTTTAGTTATTCTCTGCTCTGTGGTGTAAACAAATGATTGAGAATGTCAAAAAGCCCTACAGATACCCTTATGGGTAACATTGATAAGCAAAAGAGAAAGTATTTACGTCTATCTATAGTACTGAAAGTCAAGCTGTTGGAGAAACTGGACTGCAGTGTAAGTTGGAAATACCTTAGAGAAGAATATGACGTTGGAAAGACCACCACATAGGACCTGATGAATCAGAAGGGTTGAAATTCTCTGTGGAAAGTGATGATGTTAAAAAAAAAGAAAGAAAGGAAAGAAAGAAAGAAAGAAAGAAAGAAAGAAAGAAAGAAAGAAAGAAAGAAAGAAAGAAAGAAAGAAGAAAAATGTAGACATAAGTAAAACATTTTAACATAAAGCTAAAAATAAAGAGCTCAATGTGCATCGGAAGAGTGGGCTTGTAGTGTCTCGGTAAATGTACGCCATTGAAAAGCATGCTGGTCACGAAACAAGCAAAGCTCTATCACAGTGAATAGAAAGCTGAAGAAAACTGTGAATACTCAACGGACTGGTTGCATAAATTTAAGAAAATAGCATAAAATGTTTAAACATTTGTGGCACTAGGGACAGAAGGTGGCATAACCGTTAGGCACTGGACTCCTACATAGTCAACTGTGGTTCAAGTCCCAGACCTGGCAGCTTGAAAATCACATGGGGGATCTACGCATGTGTACCCAAAATCCCAGGAGGAGAATGAAAGAGAAGGGATTGCAGCGTGGTCATTCCCCCCACTTCAGGGGGTGATTTCTCACTTCCCTCCTCATTGTCTGTCTCTGGTGAATGCATGCACCCTATGGCAAAAACCTTAAAAGAGAGAGAGAGAGAGAGAGACTGACTTGTGGTGATAAATCATCTGCTAATTACAAAGTAGGGGAGAAATTTATTGAGAAATTCACCAAGATCATCACTGGTAAAAATCTGTTACCAAAACAAGTCACTAATGCGACAAAACATTACTCCTCTGGCATGATGTTCACAGAAAGACACTGACTACAGCTGATGAGATAGCCCCTGCAAGAGTTAAGGATGCCAAGGCTAGGGTAGCTGTGCTGGGATATCCTGATAGAGCAGGCACAGTTACGTGTAAACTTGTTGATGGGCAAAAGCTTGCTTCCTCACTGCTTTAAATGAGTGAGTATATTTATAGTCCATAATCATGATAATAAAAAGGTACGGATCACCAGGAAATCTTTCCCAAGTCATGCACAAACATTTTGTACCAGTCACTTGTGCTCACTACAGGCAAGCTAAACTGGATGATGACTACAAGAGTTTGTCATTTATTAACAACTGTTCAACGCAACCTCCTGCTGAAGTTGTCATCAAAAATAATGTTTATGTCATGTGCTTTTCTCCAAATGTGACTTCATTAATTCAGCCATATGACCATGATATCCTTCTATCAACAAAGAGTAAATATAAAAATACCGTCATGGACTGCGTACTAGCAGCACTGAACAAAGACATGGGTGTGGAAGGTTTTCCAAAGGAGTTTTGCACAAAGGATGCCTGGCATTTGTTGCCAAGTCTTGGAACACAGTAACTAAAGACAGTCGCACATGCCTGGCACACACTATTAATACAATGAGAAAATAATGTGTTCAGGATAACTAAGCTGGCAGGGAGATAATGCCACCAATAGGGTCTTGATGCCATGACCCACCTTCAGTTTCAGCAAAACCTGGAACTCAGGGAGATCTCTGGACATGCATCCAGAACCTTCCCATGTGGGCTAGCTTCAGAGAGTGTTACGTTTTACTGTTATACCACTGTCCAGCCCCATCATTTTGAAAGACGGGATTTAGCTGGAAGTTTTTCTTTCAGCACTTGAATATGTCTTTTCAGTGCTTCCTGGCCTTCATATTTTCAGATGAGACATCAGTCATTAATCTTATTATATATCTCTTGTTTCTGATGAGTCGTTGTCTCTTGCTGCTTTAAAATCCTTTGTCTTTTGCTTTAGACAGTTTTATTACAATGTAGTTATGTTTGGATCTCTAAGTCTATCCAACTAGGAGTTTCTTGGATAATTAAAAAAAATTAATTTAATTTTTTAATTAAATCTGGAAGGTTAATGGCCATTAAACTTTAAAATATTTTAACTCCTTTCTTTCTTCTCTCCTTCTGGAACTCATATTATGTGAATGTCAGTCACTTCATGGTGTCCCACAGGTTTCTGAAACTCGTTATGGGGTTATCATATTTATTTCTCCGATGACCAAAGTTGAGCACCTTTATTTGAGCTTATTTTATGCATAGGCATTCTCAAAACAAACACACAAACACACATACACACTTAATCCAGATTATGTATGCTGTCGCCATGGAAAAGGAGGATTTGCAGTAGCTGAGGGTGGTAGAAAACTTATATTTCAACTTCTACTCTTATTCATGTACTATTTAAATTTTATAAAACTAATGTTTATTTAAAATTTTTTAAAGTTAATTTTAAGATTTATTTCCCATATAGATTAAAAAAAATCTCTGTGCTTTATTAATCCTCTAAAGGAGTCTCATAAAAGCCAGCTCTGTGGTCTAGGACAAAGAAGGGATTGTGGCATGACCATGCCCCTTTGGGACTGCTTTCTGCCTCTCTCTGTCTATCTCTCTGTCTTTCTCTAGAAAGTGTACACTCCTTCTGGCAAAATTTTCTTTTAAAAAACACAAAATATGAGGGTAATAGAATACTCAAATAACAACCAAAGGGTAATCTAGGATATAAAGGAAGTTGTGTCCAGATCTATAAAAAGATCTTTCCCCTCCATCTCTTCTTTCGAATTCTCTAGCTCAACCAGCATGATACAGTAAGAATTGATGTTACTTATTTTGTATATTCCAAAACTCACTAGCCCATCATTTCAATGACTTTAATAAGAAAATTAACAAGATAATAATTCCAGATGCTCAAAACATGTCTGTCAAATGAAGAAACAAAGCCTAGAATGGGAACCCTATGAAATTTTCATTTCAAAGTTGAGCCCTAACTGCGATGAGATACCACTACATGCCGATTCAAATGTCTAAAATTAGAAAGACTGAGCATGACAAGTGTTGGTGAAGATGCAGAATAACTGGAACTCTCATAAAAGCCTGGCTGGTGAGACCATAAAATGGCACAACCAACTTGGAAAGCTTTATGGCAGTTTCTTTAAAAGTTTCATGTACCACATGACGTAGCTATTCCACTCCTTAGTCCTTCCTCTAGAAAAGGAAAAGTGGGTGCCCCTACAAAGATTTATATGCAAATGTTGATAGCAGCCTCATTTGCAGCAGCCCCAGGCTAGAAGCAAGTGTTCCCCACCACGTAGAGGAAGAAACAAAATGAGACCTATCCAGAAAATAGAGTGCTACTCAGCAATTTTTTAAATGAACATGGAGGGGCTGGCAGGTGGCGTGGTATTTAAGGGTGCTGGATAACTACATGGCCGACTGTGGTTTGAGTCCCAGATCTGGCGGTTTGTCGGTTTGTTTTCTCTCTCTCTCTCTCTCTCTCTCTCTCTCTCTCTCTCTCTCTCTCTTTCTGTCCCTCTCTGGTCAAATTAAAATTAATTAATTAATTTAATTAAATGAAATAACCTAAGCAAGACCTGAGTTCCAGGTCTTGCTGAACAGGGGGTGGCGTGATGGTTAGGAGCACCGGACTCCCACATGGCCGACCACGGTTCAAGTCCCAGATCTGGTAGCTTGCTTTCCCACTCTCTCTCTCTCTCACTCTGTCCCTCTCTGATCAAATTAAAATAAATAAAAAGTTAAATAAAATAATTCTTTCAAAAAAATGAACATGGATAGCTCTCAAAATAATTATCTTGAGTGAAATAAGCCAGAGCAAAGAAAAGAATAGAAAGTGTATGATTTGACTTACATAAAATTCTAGAAAGTGGAAGCTTACCTATAATGGCAGAAAGCAAATCAACAGGTACCTGGGGAGGGAAGCGGGGGCAATAGCAGGATGCAGCTGGGGTGGTGGGGAGTTTCATAGATGTATGCAGATGACAAAACGTGTCAAAGTATCCAGTCTGGATACGTCCAAGGTACTGTATATCAATTATACTTCAATAAAACCTGCTGGGAAAATTGGACCCCAACTATATCTGACACGTATTTCCCTCTCTTTTCATATAAGCAGGTAAATGGGCAGCCCTCGCCGATGAGCTTAGATGACAGGCCTGAGTTGCTGAACTTAGGAACATTAGATGATGGTGGAGAGGAGGAAGGGGTGCTGGGGAAGGGTTACATGAAGAGTCCTTCAATTCTCGGGGAACCAGCAGTTAGCGTAATGGCTATGTCGCTGGACTCCCACGTAGTCAACCGCGGTTCACGGCCCGGACCCGGTGGCTTAAAACTCACGCCGGGCGTGTGTGCGTGCGTGCCCAAGATCCCGAGAGGAGAATGGAGGAGAAGGGATTGTGGCGTGACCATCCCCCCTGGGGGGTGATTTCTCGCTTTCTGTCTCTGTGTCTCTGTCTGTCTGTCTGGCGAGCGCACGTGCCCTATAGTGAAAACCTCTCAAAAAAAAAAAAAAAAAAAAAAAAAGAGTACTTCAATTCTCTCAACCCTTTCTCCTACAATCTACTGGAGAGCCAGACGGCCTAATATACAAAGTAGCAGTCACTAGCTGCATTTGGCAACTGGGCACTTGAAACACGGGTAGTGAAGAGTTAAACTATTAATTAAACTAGTTAAATTATTAATTAATTGACCTGTAATTAGTCATTCAAATTTGAATTGTGACGGCCACGTGTCTGGTGGCTGCCATGTTGGATAGCCCCAATCTAGAGCACTTGGCTGGAAGCATGCTTCCTTGTCATTCTCTCCCTGTTCCACTGCTATTTTATTTCTCTGTCTTCAGCAAGATGGGGGAGAGGCTTCTGCTCTGAGGGATAAAACAGGAGACTGAGTAGGGAAGGAACAGAAACATACCTGAACTTTTCACATCAACTGAGGTAGAAACACTTCTATTCTGATCTGTTCTGTTGCTAAGAAAAGAAAATTACCAGAGTCTGGGTAATTTATCAAAATAGAGGTTTAGGGCCAGCAGGTAGCATGGTGGTTAAGGTGGCTGGATGCCACATGGCTAACTGCACAGTTTGAGTCCTGGAACTGGTGGTTTGAATAATCACGCCAGGCGTGTGTGTATGTGTGTGTGTGTGCACCCAAAATCCTGAGAGGAAAATGGAAGAGAAGGGATTGCAGCGTGGCCACTCCTCGTGGGAGGTCATTTCTCACTTTCCCTCTCTCTTTTTCTCTCTGCCAAGCACAACTATAGCAAAACTATAGAGAAAAATAGAGGTTTATTCATGGTTTGGAGGTCCAAGGGCAGGGGCCACATCTGTTGAGGGTCTCCTGGGTACGTCACAATGTGGCAGAGGGCAGGAAGGCATGTCCCTGTGCCTGCGTGTCTGTCTCTCTCACTCTCTCTCCCTATAAACCCATCAAGAGTCACTCACAGGGGCCAGGCCCTGGAGACCTTAGTCCCAATCTCCTCCCCAAGGTCCCACCTTTCAGCGACATAGTTGGGTTAAGTTTTCACCCTCTTCCTCTCATCACAGCCACATCTCCACCCATGAATTTGGGGGAAGAGTCGAACCATAGCAACCTCCATTACCACAGAGAGTTCTTTGAGAAAGCACTTCTCTAGAGGGTACGGAAGGTGTCTGAGAATGACAGGTTTGAACCGCATGCAAAAGGACATTTGCAGTCTGCTTACTTCCAAAAGCATGAACCGGAAGAGTGAATTGTCCCGACTACATACCTCAAAAGACACAGAACACATGCTATCTAGAATTAGCCACAACCATGCGACTCTCTGGTCATAACTGCTCCAGATACCAGGGCAAGACGAATCTGGGATGCTGGCACTAACGCAGGATTTCATGTGGAGAGTTGAAAAACTATCTACAGAATGTGCTCTTACATAATGGATAAGCCTCTCCCACTGATAAATGCCAATTTTCCAGCGGACCATGGAAAATTGTCTATTTTTGGCCACTCTGTGGGAGGCCGTGGAGCTCCGACTTGGGTTTTGCAGAATCCTGGGAAATGCAAATCTGTGTCAGCATTTGCTCCAATTTGCGACCAGTTCTGCCTTTGGGTGGGTGGGTGGAGGCAAAAATCTCTCAATGGATATTTGCAATCACATCAAAATGAAGGAAAGGCTTATGAGGCTGCTATTCTTAGGAAGTTCCGTTCAGGTTCTAGTTAAACACGACCAAGGAAATGATGACGAAACATTTCAGCAGGGAAGCTCCCTCCTGACATGAAGTGCTTTTAGCTCCCAAGAAAATTACAATTATAGTTCATTTTCATTGCAGTCTTTATTTGTAACTATATCAGACCTCAAGTCGAATACCTGAACGTTGGAAACATCAGACACCAGAATCTCTTCTGAATTGTGGAGGTTAAAATAAAGGAAAATAGATTAGATTCTAAAATGCAGTTGGCCCTTCCAACTGGATACAGAAGACATGTGGGTTCCACACCTGTGGATTCAACCAATCCCACACGGAAGTGTTCCATGTGGCTGAGATGGTCTCGCTAGTTAGGCCTATGATAGTTACATCTGCACGGACTTCGTTCTCATCGTTATCTCCTAGGCAATACAGTATAACAACTCTTTACATAGCATTTGTGCTGAATTATGTGTTATAAGTCATCTAGAGAGGAATTAAAGTAGGATATATGCATGTCTGTGTGTGCCCAAATTCCCAATGAGAGAGAGCAGTGAAGCAGAGGCAATTCTACCCCCCCTACTTCCTACTCCCGTCTCTAGTGAGTACCACACCCTCTAGCAATTATAAAAAGTTTAAAAAGGAGCCTCTAGGCTCTTCAGAGACAGGATTACTTTTTAGGGTGCGTGTGCTTGCCAAAGAGACAGAGAGACAGAAAGTGAGCAATCACCTCCTGGGGGGATGGCCACAGCGCGATCCTTTCTCCTCTACTCTCCTCTCAGGATTTTGGGCACACATGCACACACACCCGGAATGAATTTCAAGCCACGGGGTCCAGGTCTCGAACTGTGTTTAGCCACATAGTTTACATTATGAAAAAACTATGTTTGGGTGTCAAATATTTTTGTCAAATAAATTTGTACTTTAATTTTTTTAGTACATATTTACAGTGAACAAGGACATGTTCTGATGCATGCATATACTGTGAAATGCTGAAATCAAGTTAGTTAACATGTCACAGCCATCATGTCACATATTTATCATTTTTGGTTGTGAGAACATTTAACATCTACACTCTTAACGATTTTCAAGTATAGAACACGTGATTAACTACGATCACCATGTGTAGAACTTATGCCTCTTTTCTAACCAAATCTGCGAGCCTCTGACCACCTCTCCACTCCATCCCCAAGTTCCTGGCAACCGACTCTCTGCTTCTATAAATTCACGTTTTTAAATTCCACAGGCCGTGCCTTTACTCGTAGCTTCAGACATCCTTCAAGGACCACTGGCAGGGACAGGCAGAGACGGCCCCTGATGCTACCACCCACAAGCCCACATGGTATAATCAAAGTGAGTGTTCTGACTCTGTTTCCTTAGTTCAGGAATTTCCTCTGTGATCAAGTCATGTAGGAGCTGAGAAAGCCACTGGCAGCTGGGAGTTATTTTCTCCTTCAGTCACAAGATGATGGAGATAATCCGGGATGGGAAGTGTGGGGGAGAGGGAGTGAGGAGGACTGCTCACTGCTCCAGCCAGAGCTGGGTGAGGTGGTTCCCAGGGCTTCCTTTCTTGTAGGTCGGGCACCTAAATAGCTCATGCTTCCAGCCCTCCCCATTGATGAGAAACAGCTGGATCAACCCAACAACACCACGAGGTGTCAGGAAGAGCAGGCTCTTAATCTGCCTGGTTGTTATTTTTAAGGATCATTACAAAATACGTAATCCGGATCGCATTGTTTTCAAAAACAGAGGAATCTATTGAACTCAATAGAGTACTGTTTTCCAAGCATGAGGTCTAGCCAGAAAAGTTACTTGCAGTTAATCCTTCCTGTTTTGTGGATGACTGAGGAACTAAAGTAGGTAGAAACTTGGAGATCTAAAGAAGTTTTTTGTATAAGTTTGCAGATGTCAGGCCACCAGGTGGCGTGGTGGTTAAGATTCTGGACTCCCACATTGCCAACTGTGGTTCAAGTCCTGGAACTGGCAGTGTGTTTTCTCACTTCCTCTTTCTCTCTCTCTGTCTGGTCAAATAATAATAATAAAACTAAACAAATAATTTTTAAAAGGTTTGCAGGTATTTTGACTAGGATAGGTGGGGGGGGGGGGGGGTGGACTTCTCACTTTCTTTCTCTCTGTCTCTCCGGCGAGCACATGTGTCCTGCTCTGTCTTTTCGTCTATACAGCTGACTCTGAGGTGCTGGAGAGTTCTACCACTTCCCTTAGGCTGATTCATTCTGACACACTCACTAGTGGAAGTAGGACATTTTAGTTTTCTTTCAAGGTTGATTCTTGGTGGTGCACAAACGTTGATCTCCATCACAACCACTCCAATATCTAGTTTTAGAGTAACTATGTGTGCTATGATCAGTTGGAAGTTTTCCATTCATTCCTATTTCTCCCCATTTATTCCCATAAATTATGTTGGTTAAAACCACAAAGACAAGCCTGCTGGGTCCAGCTTCTACGGCCAATGGAACACATGGTTAAGCCTCTCTTGTTTCTTCATTTATACAGGGAAGAAGGTAATAACAGTACCTACTTTATAAGGCTGGTGTGTGGATGCATAGAAGTTGCTTATAGCAGACGTTGGTGTATGGTAAGGGCTTATAAGTCTCAACTATGATTTGTACTGTCTGCTTAGAGTGTTCATTCTCGGTACCCATGATGTGTGGAACACAGTAGACCCCTAACTATTTGCAGATTAAATGTTCTTGAATCAACTGCTGGGAAAATTACCTACTGATAATTTTCCACTAGGGAGTTGTAAAAGTGTAGACTCCCATAGCACACTGGTAATGTTTTTCAGAACTTCTGGCTCCAGAGAAGGCGTGTTTGTGAAGGCACTATCATCATCCTGTCCTGCTCGTGGACCAGAAAAAGCTTCAAAAAAAGAACAACATGTGCATGAGGTGTCTTCTATTTGCTACTAAGAGACTACATCGACAGGGCGAAGGGAATTACAGCAGGTAGCACAGGCTAATAATGTGGTCTCAGTCACCTCAGCAGCCATATGGGTCACAGAGACCTTAGCATAGCTTCATTTGGGGCATATCCTGGAATCCAGGGTCTCATTCTCTCCCTCTGAACCAGAATGAGTACTTCTTAGAAGAGAGGGTCTATTCGAGCTCACTTCTTCCCATCCAATGCACTCCTTGAGGGAGAACTCTTCAACAAACCAGTACCGAGATGACATCGGACTAATATGCAGGTGCTTTGAGATCTTCTACTTAAATGTACGTGTTCCTTCAAAAATCACATGTTGGAACCCAATGTGATAGTCTTAAAGGGGTGGGGCATTTGGGAAATGATTATTAAGTCATGAATTCTCCTCTTCATGAATGGGATTAGTGTTCTTCTAACAGAGGATAAAGGAAGTGCCCTAGTCCCTGTTTATCTCTCCCCCATGTGAGCACACAATGCTTGTTCCATTTTGCTCTTCCACTTTCCACCAGGTGAGGTTGCAACAACAGGTACCATCTTGGAAGCAGACAGTGAGTTTTCACCACACACCAAATCTGCCAGTGTTGGATCATGGACTTCCCAGCCTCCAGAACTGTGAGAAATACATTTCTATTGTTTACACATTACCCAGTCTTAGGCATTTTGTTTTAGCAACACAAATGAACTAAGACAAGACCACAGGAGCAGATTCTGGGAGGGAATCATGGAAACCTGGATGCCACATGATATTTGTAAAAAAAACTTCACAGGTCACAGATTTTGAGGTTCTGAGTCATCTACTCTGTCAAGACTCTTGCAAAATTCCTTCACAGAAAATATTTCATTAAAAACTTTTATCTGATATAAAGTCAGAAGAACAGAAGCACATTTCAGCAACGGGTTCCTCCTCCTCCACATATGTCTACTGTTACTGGTTCTTGGATACAGCTCTGAGCAGTTGAAATTGGACTGCAGTCATGGGGACAAACTCAATGGAAAGAGGCTCAGGAGACAAGAGTCAGGGCCAAAAGACAAATAAGATAAGATGATCCTACCTTTGGCAAGGAAGGGAATATCAAAAAGATACATAAGGGACAGAGAGAAAAGAGTAGTTTCATGGTAAAAGGGAGAAAAGTTGAAGGAGCAGAAATTTAACATCAGCCTCCTTGTATAGGAATAATGAGGCCATCTGCTAAGGAGAAAGGTAAGTTTGGCTTGGAATCTGAAGGATGGCTAAAAAAATGTTTTAAAAGTCCGGTGTCTGTATTCTATCCAATTCCATTACCTTCAGAAAATCCCATAAAAGAAAAATGTATCAACAAGTATATATTCAATGATCTTTATGTGGCAGCTCCTGAAAAAATAGTTGTGAACAAAATAGACATAATTCCTCATTTTCTTGGAATTTATGGGTCTACTTGGAAAATATGGATACTCAGTATTAGAGGGTTGGGGAAGAGTTCTCTAGGGGTTTCACCCACACAGCAGATGGACACTATGTGCTTGATAGGTCTAGATAGGGGAAGAATCTGGACATCAAGTTAAGCCTCAAGACCTTTCTTCCAGACTACAGAATTATTTTTTAGCAGATTTCCCTGCCTCCTATCTTTTTTCAGTCCACTACCAAATACGCCACCACCAAAATAACCATAGCTACCATGGTTCTGCTCAAACCCTGTCAACAATCTCCCAGTGCCACCACTTAAAACTCCAGCATCTTGAGCTAAGATGGAAGGCCTTTAGCAGCTGGGACCTGACCTTCCTTCCACGCCAGCTTCCACAACAGTCCATTCGCTAAGTTCAGGTACCATCCTTCGCCACATCTCCATGTGTGCCCTGCTGTTTCTCTCATCTTGAGTGTCTTCCCTCCACCATCCACTCTTAGTGTCTCATTTCTTTGTGGAAACTCAACTCTCAGGCCAACCTTGTGGCCTCGTGGTTAAGGATGCTGGATCCCATGAGGCTGACTGTGTGTTTCCAATCCTCCTCCTTGAAAAACATGCCAGACATGTGTATGTGCATGCCCCAAATCCTGACATGATGGAGACATGGAGAAGGTGTGACCATCCCCCATAGGGAGTGCTTTCTCACTTTCCCTCTCTGGAGAACACACACATTCTCTGGCACCAGGACACGCTCTCTGATCCCCAGTTCTGGAAGCAACCTCCCTCCCTAGTGCACATCCATGGACCTTTGTTCATACTTCTCTCAGGACATTTTTACAGGCTTCCTTGAACTGTGATTATTTTTATACTCTCCACATCTTCCTATTATAGTATAAATATGAAAGCAGGATTTGTGCCTTATTTACCTTTATACGCCAATACAAAGTTTATTCTGTTAAAAGAAAGGTTTGGTTAATATTTGTTAATGGTTAAAAAATGTAGCCCTATGGGGCTGGCAGGTGGCATGGTGATTAAGGCGCTTAACTCCCTCTGAACCAGAATGAGTACTTCTTAGAAGAGAGGGCCAACTGCAGTTGAGTCCCAGACCTGGCGGCTTGCTTTCTCACTTTCTCTCTCTTTTTGTCTCTCTGGTCAAATTTTAAAAAATAATAATAATAAATAAAAATAAATAATTTTTTAAAAGTGTAATCCTATTAGAATGGAAGTCTAGAAGTTTCCTGTGATCCTGCTCAAATTATTTTTTGTGGATATATTAGTATCTGCATTTCTGGAATATAAATACATATATATCTGTATATTCACATACCATACATATATGTACACGGAAACCTGGATGCCACATGATATTTGTATATGTGTATATACATGTACATATGTACATATATATGTTTCTATATAAATATTATACATACATACATAGAGAGAGATTTTAGAATATTCATGGAGAATGCATAGTATGAAAAAATTATGTACGATTTCAATTTTTTTGCACTGAAATAAACATGCACTTCATTTCCATATTTCTACAAACTTTTTGAAGATCCCTTGCTATAGTTTGAATATATCCCCCCAAAAGTCATGTGTTGAGTCATTATAACAGGATTAGAAAGGTGACAACTTAAACTTACTATGGTGTTGTAAAGGTGGGGCCTTGGAGAAAAGACTAGTGATTGGGGGTAAATGCGTAGCCCTCATGACTGACTTCTGTGGGTCTGTAAGGAGAGAGTGAGAGACAAAGCCACATGGAACATGTACCACACCCTCTGACATGCCCCCATTCTCTCTGCCTCTGTCGGCCATGTTGTGACATGACCTGATGCCAGCCTTAAACCTTTGGATTTTCCAGCCACCAGATCCATGAGTCAAATAAACCTTTATTTATTTATTTATTTATTTATCAGTTTTTTTGCCATAGAGTGCATGCCTTCACTGGAAAGGAGTGAGACAGAGAGAGGGAAAGTAAGAAACCCTCCCCCAGGAGGGATGGCCATGCCACAATCCCTTCTTCTCCATTCTCCTTTTGGGATTTTGGGTACAAGACTACATGCAACCAGCGTGATTTTTAAGCCACTGTATCCAGGATTTGATTTGCAGTCAGCCATGTGGGAAACCAACCACCTTAATCACCATACCACTTAACTAGGCCCTAAACCTCTATTCTTTATAAGTTACCTAGTCTCAGGTCTTTCTGTAGGCAACACAGCAGTGGAGTGAGACCCCCTCATATGACTCACACAGACATGCAAACTATATATATGTGTGTGTGTGTGTGTGTGTGTGTGTGTATAATATATATTATATGTAGTATATATGGTATATATTCTATATAGAATATAATATACATATAATATATGCTATATATATACTATATATATATCTATATAGAATATATACCATATATACCATATACCATATATATATATATATCATATATCTAGTGGGTCTTAGTGTTGTGTGCATTTATAGAGAGACACACACTCTTCACTCACCCACCCACCCATCCATTCATTCCTCAGCATAAACATAGAGCACACCTACCATGTACTGGGCAGGTGCCGGATCAGGACGGTGCTGGCTCTGGCTCCAGGCAGTGCACGCATCCACGGACCAGGGGTCACAACGGCACCGGACATCCACACTGCTGGCCGAGAGCAACGTGTGATGGGAAGGGTCTTCATCTGAGTCTGACCTATGGCACAGAAGAAGCCTTGTGACACGTGGGACTGAATTTGATGCAATTTTAACATGAGCTGGGAACAGTGGCTTTTTCGAGATTGCTCTTCATGTTGGTTGTCTGAAGAGTTTATTTTAAGATTTCAACTGCACCCCCCTCCCTTTTCCTCACTGCAGTTATTTTTCTGGCACTCATTCAAGGAAGAGCTTCAAGTCCACTTTTTCGGATTGAAGTAAAAGTTTGATGAAAATTGAAAAATCAATGCTTTGCTTCTAACAATGTTAAAAAAGGGGGAAGCTTCCAATTTTGTAATTATAATCAATACACCAAGGGGAAATGGCCACAAGCATACATTTTTCAGAAGTAGTTTGGATTTGGCTGCAGTTTCTTTAAATAATTAGGCAGGGTTTTTTTAAGTTACTATATATATTTATAATACTTTTTTTAAAAAGTAATATCCTTACAGGATGTGAGTGAATTGGGTAAGGATGCCAGCTAACGCACTGGATGTCTCCCCGCCTCTTCTGCCAGAACCCTCATCCATGTGTCGGACTTGGGGTGCACACAGACCTGTCTCTTGCTTCCCAAGGACCCCTTGCCCATTTCTCTGCCCAGGCCGTTGAGGGACCCCACCTGTCCTCCTCCCCCGGCCAGCATCTTCGCAGGCGCGGTGCAATGCCTGCCCGCCCTCGCCTCGGCCTTCCGCTCTCCCTCCGCTCCCACGGCCATCTGCCCCTCCTCTCCTGCACCTCCTCCCCTCGCTCCCCTTTATTTCCACTCCCACCCGCGCAGCTCGGCTCCCCTCCCCCTCTCCGCTCAGACTCGTCTGTATTTGGAGCTCCCGGAAGCCGCCGGCGACTCTCCCCCGAGCAGCGTGACTGACACCGACTCCGACCCAGCTGGGCGGAGGAAGAGGGAGGAGCGGGGGCGCAGGCGGGAGGAGCGCGCGAGTGGCCGACCGCGGGTGCCGTCGCGGAGGACGGGACCTCAGGGCACCCGAGCAGGTAATCCCGGCGCGGACCGGGCGGCGAGGGTGCAGGCGCGGGGGGCGGCGGGCGCAGAGCGTCGGTGCGAGCTGCCCGGGCGCGGCGGCTGCGCGCGGGGGATAAAGGCGGCGCGGGGGCCGGACGCGGGGGCTGCCGGCCGGGCGCGGGGACGGGGACGGGGACGGGGACGCGGCCGCCCCCATCTGGGTCAGCGCCGCGGCGCGCCCTGCCCTTCCCGGCCGCTGCGAGCAGGGTGCCGGCTGGCGGGTCGCCGAGGCCTCCCACCCCCGCGCCGCTGCGCGCCTGCCCCTCTAACTTCAGGGGAGCTTCGCGCGACATACCCTGAACCTCCCGGGGGTGCAGGGGTGGGTGTCATTGCGCTGGGTCTGACCCGAGCCACCCTGATCAGAAAGTGCTGGAAAGAAACCGAACTGGCTTCTCTGCAGAACCTGACTTGAGGCGATGACTCACTTCTGAAAAATGGAAAGGCAACTGAGGCTTGGAGGGCCCGGTCTGGGGAGGGCACCCCGGCCCGCCCGGCCCGCGCTGCTGGGGCTGGGGGCTGTCGGTGGAGGGAGCCGCCTGGTCAGCGCTGTCGGGGCTAGGTAGCCCGGCTGCAAGTGTTAGCAGTGTTGGAATTCTCGCGGTCTCGCCAGTGAGTAAACACCGGCACCTGCGTTTCGGATCTTGACCTAGGATCTTGACCTAGGATCAGGTCCGAGCAGCAGGAGTGGAGAGGAGGCCACCGAGGGAGGCCGGGTGTAGGCAGGGGCGTGCCGTCCGCTGTCAGTTTGCAGACTTGGTCGCCTTGGAGGATTCCTTTCCACCTAGAAATGTGTCTAAAAATTCTTGGCAAAGTATCTAAGCCCACTTACTGGAACATTCCAACAGTAGGGGGATCTTGGGGAAGTGTTCGTGTAGTTACTAGAGTCTGATTGGACTGGAAGCCTCCTGAGGGCCTGGATAGGGTTTTGGCGATTCCTACAGCACAGACGGTATTTGGCAAACGGCATGCAATGAATATACAACAAACGTTTGTGAGAATAATCAGTTCCACAGTCAGTGTGGCTGGGGCACGACTTCTTGAAGATGCTATATATTTTTCAAGAGAAGACTACTTCTCCAGAAATTCATATATATAGAGAGATAGAAATTATTTTTTTGAGAGAGAGAGAGAGAGAGAGTTTTGCTATAGGGCATGTGAGCTCTCCAGAAAGACAAAGAGAAAGAGAGACAGAAAGTGAGACATCATCTCCTCCCCATGGCCACACACAATCCCCTCTCCTCCATTCTCCTCTCAGAATCTTCCACATGCATGCACATACCCCTGGCGTGAGTTTTAAGCCCCCGGGTCCAGGACTTGAACCACAGTCGACAATGTGGGAGTCCAGCAACATAACCATTATGCCATCTGCGCGTCCCAATCCCCATACTTTAAAATCCTTAATAAAGTTAGAGCCAAGACATCGTCTGAATATTTGTTAAAGATAAAGAGAAATCATGCAGATCATTATCAAAGTAGTCTGCTACTCAGAAATGGGTTTTTACTCTTCATTGTTGCGTGGGAAAGCGTTTAATTTTGTTGATACAATTTAGGGTTTTACAATTTTTATTTTTTTGTCAGTAGGGGCTTGTACTCACCAGAGAGAGAGAGGGAGATAGCACCCCACAACAAGGCATGGTCATGCCCCAATCCCCTTCTTCTTCATTTCTCCATCCTGTCGGGATTTGGGGTGCACACGCATGTCCAGTATGGTTTTGAAACCATCAGGACTGGGATTTGAACCACAATCAGCCATGTGGAATCTGGCTCCCTTAGCCCCTACACTGTGGGGCCAGGCCTAGGAATTTTGTGGGTATAGCGCTGGGCAGTCAATATGTAGAATTTGTAGGCCATGAGTCTCTTTAGCGACAACTCAGTTCTGCTGCTAGAGCTTGAACGTAGTGGAAGACACTAAGCAAGGGAAATTAGGTGGCTGTGTTTCCACCTTATTCATGGATATTGGAATCTGAAGTTCATGTAAATTTCACCGGTAACAAAGTATTCTTTTCTTCTTCTTCTAGGTATTTACAAATGTAAAACCCATTTTTAGCTTCAGGTGATAGGGGTAATGTGAAAAGGGAGGTGAGAGCGAGCAGGAGTTTTTATTCCAGCTGACTGTGTTTGGAGAGGAACTTTTAGAAAGGATTAACGGGCCAGAATCTCCAAGTGCCTCAAATAGTTCCTGGGAGTTAGGTTAAATACCTTAAAAACAGCATTAACTTATTTGGGGGCATTATGATGTTTAGTTTTGAATAGTTCTTAACAGACATCTTTACGCATGAGGTTTTGTTTTGTGTTAATTCATTATGTAATATTTTATACCAAAAAATCATATGCTAAGTCTAGATAAGTTGTGACCACTACAAATGAATACCTGTGAACCCATCACTAGATTTAGACACTAAGACTTGAAAACTAGGTAGTTGTGAAAAGGTGACCCACAGAAATGGGAGGAAACATATCACAATCATATATCTGATCAAGGACTTGTATCCACAATGTGTAAAGAGCTCTTACAACCCAATAATAAAAAGGTAAGTAACCCAACTTTAAAATGGGCAAAGGAGCTGAGCAGATATTTCTCCAAAGAACATGTACAAGTGGATAAGAGCCCATGAAAAGATGCCCAGTATCGTTATTCATCAGGGAAGTGCAAAGCACAACCACAGGGATGTGCTGCTTCACACTCACTGGTGTGCTGTCGTCCAAAGGTAAGATCAAAGCTGAGGCAGGATATAGAGGAACTGAAGCCTTTGTGCCTTGCTAGCGAGACTATTAGATGGTGCATTCTCTTTGCAAGGCAGTTCGAAGTTTTTCAAGATAAGCATATGGTTACGGTATGACCTAGCAATTCCTCTGTAGGTATATAGCCGAGAGAATTTCTTTTTTTAGAAATTTTTGCTATAGGAGGGACCAGCAGTTACCGTAATGGCTATGTCGCTGGACTCTCACATAGTCGACCGCGGTTCAAGTCCCGGACCCGGTGGCTTAAACTCATGCCAGGCGAGTGTGCGTGCGTGCCCAAGATCCCGAGAGGAGAACGGAGGAGAAGGGATGCAGCATGGCCATCCCTCCTGGGGGGTGATTTCTCGCTTTCTGTCTCTCTGTCTCTCTCTGTCTGGCAAGCGCACGCGCCCTATAGCAAAAACCTCTCCAAAAAAAGAAAAGAAAAGAAATTTTTGCTATAGGGCATGTGTACTTGCTAGAAAGACAAAGAGAGACAGAGAGACAGAAAGCGAGAAATCACCTACTAGGGGGGATAGCCACGCCACAATCCCTTCTCCTCCATTCTCCTCTCGGGATCTTAGGCATGCATGCACACGCGCCCGGCATGAGTTTAAGCCACCGGGTCCGGGACTTAAACCACGGTCAACTACATGGGAGTCCAGTGACATAACCATTACACCAACTGCTGGCCCTCGAGAGAAATTAAAACGTATGTTCACACAAAACCCTGTGCACGAATGTTGCTAGCAGCACTGTTCATCATAGCCAAAAGACTGAAGCAGCTAAACGTCCATCATCTCGTGAATGGGTGCATAAAAGGCAGTGTATCCATACGGTGAGATATTACTTGGCCATGATTCAGAGTGCAGCACCAATACCTGCTACAACAGGGATGACCTTTGGAAGTGTCATGCTCCGTGAAAGAAGCCAGTCACAGAAGGCCACATATTGCGTGATTCCATTCATATGAACATGAAAGTAAGTGTCTCTACAGAAAGTAAATTAGTCATTGCTTAGGGCTGGGGGTGGTGGTAAAGGAGTGATACATAAAGGGGACAAGGTTTTTTCCAGTCAATGAAAATGTTGTAAGATGGTCATGATAGTTGCACCTATCTGTGAATATACTAAAAACCAGTGACTCATCCACTGGAAATGGGCAGATTATATGGTGTGTGAATTATGTCTCAATAAAGCTACTGATGAAAATAAATAGAAGGCTGGGTAATGGGCCCTGGATGGCTCCCCACCCTGTGACATCTTTCTTGTGCTCTTCGTCTGTGCCATTTACTGTGTCACTCCCAATCCTGAATTTTGTGTTAATTATTCCTTTTTTTTTTAAGGATTATTTTATTTGACTTTATTGATTGATTGATTTAAATTTGACCAGAGAGGGGCAGAGTGAGAAAGATAGTGAGAAAGAGAGAGACAGAGTGAGAAAGCAAGCCACCAGTTCCAGGACTCGAGCCGTGGTTTGCCATCTGGGAGTCCAGCGTCCTTACCCACCACGCCACCTGCCAGTTCTTATTATTCTCTGGTTTTATTGTAAAAGATTATTACGGTAAAGGTATATATTCCTAAACAATGTATTATTTAGGCTTGCTGCTTTTGGTTTATTAAAAAAATGATATATCAGTTTCTTAAAACTTAACTTGAAGTTTCTAAGAATTACACAAGTTGTTGCATATAGCTATATAATACTTCAGGGCAAACATTCCATACCTTATTTAGCCAATCTCTTGTTGACAGATATTTGGATTGGCTCCCATGTTTTGATATGACAGAGTGCTTTTAAGATTTTTTCCCCGTATGTTTTAGTGCACATGTGCAAGTGTTCTTCTATGTAAATGTGAATGCGTCATGTACTTTCGTGGGAAAAAAAGTAGCTATTCTCCTCCAACTTACACATTGATAGCATATACCCAGCTTATTCGTTCTCCCAAACTAGATCTGGGATTCTGCCTTCTCATCATAATTTAAATTGAAATCCTTAACACCCATTTTTCCGTTTCTTAAGGCGGTGGGGTGGGAGTGCAGACAGTGGGTAGCAGTGCCATGCTGCGGTCTGCAGAGCCCACCCACGTGGGAGGGTCTAGGTTTGCCTCTGGAGACCTCCCTGGGTGGTGCTCTGGGGCTGGCTGAAGCTCGGGGGAAGTTGTGGTGTTGGGACACTGTTGGGTGCTGTCTCTCCATTTTTCCCTCCCTTAAAGGAGAGATAGAGGGATAAACTTAAAAAATAAATAAATAGAGCCAGCCTGTGGCATGATGGTTAAGGTGGGTAAGTGCATGACTGACTGTGCAGCTGGAGTCCCGGACGTGGCAGCTTGAGAAACATGCTGGGCGTGTGTGCGCGAGCCTAGGATCCCCAAAAGGAGGAGAGAGGGCTGTGGCGTGACCATTCCCCATGCGGGGTATTTTCTCACCCCTTCCATTTTTCTAGCAAGTGCACACATTCTTTGTCAAATTAAAAAAAAGGGGGGGGGGCGGCAGGTGGTGCAGTGGTTAAGGTGCTGGAGTCCCACATGGCCAACCACCCTTCGAGTTCTGGACCTGGTGTCTTGCTTTCTCACTTTCCCTTTCTCTCTCTGGTCAAATTAATAGTAATAATAATAACAACAACAACAAATAAAATAAAAATAAATAATTCTTTTAAAAAAATGGAGGTCCTGCTGAGGTGGGGCAGTCTGTGGGTACCGAACTGCAGTGCTGGAAGCCATATGGCCAAGTGAGGGTTGGGGTCTCTGGGCTGACCTGGAAACACACTTGCTATGGGAGCAGAAAGGCTGGGGAAGTAGGATTGTAGCATGACAAAACCCTGCCAAGGCTGCTTCCCTTCTCTCTCTCTTTTTCTCTCTCTCTATCACACAAGTGCACATACTCTATCTGAAAAAAAAAAAAATGTGTGGAAGAACACTTTTGTGATACTTCATAGCTGACTTTCACAGCACCATATTCATGTGCGTCTCCATCCCCTTGGGCACCGGGGTTTAGGATGGGCCGGAGCGCAACCGTAGCTTTTAAATCAAGGGGCAGTAAGGTTGTGTGTCTTCCTGGGTGACTTGGTTTGGTTGTTCTGGTAACAACGAGCCAGTCCAGAAATCTGGTGTTTTAGCCTTGGGAGATATCGAAAGCTGCTGTGAGCTTTGGCAGTTCACTCAGTGATTTTTTTTCTTTTTTAATGCCAGAGGGCACATATGCATGAGAGAGAGAAGAGAGAAGAGGGAGAGAGAACCCCGCACAGGGGTCTGGTCATGCCACATCCCTTTTTCCTCCAGGTCTCCATCCATCAGGATCCTAGGATGCCTGGCATGGTTTTCAAGCCCCCAAGACTGGAACCCTGGTTGGCCATGTGGGCTCCAGCTTCCCCTGTGCGGTGCTAACCGCTGTATCACACAGTACTTGTGCTTGGGAAGTGGGGGAGCACCCCAAGGTCAGAGCATTCTAAATAATTTCTTTAGCTGTTTCTATTGTGGGAAGATATACAGAGCATTTACCCTTTTCACCATTGAGAAGCGTGCGATTCAGTGGCATTAGGTATATTCACATTGTTTTGCAGCCATCACTGTGGGTCTTCTCCAAATGATCCCAAGCTGAAACCTCGTACTTGTTAAACAATAACTCCCATTTCTCCTCTCCACTCACCCCGTGGAGCTGCATTCCACTTTCTGTCTCTGTGAATTTGCCTATTTTAGGCACCTCATTTAAGTGGGATCTTGAAAATTTACCATTTTATTATACCAGCTTTCCCAGCTAGAGAATTTGGCCTTATTTTGTTTGTCTCTTTAGTAGACCCTTTTTCCACTTGAGGAAAACCTGGAGCATGGCTTCTTTTGTTTTGTTTTGTTTGTTTGTTTTGTTTAATTTGCTGTAGGGCATGTGCTCTCATGGGAGAGACAGAGAAAGAGAAAGTGAGAAATCACCCCCCCCCAGGGAGGGTGGCCACATGGCAACTGCCCTTCCCTTCCATTCTCCTCTAGGGATTTTGGGCACGCACTCACACACTCCTGGCATGCTTTTCAAGCTACTAGGTCTAGGTAGCTCATTCGGCCATGTGAGATCCAGCTGCCTTGACCACTGTGCCACCTAGCTGGCTTAAGATGGCTTCTTTTTCTAAGAAACTAAGTAGCAGGGTTATTTCCTTTTCAATATGCAGTCCTGTATAGTAGAGGTCCCCCCCACCTCCCCGCACCAGGGACTGGCCTTGTGGAAGACAGTCACTCCACAGGGGGTTGGTCTTGGGGTGACCCAAGCACACCACATCCACGTGCACCCCTTTCCCACCACTGCCACGTTGCAGTATACCACGAAACAATCACACCACAGTAAGGTCCGTGCGTTCCTAAGATTCCAGTACTCTGCTGACCCAACAGGAGGTGGAGCCCAGGCGGCAATGCGAGTGATGGGGAGCGTCTGCAAACACAGAAGAACCTCATTTGCTTGCCCACCCCCTTCCCACTCTTCACCCCACTCCACCCCTGCGTGGCCCAATGACCCAGCACCAGTCCCTGGCCAGCCCCTGATAGGCCACAGATACTTAGGCATCTCTTTATAGTTCACCAAGTTCACGTCATCGTCTTCCTTAACCTTCTCAAGAATCCTAAGGCAGGTGTTTTTATTAGGTAGGTAGAACTTGTCACTCCATTCCAGAAGTCTCCTAAGCTTCAGCCCCTACTTGCAGCTGTCACCTTTCACCATATTAAATATCACCATAGACATTTTGAGCTCAAGTCACTGATACCGAACGCATTTGCATTGGCCACCTCCACTCCCTGCCTCTCATTTAATTGGCACTACCCTACCCTGACAAAGACGTCTGAGACGTCTCAGCTTATCCCTTCCCCTCCAAACTTCTTCCACGTGATCCTTTCTCAAATCCCGCCTAATCTAAACATCCCGTGTTCAGTCCACTCTCACCTTCTCAGTGAATTCCCAAGTCCCTAGCCAGCTCGTCTGCCTCGCTGTCTAACTGAGCATCAGCCTCTGGTTCTCATGCTTTGTTAGATCGCCACTGGCATGTGGTGAGGGCACAGTAAAACGTTCTGGCCATTCCCGCCTCCACGTCTCCGTGTGCTAAGCACCGGCTCCAGAATGCCTTCACTCTTCTGAATAACTCCTTTCACCCTCATCCTTGGAGACGTAGTTTCTAGCCTAAATGTAGATACCTCCCTCTTCCCAGAGTTGTTGAGGACCCACTGTTCTTGCCAGCCTCAGTCCCCCCTACGCCCACAACACTCCTGCACACTTCCATGGAAGTTTCTCAGTGTGTGGGTTTTTGTTCTCTGGAGAGAGCTTCCTCAAAATGGAGACTCCTGGGAATTCCCAGAACTGCTGAATCGTCCCTGTTACGGGTGGGGCCCAGGAATGTGTATTTAGGAAGCCTCGCTTCTCCCCAGTGATTCTGATGCATGGGTGAGCGAAGGGCAGTGAGGAGCTGTTGCTCTGTTCTCACCCCTACCACAACTCGTACCAGGAGCAAGCGGGGGGGCCACTCAGAAGTCTCTGGTTAGGTGTGACTGCCACCTGTGACCCTTCTGGGAAATGAGAGCAGCAAAGTTGCTCAGATTTAACTGGTTTTCAACAGAGAGGAACAGTGCTTTTTGTTTTGTAAAGCTTTTTTGATGTACAACTTTCCATACCATAATATTCCCACAATAAGTGCACAATTTGATGGCTGTTAGTGTATTTACAGTGTAGTACACCTACCACCACAATCCTGTGGGGTTTTTTAAAGAATTATTTACTTAATTGTAGTTATTATTATATTTTAATTTGTTACAGGGCACGTGCGCTCACCAGAGATAGAGCAAGAGAGAGAAAGCAAGTCACCAGGTCCAGGACTCATACCGCAGTCAGCCATGTGAGAGTCCAGCGCCTCAACCACCATGCCACCTGCTGGCCCCTACAATCTTGTTTTACATCATTTCTATCACTTGGAATAGGAACTTTGTGCCCATTTACAGTCACTTCTTTTCTTAAACCCTTAATCTACTTTCTGTCTCTATAGCTTAGCTTTTTCTGGATATTCCGTATAAAGAGAATCATGATACACGGTCCTGTGTCTGGGTCTTCCACTTAACGTTATGTCTTTGAGGTCTATCCACATTGGAGCATGTCTTAGTACCTCCGTCCTTTTGATGGCTGAGTCATGTTCCATGTATGGATATGCCACAGTTCATTTAGCCACTCATCAGTTGATGGACATTTGAGTTGTTACCATTTTTGCCTATTATGAGTAATGCCTCTCTGAGATTTGTGCACAAATCTTTGTGTGGACATTTGTCTTTACTTCTCTTGAGATGCCTATTAGTGGAATGTCTGTCTCGTACAGCTAATAATGTGCTTAACTTTTTAAGAAACTACCACAGAGTTCTAAACTACTGCACCATTTTACGTCCTTACCAGCCATGTGCAAGAGTTCCAGTGTCTCCATGTCCTCACCGTTGTTAGTACCTGGTTTGGGTTGCAGCCATCCTACTGGGTGTGAAGTGGTACCTCACTGATGTTTCCTTGCATTTCCCTAATGACTGCTGATATTGAACATGTTCACATGTGCTGGTTGCCATTCACATATATTCTTTGAGAAAATGTCGCTGACCGCTGTTCTAAGTGACATGTCCTATTACTGAGTTATGTGAGCTCTCTGTAACCTGACTGTCAGGGGAGCAGCACACTTGCATAATGGAGGGACAAAAAGCCCATGAAACCTCTGCCTGGGTCAGTGGGGTATCCCCCTCTTCTCAGTGCCAGGATGTGGCCCTTCAGGGACTCCTAGAAGCAGCTCTTTGACCTCTGTGTCTTCCATGGCCTGAACAAGAGCAAAGGGCATCATGGGGACCCAGGAACAGAGAGAGCTTTTCCAGCAGCAGAGGTGCCTAGTAGGGGCCGGGGTGGCAGTTCCTACTTCCTGGCAGGGGAAGAGAACAGGGATTTGTCCTGGTCCCACTTCGTATTTGGACTCTGGTTTTATGGTTCCATCCCTCCTTGGCCCCACCACAAGTCAGCACTGAGAGTCAGTCTGCAAGATCCACTCGGCTTCCTGGTGGCCTCAGTTCCCATTGCGCTCTCTTCTGCCGCATTAGCAGTTCCCTGTGGCTGGGGAACCAGCAGTTGGCGTAATGACTATGTCGCTGGACTCCCACATAGTCGACCGCGGTTCGTGTCCTGGACCCGGTGGCTTAAAACTCATGCTGGGCGCATGTGCATGCGTGCCCAAGATCCCGAGAGGAGAATGGAGGAGAAGGGATTGCGGCGTGACCATCCCCCCTGGGGGGTGATTTCTCGCTTTCTGTCTCTATGTCTCTTTCTGTCTGGCGAGCGCACGCGCCCTATAGCGAAAACCTCTCAAAAAAAAAAAAAAAAAAAAAAAAAAAAAAAAACAAGCAGTTCCCTGTGGCTGGTGTTCTGGAGGGCTGGTCTGGCCCCAGTGGCTGACCTCTACCCGTCAAGGGAGATCCTGGTGCTCTGAGGATGAGTCTGTGTCTCACCCGTCCATTGGCTCCAGGAGCCAGTACTGAACACCGCTCAAACCACGTGCACATCCAGCTTTCTCCAGTTAGTGGATGAAGCAGAGGGACGAATGAATTATGCATCAGAAATAGGAGAACAGACTCAGGTTAAGAAACCTGCCAGAGTGCCCAGAGGCATGTGTTCTCCACTACAAGTTATGTGTTCCAGCCTCTCACCTTCAGAAATGCCCGCTCAGAGGTGAAGTGTCTGTACAAGGCTGGCTGGGGACGGTTCTGAGGGGTGAAAGACCAAGAGGAAAGGGCAGGTGGAATGGCGAGGTAG
Source organism: Tupaia tana (assembly GCA_026018925.1). Classification (NCBI taxonomy): domain Eukaryota; kingdom Metazoa; phylum Chordata; class Mammalia; order Scandentia; family Tupaiidae; genus Tupaia; species Tupaia tana. The sequence continues at coordinate 18,857,948 of JAKSZU010000024.1, read as the reverse complement.
TTCGTACATGGTGGTTTCTCTAACCCTTCTGTGTTCTGCTTTGGGTTTAAGAAGTACATAGCTCAGGAGAGAATACCTCTGGCTTGGGGGAAGACCTCTTGAAGGAGATGGGATTTGAGGAATGGAAGCAAGATACCGGGAAGGACACCCAAGGCAGCAGACATGGCAGAGTCACAGCATAGAGGAGGGATGGGCCAGGGCACATGTGGCATGTGGTGGGTCTTCCCTGTGACATTCAGGCTTTCTCCAGAGCTCAGTGACTTGTAGTTTGAGAACTGCATTGAGGTCCTTTGCAAAGTCAGGCTGAAGTATCTGCTGCTTTCCTCTGTGGTAGGACACAATTAGAGGTGTGAAGGGAGTCAGCTGGCTGACCAGGAACTCTGCTATACTTTTTCCAGTTTTGTGGAAAATTCAGTGTCCCATTTACTTGTGTAATTCTGCTCTCTCCTATTCAGATGACACTGTGTCAAAAATCAGACTTGTGACACTTCTTTGCAGTTCAAGGAAGATGGTGCCATTATAGCATACGCAGTGATTGAATGTAAAATAAATAAATATAATTACATATTTTTTAAAAAAGAACAAGAAGGAAGAAAAGAATATGGTGACTTTTGTTTGCTACCGGGTAAGAAGCTGGCTCCAGAAATAGGAGAGTAAACAAAAAACATGAAGGCGGACACCTTGGCAACCTGAATGTATTTCTCAGTGAAACGACTCCCTGGCTAGACTGAGCAGGGCCTGCTTCCAGCCCCCTCATGACAGCTGGGCAGGAAGCGTTTTCAATCGCCTCAACTGTGTAGGTGCTTAGCACTCGGTGGGGCTGACGGGATGAATGAATGAAACAGGCGTATTTGATGAGCCAGTCACTGAGTGAATGAATAAAAGCCAAGGCTCTTGGCTTCCCCTATGCATCCCATTACCCCTTTAGTAATAGTGAATCATAAAACGGCTTTCCCCAGTCATTGGTAATTTCCTAAAGGAAGGAGAGTCATTGATATAAACATGGTAAAGATAGTTTCATAATCTAGGACAGTCTGGTTTCATGGTAACAAGTATTCTGAATTTTAGTAGATTTAAAGAAGAATTAATCCATGTGACTTTTTAAAAAATTTCTTTCTGTCTTTCTTTGAGTAAGAGACAGACAGGTGCCCCCAACAGGGTCTTGGTGCCACAATCCACCCCCAGCCTCAGCCAGCCTCAGATCATGGGCGTACACATGCTCAGGGAAGCCTCTGGATACACACCCAGGACCTTCCTAGTGAGGATCAGTATTGTGATACCACTGCCCACCTCTGGCTCCCTGTGACTTTATTTTTTGTAGTGAGTTCACATAGAAGCTGGTTGCCCGGCCTCGCAGTGAGACAGTGTTTGAAAGTCTTCAATTTCCTGTCACTTCAAATCGGTTTCCTATTTAACCTTTGGCTCATGATTTTCAGAATCCTTTGGATCTGGGTCTCCTTTACAGAATCAGAGGAGAAACTCTCACTCCAATTATTTCTGCATCTTTTATTAACATGAAAATGTCATCAAAGTAGCAGTCTCCTTTACTTGATTTATAAACTTGCTGTGAGGCATTTATAAAACCTTTTGGACAGTGTGGAGTTTTAAAAATTTTGAAATCCTAAAGAAAAAGGAGCCTCCCTTACATTACAGGGAGCAAGTTCTCTCACACTTTCTTCTTTTCTTTCTTTCTCTTTCTTTCCTTTCTTTTCTTTCTTCTTTCCTCCATTTTTTAGGGGTTTTTTTTTCCCCCAATAGAGTATGTGTGCTCACCAGAAAAAAATAAGAGACAGCAAGAAGGAAAATGAGAGATCACTTCCCAGGGCAGATGGCCACACCACAGTCTCTTCTCTTCCTGGGATCTTGGCCATGCATGTACACATGTGTGCAGTGATCTTCAAGCTGCCAGGTCTAGAACTAGAACCATGGTCATCCATGTGGAAGTCCAGCACCTTAACTATTATGCTATCTGCTGGCCCCTCTTGCTCTCTTTAATTGCTGCAGGGCATACATGCTTGCCTGAGAGAAACAGAGAGAGGGAGAACAACAACTCCCCCAAGTGAGGTGTGGTCACATCTCAAACTCCTCTCCATCCTGTCAAGAGTTGGAGCATGCATGCAACTGTGCCTGCTGGTTTTTCAAGTCCTGGGACCCAGATTTGAATGATGGTTGACTGGTTGAGATCTGGTTCTCTTAACCACTAGGCTAGAGGAATGGCTCTCAAGTTCTTTTCAAATCATTGGAAGGAACCACTATGGTGGTGAGAGAAACTAATCTAGCATCTTCTTATAAGTAGAGATTTTTCCTGTGAAAATCTGACTTTCAGCCTGATCTGGAATTGTGCCAGTGATCGGGAGGCAAAGGGAAATCTGTGAGTGGTAACCAATTAATTATTCAATTAAATATATATATATGGAATTTTCTAGAAACATGGCCCTAGATAGACTCAGCAGGATAGTCAAAGAGGATAAGACCTCAGCCTGTGAAAAGCTTGTGAGTGGTCTCCTTGGGAGGCAAGGCGGACAAGAGTTGACAGAAGAAAGCTTGGGCAGGATGTCTTACAGACACTAAGGATGTAATTCAGATAAATAGGCTGTTATTCTGAGCATATCACCACTTACATTGCTTCATGGTGTCGGTTTTCAAAACAGCTAGGAAACTGCTTTGGTAACTCATTAGGATGAGTGAGTTAAGGTCTCAGCAGACCCTTCACCACTGAGCCTCAGATGGTTTAGGTGAAGAAAATTATGAGGGATCAAGGAGTACTATTTTCCAAAAATAGATTCACAGAGGGGCTTGCAAGTGGCATAGTAGTTGAGATGCTGGACTCCCACATGGCCAACCACAGTTCACATCCCAGACTAGGCAGCTTGCTTCCTCACTTTCCCTCTCTTTCTCTCTGCCTCTCCAGTCAAATTAAAGAATAATGATGAGAATGAGTAAAATTAGATAAATAATTCTTTGAAAAATAGTTTCACAGAAATCATGCTTGTGTCCTTTTGCAGGAGACTATATTTTTAAGTTAATTTATGTACTTACTCAATGAAAGAACGAGAGAGAAACAGTCACCCCCAACAGGGTCTCAATGCCACAATCCACTCCCAGCTCCAGCTAGCTCAGATCACAGCATGCCTGTGCCTAGCATGTTCAAGAAGACTCCAGGACATGAACCTGGAACTTGTCCATGCAAGTCCAGGTGCATTATTGCCACACCACCATCTGACTCTGCAGAAGACTCCTTTAACAGCAAAATGAACTTTTGTCAAAGTGTGTAGGGAGAAAATACGTGATTGAAAAACTTAACTATAAACCAAAGTTTTCATTTTATAGAAACCATTATACAAAAATATGAGAAAACTTCCTTTAGAAATGTTGGAAGAATAAGTACAGGGGCAAAGGAAAATGAAATGTTGGGGGGTGGGGGTGAATAAGGATAGACTGACCTGACATTTTTGGTTAGTCATTTGCATTGTCCGGGATCATCTAGATCCCTGCCTCACACATTAAAAAGTGTAACTATTCCCACTGAGAGAGAATGAGGTGGAATGGCAGTAGCTCACATGTCCATTACTGTACACAGTCCCGACCTTCTACGCCTTTATATTTCACAGTAACCAGATGAGCAGATGGTAACCAAAACAAAGCAAAAGTCAACTCTTTTTCCAAAATCCTTCAACTAAGGAGAGCCAGAGTACAAATCTAGGTATGTCTTATCCTAAAGCCCCTCTGTACTGTCCTGTTTAAAGATGAGTAAAAGAGTTGAGGCCAGCAGGTGGCATGGTGATTGAGGGACTTATCTGGACTCCCACATGACTGACCATGGTTTGAGTCCTGGACCTGATGGCTTGCTTTCTCACCTCTCTCTCTCTCTCTCTCTCTCTCTCTCTCTCTCTCTCTCTCTCTCTCTCTCCCTCCCTCCCTCCCTCCCTCCCTCCCTCCCTCCCTCCCTCTCTCTCCCTCCCCCCGCCCCGGTCTGGTCAAATTTAAATAAATAAATAAAGTTAAATAAAATAATTCTTTAAAAAAAAAAGATAAGCAAAAAGGGGCCAGTAGATGGTATAGCACTGGACTCCCACATGGCCAACCAACAGTTGAAGACTGGACCCAGAGATTTGAAAATCACACTGGGCGTATGTGTGTGTGCATGCCCAAAATCCCAGGAGAAGAATGGAGGAGAAGGGATTGTGGTGTGGCCATCCCCCTTGGGGTTCATTTCTCAGTTTCCCTCTCACTTTCTCTCTCTGGCAAGTGCACACACTCTGTGGCAAAAACCTTAAAAAAGAGAAGAGAAGAGGAGAGGAGAGAAGATGAGAGGAGAGGAGAGGAGAGGAGAGGGGAAGAGAGAGAAGAGAAGAGAAGAGAAGAGAAGAGAAGAGAAGAGAAGAGAAGAGGGGCAAAAGTGCTGGCTCAGTGTCTGCTCAACAGATGTTGGATCCATGTCCATATGGAGGACTGGAATTGGGTTCCCCAGTTGACTTGTATACACTGGGCACACACACTCATGGTCCTGGTTAGTTGGGATGGCTGGGGTGGAGGAGATGGCGATATGAGACCCTTATTATGAATATGAAGATGAGACCCTTATTATGAGACCCTTATATGAGACCCTTATTATGAATATTAAGATATTTATTTCTCTCTCACACACACAGTCATGAAAGAAAGAAAGAAACTTAAAACAAAAAAAGTTGAGCAAAAACAATTGAGACCTTGTAGGAATTGTTATAAAAAAGACAGAAGCATGGTCTCTTTTAGCACTTTATCTCCTAGCACTTTAAGCACAGTCATTGTCTTGAGGCATGTTATTGGACATTAGACATCAAACTGCACAGTGTTGGGAACTAAGTCTCTCCTCTTTGAGGAATTTTTAATTGTTGTTCCTAGAGAAATTTTTGCTGTATGGCCCGTGAGCTTACCAGGAAAACAGAGAGACAGAAAGCGAGAAATCACCCCTCAGAGGGGATGGTCATGCCACAGTCCCTTCTCCTCCATTCTTCTTTTGTCCTTTTGAGCACGCATGCACACACACCCGACATGAATTTGAAGCCACCAGGTCCAGGACTAGAACCACTGTCAGCCTTGTGAGAGTCCAGCAACCAGTGATGTAACTATTACACCATCTTATGGTCCCTGAGGATAGGTTTTATAAGATGACCAATGGAGCATCAAAGTTTTAAACAATGGCAGTCATCTTTTCTCATAAGAAAACATTTTCTTGATTCCACAATACCTTACTATCCCAAGGCAGAATATGAGAGAATGATCACTGTGTACACTGTGCTGAAATGTATGAAGTATTCATAAATACTGTGAGAAATGTGTGAGAAAAGTTTGAATTATTTAAATATATAATGCCAACTTACTTGTTTTTTTAAAAAATTATTTATAAGCTTGACTAGAGATGAACAATGTACGAGGCCTATTTTCATTCATGTCTACACCTGTTTAAAATCATTTATAAAGAAAATAGATCAACAGCAAAGAATATCATCGTAAATGATCAAAATACTGGGAAAAGATTCTAAAAATGTGTTCCTTGAGGGAAAACACAGGAGATATCCAAAGGATCAAAAATCAGAATGACTTTGGACTTCTTTTTGTTTTGGGGGTTTTTTTGGTTTGTTTGTTTTTTTTTTAGAGAGAGATTTTTGCTATAGGGCATGCGCACTCATCAGAGAGACAGAGAGAGACAAAGAGAAAGAAAGCGAGAAATCACCCCCCAGGGAGGATGGCCATGCTGCAATCCCTTGTCCTCCATTCTCCTTTTGGGATCTTGGGCACTCATGCACATGTGCTCGGTGTGTGTTTCAGCCACCGGGTCCGGGACTCAAACCATGGTTGCCTACATGGGAGTCCAGAGACATAACCATTATGCCATCTGCTGGTCCAAGAATGACTTTGGACTTCTTAAGAGAAAAGTGGGAAGCTAGCAGACAATGGATCAATACTTTTAAAATCCTGAGGAAAATGTCCAACCTAGAATTCAGAACTCAGTCAAAGTACTAAAATAAAGATATAATTTCAGACTTGTAAGTTCTAAAACTTGACTTTTTATGTACTTTTTTTTTTTTCAGAAGATGCTCTTCCCAATTAAGGAAGTACAGCGAGAAAGAGGAAGATGTAGAATCTAGAAACAGATGCTACAACACAAGAGGGTGGGTAGGGGAAGGTGACAGTGATACCAGGTCTCAGGTGTGCAGCAGGCCCAGGGAGTCTTCAGGAGGGTTAGAGCAACCTTCTAGAAGAGATACCACTGGAGTGAAAGAACTCATCAAATTTGCTTCTATTGAGTGGAGGCTTACACAACTGGAGGAAGAGCTTAGAGATGAGTAATTTTAAAATACTCATTCCTCAAATATCCACAGGGGAATGGTTCTGGGACCCTCTACAGATAACAAAATCTGTGGCTCAACTCCCTTTTCTTTTCTTTTTTTTTTCTTGGAGAGGTTTTTGCTATAGGGCACGTGCGCTCGCCAGACAGACAGAGAGAGACATAGAGACAGAAAGCAAGAAATCACCCCCCAGGGGGGGATGGCCACACCTCAATCCCTTCTCCTCCATTCTCCTCTCGGGATCTTGGGCACGCACGCACACGCGCCCAGCATGAGTTTTAAGCCACCGGGTCTGGGACATGAACCGCGGTCGACTACGTGGGAGTCCAGCGACATAGCCATTACGCTAACTGCTGGTTCCCTCAACTCCCTTTTCTAAGAAGGTACAGGGGACCAGTAGGTGGCGTGGTGGTTAATGCACTGTACAATCCCACATGGGTGACCATGGTTCGAGTCCTGGACCTGGTGGCTTGATTTCTCACTCTCTACCTCTCTCTGTGTCTCTCTCTGGTCAAATTAAAAAGAACGAATAAGTAAAATTTTAAAATAATTCTTTTAAATAAAAGAATGTGCAGTATATGCATAAAGCCTACCCAATATCCTCCTGTATACTTGAAATCATCTCTAGTCACTTTTATCTAATACAATATAAATGCTATGTAAATAGCATTACATGGTATTGCTAAAGGAATAGTGACAAAAACAAAAAAGCAAAACCTCTGTACATGTTCAGTTACAGATACAACCAGTTTTTTGTTGTTGTTTGTTGTCTGTTAGAGGGTATGTGCACTGGCCAGAGGGAGAAGGAAAAAGAGGGAGGGGGAGAAAGCACCCCCTCCCCCATGAGTGTGAACACACCACAATCCCTTCTCCATTTCTTCATTCTTTCAAGATTCTGGGCATGCACTTGCAAATATTTGGTGCGTTTTTTGTTTGTTTGTTTTTTTTAAGCCACTGAGCTAGGATTTGAACTGCATGGTCAACTATGTGGGATTTCCACCATTTCTTGCTTGTTTTGTTTCTTTTTTTAATATTGTTGATCTGCAGTTGGTTGAATCCATGCATGTTGACACGTGGGTATGGAGGGCCAATTGCGTATAGAACACAGAAGCTGACCAGTCGTGGTGTTGCAAGCAGGGGGGCACCACCGCACTTCAGGAAAACAGATAATGCAGAAAATAGAAAATTATCTTAGTATACCTCATAACTCAGACATGAAGTCATAACTGTGTTAACACTGAATATTAACTATGCAAAAATTGTAATGTAACACAGTTGGGAAGATAGGAGAAGGGGAAGTATGCATGTATTTAGGGTGGGGATAGGGCAAGGAAAAAAGTAAATCCTCATGTTTTCGATGAGAACTCAATGAATAATGCCTAAAACTGAAGAAGAACAAACAAGACAGAGATAGAAACATGTTACTTAAAGATATGGAGGTAGTTAGATAAAAGCTAAAATCATTGAAAATGATTGCCTCTTTGAAACAAAGAATCAAAGGAGGGTAGGTAGAAAACTGTGTGTCTTTGTAAGAAGTCCTGTAGAGGGGCCAGCAGGTGGCGTGGTGATGAAGAGTGCCAGACTCCCACATGGGCAACCACAGTTCGAGTCCTGGACCTGGCAGCTTGCTTTCTCACTTTCCCTCTCTCTCTCTGTTCCTCTCTGGTCAAATTAAAGTAAGTAAGTAAGTAAGTAAGTAAGTAAGTAAATAAATAAATAAATAAATAAATAAAGTTTTGAAAAAAGAAGTCCTATAGAACTATTGACTCTAAAGTTTGTGCATGTCTAGCTTTGATAAATAAAAATTAAACTTTAAAAAAGGAAAAGTGAGGGTCAAATGTTGGTACAGCATTAAAACACATCACACGGGAAGGTTCCAGGTTTGCGTCTGAAGACCTCGCTGAGTGCCCACGTTCTGGGGTTGGCAGAGTCTGAGGGTGGATTGTGGCATCAAGACCTCTTGGAGGTGCTTTCTCTCTGTCTTTCTCTCTCTCTCTGTCTCTCCTGTCCATGGGAGAAATGAGTAAACCAACTTTTAAAAGAATTCAAAAACGAAATGTGAGGAGGAAATTCAAATAAGGAAAAAAATTATAAACAAGGGTCACTTCTCATTATAATATAACTCAAAAGAGAATGAATTCCTGAGGCTGAATACAAAATGAAGATAAACCTTCAAGTCTAGTTTCCTGGAGCAGATCGTTTAAAAGGAGAAAGTTGTGAAATGCCATGTTCCTCTTTTTCTTTCACTCACCCTCACAGTCTGCTCAAGTGTCTTTGGGTATCCACTGTAAACTGTAGGTTATGGAGAACCTCACTTTGAGGTTGGCCTCTCTTTGAAAAAGATGATTAACACATCTTCAGAGCCAAGTGTGGGCTGTGTCGCCTAATCCAGTGTCTTCATTTTCCCGCCGTGAATCTGGCTTCTCTTTGCTTCTCACCTGATTCTTAAAATATTTTCTGTCCAGCCATCTTGCTGCGGCCCCTTACTCTGTTGGTTTCCTGAGCTACACTCCTCAGTCTGTCCACCTGGTCCTGGTCCATTCCTTAGCCGGCCTCACTTTCCATATTTGCTGTGACTGCCCTGTGCATTTCAATATTATTCTTAATTCCTAGCTCCTACCTCCTTGCCAAAACTTGGCTAAATCCTCTTTGAAAAGCCAAGGCAAATGGACTGCTTAGGAAGAATTTGGAGAATCTGAAGCTCTGTTTTCTCCTCGTTCTTGAGAGCCAAGATAGCAGCTGAGGGCATATGTGGCGAGAAAGAAAGAGTGTGTGTGTGTGTGTGTGTGTGTGTGTGTGTGTGTGTCCTGGGAGTAGTGGGCATTGTCATTTTCGACCTTATTGGTCTCCCTGGAAATGCAGACATGCATCCCAGTACATTCATTCTTTAGTTCCTCTCAGAAATAATTCTAAAATTCTAAACCCACAGGCATCTTTCCAACTTCCTTATAAGAGTTGTATTTTGACCTGTCAACAGGCTATGGTAAGACTTCAGTCCTGCGAGTGGTGACTTTACATGACAGGATGTCTGAGTCCCTTTCAGATTGCATTCCATACCGGTCTGCCTAGCTCTGCAGTCTACGGGCTAACTCCTGTTGTCCTGTGGCATGCGGAGCACTATGAGATAGCGTGAGTTTGGGTCTTGTCAGGAAGGCTGATTAAGCCCCAGTCAGAGACAGCGTCCTAAGTGTGAAATACAACAGGCCTTTCCCAAAACAGCTTGATCTACGAGCTGCTGGAGGTGGTCAGAGCCTTTCTGTTGCAGGGTAGGGTGCTCACTCACAAAGCAAACACATTTTTCTCTATCAGGGACGAGGTCTATGGTGATAACATTTGGCAAGTTGAGTGACAGGGTACATAGATAACTGAACAGATGGGCAACTATTAAAAGATTGAGGGGCTTCCATCATTTATCAAACGGCCATCACCCACCTCCAGCATCTCCAGGTCTCCTGCAGGGTTATGTAAAGAATTCAATTAAATGTCGTCTTCCTTTTTTTTCCCCTTCAATTGCAATGGAAGCAAAAAGCTGTGACGTGAAGAGAGAAAGAATAGATGAGAAACTTCTAATTTTGAATCCCTTTAGGATTAGATGCAGATTTCAGCCACGGAGAGAACACTGCCCCATATTTTGAAAGAGGAGCTGCTGGAAGTTTCAGGAGAGATGACTTTCCAAAATAGACAGTGCACTCCGCCACCCGTATCTGGTGACCGTCTGACATTTGGGCACAGATTTGCAGAGACATACACATGTTTTGATAAGTATAACCTTGCTTTTCAAAACAGCAGTGGCGCGTCATCATTGTACTTAAGCTCCAAACTAACAGAATACAGAATACAAAAGCGTTATCTGGTTCCCAGCAGAAATATAAGCTATGTTTACATACTTAGAGCAGTGAAATTTATCCGAGCTGTAGGGAAGTGGTGACTCTGATTCGGAGCATGCCTTTGCTCCGAATGATGCTTAGAAAGTTCTAAGAGTGAGAAGAGCTATGGGCACGGAGGAGGAGGAGGCGTGCTCTGTTCTCTTTGGCATAGCAGTCTGATTTTGCCAAGCTCAGAACTGTGTGGTCAGGGTCATGGGGCACATGCACTGGTTCTCACAACCCTGACCAAATTAGATTGGATTTTATTCCTCAGAAGTTGCCTTAATGACATGTAAATTCTAGAACCAATCATTTTAAGGGACTCTGCACATTCATTTAGGTATCCGTGTGAAAGCAGGAAGCTCTACTTTTATACCCAGTCCTTTAGTGAGTTACAATCCGTTTATCCCAGGCAAGAGTACTAAGTAACTGAAGATCCTCATTGCCCAAAATCACACCTATAATACTAAAGTTTGCCCCCAACTAAGCAGGAGCCCTAGAAAAGGGAAATTGTTATTTTTAATATTTTAAATTAAAATCCCCAACATGCAGAATAATCATAATTCAAAATAATTCAGCAACAGAAACACTAAGAATGAGTGGAAAAGCGTTCGCTCATGGCTTCTCCTTGCCTGCTGGATGACATGGTTTCATGAATTCGGTTCTCCTGTGCAGGGCTGTTAGGTTTCATGTAACTGAGTAAACAGGGATTATCAGCGTGTTTAGTGTCCCCTGAAGAATTAGAGTTTAACAGAAAGAGTTATTGGAAATATGCTCCTATCATTTAGCAGACTGAGGGTTGGCAGTATTAATTTTGAGCTGTGTGTTCTCAGGCTTTTAAGTACGTGCTGCAGGTGGGTTGTATCCTGTAACTAGGCAGTATCCACACGGGCACTTGAGATCGGTGTAAAGGGGGTGGCGGTTTGTGTATTACACAATGGGCTTGTAAAAACGTCACTGAACTCAGTAGAAAATAAGCTCAATATAATTTGCTACATTTTTCTTTTTGCTCCAAGTTTTATTTTCTTCTTAACTTCAGAGATTCTTGATGTGCAAAAATACAAGGGGACAGCAAAAAGTTAAAAATTGGAATTAAAGCATGAGTTCATTTCGATGCGAAAACTTTAAATCTATGCATACCTTTTTTTCAAAATTTGCATTTCTCGTGCATTTTTGGAAGACCCCTTGTCCTCCTTAAGTAACTAAAGCCATTTCCCAGTGATTTTTGTCGTCCTTCTTGCTGTTGTTACGTTTGACGGTGTTGGTTTGCTAATCCTCCCACGCTCATGTGGCCTCCCTTTGTGCCTGTTTTTCTAGAATGGCAGACATGCAGGGGCTGATGGAAAGACTGGAGCGAGCAGTCAGCCGGCTGGAATTGCTGTCTGCAGCGTCACACAGGCCTCCTGGGGACTGTGGGGAAGTTAACGGTGTCAATGGAGGTAGGGCCACACTGTTGTCATGACTGATCTCTATGTGGGTCACTTTATTTTTTTTCAGATCATTTAGTTCTCACTGAGAGAGAGAGAAAGAGAGAGAGAGCTACTTCCTTCAGTTTCCCTACGCCTTCATTTATACCAATGGACTTTAAAAAGTTCCAGGAGCCAGGAATGGTGGTGTGTGCCTATATCCCAACGACTCAGGAGGCTGAGGCAGGAAGAACACGAATTCAGGGCCAGCCTAGGCAATGTAGCAAGATTATGTTTCTAAAAAAATTTTTTGAGGGGCCAGCAGGTGGCATGGTGGTTAAGGGTACTGGACTCCCACATGCTGACCGTGGTTCGAGTCCTGGACCTGGCAGCTTGCTTTCTCACTTTCTCTCTCTCTCTATCCCTTTCTGGTCAAATTAAAAATAAATAAGTAAAGTTAAATGAAATAATTCTTATGAAATTTATTTTTTGTTCATAGAAAATGAAATTAAAATTGAGTTTATTTTGGTACCAAAGAGGTTTGATATCTATACATAGTTTTTTCTTATATGTGTTTTCTGTGAATCTTTTGAAGACCCCTCGTATGTAACTGCAATATTACCCAGAGGCAAGTAACCACTAGGAAAGAAAAAGGAAAAAAAAGAGTTTCAACCTACAAAAATGACTGATAACCATGCCTCTTGAAAGCATAATTCGTGGGTCAAATGTCATTTTCTTTTTTTTAATACAGGTTTGTTTGTTTGTTTGTTTGTTTTTGTTTTTGTTTTTGTTTTTTTGCTATAGGGTGTATGCACTCACCAGACAAAGAGAGACAGAGAGAAAGTGAAAAATCACCCCACCAGAAAGGATGACCATGCCTCATTCCCATCCCCTCCATTCTTCTCTCAGGATTTTGAGCATGCACGCACATACACCCAGCATGTGTTTCAGGTCTGGGACTTCAACCACGGTCAACTGCATGGGAGTTCAGTGCCTTAACCACCATACCATGTTCTGGCCCCTGAATGTCATTTTCTTTCATTGTAGTGTTTGTACTGCTGTTCCACAGTCAATAATACCTCAGCATATTATCTAAGCGATTATCCAAAAAGAAACTAATTTTCTTTATTAGAATGTAGATTGGAAATAATTATCATTCTGTAGAGTTTTCATCTTATAAAGAACACATCATTAAGTTTAGGAACTACGGTTTTGAAAGAAATTAGTCTGATGTGAGACCAAAGATGACTCTGAGGTAACATGGCCAACATTGCATTGTTTTACTATTGCCTAGCCCCAACCAAATATACTAAAACTATATACAAATACTTCATTTTAAAAATATATTCTTGAGAATTATATGATGAAAAATAAAAAGCTAACTACTTTCTTTAAAAGGGTAGCACATTTGGTAAACTCTCCAAGTTATCTGTCGTAGGTTTTCCAATTCCTTCTAGTCTCAGGTTTCAGATTAAGAAAAATGTGAGATACCCAGTTAAATCTGAATTTCAAATAAAGAACTTTTTTTTTTTATGTCAAGTACCAAATATCGCATGGTTCCCATACTGAAAATTTGTTCACTGCTTATCTGAAATTCAAATTTATCCAGACTATCGGTAGTTAATATTGCAACTCTGTTTTGGTCACATGTGTGTTCCTCTCTTACCTGACCCATTTTGAATCCTGTTAGGTTTTTTGGGACCGAGAAAAGGCCTTGGGGAAGAGGGGTCAGTACAAAAAGCTTTCACCAGCAAAGCCCTGCATTGGTGCTTCTAGAATTTCAGGCATATTTGGAGCTGTGCCTTGTATTACATGCCATGGGACAAAAATGACTGTGTGAGCACAAATGTGCTGGCTGGTTTTTTCCCCCTGAACATAATGAAAATTAAAATGCTTTGAATGAATTGAAAGGCTGCCAGGGGGCTGTAAGTGTTTTCCGCTCCAACTGAGACACATCTATGATTTCATCTTAAGCCTCTTTTTGTTAAGTATTGAGTGGTTATATGAAATTCAGTAAACCTTACTTATAAGAAAATATCTTCATATTCCCTTCAGTAACTTTGTTTTCTAATGCTATTGGCATCAGGTGATTAAAGTCATTTCTCTAGATAGTTGACCACAAATATAAAGCCTATGAATACACAAAATAAAGTTAAAATCCAGCTTCCAGGAGGTTGTACAGTATTGTTAAATAAAGAAAAAAGAACCTCGAGGCTGGCAAGGGTCGTAGCGGTTATGGCGCTGGACTCCCACGTGGTTGACTGTGGTTCAAGTCTCAGACCTGGCACCCTGAAAATCACACCTTGTGTGTGTGTGTGTGTGTGTGTGTGTGCCTAAAATCCCAGGAGGAGAATGGAGGAGAAAGGATAAAGGGTTGTGGGATGGCCATCCCTCTGGGGACTGATTTCTCACTTTCTCTCTCACTGTCTCTCCAGCAAGCACATACACCCTATGGCAAAAACCTTAAAAAGTGAAAAAGAAAGAAAGAAAAAAGAACTTCAATAATTTGAGTCTCACTTATTCAAAGAGGTACTAAACCAAACTTTATATTATAAAAATGAAATTTTTCTAGGGACATTAATTGACTAGGTAAATAATATAGCAAATCATTCTAAATCAGTTATTAAAGCAAAATATTCTAAAAACAACTTAGCCAATGGTTGATAATCCTCCTTGAAATGAAGTAAGGTGACTAGTAAGCAGGCTAACTAGTAAAATCTGAATGAGATTCATCCTTAAAACATTTTTTTATTCCTGGAATCAGCAGTTGGTGTAATGGCTATGTTGCTGGACTCCCATGTAGTTGATCGTGGTTCAAGTCCCAGACCCAGTGGCTTAAATTCACGCCAGGAGCATGTGTGTGCATGCCCAAGGTCCTGAGAGGAGAATGGAGGAGAAGGGATTGCGGCGTGGCCAACCCCCCGGGGGGTGATTTCTTGCTTTCTGTCTCTCTGTCCCTCTCTGTCTTTCTGGCAAGTGCACATGCCCTACAGGGGGAAAAAAATAAAAACTCTCTAAAAAACACAACATTTTATTATTCCTAAATAGCATTGTTTTTAGTTTTTCTTAATTAGTGATTTTGGTAATATTCTAAGCTTTATTTTTAACATATCCTTGAGAACAATTTTTCACCGTAAACCATTATGATAACGTTATCACTAAAGTTAATGCTTTTAAAATGTTTACTTTAAAAGAACTTGTAGAGGAAGCATATCAATTAGAAATAGGACGGGACTTAAAAATTTCATGGAAAATTGGAATTAAAGTGCAAATTTATTTGGTGGAAAAAATATTGGGTCATCAAGAAAGTCATGACGAATTTTGCATAGAAAAACATAGAAAGGTTGTCATGACTTCCCGACAACCTAGTAGTCTGAAATCCATGTATCGTTCTCCTTAATAAACATCTCCCATGAACTTTTTGCAGACCTCTCGTACATAATTTCCCTATTTCAACAACGGTATTATGGTGTGTCTTATGATGTGGGGTTTTCTTTCCCTAACAATTAGGTAAGTTCAGCTCAATGGCTGAAGAAGCATTTTTGCTTCCTTGCCCAGGGACAAGCACCATACTGGTTGCCAGGAACTATAAGCTACATTATACATGGTCATACTCCTCAAGAATCTTTGGTCTTAACACATTACTGTTCAGAGCCACAAATGCTTTGATTAAGGGATACTCAAAGGATTCAGTCTAAGAAGAAAGGCAGGCCATTAAATGCTGCCTGGAGGAGGTGTGAGCAGAGCTGAGTGATGAAACTGGAAAATACTCCCTTTCGTCATTGCACTTTCTGCTTCGTAGAGCTTCCATCACATTTATAAGATGTTATCCCACTTAAATACTCAGCGGAGACCTCCCAGGCCTCTGCCATAGCAACAAACAGGGTTATCTGTTTCCATAGGGATCCATAAGGAATCTGAAGACTCATGCCCTTTGTGTGTTCTGGAAGTGGGTACATCCTGCGTTTTGAACTGTAAGATGAGTCAGCTTCCACCACCTGCTTAGAAGGTAGACTCTTGGTACAGAGAGTGTTCAGTCAGTGTTTCCATCCTCCTCTGAGCTTGTGGAAATGGGCAATTTGGAAAGATAGAAGAAGGAGGCTTTCTTATAGCTCGTTGTAAACTTTTCTTCAAAATGTATATGGGAAAATGTGTCTTCTGAAAACAAAACAAAACAAAAAACCTATGCCTGGGTTCTCAAAGATTTTTGCACCAAAATAAACTCATACTTTAATTCCATTTTTCCACACACTTTTTGAAGCCCCCCCCTTCCGGCTCGGGTCATTTTTAAGCCCACTGTCGCCGTTCCCCCCCCCTGAGAAGTGACGTAGTGAAATCAGCTCGCCTTTTCTCCTGGTCCAGGGCTCACCACTCCCTGGCAATTGTCCTCGGCCATCTTGGTACCTATTTATAAAGTTATGGTGGCACTGGAGCAGGTTTGTGTACAAGGAAGTGCACCAGCTTGGGGTGAACCCGCTGGGTTCAGGTTTTGCATCTGCCTCCTCTTTGGTGGCTAAAGGGGTCCAGTCTCATGTTGTTGGCATCTGTTTCCTCATCTGTGACTCCGAGATGCTGCTCCTTACCTTACTGGGCTTAGAGAACAAAATGAAATGATGTAGGTGTAGTCCTTAGGCAGATGGAAAATAAGAAGACATTGTCTTCTTGAGCTATGGAGAAGTGTTTAAATAAATATAGAAAAAAATTAAATAATAAATGCAGAGTGACTGAGTGGAGGAATGACTCCGTGAATGAATTACTGAGAATGCACTGATGGTTTAAACTGCTCATGACCTATGGCAAGACAGTCCCGGCTTTTCACTGAACTGAGGAGTAACGGAGCGTTCCTCTTCCAAAGGTGTGGCGCCCTCCGTGGAGGCCTTTGATAAGCTGATGGACAATATGGTGGCTGTGTTTTTAAAGAACAGTAGGACCCTTGCTGGTGACGTGGAGACTCACGTGAGTACTTCCCTTCCCCGCTCTGTGGAGTTCCCAGGGAACTGTCCGCTCTCCGACACCACGAATGGTGAAATGAGATGCTTATTTTATGTGTCTGTGGGCTTGTTGTTTTACCCTGCTTGGGCAAGTGGTTAGGACATTTGGTGACTTCCTCATACATGCTGTCCTCTCCTCCATGCATACTGATTGTCACCAGGTCTGGGAGCGGGGAGGAGAGTGGTGGACCAGCCAAGCCAAGTTTCACCTTCCTGGAACTTTCTCTGTAGCCTGGGAAACAGGCAGTGTATAGACGTGGGGACACTAATCAGGTGGGGTAATGTGACGAAAGAATAAGGAGGCAGGACAATGATCCGGACAGAGCTGGGAGCAGGGATGCTGTCTGAGCAGGTGACAGCTGAGTCAAGATCCGAGTGGGGACAGGGAGTGTAGGGACATGGGAAGAGAGTTCCAGGCAGAGACAGCAAGGGCAGAAGCCCAGAGATGTTCTTGGCAGAGCAAGAAGGCCAGGGGAAAGGTGAGGGAGGGAAAGCCAGGGGCCACCTCACAGCAGGACCTTCGCGGTCGCAGTAAAGAACATGGCTCAGATTCCGAATATGCTGGGAAGTCACCGAGGTCCCGGGCAGAGGACCCAGGGCGAGGTGACTCATGCTTTAAAAGGGATCCTCTGACGGAGCCGACTCCCTCACCAGCCTCCCTCCGTTCCTAAAGTGGAGCCTGCGGAAATCGCCTCTCCCCATTGGGGTGCCACCTCAGATATCAGAGAGCAGCAGGGGCTGATGAAGAGGCGGAGCAGCTGGAACCCGTGTACTCTTGGTGGGGATATAAAATGGTGCGCAGCCGTGGAAAACAGCATGGCGGTTTCTCAAAAAATTTAAAAAATGGAATTATCGTATGATTCGGCAGTTCCACTTCTGGGTGTCTATCGCCCCAAACTGAAAGCCTGGTCTGAGAGTTATATCTGTATGCTGTGCTCACAGCAGCCTGGTTCACAGCAACCCTAGTGTCCATCAGCAAATGGGTAAAGACAATGGGGTATGTCCATACTACAGAACCCCGTTTGTGCGGCTATGTGGCTGCACCTTGAGGGCGTTATGCTACGGAAATGAGCCAGGCAGACAAATGCCATGTGATGCCACTCATCTGAGCTTCCTGGACTTGTCGAATTCACAGGGACAGAGAGCACCATGGCACGCCCCATGGGCTGGGGGCTGGGGGGGCCTGGAGAGTTGTTGCTTTATGGGTGAAGAGTTTGTTTTGCAAGTGGAAAATGTTCTGGTGATTGTTTGCACACCAACATGAAGACGCTTAATACTCCTGAACTGCACCCTTAAAAGTGGTTAAAATGCTGCCGGGCACGCCTGAAGGGGCACCCATGATCCTAGCTGGCTGGAAGGCTGGATGAAGATCGTGCCATGATAGTACCCTGCTGTGGTCTCTGTCTACGTCTTTCTCTTTCTTCTAAGAAATAAACTTTTCGAGATCAGCAGTTGGCGTAATGGCTGTGTCGCTGAACTCCCATGTAGTCGACTGCGGTTCGAGTACTGGACCCGGAGGCTTAAACTCACGCCAGGCGCGTGTGCGTGCGTGCCCAAGATCCTGAGAGGAGAATGGAGGAGGAGGGATTGTGGCATGACCATCCCCCCTGGGGGGTGATTTCTCGCTTTCTGTCTTTCTGTCTCTCTCTGTGTTTCGGGCAAGTGCACGCACCCTGTAGCAAAAACCTCTCCAAAAGAAAAAAGAAAGAAAGAAAGAAAGAAAGAAAGAAAGAAAGAAGGAAGGAAGGAAGGAAGGAAGGAAGGAAGGAAGGAAGGAAGGAAGGAAGGAACTGTTTTACGAAAATGATAAATTTTATGTTATATGTATCTTACCACAATTTGAAAAAAAGTACAGACAGAGGAAAAGCAAACCCATAGAATTTGAGAATCTCTTGATTGGAAGAGACCCTTAAAATATCCACACCAGCTTCTCAGGCTTAGGCACTTGGTTACACTTTTCTAAATGTTAGCATCATTCCTGAAGTCAGTCAGTGTTTGCATGCATTTAGTAAAACCTAATGTAATAGCCAAACCAATTTAAAATTTTAAGAAAAGTTATCACCACATTCTTCTTTTTCATTGGCCTTTGTTTCTCGTGGAAGATTGCATTTCAAATCTGTCTGCCTGTACGTTTTTCCACAGTGAGACAAGCCTGGCAAAACCATTTTCAGTGTAGATTCACTGAAATGCTGATTTCTTGAATAAAGTTGTGGTACAGGGCTTTTAAAAAAAGTATACAGGGATTCACTCTGTCCTTCCCACATTAGATGCCCTGTACAGCACCCCTCACTGGTCTCCCAGGGTGCTGGGTGTCTCCAATTACACCAGGGGTCCCAAATTTATAATTACATAGGTGTTTATTTCTTCACATTGGAGAATATTTGTTTGCCACATCTAAGAAAAACAAATATTCTTCTAATGACCTCCACTTTTATTACATATTTTGTTAAAATACCCATTGGTTGGCCAGCCCCATAGTGCAGCAGTGAAGTACGGTGCATTGAAAGCTGAACCTCCCATGGCCACCCATGGTTCAAATCCTGGCTTAGGCAGTTTGGAAAACACTAGGTGCATGTGCTTGTGTGTCCAAAATCCTGATGGGATGGAGACATGGCAGGAAAAGTATTGCAAGGTTACCATGCCCCATTGGGAGGTGTATTCCCTTTTTCTCTCTCTCTCACAAGTACACATGCCTCTAGCCATAAATAAACAAATAATTTTAAAATACCCACTGGTGGGGGCCGGCAGGTGGCATGGTGGTTAAGGGCACTGGATTCCCACATGGCCAACTGCAGTTCAAGTCCTGGACCTGGTTGCTGGCTTTCTCACTTTCCCTCTCTCTTTCTCTCTTACTCTGTCCTTCTCTGGTTAAACTTAAATAAATAAATAGAGTTAAATAAAATGTCTTTTTTAAAAAAATAAGAAACAAATGAAAATACCCACTGGTGAGAGAGGGAAACCTTTGATATGTATGAGTTCCAGGAGGACTGTACTAAGAGAGGTCCACTCCACACGTATCCCCAGCTCTGTCATGCTGGTCTGCCCTTTTCTGCTGTGCTTTCGGTTCCAAGAGACCATTCTCTGCAGGGAGAGAATGGCTGAGCTTCTTATATACAAAGGCATGAAAATACCCGAAAGCTGGTGTGTACTGCAAAGAACTGTCCTTGTACATCAAAGGAGATCCTTGAGTGGCTCATGAACTATTACTCTCTTGATCACCATTGTGTTACTATTCATTAATATTGACAGGTTTCTGATGTATACAGCACATCATAACTCTTGTTAGTGATCTCTCACAAGATAGATGCTTTTTACTAGAGAATAGCGCCTGAAAATAAGTGTATTTAACTTACATTTAATAAAATATTGTACTTGTAGACTAAGTCTTCCAATTGCACAGTCAACAGTCTTTTTCAATTCTTTTTAAGAACAAAATGAGTTATAAAGTGTAGTTTGATTTATATTATTTTTCCTTCTCCCCACTTACTAACCTATAAATAATAAGACTCCAAATGAGGGAATATTTGCAATAATGAATATGTACTGCTTAAACAAATTGTTTTTCATTTGTTTATTTAAAAAAAAAAAACAGAAGAAAGGGAGAAAAAGAAGGGAGGAAAGAAGGAAAGTAAAAGAGAAAGAGAGAAATGCTCGTTATCTGAACGTTCTGACTCTGACTCTGCCGCACCAAGAAAACAACAGGCAGCCCCACTCCATCTGCCCTTTACTTTAATACTCTGTACAAATAGTTTATTTTTTTCTCACTATAGAAGCATGTGTCATTGGCATTAAGCTTGCAGCTGCTGCTTCTCACATAAGCCAGTAGTGGGGGTTGAACTTTGTTCCAAGAACACACCTGTTGCCTAGAAAAAAGCCTCTCGCATACCTGATTGTCCAGGGTGGAAATTTGAGAATGACACAAATGTGCATCATGTTAAATCCTGCCCCCGTGCTTCCCAGCTATTTCCCAGATACTAATAATGCGCAGGGGCAGCCGGGCTATGATTTAACGTCTGTCTCGACGTGTTGGCTGCTGCTCGGGCTTAATTTACTGAACACTCAATAGTCTATTGACAGAACAGACCACAGAAAAGGGGAACTAATAGCTACAATTAGGAAGCTCTGCTGAACCGAAGAGCATAACAGGTTTAGGAAAGATTAGATCTTGCAAAGCCTTCTTGTGTGCAATATAAACCGGAGGGCTTATTTAAATTACTCCAACCCAAGAACACTGACACGGCGTGCAGCCCTTTTAAAAAAGAACAAACTGCCTAATTTTACAATGGATGTTTAGGGTAAATATAGTCCTGAATGTCAAAGGGCCGGATCCCCTGGAAACTAGGGCCTGCATGATACCAGTGAACCGAGTTAGACATCATTTATCCATAAATGAGCTCATGTGATTTTTTTTTAGGCTATTTTCTAACAAACCTGCCCTGTGGTTATTCATAGTACATGCATAGATCTGTGTGGGGTCTTCAGAAAGTTCCTGGAAGATGTGTATTATGAGAAAACTCTCCATGGACTTTATTTTTATTTATTTACTTGTTCATTTATTGGCATCTAAATAAACTCATACTTTAATTCTGTTTTCCCCACCAACTTTTGAAGTCGTATTTCCAAGAAATTTGACCATTCTGAAGCAACTGAAAATCATACTCCTCCTAACCTAAGTCTTTATTGGAGATTTTTAAAATTTACATTGTATTGGGATCAGCAGATGTCATAATGGTTACATCACTGGACTCCCATGTAGTTGACTGCAGTTCGAGTCTCAGACCCAGTGACTTCAACTCATGTTGAGGCCCAAAATCCTGAGAGGAGAATAGAGAAGGGATTGGAGTATGGCCATTCCCCTTCGGGAGTGATTTCTCACTTTCTGTCTCTCTGTCTGTCCAGCAAGCACATGCATCCTTTAGCAAAAATCTCTCCCTCAAAAAAAAAAAAATAGAATTTATATTATATTAATAATGTTTTCGGGCATCTGGAACATTTATTTCTGATTCTTGGTTAAAACAGAATTTTAAAAACTCTTCTATTACTTACTTAATAAAAATGAGAAAGTCCCAATTTTACCAAAAGGATAATAAAATTCAGCTAAGCGTAATACACACTAAACATGGTTTGATGAAACCACGTGTCCTACAGTCCTGTGTCCTTGAGGGTTCCTGACTTCATAAAGGCCAGTTTGGGACAATTACGGAGCCTCACTTCAGATGAATCCCACTTACTGAACTAGATGCTCCTCCTCTTTAGCCATTTATTTATGCTTAGGGAATGGGTTCAAAGAACGGCAGAGTGAGAGGCGTCTCTTCTCTGACCCCACTGACGTTCGCACTTGGGTGTTCGAGCTCCTTCTGCTTTTACAGCGTGACCTTGAGCCGTCCCTTCACCAGCTCCTCAAAGAGGCAGGATGGCCTCATTTTCCTAAGGGCCTCTGACTCTCACAGCCCGTGGGAGTGACTCACCCGCTATCTCAGCCTTGGGCAGGAGGAGATTTGGTTTCCCAAGGAGGAGTGTGCAGTGGGGTGGCATCATCACCCTTATAAAGAACACTTTGAGCCAGAGCAGGCAAGGCACCACCGGGAACAAACAGAAGGGAACATGTCAGCAAATGGCTATGCAAAACACTGAAGATAAATCTCTTCTTGGTTCCTGTGCCAGAGACGGAAACCCTACTGCTTCCTTGAAAAAGCGCTTGGGGGAGCTGGACGGCGACTCAGCAGGGCTCTTGCACAGTTTTCTGCAAAGCTGACCCATGTGGGAAGGTTCTGGGTTTGCTTCTGGAGACCTCCCTGAGTGTGCTGGGGATGGGTATCTATGATCCAGGGCTGGCTGAGCTGGGGGTGGATCTTGCCATCAAGACTGTGTTGTGGGTTCTGTCTCTCTGTCTGTCTCTCTCTGTCTCTCTCACTCATGGAAAAGTAAAATAAATACCTTTATGAAATAAAATTAAATATAAATAAATAAAAAGCCTTAGGTCAGCCTGTCTTTGTTGGCCTTACAAATTGTCACTTCTTGTTTTAAGTGGACTGTAACTCTGGAACAAATAATAACCATATCTTCTGGAATGAATAATGTAATAATACAGACCTATCTGTGTATTTATTAACTTTACGAATTGTATTTTTATTCCTCCAATTCTTTTGATTCTAGGAAACATTTATAGGTAATTTGTGGTCCTTAAAAAGTGACCACTTGGGGGTCAGCAGTTGGCCTAGTAGTTATGTTGCTGGACTCCCCCATGGCCGACCACAGTTCAAGTCCCCTCCTGCCTGAGGCTGAGATAAAGGGTGAGTCACTGTGCCTGCAGTGGACGGAGGTTAAAGCAGCTGGATCCCCCATGGCCATCTGCACAGTTTGAGTCCTGGACCCTGTGACTCGAAAGTCATGCCAGGTGGATGTGCGTGCTTGCCCAGAATCCCTGGAGGAAATTAGAGGGAAAGGGATTGGAGCGTGGCCATCCCCCAGGGGATGATTTCTCACTTTCCTGCTGTGTCTGTCTCTCTCAGGTACCCTAATAAACAAAAGTGACCCTTTATATTTTGATGTTTGTAACCTGGATTGATCAGAACCCCCAGCCCCCACAACTGTCAGGAACACAGTGTGGAGTTGCCTCAGTGAGCCGGCCCGTTTCACTCCGATCTCACCCTCTCCTGCCTTCGGCCACGTCGGTCCTCCATTTACTCTGAATTTCCTGCTAATTGTTTCAATTTGAACATTTATTTTTACTATAACTAGATGTAGAATGTCTTTGCAATTGCAAGCCCAAAGGATCTGTATGTCTTGTAGTGTCTTGAAATGGCAAAGATCAAAAAAATAAAGAATTCTGCCCCAGGTTTCATACAGGGTTTAAATCAGACATCTCTTTCCTTCCTGCCTTGACCATTACCCATAAAACTTTTAGAAAAGGAAGCACTTAGAAATCATCTATTCAAAAAAAAAAATATGGACAGAAAGAAAAAGACATTTATTCCAATTATAATCTCCTTTTCCTTTTCATTTGTTTCTTGCTTGCTTGATCTCTTTTTTAAAAAAAGAATTATTTAATTATATTTTCTATTAATATTTCTTAATTTGACTAGAGAGAAAGGGAAAGCAAGAAAGCAAGCTGCCAGGTCCGGGACTCAAACCACAGTTGGCCATGTGGGAATCCGGTGCCTTTTTCCACCATACCACTTGCCAGCGCACTTGATCTCTTCTGTCTTCTTCCTTCCCTCTCTTCTTTCCTTCCTTCTTTCCTCCCTTTATTCTTTCTTGCTTACTTTCTTTTTATTTTGTCCTCCCTTCTTTTCTTTTCTCTTTTCTTTTCTTTTCACTTTTCTTTTCTTGTCTTTTCTTTTCTTTCTTTTCCTTTCCTTTCCTTTCCTTTTCTTTTCTTTTCTTTTCCTTTCTCTCTTTCTTTTCTTTCTTTTTCTTTCTTTTCTTTTCTTTTCTTTCTTTTCTTTCTTTCTCCCTCCCCATCTCTCTCTCTCTTTCTCTCTCTCTCTCTCTTTCCCCCTTCTTTTCTCCCATCTGTCTGTCTTCTGCAGAGAAGGTACTACAGACTGGCAAGGTTGGGTGATGCGGGTGAAGTATTGAGGGAGCACGGGAACTCTGGGCTTGAGGCCAAGAACCTGGTCCCTAGAGTCTCAGTCCATTATGCTGACAGACGCCTGCTTTGATCTGCTGGCAGCTGTGTCCCCCTCCACTTTTGTGGGTAACTGGACCTCCTAGTGAGAAATAAGAGTGCACTGGCCTTCTAAGTTCTTTACCCTCTCTTTCGGAATAGAAGGATAGGTCATTATGACATTGGATCGGGCACTGGGAGGAGGGGGGAGGGGTGGAAGACCATGGGAAGGGAATAGCTTAGAGGTCTGTTCTGCCGGTACGAGTCACGCTTCCTCATTGCTCCTTAGAGCTCTGTAGTGTTTCTCTGTGTAAATGCATCATGGTTTATTTGCCCAGGACTCTGTTCTGTTGCTGGGCATTTAGTCGTTTCTCCTCTTTTACTACCAGTGCATAACTGGATGTCCATAATTTCCCATCTGTACAAGTATATTGAGGATAAATTCCCCAAAATGGGATGCCAGTGTATCCGTTAGCGTCCTAGAACAGGACAGGGTGGTGTGATCAAACCAGGGAATTAGGAGAGTTTAATAATGAGAATGTTGACAAAGCTGTGAGCAAGGTGTGAGGAAACAGAAGCTATGGCACCCAGGACTACCCAGAATATGCACCTCTGCTACCCCATAGCTGTGAGAGACAAAGGCAGGAAGTGGGGATCGACCTTCAGAGACACAGCCCAGCCATGGGGACCAGCAGGGAAGAGCTGGAGACTGACCCGCCCCCACCCCCTGAACTCTCCTTTCCTGCTCCAGTCTCCTGCCAGGCTGTCCCCAGTCTGCATTCCACCAGGAGCCAGGACCCTGGAGCCTGGTGGTGCTGATGCAGTAGAGGTGGCCAGCCCGGAGCACAGAGCAGGGAGACGAGGATGCAGAGTGGATCTCAAATGGCCGAGGGTGAAGCACACTGTCGCTGGGTGAAGGGATGGGCATCTTACTTTGAGATGGCTTGTAAATTGCCTCCCCTAGGGATGAACCAGTTTACCTACCTGTCAGTAATGGGTAAGAACATCTATTTCTGGGACCAGCAGTTAGCGTAATGGCTATGTCGCTGGACTCCCATGGAATCGACCATGGTTTGGGTCCCAGACCTGGTGGCTTAAACTCACGCTGGGTGCATGTGCGTGCGTGCCCAAGATCCCAAGAGGAGAATGGAGGAGGGATTGTGGTGTGGCCATCCCCCCTGGGGGGTGATTTCTCACTTTCTGTCTCTCTGTCTCTCTATGTCTTTCTGGCAAGTGCACGTGCCCTATAGCAAAAAAACACTCTCAAAAAAAAAAAAATCTATTTCCCATTCGCACCTTCAGTAGAGGATGTCAGTGGGTTTCGCCAATCCAGTAGGTGAGAAAGGTATTCCTTCCTGAGTAGTCTTCATTTGGTTTTATGATGAATGAGGTTGAGTATCTCTTCACGTGTTTAGGGGTCACATATTTCTTTTGCTCAGAGTTGTCTACTCATATCTTTTGTCCCCAGGCAGGGCCAAGGAGGTTGTCGGTTTATTTATTATTGATTTCTGGAGAATAGCCTCTGTCTGCAGTGAGAGGCGCAAATATTTTTTTCTTCCTTGTCATTATCTTTTGACATTGTTTATGAGGTTTTTGTTTTGTTTTCTACACAGAAGTTTTTATGTAGTAAAGTTTGTCATAAACGTATCTTATTTTCTTTTGGGGATGCCAGATTTTGAGTTGTTATTTAAAAGGCTTTCTCTGGCCCAGTTGCATGTGCAGGTGGCAGGGCAACACTGTGACGTGGGAACCACATGGAAGGCTTGAGATTGGGTCCTGGGTGGGCCTGCACTGACCGGGCACAGACACACCTGTGCACGCCTCTGTTCCCGGCCAGCCGGAAGGCTGGGGAGAGAACTGCAGTGTGGTGAGACCCTAGTAACAGTACTTGTCTTTCTCTCTCTCTCTCATGGAAAAAGAAAATTTTCAAAATGTTTTGAAAAGGCTTTTTGCTAACACTTTTATGGCTTTATTATATATGTAAGTTTGCTCCACAGTTGAATTTACCTTGGTTTATGAAGTAAGGTGCAGACTCAACTTTTCTTTTTTCACGTGGCTTCCCCTTCTTTCCATCACTTTTTCTTTTCTTTTTCTTTTTTTTTTTTTTTTTTTTTTTTTTTTTTCCAAAATGGGTGAGTGTGCTTGCCAGAGAAAGAGAAAGTGAGAAATCACCCACAGGGGAATAGCCATGCTGCAATGCTGCAATGCCTTCTCCTCCACTCTCCTCTTGGGATTTTGGGCACGCATGCACAAGCACCCATCATGTTTTTCAGGCTGCCAGGTCTGGAACTTGAACCACAGAGTCAGCTACGTCAGATCCAGCGCCTAAACTACCATCTCATCCACTGGCCACCCCCTCACCATTTACTATGCAGTCCACTTCCTCCATTGACTAAAATCCCCCTTTATTCTCATATATCTTTGTCTGTTGGGGGATTTTTTATTCATTTTCTTGCATGTTCTGTCTACTCATATCACACTACTGCACTGAGGCCTTAGAGGGTGTTCAGGGTGCTGGAGGCTAACTCCTCCTCACACTCTTCCTGTCTACTTTTCCAGATGTTCTTGCTTATTTGCCTTCTTATTTAAAATTGGCTGGTATATATCCAGAAGAAGATTGTTGGTGTTTTTATTGGAATCAAGTTAAATTTATAAATTAGTACTTAAAATTTTACATCTGTGTGATGCTGACCGTTCTTATCCAAGAAGAGGATATGATATTTCGTTGGCTCACCTCCCCTTCAAATTTTCTGAGTCCTCGGAAGTCTTTCTTACAGAGTTTTAGCACAATTCTTGAGTTTATTTTGTAAGGAGGAATCGTTATTGTTAGTAAATGGACTCATTTCATTCACATATTTTCTTTTATAAACATGTTTACAAGTTATTTATTTATTTCTTCCAAGAGAGAGAAAGAGAGACACTCCCACCAAGGTCCTCATGCCGCGACCCACCTGCAGACTCAGCCAGGATCCTGGGCACATGTGCAGACCCAGCATGCTCAAGGCGGTCCTGGGACACACGTGGACCCAGGGTCTTCCCAGTGGGTCCAGTGCATTACTGCTGCCCGGCCACCTGGCCCCTCGTCTGTGTGTTTCCTATCTGGTGGTTTGTCTACACAAAAGAACTAATTTCTCTTGTGTTAATTTCACATCTTGTTACCTTTCTTTAGTTGTTTACTTTTTTGTGGTTTACAGTAGCTTTTCCAGCTGGTTATCCAGGGTTTTTCAGGTAAATAATTATTAGCAAATAGGTTGTTGGTTTGTTTATTACTGATTCCTAGAGGTGTTTATGCATATAGGTAGATTAGCCTAACCCTAACTCGAACCCGGATGAACTGCGTTAATGTAAGTCATTATACAGAGCCAGTCTTGTATTTCAGGAGGCTACTTAATTATATCGAAATCACTACTCTAAACTTTCTTCCATGTGTCTTTCAAGCTATTTAAACAATTTCACATGTGGCAAAGGGGGAAATTAAGTTTTCTGAGTTCTATAAGAGCAAATTTGTTCAAGATAAATATTGAAATATCCTTTATACTGTTAAGCCATATTATTAATATTAGTAAATGCCAAATGAATTTTATTTGATTTTTAATCGTGGGTCTGGTTTACATGTAATTGCTGTACACTTTTGTAGGGTGCAGTGTGGTTTTTCAGATACATAGTATATATCAATCAAATGAATATAATTTTTTTTTTAATAGATTTTTGCTATAGGGCATGTGTGCTTGCTGGAGACACTGAGAGACAGAGAGAGAGAGAGAAATCAACCCCCAGAAAATGGCCATGCCACAGTTCCTCCTCCATTCTTCTCTTGGGATTTTGGGCAGGCACAAGCCACAGGGTCCAGGACTTGAACCATGGTTGGCCATGTGGGAGTCCAGCACCATAAGCACTACGCCACCTGCTGACGCCAACATATAGAGTTTTAAAACACTTTTTTTTTTTTTTTTTTTGCTATAGGGCATGTGCGCTCACCAGAAAGACAGAGACAAAAAGACAGAAAGTGAGAAATCACCCCCCAGGGGGGATGGCCATGCTGCAATCCCTTCTCCTCCATTCTCCTCTTGGGAATTTGGGCACACCCGCACACGCGCCCGGTGTGATTTTTTTTTAAGCCATTGGGTCCGGGACTCGAACCGCGGTCAACTAACGTGGTAGTCGAGCAACATAGCCATTATGCCAACTGCTGGTCCCTTAAAACACTTTAAATGCTTAAGACCATTGAGTGTATTATTTATAGTACATGTTTTTGCCCACATCCTCTGTCCAAATCAAAAAAATATTTTGTATCATAGATTCATAGTTAGATTATGGCCAACAGATCTGATGTTTGAAAAAAGATTCAAATCAATTTCAAAGTAGCAAACATAGTCGTGTTTGTTTTTTTTTTTTCTTTTTCTGTTACACACATAACCTTTTCAAATTTGACACAAAGCAGGATGATTATAAGAATTGTAATGAGCCTTGTTCCCTTCGCCTGTATGCTTAACTCATCATTGCCTGGTCTAACAACTTAAGCAGGGAGAGGAAGAGCCTCTCCAACGAAACTAGCCTTTACTGGACTTTTTGGTACCAAATTATTTGGGGGCATTCGAATTCTTTGGTTAAGGCAGACAAAGCTGAATTTTCACCTGAATTGTGGAATCTGATGGAGATGCCCAGTGCTCTGTAGAGACTGTAATACAAGTAGAATATTGCTCTAGGTGACGGAAACCCAGATTTTACACTCAGGCTGGCCTTGAACTTGCTGCACAGCCCTGGAAGAGCTTCTTAATTGCCTCGCCTCTCAGTCCTTGCATCACGATGTTCACCACCAGAAACCCGAGGAGTGCCAATCCTTCTCCCTTCTGCTCCCTGGTGTCAGGGACAGCCAGCGTGTGTGGGGACACATTCGGAGCCTGTGCAGGGTCTGCTGTGGTTGGGGTGAGCTCATTGCCCTTGGTACCTCTCCACTGGCACTTGGAAAAACAGAGATTATTGAGTCTTGGATGAATGGGGCTGCTCTGTATAAAAGCAAAGCATAGATCTACAACTCAGGAATGTCCCAAGTTCCTGAGGGTGACCCACACCTTTTCTCCTCCCATTTTTCTCCTCAGAAAGACCCTTCCCCATGTCAGAAGTTGACCGTGCTTGAGGCCAGCAGGTGGCATAGTGGTTAAGGCACTGGACTTCCACATGGCCAACTACAGTTTGAGTCCCAGATCTGGCGGCTTGTTTTCTCACTTTCTCTCTCTCCCTCTCTATCTCTCTTTGATGATCGCATGTGCCCTGTAGCAAACTGAATAATGATAATTTTAAAAATAAATAATTCTTTAAAAAAGAGAAAGAAATTGTGCTACGTAATACTACAAAATATCAATATAGATCTTTACCCTTGCCTATTTCCCTGCCTTTTGATATTTTCCCTTTTTCCTTTCTAAAACTATGCCAATTAATTGGAACATTTGCTGCCGTTTTCTAGCTACGTCACTTCGATTCTTGCCTGGAGGCTGCTTTAGCGTTAATACTTTGTCCAAAATAATGACCTCTTTACATTCTGATCTCATTTAGATCATCTCGTTATCTAGATTATCTCTACTCACGCACTCATCCTCCCAAACACTCGCACACTACACCATTCCCCCAACAAGTCCTCATCAGACCATATTATCTGCATGTAAGAAAAATGTCTGGGTCATATATGCCAGTGCTCCCGCGCTGAGTCACACTGCTTCCGGGAAATGCGTGTGCAGATCTGCGATTGCACAAAGCTGAGCACAAAGCACACTTTCCAACCGTTAGTATATTTACCCCCTTTCCAGTTGTATTTAGGGTGTGATTTAACACTGTTAGTTTTACAACATGACAGTTCCTATCCAGGTTGTAAACATATTACAAGCCGAGTCCTTTAATAGATCAAACAGAAGATGTTTGGGTGATATAAAAGAGAACAGGGCATTCAATGAACTAATGATGTATCACTCACATGTGTTTGCAGTACGAATCCTTTCCCTTTCAAAAACTCCTTTTAAGGGACCAGCAGTTAGCGTAATGGCTATGTCACTGGACTCCCACGTAGTTGACCGCGGTTCGAGTCCCGGACCCGGCGGCTTAAACTCACGCCGGGCGTGTGTGCGTGCGTGCCCGAGATCCCGAGAGGAGAAAGGAGGAGAAGGGATTGCGGCGTGGCCATCCCCCCTGGGGGGTGATTTCCTGCTTTCTATCTCTCTGTCTCTCTCTGTCTGTCTGGCGAGCGCACGCGCCCTATAGCAAAAACCTCTCCAAAAAAAGAAAAAAAAAGAAAAAAAAAAAAAAACTCCTTTTAAAAGAAATATTTTTTAGACTTGGCCTCGTAGCAGAGCTGTTTAGCTTTGTGCAAAGGGAGCTGGATCCCACACGGTCTCCTGCAGTTCAAATACTGAGCCCCACCAGTTTGAAAAACACACCAGATTCATTGCCCCAAATCCTGACAGGAAATGAAGGAACAAGAATTGAGGCATGACCACACTCCATTGGGGGGACCACTTTCTCTCTTTCCTAATGAGTGTCTGTGCCCTCTTATAATAAAAAGGTTGTTTTTGTTTTTGTTTTTGAAAGAGAGAGATTTTTGCTACAGGGAACATGCAGTTACTGAAGAGACACAGAGAGACAAGAAGTGAGAAATCTGGAGTAATGGCCATGCCACAATCCATTCTCCTCTATGGGATTTCAGGCACACATGCACATACACAGAGTGTGAGTTTCAAGCCTTCCAGTCTAGGACTCGAACCTCAGTCAATCACATGTGAGTCCAGCACCTTAACCACTGTGCCACCTGATGGCCCCCGAGATTTCTGTTTAAATAGCAAGTACTTGGAATACTGATACTTATAATTGCTTTCGTTGAAACAGATGCGTGTACAAGTAAAGTATGAGTTACAACTCAGGCTCCACCTGCCAAGTGTCAGAGATTGTTACAAAGTCCTAAAAGTAAGAGGTTTGCCTCCAGCCCTCTCGGAATCTAACATCTGCCCACAGTAAATGGTTAATAAATGTTTGCTAAATGAACGAATCTAATTATTGGTGAATAATTGAATCAGTGGATGGATGAGTTTGTTGTGGCTGACAATGTGAGTCAAGCCAAACCTAAACTAGCAGTTAAAAAAAAATTATCGCCATCCCTCCTAGGGGTGATTTCTCGCTTTCTGTCTCTCTGCTTCTGTCTCTGTGGTGAGCATGCGCACCCTGTAACAACAATCTCTTTAAAAAATCATCATCATCAAGTCCAGGCTTTAGGTCATGAATTAGCAAATGAAATGCCAAGAAATGTAAATTATTACACAGATTGCTCTGTCTCTGTAGGTTTTTGTTTAACACATACACATACATGGAAGTCCTAAATTTATCACAGCTCTCAAAATGTGGCTGGTACCTTCCTCATTCCCTTTCTTCTCATTCTTGTTCTGTACTTGAGGACAGTGAAGCCAGCAAGACCCGAGGGCGACTTAAGAAAATAGGATGAGAGTTCATAAGTAATGAGAAAATCCATCAATGTATTGACCCGTAGTCACTGCCAATAAAAATCCCATGAGCTCTATCTGAGACAAGATATTTTCATGACCCTTACTAAATGTATTTTAAACTGAAGGTCAGAGTTAAAAAGGAAATTGAATAGTGTTTGCTTTTTCTGCTTGGACTGGGTTTTGGTGTGTTGCTTTTCCCCCTCAGTCATTAACATCTCACATGATAAGAGATCAGACAAGAAATAACTTTGGAGTCCCAAAGAGCTGGTTGGTAAATTGAATTTTAGGCTGGGAATTTACTATGTGTTTCCGATAATCCAATCTTCTCAGTTTCAAAAGCCTTTAGCTGTATTTGTATCATTGTAAAATTTGGGATAAAATGGGAAAAATTCAGTGGATTGTCAATACAGTCACTCTTCACTGAACGACCTACCTGTGTAATGACCACTCGAACTACGACTGCTTCTCCAGGGCAGGGAATCCCTTTACTCAGCCTGTTTGAGTCTTGGGAATCCCCTTTCTCAGCCTTTGCCTTGTTCCTGTAGCAGGTTAGTATTCACTACATGAAGTGTTCCTAGTCATGCAAGACTACAATTGTTTACATATTTGTGGTTTGTTGTGTACCTGTAGTAGTATTCAGAATAAATTAAAAATGGTTAGGCCAGATTTCTGTGATTGTCTTGTGCTGTGTCTTGGCGCTTTCTGGTGTTTATCTATTGTGTGCTTTTTGTATGGATAGAATGACATCATGCTAGTGTGGTGGTGTGCAGTATCTATTGCAAACCAGTACCTTACTATGGCGCCATGACACACCACAAGACATCTGCCTTTAAGCTCCTCACTCATCCACCTCGTATAGGAACTGAACCCAGGCATTACGTGGGGAGTGCCTGGACTTCTGAACTTTTAAATGAGGCTTCCGCTTCCCAAAGTTAAATGTAAATTAGTTCTTAGAAATTTGGAGAACAATTCCCCATACACCTCACAGAAACCGTGGCTTGTTCGATTTCAGTGCAAAGAAGCTTGGGCAGTACTCCATGTGTAGTACACTGATGGCTGCTGTCCAGAAACTATTTACTAATACTCTGCCGTGAAATAGGTACAGAAATTGTGAGTAAGACCTTGGAAACAACCAGATAGCAATACAACCGGAATTTTTTAAAAAAGAAGTACTTATTTACGGGTCAGCAGGTGGCCTAGCAGTTATGTTGCTGGACTCCCACATGGCCCACTGAGATTCAAGTCCTAGACCTGGTGGCTTGAAAATCACACCAGGCGTGTATATGTGCATGGCAAAGATCCTGGGAGAAAAATGGAGGAAAAGAGAAATCACCCGGGGGTGGGGGTGGGGGGGTGACTTCTAACTTTCCCTCTCACTGTCTCTGTCTCACTCTCTGACAAGCTCACTCTCCCTAAGGCAAAAAGTCCTCTTTTTTAAAAAAAAATTTCATTTTATTTGTCATTATTATTTTTTAATTTGCTACAGGGCATGTACACATGCCCTGAGAGAGACAGAGACAGAGAGAAAGAGAGTGAAAAACCAAGACGCCAGACCTGGGACTCAAACCACGGTCGGCCATGTGGGAGTCCAGCACGCCAACCACCATGCCAACTGCTG
Organism: Tupaia tana; assembly: GCA_026018925.1. Classification (NCBI taxonomy): domain Eukaryota; kingdom Metazoa; phylum Chordata; class Mammalia; order Scandentia; family Tupaiidae; genus Tupaia; species Tupaia tana. Next base: position 18,824,642 of record JAKSZU010000024.1, on the reverse strand, counting down.
GCCCCCCTCCAATAGGAATTTTAAGTTTGATAAATTTAGTCATTGAAAAAACTAAGACTTGTGCCCTGAATGTCTGGTTGTTATTTTATTTTTCTAGTAATGCATCTTTATTTAATTTATAGTCTGTGACAGATGAGACATTAAAAAAGAAAAACATTCACTATAGGTTTCTGAGTAGCACTTATGTAATGTAAAATGCTAGAGAAAGAGTCTTCCACCATGCTTTTAGTTAAATGAAGCAGGAAAACAATAACATTAAATGAAAATAGTCATTTATTATGAATGCTGATACCTCAGGGAATGTGAGTTTAATTAGAGAAAAAACAAAGAAATAGATAGAAATTTCTATGCAGATTCTGTGTATTTTCAGCTGCTTTGGGCCTGTTTGGTTTCTACTTTCACTACCCAGCAGTATTCTCGATTTTTTAAAATATGAGTGTAGAGTTACATTCCTTTGATGTTTAGCAATCATTATAAAGATAACCTTAGAATTCACAAATGAGACAATAAAGATAGGAAAAGAGATTTTTCTGAGGAGAACTGAGTGGGAATTGGAAAAAAAAAAAAAAAAAAAAAAAAAAAAAAGAGGACATGGGCCAGCCCATAGGGTGGTGGTTGAGGCAGCTGGCTCCCAGATGGGTGACTGCAGTTCAAGTCCCAGACCCGGTGACTTGAGAAACACACAGCATACTTGTACATGCATGCCCAAAGTCCTGAAAGGAGAGACAGAGAGAGGACAAGGAATCGTGGTGTGACCATTCCCCCTGAAGGGTGCATTCTCATTTTCCCTCTGTCTCTCTCTGTCTCTTTCTAGAGTACACATACCTTCTGGGAAAAAAAATTAAGAATTATTTAATTTAATTTATTTAGTTTATTTACTATTCCAATTTTTATTAGTTTGACCAGAAAGGGACAGAGAGAGTGAGAAAAAAAGCCACCAGGTCCAAGACTCAAAGCATGGTTGGCCATGTGGGAGTCCAGTGGCCTTAACCACCTCGCCACCTGCTGCCCCGCTTCTGGAAAATTTTTTAAAAGAAAAGAAGAAGAAAGGGTAGAGAAGCAATGTATGCATTTAAGAAATATTTGTCTTATTAAAAACAAAGTTTGGTAGATTGTTCCTTGAGGTCCTCTTTGTGGGGAGGGATTACTGAAAGCTTTTACTTCCTAAACTTCAGTGTCTTTTGAACTTGTTAGAACAAGCATGTGTTACTGTTACTTATCAGAAGAGGTGGGAGGGAATATTTGGTGCTAGAAGAAAAAAGAATCAAGATATTGCCTGAAGAAGAGTTCACTAAGCAGCAAAAGAGAAAGTGAAGAGACAGTATGGGCGCCAAGTGAAGCCATCAATCCTGTCAGCTTGTCTGCAGGGCACCCTGGGGCTGGGGAGCCAGTGTTCAATGAGAATCTTTTGTGACTGAGGGTTCACAAGTAAGCCCTCAGTCTGATGGGCTGATGCTGGGTGGACAGAGTTGATGAATGAACGAAATCTGATTCTTAACTAAATTGCATAGTCACTAGAGATCAACTTTATTTTCTTGCCTATTTCTGTTTTCTGTATTAGTAATAAAGGCAACTGAAAAAGAAGGGAAAAGCAGATTCCTATTTGTGGAAGGACTGAAATGCACCAGGCATTGTACGAAGCTACTGACCAACATGACTTCTCCCAGTCTTGAAGAGAACTCTGATTTAGAACTTTGGACCCACCTATTGAGTATTGAGAGTTATTACGAGGTTCTAGAAGTAAATGTTATTCAAAATCACGAAACAAGTCTCAGAAAGGTTGGGTAATCTGCATGTGACCAGGCAGCTAGTAAGGGTAGCATTAGATTCCATCTCAGGCCTGTCTGAACCTCTGGTTTACGGTTTCTCTGCTACACCGTACTGCTCTACCATCATTTCAGCCCCTCTGCTAAGCAGAGGTTCTGTTGAATTAAAAGCCCTTTTGAGTAAGTACTCACTGACTTTGTCCTCTAGAATGTATTTTCTCCTTGAGGTCACAAGCATGCATGAAAAGTCAGAAATGGCTTACATAATACAAAATTAGAAGATAATGCATAGTGTTGCAGTATGTTCCATTGTAAAGAGTACCTTATTGTCTTTTATTTTTCTCGAAATAGCCAAGTACACTTTACTTGTGTCGACGCAAGATTCATCAACCTCCGTGGAGCAGTTGCTGCTTCCCAAATCAAAAGATTTGGCTTAAATACATTGATAAAGTGCCGCAGAGTCCATGTTAGAAAAACAAATCAGAGAATTTGGATAGGAACCAGACTGCCAACTATTTTGTAGCTACACAATGATTGAAGTTGAAAACGAAGTTAATTTAGGAGAATGGTTTTATTCAGAATATAAACGTGTAACACTATTCATGCCTTTCAGAAAAGCAAATGGATTTAAGCAAATACAATAGTGTTTTCTTTCTTTTTCTATTCCCATGCCTAGAGAAATGCTCACTGTTTTTAATTCTTTCAAATCTTTGATCTTTTGAAGTATAAATTGCAACAATCGTTCATTTAAGAAGTGTCCTATGTTGGGCTTTTTAAATTCCAGCGTTAGAGATTTTGCAGACTTTTCTGCACATGCTGCTTTTGTAAACTGTGTCTTTAATTTAGAGCACATCGTCTGGGCCCCTATAATAAGGTAAAGTGTACATTCCCATTTTTAATGACTGCATAGTATTTCATCGCGTGGTTACACCGTAACTGATTTAAGCAATCACAGTTGTGTGCAGATAAAATAGTATATGTATGAAAATGCTGGGCCTGGACTGTGGGAGATGAGTGAATCCCCCAGTGTGACTCTGAGGGAGAGCACCTCTAAAATTCCACTCCTAGCCTCCTCACTACGCTCACCCTGGGCCTGTCCCTGCACAGACTGACAGCCAGCATTATAAGAAATTAAACATTTAGTGATATTTGACTTATTCTTACTTTTTACCCTATTATAAACCACATTGCGGTAGATTTCCTGCTATGAAGATTATTTTATAATTATTTTCTCAAGCGAAATTCCTGCAGTCAGAAGTGCTAGACCAAGTCCCAGTGTTGGGACCAGCAGTTAGCCTAATGGCTGTGTCACTGGACTCCCACGTAGTTGACTGCGGTTCAAGTCCCGGACCCGGTGACTTAAACTCACACCGGGTGTGTGTGCGTGTGTGCCCAAGATCCCAAGAGGAGAATAGAGGAGAAGGGACTGCGGCGTGGCCATCCCCCCGGGGGAGTGATTTCTCACTTTCTGTCTCTCTGTCTCTCTCTTTCTGGCGAGCGCATGCACTCTATGGCAAAAACCTCTCAAACAAACAAACAAAAAATTCCCAGTGCTTGCCAGTATCTGTTGCTAAGCTGTTCTCCCCACTAACCCTGCCACACACATGTACCAGTTCCTGTTCTCGCAGTATCTGAAGGTGCTGTGAGCTGTTTGGTGGTAATTATGAACTAGGAAAATAGGAGTTTTAGAGAAACAATGCATGATTTGAATGCACTTCGATGACATGGCTTCTTTAAAAGGACTTTGCCCTCTGCTGGAGAAGCAGGGAAGTCGAAACAACCCATCTACATCGATCAAAGAAAACAACTATACAAATCAGTCTTACTGCAAAAGAAAACCATTTATCAATTCTAACTTATTTTTGTCTTTTTTTATGGGAGAGAGAGAAGGAGAGAGAAAAAGAATGAGAGACAGAGATAGGTATTATTGAGAGTTGCATAGTGTCCTGATCTCACTACGACAATCAGCTACGATCTTAGCTGCATCCGTGGCTGGCAGGGTCAGCCTGGCCCAGGAACTGAACTGGGGCCTCTCACGTGGCTTCCAGCCTCACAAGCAGTAGTGCTACCTGAGTTTCCACTACATTTAGACTCAGTTCTCTGTTGCTGTACTTGATGCACCGAGAAATGTGTTTAAATTACCTCACTGGGGTTGGATATGCCATGTTTTTCTTTGACGGGGATGGGGCTTGAGCCACCTTAACTGAGACCATAACATGGCTGAGATAAGTAATCAAAGATCCTTGTGCCGGCTCTGTTCCTCACCGTCAGCACTATGCACAGAGGCTGAGGTACATACTTTTATGAGTTGGAAGTTGCCAGGGCAACAGTCCTATTAATGAAGAATAAACCTCTTTATTATCATGCCTGAATGATTATTTTTTTTTAATAAAAATATACCTAGTCGTCTAACACTGACATCCTCAATCTACCTACTCATCTTTCCTTCTCCGTCTGCAAAACTATTTAGCCCTGCTCACTAAGCAAACCTCTCTGCCAGTGAGCATAGAATCATTGGGGAGAAAAAAAATCAGTAAACTGTAAGGGCAGTAAAAGAAATATATACATATACACTAATTTATAACAATCACCTAATATAAAATGTCTGCCCTTTTGATACATGTTTTGACTAAGGCAGAGCCTGAAATCGACTGTGACTTGCTTGGTATTTGAGCAGGCCAGAGTCTGTAAATTTGCATGTCTTTATGATTTAATGGAGTGTTGCCAACATATTTCCTAAGTAAGTGGAGTGTGACATTACTGCTTCCTTCCGTGGGTCAGACTGTAAATTGAGACTCCGTTTTATGGCGCACGCTGGATACTTCAAAAAGGCAGCCGTGTTGTAGGCTCGGTTGTAGATTGTATGAATCCCTGTTGTCTCGAAGAGCCAGAAAGTTGTGTTAAGGGAGAAGGCAGTTAGAAACGATTGAGTTCCAAGTGCTGTGCTTCCTGAGTTCTAGCGAAGAAAATAGCTTTCATCCAAAAGGAACATATTCCCTTTTCTTTTTCTTTTAAAAGTTTATTTATTTATTTCTCCCAGACAAACACCATAGGGTCTTCATGCCATAATCCACCCCAGCCTTAGCCAGCCAGGCTCACAGGCACCCGTGCACACACTCCGCAACCTCAGGGCAAACCCAGGCTGGGAACCCAGGACCCTTCTGATGTGGGTTTGATTGCATTACCTGCTGTGTCACCTCATGGCCCTTCATTCACTTTATTTACTTATTTCCTTGGAGACTGCTTCTTTGTTTTGTCAAGCTGGCCCAGTGGGCAGACTTCCCTTTTCAGCCGTGGTTTGGACATAATGACAGTCCCTTTCTGTGTGTTGGATATTTGCTGTCTACTCCACAGAGTGAAGACCGGATCACTTCGCACTCGCGGGCACTGTTCTGTGTGTACGTCGTGTTTCCCGGATTTATGCCTGATCTGGCATCTAGGTACCCGGAAAACACTTTTTCATTATGAACTTACATACCCTTCTGTTTTACTCAGCTACTTCTTTCCACACTTTTTTCCTGGTAATAGATGTGTGAGGTAGGAAAATTTGATTCAATCAATGAAGATAATCACTCAGAGATAACGTCCACTGATCTCATGGTGTATTTACTTTAGAGGGACCTTTTTCAAAATCTAAGAAGTTATTCATTGTGTCGTCCTGTTTCCTCCTTAATAAGATGAAATCGCACTGTTCTCTATGCTGGCCGTATGGATGGGGACAAGTGACACTGCCAAGCACTGGCAAGGTGCAGGTGGTCAGGGCAAGATGTTAAGATGCCGACTGAAACAATGGAGCCAGTCCGAGTCCAGGCAAAGCGGAGTCTGTCTCCTTGGGAATTTCAGATTCAGTGGCAGACAACGGTCCATCTGATTTCTCCTTTCTTAAGTCAGCTTTAGACTTTATCGCGGAGGAGACAGATCTTACCCTCTGAACAAGCTTCTGCACAGCAGGAGCACAAGTGTCTTTGTTGACGGCGCTTTGGGCTCCTTTTTTGTGCCCTTTCCTGCTGGCACACTGAGGAGAGAGTGTGGTTTCCCAAACGTATCATGCCAAACAGGCAGAAGTCCATGGGAATCAAAGTCATAGCGAAGAGACATTCTGTCCTTGTATGTTTTATTCTTGGCGGGGACAGTTTGAGTGTTGTTTCAACCCGCCTCCCCCCTCAGTCTCTAGAAGCACCCCCAAGCATCCTCAGATAAATATAATAAAAATCACAATAATAAACACAAATAAAATCTTACCTAGTGGGGATAAAAGTGTCTTTAGAGAACTTCACTCTTTTTCTTAAGGGGAAACAACCCAAGTAGACAGAGTGCTCTCATAGCGTCTCGTAGTGACCTCCCATGTTGCAGTCTCGCCATGTCGCAGTCTCATTGCCCTAAGCCTCTCTCACACGGGGGCTCGTAGCACTCCAAATTGCCTACATCAACGAATGGGGGAGATGGATGATCTGTCACCAGGAGGAGGAACCCGGGTTGGAAGGTCCATAATGTGATCTGAAAATTTAAACTGAATGCGTCTTTTCTTGTTTGGTTTTGTTGTTTGTTTTAAAGGAGAGTAGGATAGATTTAACCCAGGGTTTAACTCACAACTCATAGTAGAAGCTGGAAGGACACAGAGGCATTCAACCACTTACAGATCAGCACTGGTTAGGTTTCACATACGCAGTTCACATCCTGACTTTGCCATTCCATTCATCCGTCCATCTGCCCAGCGGTTCTTAAGCACCTGCTGTGTGCCGGGCAGTGGTAGGTGGGAACTGAGATTGGGAGAGTGAGGAGGGACTTTAAAGTCCACTTGGGAGAACAATAAGGGAAGCAGACCAGGACTTGAAACACTACTGACAACTTCAGAGAGCTTGTCTACGTAGGGCCAGAGTGTAGACTAAGTAACTCCCTTCCTACCCTGCCATGTTTGACTCATGGCATGATGCGAAATCGGGTTTCAGAAAAGATCAGGATCTGCAGGATCCGGTTCTATCCTCCATTCTCAAGGATGGCCACCCCCCCCCCCCCCCCATGCTGTTTTTCGGACAGTCACCATTCAAGTCACCTCCCAGACTGAATTTCCATCAAGCGGCTTATGCCACAGCTGGTGGAATTTTTGTTAAATACTCAGTAACAGTAAGTCATCTGTTCCATGCAAAGCCCCTGTGAGGGGTGCAAAGGAATGTGAAATCCTGGCTCTTTGGGGACTTACGGTGTTATGAAGGTCCTGCACATACCAAGTAAAACCCCTGTGGCCATGAGTGTGGGGTTAGGGAGAGAGCAGTGGACTTGAGTCAGTAGACATCACTCTAATCCTATGTGGGACTAATTTGTAGTTCCCTGGAGGAAGCACTCTGAGAGCTGTTTTGCTAACATGGTGGCTAGTAAAAATGAAATAGAGACACAAAATGCATGAGTATCATTAGGCCAGTGGTTTTGGAGCATTGGCCTCGTCTGAGAACTTGTTAGAGATACACGGTCTTGTGCCCACCTACATCCACTGAAGCGCGAACTCTGCGGTGGGACTCGGCAATCTGCTATAATCAACTAATGCTCACTCAAAATCGAGAACCATCAGGGTAGGCCTTCTGCGACTTCATGATGTCAACTCAGAATGTCCTTCGTAATCTGACTTGTACTCCTATCTACAAAATCAGACATCTTGACTCTCGTTTTAAACAAAATCATGAGATGGATGAGATTTGTCTTTGGTCTCCTACTCTGCCTCTTCTGGGGAGCCCATTTTCCTGTCTTTACTTTTATCCAGCAGATCCCTCTTCAGCTCTTCATTAGCCAAAACTCAAAGGACTTCTTTAGAGCAGAATAGAGGCCCTGAAGGAATAAACAGGAAAACACAGTACCTCTAATTATGAAATACAGGGCACTGGTGGACCGTCTGGGAAGGTCTGTGAGGCTGGCAGTGAGCATTCCAGGGCCTCTGAATCACACCAAGTAAACACGCCGCTTCCCTGTCCCTTAGTCAGACGAAGAGGGGCCCCTTTAGAAGTGTTTGGAAATCCTTTAGCAAGGGACCCAGGCCGAGTGCTTCTTCTGTCTTCCTTGTCTTGCTCTTTCCCCCATTTGTGCTTGTTCGTTTCACCATCCACATGGGACTTTGCAGCCTGGAGCTTTTCCAACTAAACAACCCAAAGCTTTGATGAGTATTCAGAGATCAATTGGGCTTCCCCAGGGAGCTGGCTCGCTCTCAAGGGGATTCAATGGAAATAAATCACGTTTGGCTGGTGTCTGCCTTCATGTTCCCAGGACTTGCTTTAAATGGATTCCTGAGATACATTCTCCTACTCTTCACTCTAGGATGGCAGAACAGATGTTCCCCCCACCTGTCTGAGAACCCCATTTGCCGAAGCGATCGTTGACAGCGTTCCAACAAAATGCACAGCTTGGTTGCACACGTGTGCTAGCAGGCAGGCAGTTGGACATGGTGACCCACAGAGGTGGCCGAGGCACTCAGCCCTGCACACATGTGACAGACAAACTCAGCAAAAACCCTCAATTATCTATCATGATTAAAAACCCCTGCGTTTGGCTTTTTCTTTCACAGTGTTTTGAACTGCCTGAGTGAGCTGAATTCTCCTTTTCAAGTTATCAGACTCAGCAGGTTCAGTAAAATTGCTCCTAAAGAGGATGCTGTCCAACCAAGAGAACTCACAGAACTTTCCAGAAGGAAGAAGGAAGTGGATCAGAATATCTCAAAGTTGGAATAGAAGTCCTTTGGCATGTGGACTGATGAGGTTAAAAACCAACGAGGCTTCGATCTGCCAGTTATGCCCAGAGTTCCGGGGAATTAAACGGAGAAGCACATAGTCAAATCCTCTGAGAGTCTGGTCCACATCAGTGAAATGAAAGGGAGCGATGAAGCAGATCTCCGGGTATCCAGCTGCTCCCCAACCCGACCTCACCCCTGCGGTTGAGTGAAAGGCCATTTAGAGGAGACTAATAAATGGAATTGGCCATCTTCTCCTATAGAACAGCCAGGAAACTGCTCCGTTCCCAACAGGCCACATGTTAACTAGGGAAATGTATAAAGGATAGTGAGAGCATTCATCTAGGGGTCACTACAGAAATATGGGTAAATGCCACCTGTGAGCTACGATTTTCCCTACAGATGTCAGGCCATCCCGAGTCACTGTTCCCACGGCAACTATAATTCAGTCGACGCTGCAAGGCTTGTCATAGAGGAGAAGGATGCTTGTGTTAGCGTTGCTGGGAGATGTGTGGCTCTCTTATGTACATCCAAGCCATGAGAAGTTGTGTTTTGTAGTCTTCTCTTGGCCATGTGGTCATTAGAGTCTGACAAAAGTCCTTCTGCATCACTGAAATTAAGTGTTTTGTTACAGAAACACTCACACAGCTTCGAACTTCACATTCATAAGGTCATAATGGCCCCCCAGATAGTGAAATTCGAAACCCTTTATTCTTCCCTAAGGAATATCCAAAATTTGAGATTTTTGAGCAATATAGTCCCACCCATCAGGCTACCAGGACAGAGGGAAGAGAAAATGATGTACTCCAAAATGGCTTTGAGAAAATGTATACTCATTTAAATATTCATGAGACTGAGAAGATGATTGAATTTATTATTTTAAATATAAATGCTCTATAAATCTTGATTTGATTTTAAGCACTTTCTTGTTAGTGGGAGAAAAAATCCTTGGGTGAGAAAAGTTAAAATAAGGTTAAGGTGTTTAGTACCAACAGATGGCATAATGGTTATGTTATTGGACTCCCACATGGCTGACCATGGTTCAAGTCCTGGACCCAGAGGCTTGAAACTCATGCTAGGTGTGCATGTGTGCATGCCCAAAATCCCGAGGGAAGAATGAAGGAGAAGGGATTACAGCGTGGCTATCCCACCTGGGGAGTGATTTCTCACTTTCTATCTCTCTGTCTCTCCAGTATGTGCATGAACCCTATAGCAAAAATCTCTCTATAAAAAGGAGAGAAAAACAAAAACAAGATTAAGGCATTCACTTCAGTGAATATTTTGGAAGACTGGTCAGATGCCAAAATTCAATAATGAGATGGCAGGACAGAAACTAGTCATTTCCCTGTAAGTTAACGCATTTACCTTTCCAGCCTAGAAAATGGTCTGCTATTGACACTGGGCTGAAATTCACCTAATCCTCTTATTGTGATTCTAGGTATCTGGTGCTGAAAATGTATTAAGCTGGTTCTTGCCTATCTATCAGAGAACTAACTTGTTTCAAGACAGCAGTGAGATAGAAATTGCCTCCAAACAGACGGGAAGCTAGTGAGGAGAGGAAAGGGGAAATCGATGCGCATGTAAGAATATGAACTCATGACCAAAGACAACAAAATCACATAAATTCTCCCCTCTCACAAATGAAAAAAAAAAAAAAAAAACTTTAAATAAAACTGAAGAGTAACCAAACAAGAAAGGTTGTAGCCTAAAAGCAACACATTTCAGTGACCGATGGCTCCTGATTCTGTCCCTGTCTGCCACCCCAAAAGGCTTACCTCAGAGGAAATGAAACCAGGGGAGGCATTAAGAAATAGGGAGCTGGGAACCAGCAGTTAGCGTAATGGCTATGTCGCTGGACTCCCACGTAGTCGACCGCGGTTCGCGTCTCGGACCCGGTGGCTTACAACTCACGCCGGGCGCGTGTGCGTGCGTGCCCAAGATCCCGAGAGGAGAATGGAGGAGAAGGGATTGCGGCGTGACCATCCCCCCTGGGGGGTGATTTCTCGCTTTCTGTCTCTATGTCTCTCTCTGTCTGTCTGGCGAGCGCACGCGCCCTATAGCAAAAAACCTCTCCCCCCCCCCCCAAAAAAAAAAAAAAAAAAGAAAAAAAAAAAAAAAAAAAAAAAAAAAAAAAGAAATAGGGAGCGAAAGCACAGGCCTGCTTCTGCCCAAACAAGTAAAGACTATGTTTTGATTCTGAACTGGAGAGAGAATCAAGAGGCCAAGGGGACCACTCTGCAGAGGGTGGAGCGATCCCGGGTTTAGGTCATTTCACGTGTTTCTGGAAGGATGAGCAGCATGCAAAGACTCAGTGACGCTGGACATCACCTTAGTGGAGCCCTTTCTTCTCGACGCCGTCAGGCCCTAGAAGAGCAGATAAGGCACAAAGCCTATGGCCCTCAAACCATGGCTTGAAAAGGGAAAGAAATTGATCTTCAGTATGGTGGCAAGAGACTCGAGGAATCATCTGCATTTTATTAGAAGTATTTAATTAGCTGGACAAAGCTGATCCAACATGAGCAAGAGGAAAAGAATTAACCCAGCAGGTGCAAAGAATGTGTCAGACAAGAACCTGGCACGCAAGTGCAAAGGCATAAGCCTACCCTTGAAGAGAAAATGTGAGTAACAGGATTCCCCCAGTGGCTTCCTAAGACTATAACTGACACACTTAGAACTTAAGAGCATGAAAGTGTTTTAAAAAGCTTAAAGAAAAGGTGATAAAGTGAGACAGGTGAAAAATAAGGGTCCTTCTGGAATCAAAAGAGAAGTTCCTTTTCAGTTCTCCTTCTACAGGATATATCCAAATTGCGACTATGAACCTGACCACAGGCGAAAGCAAGAACCACCTGGAACCAGTAGCAGTCAAGATGGAAGACGGAAATTGACTTAAAGTTGAAATACTCCTCATTTCCATACTGAAATCATGCTGATGATATGTGCAATGTGTGACGATACATGAATAGCCATGCAGGAAGACCCTGTGTGGGCTCTCTCCCTCTCTCTCTCTCGGAAGAAATAAAATAAAATAAACTTAAACAATACATATGACAGACAAGGATATTAAAGTCAGAGAAATCCTAAAACATAGAAATACATTCAAATATTATACAATTTTGGATAGTAATTAGAGTCCCTGAATTTGAAGTCTAATAAAGGGAGCAGATGCTATATTGAAAAATAACAAGGAAATTTTTCAGAAATGATTAAAGGACCAAATCTATTCCAGGAAATGTAACACAGCATGTTCAAACCCCAAACATATCTTAGTTAAGCTAGGGATAAGATCAAGGATAAAGAGATCATTCTTCAGGTCTCGAACTAGAATAAGTCATTTTCCCACAGGAGAGAAAAACCCATTAAGCTAGCTCAGACTTCTCTGTTGCCCCTAGAGTCTTGCTTGCTGAAAATGGAGAAAGAAAGTGAACAAAGGATATTCCGTCTAGCCACGATGTTGTTCACATATAAAGACAACAGGGACACATGCTTCACCTAAAAGAACGAAAACTATTTAGAAATCTTCCTGAAGAAAATACTTCAGACTGAGGGTCCAGGCAATTAAAAAGCATGAAACTAACTGGGAAATGGAGACACCATGGGGAAAATAACCAGGCTTGTTTAAATGTAGAACTAGGGACCAGCAGGTGGCACAGTGGTTAAGACGCTGGACACTCCCACACGGCTGATCATGGTTCAAGTCCCAGACCTGGTGCCTTGCTTTCTCACTTTCTCTCTCTCTCCCTCTCTTGTCAAATTAAAATAAATGAATGAATAAATAAAATTTTAAAAAATATATAGAACTAATACTAAACCACTATGGGAACTAATCTCACAAATAGAAAAAGAATATTATCAATGGAGCAAAATACAACTAACTAAAAAACATGGAAGATAGATGACCAGAGAAGGAAGAGGGTATTCATGTTCTCTGTGAACACTATCTAAAATTATAACATGCTGTTTAAAATGTAAACATGATAGGACATGATAACTTACAGTACAGAAACTTTCTTAGAAATTTAATTAGTAGTTCTTTTTTTTTTTTTAAATCTCTGCTGTTCAGTCACAATTTAAATGTATCTTTGTTGGAACCAGCAGATGGTGTAATGGTTATGTTGCTGGACTGCCACACAATCGACCACAGTTCATGTCAAACCTAGTGCATGTGCATGCATGCCCAAGATCCCAAGAAGAGAATGGAAGAGAAGGGATTGCAGTGTGGCCATCCCCCTGGGAGTAATTTCTCGCTTTCTGTGACAGTGTCTTTTTAAGGCCAAATCATGCGCCATCATATGACTCTACCACATTTTGTTTTTCTGTTTATTGATTAATGAACATTCAGATTGTTTCCGTGTGTTGGTTATTATGAGTCATGGTGCCATGACCATTCATTTACATGTTTTTGTGTGGATGTATGTTTTCCTTGTTTGGGGTATATATGTAGGAGTGGAATCGCTGGATGATGTGCTAAGTCTTTGTTTAGTAGCTCAAGCACTAAAACTGCTCTCTTCCTCCTTGTTCCCAGGCAGAAATGGTACATAGCGCTTTCCAGGCCCAGCGCGCTTTCCTTCTAATGGCCTCTCAATACCAACAACCCCAAGAGGTAAGCGGCTGTCCTGAGAGACAGGACTGCTGGGGAACGGGCAATGTAAGACAGAAAACAAGACGGCAACAGAGCCATTTTCTGTGGGGAGCATCCCAAAATTAAGACTCAAGATTCATGTAGGTTCTGTCTTTAATCCAGATTGGGTATGGAGCATTTCTCCTATCCTCATCATTTTAGTAGAAAAGTTTTTGAAATATGCATGCCAATTGCAAAAAAAGAAAAAAGCAACAGATGTCTTCTTATTACTACTGTATATCGGGTTGTCAGAAAAGCCATGACACACTTTTGCATAGAAAAACATAGTAAAAGGTACGTCTTGACTTTTCCAACAACCCAATAGTATTATTGTTATGGTCAAATTCATACCAGAACAATAGACATTCCAAGTTTAAAAGGTCAATTTGTTTATGATGACTGTATCTTATTCTTTTTACTAGTCTCATAATGCGCTTATAATCAAGGAAGTGTTTACTAATAAGATTTAGTTTGGATTTTGTGCTGCTTTGTTATCGAAGTCTGTTCACCTCTATGATCATCTGTGAATTCTATGTATGAATTTTATTAGCTACATTTTATAAGTAGCATAGATGGGTTAAATCAGTGCTTCTCAAACGTCTTACACTTCCGGATCATCAAGGGAGCTCCATTGCAATTTTTTAATTCACTAGACCTGGAAAGTGGTGGTACACGGTAACGTTTCAGCCGTGCTGGTTGTGTAATGAATGAAATTAGTCATTAAAAGCAGCCCTATTACTAGCATACCTTGTTGGATTAAAAAAAAAAAAAAGGTTTTTTACCTAGTATTCTGCATCTCAAGTGCATTAGCAATTACACAGATAAAAAAGATAAACAGACTGTTCATTATGACACACTAGTGTAATGCAGTATCTCCCTCCGGATTTTAAAATAACTCCAGACATTGAAAACGTTGAGCTGAGAATCCTGAGAAGCCAGGCTTTGACCTTCAGGGGATGGCACTTGGTTCTATGAAGGGGTGAGACCCTGGGCCCTCCCTGGGACAGTCTTTCCAGCCTTGCCTACATAGCGGAGTCACCTAGAACGTTTTCAAAATACCAGTGCCTGGGTCCCACCTCAAAGAGTTCTGACTTAATTGGTCTCAGGGATGGCCTTGGTTCTGAGAGCTCTGTGGGCTCCACAGGGGAATCTAACTTGCAGCCGAGTCGTCACGGTGATGGTTGCGTCCCTGTCCTCTGTGTGAGGTGAGGGGTTAGCACGTGGACTAGGCAGGAGGCTCTGTGGATGGAAATGTTCTGTGTTCCACTGTGGGTCCGTTTCCCACCAGCAGCTTGAAAATCATGCCAGGCACGTGTGCATGTCCCAAAATCTTGAGAGGAGAATGGAGGAAAAGAGGTTGTGGTGTGGCCATCCTCCCTAGGGGTGATTTCTCATTTTCTCTCTCACTCTCTCTGTCTCTCTCTGGCAAGCACACAAGGCAAGCACACAAGCCCTACAGCAACAACAACAACAAAAAATCTAAAAAAAAAAAAAAAAAACAAAAACAAAACCTCCAGTATTTCAAAATGGCAAAGGAGTCAGGTGACTTTGATCTCAGAGCACGCGTTCAGTCAGTTACTCAGTGCTAGTGGCAGGTCTGGAAATTGTAAAGGAAAAGCAAATGAATGCTCAAAGCCAAACTCCCAAGTGTTTCTGAAGTCCCTGCCCAGGAAATGTCACAGCACTGCCCAGTCAGGGTTGCCGAATCTCCTTGAAAGATGCGGCCGAGATCCGTGCTGCTAAGTTTTGTTGTCCTCTGACAGATAACATAATGCAATAAAGGAATTCTGTCCCGTACAAGGAGATGTCCACACTGAAATATTGCTATAGACTGGGCTTTCCCTTCATACAAAAGCATGAAGAAAGTCTCTTGCGGAAGTACTCTGAATGTGTGAAGCAAGTATTTTAATGGTTTTTTAATATGTAATTTCTACCTTTATCTGAAAATAGAAAAAAGAGAAATAAAGATAAAACATTTCATCGTTTGGGGCCAGGTGGTGGTGCAGTGGTAAAACACAGTGTTCTGCAAGGCCAATCACATGACAAGGTTCCAGGTTCCAATCCAGAGTCTGCTAAGTACACTGGGCACCCATGTGCCCGAGATCTGGGGGTGCCCGCGGCGGGGAGCGGGCCACCATGGGGAGACCCTGTTGGGTGTCCTGTTTCTCTCACATGCAGAAGTAATAAATAAATAAACATATTTATGTTTTTTCAGGTTTTCACCCTCCGTGTCATGCCCAGTTGTGTTGTCATTAACAGTGAATTTCCCTGTGGTCTGGATGGACAGTTTGAGGAAGGCCTACCACCGTAGCCTCTCACCAGGGGCTCTCTTTATGGCCTTTTCCAAATTAACTTGCTCTTCTCACTTCATAAATATGCATATGTTTCTGCTCTTATTGACATTGCTAAATGAGTTGGTTCTCTTTACTACTGACTCAAAAGCACCCAAAGGCAATATATGCATTTAATTACTGGAGAAGCTCAGAGCTGGAGCCCAACCGAAATATCTCCTCAGATACTACTATAGGAGGAGACGTGGGGTGAAGGGAAACCTTTGCATGAACCTTTCCTTGGCAAGAAAATTACCTTGCTAATCACCCCCTGGCTAGCTTGGGAGGGCTGTTCTCCTGCTGGGTATCCATGCGCTTCACACGGGAAGGAAGGGGAGGCAGTGGTTTGTGTGATCCCATCAGGGTCTGCTCCAGCTGACAGCCTGAAGCTACCCAGTCGCTGCGGAATCCCATCAGGAAAGCTAATCACTCGTTTATCAGGATGCAGAGAGGAGGATCATCAGAAAGGAGAGTCAGCCTGTCATTCTTCCGCCCAGACTGTTTGCTTTAGCAGCATAAAGCTGCGGATGAGCCTGTGAACTGTCGCTATGGTTGGTAGCTTTGTGGGCATTTACAGACCAGGACTGTGGAGGCAGGACGGATTTGCTGAGATCCTGTCCTGTGTATCACTCGTGGTGACTTTTTTTTTTTTTTAATCTGATAAGGCACATTAGCTCATCTCTCAGCGTGTAAGACATGAATTAGATAATGAATGGCCGGCCAAAGGAAGTGAGGTGGTTATCACACTCCGGGGATTCAGGAAGATTATCGGCAGGGTAAAGGTTAATAAAGAAGGATAATATCCTTTGTTTTATCAACCATCTCCTACTACGTTAGTTAGAATTCCAGACGGCCTTGATGGCAGATATTACATAAAGGATAAAACCATGTATTTGACTAGGGGATTTTTTTTTTCTTTCCCTTCTCCATTTAGGTTAGTGTTGGAATCACTTGGTATTTCAAATAAAATAATTATCAGCTATTTATCATGCTCCACCACGAAGCTAAATATTTGCTCCCAAGCCACCATAAATCTGGTATAATAGGTGGGAAGGGTTATGCATTTTTCCCTTAATCAAAAATTAATTTTAAAAAAGGTCATTGAGTCATTCGACAAATCTTTCTGAAAGCCAAACATACTTTGGCCTTTTATTTGGATTTGCTTCTTGTTAATCATCCCGGCGGCCTCAATGTAGGTCCTCTTTGCAGGACGGAACCCCTGTCATCTGTATAAAGCTGTGTATGTGAAAACTGCAGGCGAGGGGAAGGTCATTCCAGCTGGCATTCCACTCTGGCTCTGCTGTTGTAAATTACTTAGCGGAGGGCATGGCCCATTCCTTTTTATGGTCATGTTCTATATTTGTGTGTGCTGGGGGATGGATCACATGACAAAAGCATCATTTGATATTAGTGTTTGTGTGCACCGACTAGTGAGGGCTCCATCGAAGCATCACTGTGCGATTGGGGGACTTTTAACTTGTATATTTTGCTCTTAATTGAAATCACAGACACTCTGCTAAGTACTAACATTACAAATAACCAAGAACAAATTTTATATAACTGTCTTTAGGAGAAAACAGGCTGCTATACAGCCTCATTGAAATGCACTGTGCCTTCCAGAGATTTTAAAACATATATTTTGAGGGCTGGCAGGTGGCATAGGGGTTGGGGTGCTGGACTCCCACATGGCCAACTGTGGTTCAAGTCCCAGACATGGAGGCTTGCTTTCTCACTTTCTCTCTCTCTGCACCACCCCCCCCCGCCCCCAGCTCTCTCTCTCTCTGGTCAAATTTAAAAAATAATAATAATAATAAATTAATTAAATTAAATGAATAATTTTAAAAAAACACGTACATTTTGAACATGAACAAGTTAACAGTGCCAGAGTAATAAAGACCTTGAGTCACCATTTTACATTTGTAGCTGTTCTTCTGATTTAAATGAGAGAATGTCTTGTTGGTGTCTGTTTATTTGAAAGGAGAGACATTTCCCAAACTTATCAAGAGGAAGAAGGAAATGTGCAGGGTTTTTTCCTTCTCTTTGCCACCTCCCTTCTCCCAATGCGGTTTGTGTTGGACCTTCTAGTGGCAAACACCTGGAGAATGGGCTTCATCTTTGATGATCATTTCTTTACATAAACTAAACAGAAAAAAAATGTTCCTGTCAGGTCCTGGTAGATTAGCTGCTGTGAGAACTAGTGTTTCCTTATCTGGAATCACTTATGAGATAAATTTGCTGGTAAGCAGTTCCTTCAGCTCTTTGGAAGCCTTGTAGCATTACATATCCCAGTCCTCTTTAATTTAAACTCCATTAATTTATTTCTCGAGGCATTTTTTTTCCCTCCAAGCATTTATTGGCTGTCTACTCTACAGCAGTCATAGTATTTGGTATGTCTAAATCTTTTTTTTTTTAAGATTTTTTCCATAGGGTCCTCTCACTAGAGAGAGAGAGAGAGTGAGATACAGTGAGAAAGAAAATGAGAAATCACCCCCCAGGCAGGATGGCCACACTACAATTCCTTGCCATTCCCCTCCTGGGATTTTGGGGTACACACACATGCACCTCACATGATTTTTAAGCTACCAAGTCTGGAACTCGAGCAGTGGTCGACTATGTGGGGAGTCTGGGGCCTTCACACCACCTGCTGGTCCCCACATCAACATATATTAATCTACTATTATTTCATTTGTATGAGAAAATATTTTGGAAATATATTGGGTTATTGGAAAAGTCATGACATGTTTTTCTATGCAAAAATGTGTCATGACTTTTCCAACAACCCATCAGGATCTGGGTGATGTTATTTGTCTTGATTTATGTATTTCTATGCTTTGCATTGATCTGAATTGTTACCATCCCCCATGCTATGAATTCTACCATCTCCCTCCACCACCACTGTCCTAGATGAAAGAACATGTTAACTATGACTTCTGAGGATCTCTTTAGAGCTTGGAACTTCTTCAGCTCCTAGGTAGGGTAGTCTTTGTCAAACCACAGGAACAACTTTTTTTTTTTTTTTTTTTTTTTTGTAGAGACACTTTTGCTGTAAGGTGCATGTACTTGCTGGAGAGACAGAGAGACAGAAAGCAAGAAATCACCCCCAGGGAGAATGGCCAGTCTCTTCTCCTCCATTTTATTCTCGGGATTTGGGGTATGCACACACATGTACCTGGTGTGAGTTTTAAGGCGCCAGGTCCGGTACTCAAAGTGGTCGAATCCAGAGATGTAACCATTATGCCATCTGCCAGTCCCAAACATAGAAACTTCTTTATGTGTTGTCTTAGAAACATTCCACTGTTATTTTTGTGTACATATATTTTCCCTCAACAAGATTCTAAGAGCTTCAAGGATCTTTAGAGTCGATGTGTCTTTGCTTTTCTGATGTATTATGGTCTTATGGATATTTTATTTGATGCCCAGTTTGATGAGACGAGAGGCTAGGGCTCCTGATGACTTTGGGTTTGTCTGAGATAAAAACTGGGTTGATAGATTACAGTGGCATGAGGAGGGGCGCAGGACAGAGTGACATTTTTAATTTAGTGATACTGTTCTTTTTCACTGAAAAGGAACTCAATATTTGGAGGTGTACTTGGTAAGGATTAAGACATCAGTTGATGATGGTTGGACTGGTGAAATGTAAGTCATGGATCAGCCACATAGGCTTGGCCTGGAAGGAGTGTCCTTATGGGAAAAGAGAAGATGACAGAAGGGACAAGCGCTTGGCACTAGTAAGGCCTTTCATTTCAAAGATCCCGTTTCTCTTCTTCACCCTCCTGCAAAACGAGTGCCTTTGAGGGTATCACGGAATGGTTCTTTTGTGGATGTGTAAGGCTAATGATGAGAAATGATGGCAACCAGATTTGGGTGACAGATGTAGCTCAGGCATTCAAGGATTATAGAATATAGGCTCTGGGAAAAGAGTGCTGATTAAATTGACAGGGGCTTGGAGATCCAGCTGGCCTGATATTTCAATGCTGCTGAAAAATGTTCCAATTAGATGGATTCTTCCCTGTGCAGAAATTTCATGTAAATTTTGAAAAACGGGGCTTTCTTGAGGCAGGGAAATTGTTGCGAGCATCCAACGTCAGTCCTCTGAAACTGGTAATTATGCGGTTTAAACTACAGGAACTGCAGTGCGGGAGGACTTCGGGGCTTCTCCTATCTCTGTGCAGATGGATTCTCGATAGAATAATGGCCAAGCACATCACACAAATTGGATTTAAATGACTGGATCAACAAGAGTCCCATCATTTTCTTTGGCTGACTGTCCTCCAGTTGAATGTGTGCAGGATTCTTCTTGGAAGGCCATAATTGGATTATATTTTCCCATAGGAACAGAGTTAGCATTTGAGGCTCATGTTTGACCAGCCTGACAGCAAATAAAGCACAGACGGTGCAAACCACACATCATGAAAACTGAGATGCAACTAAAAACTTTATAATTATTTAAAATGAGAAAACGTGGCTCCTACTCTTTTTAAATAGTTATAAGTAGACTGTTCACATTTATTCTGAGTTTCTAATGAATTCGAATTGTATATACAGCTCACAGAAACCTATGTTGAAACTCACACTGGACACATGTGCATGCGTGCCCAAGATCCCGAGAGGAGAATGGAGGAGAAGGGATTGCGGCGTGGTCATCCCTCCTGGGGGGTGATTTCTCGCTTTCTGTCTCTCTGTCTTTCTGGCGAGCGCATGTGCCCTATGGCAAAAAGCTCCCCCCCCAAAAAAAAAAATATATATAGAATTCCCATGCAGATAATGGACATAGCACAGAAACATTGCTTGTCTGGCATCGTGCAATTCAAAAGCAAAAATGTTGAAAGCTAAGAATTTCCATTTCTGGAACTGGTGACCATGAATATATCCCTAAAATGACTCTTTGATTTGGTCGTCTTCTTTTTTTGAGATAAATTTGGGGCAGAAATTTATTTTTCTTGAAAAGAAACTGTTTAAAATTAAATCCTATTGTTTAGGTTATTTGTATATCTTATTAGTATTTTCTTAATTATTACAAGTTTCATGCTTTATTTGTTCAGGTATGGCCTAAGCTAAGTTTTAAGTTACACAATTGGTAATTTTACTTCTTGCACTTTTCTCACTGTTCTTATATTTTTACCTTTTCTGTTTGTTTTAAGAGAGGTTTTTGCTATAGGGCGCATCCACTCACTGGAAAGACAGAGAGCGAGACAGAGAGACAGAAATCGAGAAATCACCCCCCAGGGGGAATGGCCACACCACAATCCCTTCCCCATTCTCTCAGGATCTTGGACACGCACGCATATGTGCCTGGCATGAATTTTAGCTCCCGGATACAGGACTTGAACCATGGCCAACTACATGGGAGTCCAGCGACATAACCATTACACCAAGACACCCTTGTTCTCATATTTTTTATCTTGCTTGGGACATAAACATTTGATTTTCTAAACAGATTGCAATTCTTTAGTGATACCATCATTGGTTTTTGTTCAGAATTATTATTATTTTTTAATCTGAGAACTTTCTAAATATCCCTATTTGAGTTATTGATGTGGCCTTCTCCAGAACCCACCTAATTCATTTTCCCTTCTTTCTCTCCCTACTGTCTCCTTCTGTTTAGTCTCCAAATAAATCAAGTTTGTCTAGCCTCAAAAAACTCCCTTGACCTGCTAAACCATCTCTATCCTTCCCCTCTCTGCCAGACTTCTTAAAATACTGTCTTCCCTGATTCCCTGTCATCACTTCCCTGTCGCTTTTTAATCACCTGTCCCTGTCCTCCCTCTATCATTTTACCAAAGACTTCCTCCAGGCCCTGCTTTCTTTATAATTGCCCTCCTTTCCTTCAGCCCCCTTGAAGAGTGTTTTTTGTTTTGTAAAGAATTATTTAATTCCATTTGTTATTATATTTTTTTAATTTGACCAGAGACAGAGAGTGAGAGAAGGGGAAAGTGAGAAAGCAAGCTGTCAGGTCTGGGACTCAAACTGTGGTCGGTCATGTGAGAACCCAGTGCCTTTAACCACCGCACCACCTGTTGGCCCTTGAAGAGTGTTTTAAAACTGACTATCAACCTCCTTAGCCTTTTCTTCTCTTGCATAATAAAATGATTCTAAGTTGTCCGTTTCACTTGACTTCCTTCCTCCGCCCCAAGTGTCCATATTCTTTTGAGATTTCATTCTTTATCGTCAGAAGAGGACTTTATCAAACTTGGTCACCCCTGGTCAGTTTCACCCGTTACCTTGGTGGTGTGGACCGCTCCTCTGCCCATGGTGCCAACCCTGCACCTTCAGGCTGAGGCACTGGCTTGGTGACCCTGGGCCTGGGTGTCCTACACAAGCTTCAAATGAAGTTTCCCCAGAACCACACACAGTGCTTGGCCAGTCGCTACTCGCCCTTCTGATCCTTTCTCCCCATTGGTAGAACCCACCCCCTCAACCCCGTCACTTGAACTAGAAACTCCTAAGTCCTGGTTGCTTCTTTTCCTTCACCCCTCCCACCCAGCCAATCTTCGAGTCCTGGCGATGTCCCAATCATAATAATCTGTGAGATCCGAACATTTTCCTGTTTCCACTTGGAAATAGGAAGGAAGCATGAGAAAGGAGGAAGTGAAGGGGACACGATTCAACCCCTAACGCTAGGTCTGTCAGACACTGCTCTGACGTCTGTGTGGCGGCCATCACACGGCCGGCTGCCCTAGCCCGCCGTGGCTCGTGTCATTGTGCTCCCCCGATAGCTGTAGCTATTTCTGTCTCTGGAAGCTGTGGCCATTCCTCTTTCAGACCACTCAGGTGGGTGGCCCCAGGCCCATTTGCTTATTCTCTTTGAAGAACTATTCCATGGGATTCGATTCATCAGTAGTAAATTCTATGTGTTGGACTTCCTGTTTATGGAATTGTGTTTTGTTTCTTTTTTTTCCAATAGTTTAACAGATAATGGCACAGGGAGATACTACCATCTGTAAAATTCTGTCTCAAGAGTCTAAAGTGGGGACCAATAGATGGGATAATGGTTATGTCACTGGACTCCAACGTAGTCAACCGTGGTTCAAGTCCTGGACCCAGAGGCTTAAAACTCATGCCCGGCACATGTGTGTACGTGCCCAAGATCCTGAGAGGAGAATGGAGGAGAAGGGATTGCTGTGTGGCCATCCCCCCTGGGGGGTGATTTCTCAGTTTCTGCCTCTCTCTGTCTTTCCAGCAAGTGCACATACCCTATAGCAAACATCTCTCTAAAAAAAAAAAAAGGTCTACAGTACATAGTACCCAGCACTTTCTTTTTTTTTCCTCCTCCATTGTTTCCTTTCTAATTTTTATAGACTGTCTTTTTAAAAAGAATTATTTTATTTTATTTATTATTATTTTTTAATTTGATGAGAGAAAGAGAGAGAAGGAGAAAGAGAGAGAAAGTGAGAAAGCAAACCTCCAGGTCTGGGATTGAACCTGGTCGGCCATATGGTAGTCCAGTACCTCAACCACCATGCCACCTGCCAGCTCCTATAGCCCATCTGATGAAAGTCTTCGTGACTTTCTAAGAGAGCACATACACATGTGGAATATGGGGAAGGGGAAAGAAAGACATTGTTGATGTGCTTGGCCATGCTCCAGGGAGTCAAAACCAGAGCAGACTAACTGCAGGGTGCAGATGACTTGATGTCTAGGAATATAGCTGGACGGGGACTCATTATTGCCGTGGGATAAGGTGGAGTGCAGGTCCTGAGGGAAAGAACCAGGAACTAGACCACAGAGGGCAGGGGTGGGTGGATGGGGATTCGAACCTGCATGGAGCCCCAGGGCTCCTCATTGCAGCATTCTCAACCTCACCTTTGGGAACACGCCTCAATACACCTTTAGGAAACCCAACCATAAAGGCACTTGAGAGCTCTCCCTGGTGCTGCCAGCAGTATTGTTCTCCTATCAGGAACCACCAGCTCACTGTTCGGGGCTAGGAAGAGTGGACCGTACTCACAACTGTACTAGAGCACCCTGGAAAACGCCAGTGAAGCTCGCCCTAGAACATGCCCTACTGGCCCAGCCCCACAGTGCAGCAGTTAAGCAGTGTGCTTAGAGAGCTGGATTCCACATGGCTAACCGCAGTTCAAACCCCGGCCCTAGTGGCTTGAGAGACACTTGAGTGCATGTGTGTACATGCCTGAAATCCTGGCAGGATGGACTGGAATGGAGGAGAAAGGATTGTGGCATGACCGTATCCCATTGGAGAGTGTTTTTTCCTCTCTCTCTGGCAAGCACATGCACCCTCTGGCAATTCAAAAAAAAATTATATATTGGGACCAGCAGATGGCATAATGGCTACATTTCTGGACTCCCATGTAGTCAACTATGGTTCAAATCCTGGATCCAGTGGCTTGAAACTCACACCAGGCATGTGTGCACGCCTGCCCAAGATCCCCCAGAGGAGAATAGAGGAGAAGGGATTGCAGCATGGCCATCCCCGTGGGGGTGATTTTTCCCTTTCTGTCTCTGTCTCTCTGGCAAGCGCACGCACCCTAAAAATGAAAAGAAAAACATATATACACACACACACACACACACACACACATATATATATATATATACATACATATATATATATCCCTGTAGCTTCTCTGTCTCTTTCTATTTGGAGTTGTATAAGCTCAGTGGGAAGTGGCTTCTCCCAGAGCCCACGCTTCAGCCTGGAAGCTGCTGACCTAAGATATGAACCATTTTGCAGGCCAAAATCAAAGATGGCTGCCTCCGTTCTTCTTCCCAGAACTCTCCCCCTATAAAGGATGTTTGTGGGCAGGGAAAGAGAGCAGAGAACAATTTCTGTACCGAAGTCGGGAGTCGGCGCCTGTGTGTTCAACACTGGGGTGGGGCCCCTTCTCAGGCCTAGCCTTGTAGCAAGCTCCCATGTAATGAATTGCTGAACCCGCAGCCTGGCTCAGGTGACCACAGGGCCGCCTCTTTGTCAGACACTCGCTGTGCATCTGGCGGCATCACTCGCGGTAATATAAGATGGCTCGCAATTTTAATTTTAACAAAAAATACATCTGTCGGGCTCATTTCAGCTGCCAGGATAAATATCCTATTTCATTGCCAGTTTGTAAACACCTGACTTTTCATCTTTATCTAACACGCTTCCTGGGTGGTTTGCAGATTGAAAATCAAGGGGAACTGCAGGGGCTGAACCTGTGTGTTATGTTGGTCAAGTCTGGGGCTGGCTTTACATGGAGCTGGGTCTGGACGCGCAAAGTGTATGCGATTGAGCCAGAGATCAGACTGCAGAGCTGTCGAGGGTAGGACGACCGAGTGGAGAACATGGTTTTGAGAACACTCCGCAGCTGCCTATGGACACCTGGAGCTGTTTTCTCAGATGTGGGATGAAGGTGGTGTCATTTCGGCTGCATGTCCGTGGTTTGTCTGGCTACAAACTGCTCTTAACCAAAGACAGCCTTCTTTCACTGCCTTTGAGAATCACTCTTCACTGGTATAATGAGAAGATTCTCTGAAATGACTCTCAAATCAATGCTGTTATTAATAGTGCTTTTGGGTGGCCAGCAGGTGCCGCAGTGGTTAAGGCTCTGGACTCTCACATGGCAGACCACGGTTTGAGTCCTGGACCCAGCAGCTTGAAAATCACTCCAGGTGTGTGTGCATGGGTGTCCAAAATCCCAAGAGGAGAACGGAGGAAGAGACTGCAGCATGGCCATGCCCCTGGGGGAATGAGCCCTCTCTCTCTCTTCCCTGTCTCTTTCTCTCTCCGGCGAACACATGCACCCTGTGACAAAAACCTAAATGAGAAAAATTGCTCTTATTGCCCAATTTCTCTGTCCACAAGGAGAGCACCAGGACAGAAGGGACAGTGTTCGTTTTGTGACACTGCGGTGCTCAGTGGGGAAGGAAGTAGAACAGCAAATAAAAATAAGATAATTAACAGTTTCCCAATCCTGAAGCCGTTTTACCCCTCCCAGTCCTTCATATAAAGGTACTGATGGCATTTTATGTGAATATTTACAAGGGACCTTTTCATTCAAGGATCTCAAAATTCTCTTATCACCTGTTAGTTCATTTTCGCGAAGTCACGCTAGACGCGTGGGGAATAATGTTACAGTGTGTGCAGATGGTGGGATCGGAGCCCGCAGATGTTCCGTTTCGGAACGTGCCAGAGACTGCAGGCTTCAGCTGGGCTCGTTCCAGCCCGGAGCACAAGCCTCTGGTTACTGCAGCCACCCAGCCTTCCCCAGCACAGTTTGGTGACCAGTGACACCTGGACCTGCGAGAACAAGAACGCTGGTTTTGAGGATCAGGTCTCGGACTACCCCTGGGACACCATGGGGATGGTGACTTTGGAGCTCACCCTCTCCTGTCCCACCAGCTCCCACCTCCCACCCTCCTCCTCACCAGCCCCTTCACTGACCCTGGAAAGGGTTCACTGAGAACTAAAGGAGTTAGTATATGTATTTGGGGCCGGCCCCGTAGTGCAGTGGTTAAACTCCGTGCAGTGGGAGCCGGATCCCATATGGCGGATTGCAGCTTGAATCCCATATCCTGATGGGATGTACAAATGTGAGGGAGGGAAGGGTTGCAGTGTGACCATGTCCTGTTGGGGCAGCGGTGCCTTCTCCCTCTCCTCCTATTTCTGGCAAGCACACATGCCGTCTGGCAATTTAAAAAATGTGTGTCTATGTGTGTGTGTGTGTGTGTAACAGAAGCACCTAAATGCCAGCCAGGCCTTCCCTGCCTCACCTCCTGTTCCCTGTTTCAATGTCCATTCCCTCCCTTCGTTATCAGGGAGTGGAGACTCACAAGACCCTTCTGTGAAGTGGCCCTCACACCCGACCACACGTGGCGCAGGGGTTCTGATGACGAGAGGGGTGGAGGAAGGACCACCCTGCGTGTTCCCACGCTCTGCTGTGCCTTAACTCGCAAGGATGGAAAATTCGGCACATCAATTTTGAAAGCTTGAAGCCCCTAATATACAGCAAGCTCTTACATTTGTGTCCAAACGTGTTCTAAAACCTGGCAAAACAGAGAAATCCGACGGAATGAAGCCACGGGAGACTCCAGAAGTTGTGACTATTGGTCGCTCAAGCTCGGCATGCATTTCTTTGAGAGAAAGAGGGAGATAAATAACAAGATAGTTGCGCATGGCCAGGGTATCTAAAAGGCCTGAGAGTGAAAACACCATCGCTGGAGGGGCTGGAGGTGGCACAGTGACACAGTGTGACGGTCTGTGAGGCCGGTCCATGTGGGGTGGTTCCAGCAGTGTCTGGACACCTCCTGCGTACCTGTGTACACTGCGTGCCCGTGAACCAGGGTGGGCTGGATCGCCATGTCAGTGCCCCTCTCTCTCTCTCCTCTCACTAAGGGAATAAATTAATAAATAAACAAAAATACCCTAACATGAGATCATTCAAGGCTGGGGATATAAAATTGCTTTCTCTTACCCACTCTGTGACCTAAACCCAAAACCCACCTGAAGGCACCCTCACCCTAAGACCAGGAAAGATGGCCTTGAGTCCTCATTCAATGTGACAGCCTAGGAAGGTCCTGGAAGGCCTTGGCGCCCAGGTGGGCTGCCGCGGAGGGCATGTGTGGGTCCCTGTTCTGACCCACACTCGTCCTCAGCTGCGCAGACAGAAGACAGTCGCTGTTTGAAACAGCAGCCTCCAAACAAGGAACCCGGATCCTCCCCCTGGTCTCCCTCGGCCTTCAGTGTCAGGCCCACCTCTTTTCATGAACTCAGCACTTGATTATCGACTGCCTGCTGGTGCCCGATGCTGAAATGCCTCAGAGAGGAGGCAGAACCCATCCCGTGGCCTCTGCCGCTCCCTGGTCGCTCCATCCAGCCGCGTCCCCTCGCCTGTGTCATTGCCTTCCTCGCCTGGCCCTGAGAAGGCCCGGCTGTCTACGCCTCCACTGCCTCCACCTCGCGGCCACTCCTGCCCCTTGCTCCGATTCCTTCTTCCTGCCTGGTTGTTTCTAAACCGGCCAGGAAGGTGCTGCTCTGCTTAAAGTCCTCCCGCAGGGCCCTAACCCAAGTCCTGGCACCCGGGGCTCCCGGGGAGCAGGCCCCTGCTGGCTCTGTAGCCTCAACCCCAAGAAGGGTCCTCCACGGCTCTTACTCCACACCACTCAGGAAAGTATGTATGTATGTATGTATGTATGTATGTATGTATTGTTCCTAGCGCTCTCTCAGCCTAGAATGCTGTCCCCCTCCAGTTTCTTCTCATCCTGGGAGGATGAGTAAACACTGCCCTCCGGATTGCCCTCCCTGGCCCCAGCCACGCTCAGGCAGCAGCCTGCCCACCCTTTCCGACCCAGACAGTGCCACTGTGTCGTTTTTCACGTGACCATATATTATATATTTTTAATTTTTAATTTTATTATTATTTTATTTTTGGAGAGCACGTGCATTTGCCAGAGAGACACAGAGAGGGAAAGTGAGCAATCACCTGCTGGGGGGATGGCCATGCTATGATCCCTTCTCCTCCATTCTCCTCTCAGGATTTTGGGCACGCACACACAAGTACCTGACTTGATTTTCACGTTGCCAGGTCTGGGACTTGCACCATGGTTAGCAATGTGGGAGTCCAGCGCCTTAACTGCCATGCCACCTGCTGGCTCCTATACCTTGTATTTTTTTGTTTTGTTTTGTTTCATTTTTAGGGGCCAACAGGTGGCATAGTAGTTAAGGCACTGGACTCCCACTCGACTGACTCCCAGACCTAGTGAGCACACATGCCCTGTAACAAATTTAAAAATATATATATAATAATAATAATAAAATTAAATATTTTTTAAAAAATTCTAAAAATGTTAAAGCTAACGTGCATCTCTGAGGTAAAATGTGAAATCTGCCTAAACCAGTTTTCTCAGCTGCAACCTGGGAATAACAGCACTTGAACACTGGGAGAATCAGCCTGTCTGTGCAGCCATAGACCCCACCACAGCACGAACAGCAGCAGCTCGTGTGGGCTCTGGCGTTCACATGCTGAGCTGGCACACGTGGCCCCGAACTACGACCTCCAGAAATCCGAGGAGGAAAGAGCCCGTGAACACAGAATGCCTGTTACTTCCCACGTGCTCCGTGAGGCGACGTTACCTCTCAGGTTAGCTAGGTGCAGTCAGGACTGCCGTCCATCAGACTGATGCCCACAGCGTGTGGGAACTCAGGCGCTGCCCCACGGGCCGTGGGGGCCCTCCTGCCACTACGGTTGATACACGTCTTTCGCTGTGGCCCCTCTCACACACAGGGAGACCAAAACCTAGAAACCAATGTTCATTCCAAAATGCGTCAAATCAATGGCCACAAGGAGCCACAAGGCAAATTGCCTTTAACGAGAAGCAGCAATGGATAACTACCAGTCAGGGTGTTTGCAACGGGTGACGCTGAGAGGTCCCAGAGCCCAGCATGGCGTCTTGAGTGATGAGTGTCCCACGGCTGGCATGATGCGTGTCACCTACCATCACTGGGAGGGTTCAGTTGTTACTGGAACCCTCCACACATGGCTCGGCCTTGAAGTTCATTGCCTTGCCCTTTACGAGCTCCGATGTGGCACTCACGTCCTCATTAGCCAATGCTGGTTGAGAGTCTAATACTTTTCAGATCCTGGACTAGGGGCTGAGAAAACCACAGTGAAGGAAGCAGACTTGGCCTCGAGGAGTTTGTGAGGGAGTAGGTCGGTCACGATGGTGGTGCCATTTAGTTAGCCAGACCTGGGGTTCTCTGAGGGGTGTTACTCCCTCCAAAGAGGCACTTTAGAAACCTGTGAGGGTCTTTTTTGGCTCCAGCTGCAGGACAGTACCTTTGGCATTTAGCAGCCGTGGCGGCAGGTACTGCAGCCTATCAGCACGCGATTCAGGGCCTTAGCCCTCATCTTGCTTGGATTTGAGAGTCCTGCCAAATATGCATGGAGATAAAGGAAAAACCTGTTTTTAATCATCTAAGCTTAGAGCCTAATTCCATTTCATATTTCATAAAGAATATGCGTAGTAATTTAGTATAGTTTTAATGTGCCCTGAATTATTCTGGAATGCAGGTGCCATGCAGATTGAGAGAAGGTGACAGGGATGGTGTTCTGAACTTTACCGAGTGTTGTTTACCGTCTCAGAAACGCGTATTTCCAGATATTCCCAAAGGCCTGTGGTGTTGGAGCTGCTAATACACTCACTGCGACCGTCCACATTCGCGTCTGTCTCATTTCCACGGGTCTGGGTTCGTTTCATTTATGGGACCAATTCCCATCTTCCTAGCATCGCTCTGGCCAAGCCTTTACATACTGACATCACTTTCTTTTTATTTATCTTTTATCTTACAATTAGCTACCAAATTGGGTTTGTTTTGTTGTTGAGTTTTTTGTTTGTTTTTGTTTTTGTTTTTGCTAGGGTGCATGAGCTCGCCAGAGAGAAAAATAGAGAGGGAAAGTGAGAAATCACCCCCCTCCAAGAGGAGTGGCCACCCAGCAATCCTCTCTTCCATTCTCCTCTTGGGATTTGGGGCATGCGTACACACGCACCTGGCATAGTGTTTCAAGCTGCTGGGTCCTGGACTCAAATTGCATGTGCACGGTTGGCCACGTGAGATCCAGCCCCCTGGACCACCGGCCACCAGCTAGGCCCAGGCAGTGTGCCCTTTGGTTGCTGGACCATGACAACCTTCAGAGGTCCTGAAAGAGGGGCAGCCAGAGGGGCAAGGGGTCCACAGGGGGCTTGGAAGTGGCTATTACCCGGGACCACAGAGCCCTCAGGGTCTGGACTCTGGTATGGCAGCCCCGCCCTCTGCCAGCCTGCTTCCCACACGAGTCACTCTCCAGGCTGTGCCATGGCCCCACTGTGCTGTCCAGAGGAGCTCGGAAACCCCTTCCCAGTCTTCTCAGTTACACGCTTCTCTTTTATAAAAAATAAAACTGGCAGAAGATGTGTGTGCTTGCCAGAGAGAGACGAGAGAGGGTGAAGGAACTCCCCAGTGGGGCATGGTCATGCTGCAGTCCCTCATCCAGTTGGGATTTGGGGCTGACACGCAAGCTGTCTGGATGGAATTCAAACCGCAGTCGGCCATGAGGAGCCTGGCTCCCTTGGCCACTGGGTTACAGAGCCGGCCTGCTATAGTTCCTTCAAGCCGTAGCCTAAACAGCTTCTTTAAGCTTTAGTCTCTGCTTTTTCAGTTTTCCTAAAAGAAATAATCCTGGGGCCAGCATGTGGCCTAGAGGTTAAGGTGCAGGACTCCCACATGGCCAATGACAGTTCGAGTCCCAGACCTGCCAGCTTGCTCTCTTACTTTCCCTCTCTCTTTTTATCTCTCTCTGGTGAGCACACATGCCCTACTGGAAATTTAATAATAATAATAATAATAATAATAAATAGAACTAAATAGATCATTATTTTTAAAAAGAGAGAGAGAGAATCCTTCTTGCAATAATGGCGTCCCCCTGACTGTTGCCTCTACCCAGAGAATGGACGGGCAAGTGCTGAAAGAAGTTTGTTCCTGTTTGCTCTCTCGTCCACCCTCAGCTTCTAGACACTTAGTGCTGTTGCCTTTGTACCCCAGAAAGGATGCTGGTAGTCTCGGAGTCCTTCTGACACCCTTGGCTTGGGTTTGGTGGCCTTTTCCAAGGACCATCCCCCAGTGAGAGATGGTCAGGGTGCCCTATCTGTGCTCTTCCTCCAGAATGTTCTGGACTCTTCAAAGATTCCACCCCACCCAGAAGGGCCTGATTGCGAGCAGATCCTTCTGACGGCCTATCGTGGTCTGAGTTCTGTGCTCCGAGTTCTTTCACCCACTGTCAAGTTTAATGGAGCCATAATTACATGCAGCCAGTGATCTGTGCATACGGTTTCTTCCATATTTGAGATCAGTACAGTTGCTGGAATAACTACGATGATAATAGCAGGTGCCATCTTGGGCCTCTTTCATGTGTCAGACATTAAGCATGGACCTCACGTAATTGTCATCAGAACCTCACAGATGAATCTGCTCACTTCGGGAGGCTGCAGAGGTTCAGAATAGTGTGAAAGATGTGGTTCAGCCCGCAAGGGCCCCACTCAAAGCTTGTGGTTTTTTTCTTATGCCTGAGTATAGGCTTTGGGGACCAGACAGCACTGAGCCCAAATCTCAGTTCTAGCCACGTGATCTTAGACAAGTTACGAAGTCTCTGTTGACCTTGCTCCCTCATTCATAAGATAGGGGTAATACGGCGGGTGGACATATCAGGAAAATGTGATTAACGGACACAATAATTCATGGAAACAAGGCAGTAGGTTCTAGAATGGTATACCATGACAGAGCAGAAAAAGGGTATTGCCAATCATGTATATGTGTGTGTGTACATATATATGTGTGTGTGTGTATGTGTGTGTGTGTGTGTGTATACATCATCCACTCTTAGACCATGACTGGCCTATCCCATCTTCCGTGGTGCCCCTCTGTGTATATATATATACACACACACACACACAGAGAGGGGGGAGGATGAAAATTGAGGGTGCACAACATGATGTAATGTTCTTAGTTGAATATATGAATATGGTAATATACTTGATTTGATTTGCACATGCTGCATGCATGCTTTTAAAACCCATATTGTAAGGAGCTAGCAGATGGTGTAGCAGTTACATCGCTGGATTCCAACATGATGGACTGTGGTCTGAGTCCCTGACCCGGTGGTTTGAAACTCATGCCCAGCTCCAGTGTGGGTGTGCTTGAGATCCCAGGAGGAGAATGGAGAAGGGACTGCAGTGTGGCCATCCCCCCCCCCCCCCGGGGAGGGGGGTGAACTCTTAATTGTCTCCGCTCTCTCTGTGTGTCCAGTGAGCACACATGTCCTGTGGCAAAAACCTTAAAAAGAAAAAAAACAATATTCAGTCATATCCTTTACTTAGTCAGATTTTCTCACTTCAGCCCTTTCACATCAGTAAACAACCCCCGGCACCCCAATTCCTTTTTGTTGCTTACTCCTCTTCCTCATGGTCTGTACTGTTTGGTTGTCGGAAATGTCATGACACATTTTTGTGTAATAAAACAGACAAATATGTCACGACTTTTCCAACAACCCACTCTGCCTGCCGCTTACTGCCTGTAAACCCCATCGGGGAGGGCTTATTTCTCTCTCTAATGTATTCCAAGCTCCTAGGACTATGCCTGGCACATAGTAGGTGCTCGGTAAATATTTTCACAGATAACAGGAACAGGAAAACATCATGAGTCAGAGTAAGCAGACATCAGGTTGGGGAAAAGAAGATGATGAAGGAAAATACCAGGAAAATGATATAAAATATCTGCTCTATTGTTCACTTATGAATTAATAACCGCATGTCACAAAACATGGAAAGCTACTGCCGACTTTAGATAGGTATGGTTTTTCCTGCAATCAGATCATATGCATCTAGCAGAAGCTTTATTTTTACTTATCTCTTGAACATCGGTGTATTCATTTTTTCATGTATTCACCTGTTACACAACAAGCACTGCATTTGGTACAAGAATGCAAGCTAGACCACCATCATCCACTCCTAGACCATGACTGGCCTTGCCCATCTTCCGTGGTGCCCCTCTGTCCATTATCTCAGCTGGTTAAAAATCTGGGATGGAGAGAACCAAGTGCAAACGTTTGCTCTCTGGATGGGCCTGCTAGTTTCAGGATACAGTGACTAAGTGACCTGGGAAATTAACAAAAATAATGTGACCGCCAACCACTGACTCTACCCATAATCCAGCCTGGCTGTTTTATAACCATGTGCTGCTGGCCAGAGTGGATGACTCGGCACAATCCAGCCCAGAAGAGAAAGAAGCCAGAGCTCCATCCTGGCTGATGTGGGCCAAAAGCACCAGCCTCGTAGGTGAGGAACTGCATGTTTATATGTTGGGTTGTATTAAGGTGGAATGGAATTACACCTAACGGAGGGATGTTTATCACACTTACACATTGTGCATACTGAACTGATTCTGAGACAGTGCTTGCAACCAAAGGCAGGTTGAAGAGTGGCTATCAGGCTTGGCCACAGTGGCACAGCTGGTCAGTAGGGCACCACCGTGCTGTACTGGGGCCATATGGGAGACCCGGGTTCAGACCCTGGGCACATCTGAACACACAGGGCATGCCCGCACACACCTGTTGATCTTGGCTGGCTGGGAGGCTGAGGAGTGGATCATGGCATGGTGAGACACTGGAGAAGATACTGCTGTCTATTCACTCATGAAGAGAGATTTAAAAAACAAACAAAAATCAGTGGAGACCAGAAAGGACTAAGCTGAGAGGGGGAATTAACCTGGGCACCTGGCTACGCTGGGAAGGCCTAGTTAGGGGTACCCTCAACGATGTGTCTAAGTCTGAACTCCTGGTCTTCATGCTAAAGCCTGTCCCCTCTGTGGTTTTCCCTTCTCCGTTGACAGCAACTCCATCCTTCTAGTTGCTCAGAAGAAAATCAGTGAATCGTGAGCCAGCTGGTGGCATGGTGGTTAAGATAGCTGGATCCCACATGGCTCACTGCACAGTTAGAGTCCTGGACCTGGCGGCTTGAAAATCACATCGGGTGTATGTTCATAGTGCCCAAAATTCCAAGAGACAAATGACAGAGAAGGGACCACAGCATGGCCACCTCTCCCGGGGGAGTGCTT
Organism: Tupaia tana; assembly: GCA_026018925.1. Taxonomy (NCBI): domain Eukaryota; kingdom Metazoa; phylum Chordata; class Mammalia; order Scandentia; family Tupaiidae; genus Tupaia; species Tupaia tana. The sequence continues at coordinate 18,790,639 of JAKSZU010000024.1, read as the reverse complement.
TCTCACCTTCTCACCTGTGCACATCGACATGATGAACCAGGCCACGGCCATTCATGAGCACTGATAAATTCGGAGGTCATATGACCTATGGCAGAAGGGGGCCTTCACTCAGGGAAAGCTTTGGGTTCCCTCTGGACGTGGGAGCATACACGTCTTAGAGAACAAAGAAGCTTCTCTGCTCGAGAACTGAAGACGAGAACTAAAGACCAATGCTGAAGGTCATTTATGTTCTGTGGGAGAAGAATAATAATGAGATTCAGTGGTGTCTCTGGTCTCTTTCCACACATGAGACAGAGCAAGAGAAAAAATAAGGAAAAAAGGAAAGGGGACCAGCCCCATAGCCTACTGCTTAAGGGAGCTGGATCCCACATGACCAATGGAGGTTCACGTGGCAGCCCCTGTGGCTTGAAAAACATGTTGGGTGCATGTGTATGTGAGCCCCAGGTCCCCTGGATAGAGAGATGGAGAAGGGATGGTGTCCACACCCTACTGGGAAGTGCTTTCTCCTTCTCCCTTACTCCCTTTCTCTGTCTCTCTCAGTGCTCATGAATGGCCATGCCTGGTGAGCACATGCCCTCTTACAACTTAAAAAAAGGGGCGTGGGGGGGAACCAGCAGTTAGCGTAATGGCTATGTCACTGGACTCCCACGTAGTCAACCGCGGTTCGCGTCCCGGACCCGGTGGCTTAAAACTCAGGCCGGGCGCATGTGCGTTTGTGCCCAAGATCCCGAGAGGAGAATGGAGGAGAAGGGATTGCGGCGTGACCATCCCCCCTGGGGGGTGATTTCTCGCTTTCTGTCTCTATGTCTCTCTCTCTCTGTCTGGCGAGCGCATGTGCCCTATAGCGAAAAATCCTCTCAAAAAAAAAAGGGGGGGGTGTGGGGAGGAGACTTCAATTCCCCAACGTAGGAGAGGTTAGAAGGGTTGGTAATGACCAATAAAGACTGGCAGAAAAGATAGAGAAGAAAGAATCACAGTACACTCCGGTGAGACTGTGCCAGCAGCCCACCCAGAGGTTAGTACTGCTCTTGAAAAGACGCGCGTGTGTGTGTGTTGGAGGTGAGAACAAGACCTTTTAAAAATTTATTTTTCCCATGAGAAAGAGAGACAGACATCCCTAACAGGGTCTGTGCACTGCGGTCTACCCCAGTCTCAGCCAGTCTTGACCATGGGCACATGCGTGCACCTGGCATGCACAGAGAGGCCTTGGGCTGCAAACCCAGGGCCTTCTCTGTGTGGGTCCCACTCCATTACCACAGAGCCATCACCTGGCCCCAAGAAGAGGCTTTTTTGTTTGTCTGTTTGACCTCCATTAAATGCCCTTGAAAGTATCTCCATGTTGAGTGAGAATGACCAGAGAGGAAGAGGGTGAGAATTACACAGAGAGTAGCCCCCAGCTCTCCTGGAATCCCTGATACTTCCCACAGGCCTCCTGGAGCAGGATTGCCTTGTTTCTGGTCCACAGAATATTACTGGGTTGTCAGGAAAATCATGATGCATTTTTGCATTGAAAAAAATAGTAGGGACCAGCAGAGGTATAATGGTTAAGTCGCTGGACTCCCACATAGTCAGCTGTGGTTTGAGTCCCGAACCCAGTGGTGGCTTAAACTCACGCTGGGTGTGTGTGCGTGCGTGCCCAAGATTCCAAGAGGAGAATGGAGGAGAAAGGATTGCAGCACGGCCATCCCTCTCCCCCCCCGGGGGGTGATTTCTCGCTTTCTGTCCTCTGTCTCTCTGTCTCTCTAGTGAGCATATGCGCCCTATAGCACACACGCACACATGCCCTGCACATTTTCTAACCCACCGGGTCCAGGATTTGAACTGCACAGTCGGCCATGAGGGATCCAGCTGCCTTAACCTCCACGCCACCTGTTGGCCCCAAGAACTAATTTCTGATCATCATTTATTGTCTGCGATGTTATAAAGCTGGTGAATGTGTCGTTTTGGCAGCTTTATCCGATTTATAACCCTAGGGGTTGCTAGCGAGGTCCCTGTGGATTTAAGGAAAGCACGGCGAGATCGATGCTCTTCAGCTTTAATGTGCAGAATCTCATAAAGTAAAATTATAGGTGATTATAAAATTCATCACTGTCAGAAGCCAGATGGTACCTCCCAAATAGGGTAAGAGTTGATATCTTCTCAGCTGAACCAATAAAACGAGCTGGAACCATAATGAAGTACAAAATGAGATTCTTCTCAGCCACCTGGCCCGTTCTCTTTGCTTGTTGTGGATAACCAGGTTAAGCTTTGCGTTTCCGCTTGATTTTCTTCCAAAACTTCTGGTCTCTCTGCAGTCACTTTGGATGTCTCTTTCTGTGTCAGTGCCCATTGGGCCCACGACTTCCTTCCTGGATCTCAAATAATCCAGCTAATCCCGTGCCCCTGCCATGAACCCAGCATTTTCCAGGAACCCCGTCAGGTCCCATGATGCAGAGAGATGCCGTAGACCCCACGGGGGTCCTGTGTGCCTCTCTGAGCTGCACACCCACTCCGGAGGGAAAAGGCATGCTTGCTCTGACAGCACTGTCGTGGCCAGTGAAAGTGTCTACGCAAAAGCTACAGTATATGGAAAACGGTGATCTCGAGCCAAGAGGGCAGTTCACGTTAACGGCTTTTTTCTGTTTGTCTGTTTTGTTTTCAGTGGCCTCAACCCCTACTGTCGCATCAGTTCAGGATACTGTAAGGACGCGAGTTGTTGAGGCTCACTGGGTTCGATGTTTGGATTTCCGCTGAACTTGACTCTTTCGATCACGTATCTATTCAGCTGGAAAGTGTCCAGCGTTGAGAGCTTAGAGAAAATTGTGGCCCAGATATATGCACAGCACCGTGTTCTCGTTCTGATGGAAAACCTGTGGCTTTAGGGTGAGCGCCCCCCACACACAGAATCTCAATAGAATGGAGAGTGAGGACACACACGTGGACATGGCGAAGACAGAGAATAGTAGTAAGTGGCACAAAGAAATGTGTGGTTCTTTGTGACAAGTGCCCCCCAAATTCTAAGTAAGACTTTGAGTGATTCCAACAAGTTAAAACGTACTGATAGCCACAGCGTAGGCTGTTATCTAAGAAGAAGAAAATGACAGCAGAGGTTCTTCAGCTTATGATTTGCTGAATACCTTTGCAGAAAAGACTTTCCATGTAAAAACATCCCATCTGTGAGGCTGGCAGGTGGTGTGACGGTTGAGGTGCTGGATTCCAACATGGCCAACCACGGTTCAAGTCCCAGACCTGGCGGCATGCTTTCTCACTTTCCTTGCTTTCTCTCCCTGTCATTCTCTGTTCAAATTAAATAACAGTAGTAATAATAATAAATAAAATTAAATAATTCTTTTTAAAAAATCCCATTTGTTGGGCCAGCAGGTGGTATGGAGGTCAAGATGGCTGGATCCCACATGATTGACTGAGCAGTTCAAGTCCTGGACCTGGTAGCTTGAAAAACACACTAGGCACATGTGCACACATGCCCAAAATCCTTAGAGGAGAGTGGAGAAGGGATTGCAGCTTGGCCATTTCCCCAGGGGGTGATTTCTCACCTTCCCTCTCTCTCCGTCCTTGACCTAATAGCAAAACTAAAAAAATAAAAGACACTCAATTTGCAACTACACGTGCACTGTTCTACCTTTAGGAGAAAAATAGAACAATAGAATGCCAGATTTCAGGGCAGCTTCTGAGGTCTTATCTAAGTAATTCTCTGTCCCCAGCTCCAGACCCTGTATTCCCAGCTGTTTTTGAACAAATCAGTAAAGGGGCCAGCCTGGTCCCACTTATTATTAAATGATACTTTGTATGCATGGGTGCCTGCCAGTTCCTATTCCATGTGTCCTTCTGCATGTCTGAAATAGTTTCTCTGAAAAACAAAAGCTAACACTGGGGTAAATGCATTGATGGGTTTTTGAAATATTTGCATAGAAAAATTTTTTTTGAGAGAGAGATCTTTGCTATAGGACGTGTGAGCTCGCTGAAGAGACAGAGAGACAGAAAGTGAGAAATCACCCCCCAGGAGGGAATGGCCACACCTCAGTTCCTTCTCCATTCTCCTCTCGGGATTTTGGGCACACATGCACATGTGCCTGGCATGCATTTCAAGCTGCTGGGCCCAGGATTCAAATCATGGTCAGCCATGTGGGAGTCCAACACCTTAACCAGTATGCCACCTACTGGTCCCTTGCATGCAAGTTTAAGTAGGAGTTTATGCATGTTCAAACTTTCTCTCCAAAGTATCAGGACAGTGCTACTGTCCAAGGCAATTCATTCCCCTGGAAGACCAAGTTGCCAGGTTTTGTCCTTGAAGAATGATTTTTAAGAAATATGAGGAAAGGCCATTGGGTTTCTCAAGTATATTTTTAAGAGAGTTTAACAACCCTAAAATAAGATTCAAATATATATATATATATTATATATATATGTGTGTGTGTATATATATATAATATATATATGTGTGTGTGTGTGTATGTATATATGTATGTATGTGTATTTTATATATATATATATATATATATATATATATTTTATATATATATATACACACACATACACGGTTGTTGGGAAAGCCATGATGCATTTTTGCATAGAAAGATATATCAAGTCTTAAAAAATACATAAAGTCTTATGAACATACAAAAATATATCCCAGGGCTGGCCCTGTGGCCTAACGGTTAAGGGAGCCAGATCCTACCAACAGTGTAGTTTGAATCCTACAACTGGCAGTCTGAAAACACACCAGGTAGGTGTGCATGCATGCCCCAAATCCCAGCAGGATAGAGAAAAGGAGAAGAGAGGATCGCAGTGTGACCCACCCCATTGGAGGGTGCTCTCTCTCTTTTGCTGGCGAGCACACATGCCCTCTGGCAATTTTTTTTAATTCTTAAAAATATCTGTAATAATTATATCTACAGGAAAAAATGAACACCCACCATTTGCAGCATTTTTCTCCTGTGGTGGAATTAATAATTCTTTTTGTTTACTTGTGTTTCTCCATCTGCATTTTCCAATGTTTCCCAAAGAGCATATATTAATTTTATGATCAGAAAAATGAATTAGTAAGTAACGATGACCGAACTGTTTCCTATTTGCTACAGAACTACGTGAGATCCCTGGATTCCAGAAATAGGCTTTTTTTTTGTTTTACTCAATGACACATCTTTGAGGTCAAACTTCCAGAGTTTGTTCCATCTCTTAGAAAACAGCGCGAGTGAGAATTTGGTTTTCCTTTTTGGGTAAAGTTGCTCCAAAGCTTGCTGATAAAACTTTTTCATTTTCCTTTCTGCAAAATAATTCAATTACTCTGGAACTGAACTGAGATGGAGTTGATAATGGGGCTCAATTCTTCAACTTTAAAGCAGCCACTAGGGTCATAAAGACAGGGTGTGCTCAAATATTCTCCAAAGTACAGCTCCATCCTGCTAAGATAACTCTTGGAAACATTTGCTGAGAACTCATGGTCAGCTTATGCATTTCCTATGTTTGGGCATTTTTACTTTCTATAAAATTACAGAAACCTAGGGAAGGGCAGGGAAGAATTTCTGCTCCTCTTCTTCAAATGATCTTTAGGAAACTTTTTTTTTTTTTTTTTTTTTGGAGAGGTTTTTCGCTATAGGGCGTGTGCGCTCGCCAGACAGAGAGAGACATAGAGACAGAAAGTGAGAAATCACCCCCCAGGTTTGGGAAACTCTTATGTAGAGGAAAACCTTTCAAAATAAAAGGAACCTGGGACTAGCAGATGGTGTAATGGTTACATTGCTGGACCCCTACATAGTTTGAGTCCAGGACCTAGTGGCTTAAAATCCACGCCAGGTACATGCATGTATGCCCAAAATACTGAGAGGAGAAGGGATTGTGGCATGGCCATCCATCCATCCATCCTGGGGGGTGATTTCTTGCTTTCTGTCTCTCTCTCTCCTATGAGCACACACGCCCTATAGCAAAAATCTCTCAAAAAAAAGGGGGGGGGGGGGATAAAAGGAACCTAAATGAAGGGCCAGTCGGTGGCATGAGGTTAAGGCAGCTGGATCCCACATGGCCAACTCCATGATTCGAGTCCCAGACACTGCAGCATGAAAATCATGGCGGGCAGATGTGCGTGTATGCCCAAAAGTCTGAAAGGAGAATGGAGGAGGAGTTGCTATGTGGCCATCCCCCAGGGGAGTGATTCTCCACTTTCTCTCTTTCTCAGTCCTTCTGGTGAGCACAGGTGCCTTTTGGCAAAAATCTTCATTAAAAACAAAAACAAAAAAACTAACAGGCCAGCTGATGGCATGGTATTTAAGGCAACTGGATTCCACACGCCGGCTACATAGTTCACGTCCAGGACCTCAGCTTGAGAAACACACAGGGCACATGCATATCCATGTCCAGAGTCCTGAGAGGAGACTAGAAGAGAAGAGAAGAGAGATGGCTGCACAGCCATCCCTCATGGGAGTGGGTTCTCACTTTCTCTCTCTCTCTCTCCTCTGCGCACGTTCCCTCTAGAAATTAAAATAATAATAATAATACTAACCTGAGTGACACCTACATAAAATTGGTCTTCCAAAGCTCTTCTTGACATGTCTGGGAAGCTACTATTATGTACTCCATGGCAAAAACAAACCAACAAACAGAAAACCCAGGACACCTCTTCAGTGTTCTTCAGTGGAAAGCCCTTGTAGTTATAACTGACATCAGTGCAGTCCGCCCTGTATTGATCGAATATCCCTAGGACATGCGTAATGCTTAAGCAGATGGAGATCCGTCCAACTAATCACCTTCCCCCGGCTCCTCGTCTGACGTCCCGCACAGTGAGCCTGGATGGAAATCACACCAGCACACTCATGTTCTCTCCTGGTTTTAAATCCAGCTGTGAACGTTCAGGACGAACTGGAGAAGATAAGCCTAAAGTACAAGAGAAGACTACTGGCAGCGAATAAAAGCCGCACTGTTTATCGGAGTTGTGCAAACAAGCGCTGTCCTTAATTCTCTCGATGCTATTTTTTTTTTAATTTTAGAAAATGATGACAATTCTTTGTGCAATTGCCGGACTAAGACAAAAAGAAGCTTTCTCGGTCTTTATGATGCTTTTCATCAGATAGCCAGTATAAAATATCTTCCAGAATCCTCTGTCTCCTCAGACTTCAGTTTGTTCTTGGGAAGTGAGAGATAAACAAAGATAGCCTTCATAAATCTCCCAAACGTTGTAAATACACGGTTCCTGGTTCTTTTTCCCCTTGTGGCAATATGCCAGGTATCACCCACAATTCAGAGATTCTGGTCTTTCTCAAAAGCCTCACTGCATCAAGAATGTTATGGCTTAGAAAGCTGTTGCAAAAAATTAGGATGTTTTATAGTCATTCTGCATAATTGAAAATTAGCTGCCTTTTGGGGAAACCAATGCTATACCTTTGATCAGGTGTTGAATTTGGAAATTTTTTTTCCAGTTGCCAGAGGCTGTGTGCACCCACCAGAGAGAGTGAGAGAAAGAGAGAGAGAGAGAGAGATACCCCAATAGGATCTCCATGCCATGATCCACCACTATCCTGAGCCAGCCAGGATCTTTTCAAAATGACCTGTGAACAGGGCAAGCAGGTGGTGTGATTGGGACCCTGAATTCCCACATGGCCAACCTGGATAGATTTTCCAATCTCCCCATCCTTACCAATGCTACCCCAACCCATACCACCCTAAGAGCAATTAAATAATTAAATCATAATCTTCAGGGGTTGGGCCAGTAGGTGGCATGGTGGTTAAGGGTGCTGGACTCCCACATGGTTGAGCATGGTTCGAGTCCCAGACCTGGCGGCGCGCTCTCTCTCTCTCTTTCGCTCTCTCTCTCTCTCGTCAAATTTAAACAAACAAATAAATAAAGTTAAATAAAATAATTATTTTAAATAATAAAAATGAACCTCTAGGGGTGGGAGCCAGGCCACAGTGGTTTGTGAAGCCTCCTCTCTTCCACATTGGAATCTCCAGGGGATTCTAATGTTTAGCCAAGGATGAGAATCCTTGCTCTGATGTCTTGGCTAATGAAATTGAAGTAACATAAGGAGGTTTCCCGTTTTACATCCTGCAAACAAGACTTAGTAAAATACTGCTTAAAGCCCTTCTACTGCCGTTACACAGCTGAAGATAGAGTACCTTCCAGGCACTACTTTGGAATTTAAAATAAAAGAAGTCAAACAACCTCGTATCTGTTCTCAACACCTAAGGAGAGCAGTGACTGCTTCGGCGAGGATGAGGAGATGCCTGTGGAGGCTGTGGTGCTATGGAGGGTCTATCACTGTGACACTTCAAAACTCAGATCGCGTCGTTTTGAAAGTCACTTTCTTTTAAGACAGGCTTTCACTACGGGGATCCTCCTGCCTCAGTTTCCCGAGCCACTGGGATATAGGTACATGCCACTGTGCTTCGTCGTTAGTTGGAGAGGGAACTGAACCCGGACCTCCCATGTGGTCCCAGCCTGCAGAGCTCAATGTCTTAGCAGCTGAGCCAAAAGTCAGTTGTTGAATTAGTCAGAACTGAACGTGCCCAGCAGTTATAGGCCAAGTAGACTAGAAATGATGTGGAAAAACCTGAGTAAGGTCACTATAAGTGCTATAAGCCATCTTATTTTATCAAAAAGAGCCTCAGAGGGACCAGCAGATGACATAATGGTTACGTTGCTGGACTCCCATGTAGTAAACTGCGGTTTGATTCCCAGACCTGGTAGCTTGAAACTCGTGCCAGGCATGTGTGTGCACATGCCCAAGATCCCGAGAGGGGAATGGAAGAGAAGGAATTGCGGCGTGGCCATCCCCCCTGGGGGGTGATTTCTCAGAGGGTTGGTCCCGTGGTTTAGTGGATGAAGGAGCTGTATTTCACATGGTTGATTGAGATTTGACTCTCAGTCCCAGTGGCTTGAAAAACACAACAGGCACATGAGCATGTGTGCCTCGGATTCTGACAGAGAGGAGAAAGGGAGGAGGGACTGTGGTATGACCACACCCCGTTGGGATGCTTTCTCCTCTTTCTCATTGTTTGTTGTGATTGTGTGTGTGTTTGTGTGTGTGTGCGTGTGTGTGTGTGTGTGTGTGAACACATGTACTCCTGGAAACTCGAAAAAAAAAGGCCTCAATGAAAGTTTCTACTTTTCGTATGGATTATGGGAATTAGAGTAAGACCAAGGATTCTCTTCCACATCATTTCCCCACGGGGTGTGAAGTCATCATTTTACTGATCTCAGACTCCCCCAGCGTTACACTTGTGTTATTGTGCTGTGTGATGTGTGCTTCCCATGTGAAAATACATAGGAAATAAGTATTATGAAAAAAAACTGTGCATAGATTTGAATTTCTTTTTGTCCTGGAATAAACTTACATTTTAATTCTATTTTTCTGTGGACTCTTTGAAGTTCCCTGTATAACTGATCTACATTCAGTCTCACCATGTTCCTTGTAGGAATCTCCAAAATAGGGGCTGTCTCATACTGCTGGGTTTTTTCCACACCTCAAGAGACAGCATTAATAAGGTTAAAAATATCTGCAATTTTCATGCTTCAGAGAGTGAAAGTGCAGTACTCTCAGAACAAGGGAAAAAATGTCTTCTATTCTGAAAGATGATCATATGTTTCTCTGAGACCCTTGGACACATGGCAGTCCTGAGTCCTCCTGCTGTGGCCAACATGTGTAGGTGCTCAGTTTCTGTTTTGTCCGTACTAATGGCTCTCGTTTGCTTACAGAATGATGTGGCCGCACTTCTGAAACCCATATCAGAGAAGATACAGGAAATCCAAACTTTCAGAGAGAGGAACCGAGGGAGCAGCATGTTTAACCATCTTTCAGCTGTCAGTGAAAGCATCCCTGCCCTTGGATGGATAGCCGTGGTGAGTCCAGGTGGAATGCCCTCCCATCCCACAGCCACCTTCACGCTCCTTGGCCGTGATCAGATGCACTGAGGGCAGATTCTTCTAGGGTGACTGCATCAGCTCCTACTTACCCCATTTAAAGTTCCATGTTCTCTGTCCTGAGATGTTTTGCCAGCCTTTACAGAGCAAAATTTGCCTTCACCTATCAAGCCCATCCATCCATAGCTTTTCTTCTTCTTTAAGGCATTTTCTTTCTTATTCTATTTGTTTTTTTTTCTTCTTTCTATTTTTGGGTGATGGTCCTGTTTTCTCAGTCCCCCAAACCTGGTCCTTATGTCAAGGAGATGAACGATGCCGCCACCTTTTACACTAACAGGGTCTTAAAGGACTACAAACACAGGTATGTACCATGTACCTTCTCCAACCACATTTGCCCTTCATCACTTGTTAGACGTTTATCCCTAAAACTCGGTATAGTTCCTACTGATTCCTCTCCAAGGCTCTTCACGAACATATTGTAAACTTTCAAGAGAAAAAACTACTTTTGCAAGTAAAGCCAAGTGGAAAGCAGAATCAGTTATCCAAGAAGGTCTTGTTTGGGAAGCCTGCCTCCGTTCTCTTGTAATGAATAAGCTACCCCACGTTAATGCATGTTGTCACTGCATTCTGTATTCCCACATTCGTGAGAGAGCTCAGGGATGGACCAGGCTGTGTGATCACAAAACTCATATGCTGATCGAAGTGGAGTTGATGCGGGAGCAGATAGAAGAAAGGAGGAATCAGGAATGAACTGTGGATCGGGAACAGAAATGAGATGAGATGATAAGCCAGGCCAGTGAGGAGCAAACCAGAGACTGAGTTAAGAAAAAATACAGGTGGGATTGGGGTGGACAGAGACCTCTCTAAGAAGAGTAGCCTTACAGAGAGGGCTGTTGAAAGTACAGATAAGGGCCAGCAGGTGGCGTGGAGGTTGAGGTACCTGGGTTCCACATGGCCAACTCCATGTTTTGAGTCCAGGACCCAGAAACTTGAGACTCACACCAGCTACATGTGCATGCATGGCCAAAACCTGAGGAGAGAAGGGATCGTGGTGTGGCCATCTCCCCACACCAGGGGGAAGGTGATTTCTCACTTTCTCACTGTCTCTCTGTCGTTGTCCTGGAGACTACAGGACTGTGCGACACGGCTGGGAAAGGCACCAGAAATGCAAGACAACCTGCTCCTCTCAGACAGGAACAGTTCAGAAAGTCCAAGTGCAGGTTACAAAGCCTCGTTAGAATACTGTCAGCCTGACATACACCCATAGTGACCTTTCTCTCACGGAGTACAGACACGCACCTATACACGCCTACTCAAGGACACCCTCAGCACAACTCATACTTCTGCCTTTTCTGCTTATCATCTTTGGACACTTTTTTTTTTTTTTTTTAGAGATTTTTTTGCTATAGGGCATGTGCGCTCACTGGAGAGACAGAGAACAAGAAATCACCCCACAGGAGGATGGCCATACCTCAGTCCCTTCTTCTCCATTCTCCTCTTGGGATTTTGGGCACACACGAACATGCACCCAGCGTGAACTGCAAGCTGCCGAGTCCGGGACTTGAACAGCAATCAACCATGTGGGAGTCCAATGTCCCAACCACTGCTTCACCTGCTGGCCTCTGGACACCATTTTTATTTCTATCACTATTCATCAGCTCCTGTCCTCTTTCCAGTCTGCCCTTGAGTATGTGTGGGCTCGGGTGTAAGTGATTCTCATGCAGTAGCACAGCCAAGAATCCTGGGGCTGTGCACGTTTTTGTACACTGACAGAGTCCAGTGTTGCCCCGTGGTGTCAGAAAATGCAGTTCTGGCAGCACTGGGGACAGCTGAGCTCAGGGGGCACCCAAGACTGTACAGGCTCATTCATTTCCTTGCAGAAGCTATATCACCCTTGAGCTTCAAGGGCTGGTAACCTCCCAGAAGCAGAAGACTACGCCCCCCTGTGAGTGGGCCACACGGGCAGACCTGGTCCACGTGGCAGGCACTGGCTCTCACTGCGGCCCCGACAGATGGCCGTCAGTGGAGGAGAGGGCAGGCTTCCCCGTGGAGAGAGCGGGAGGGCGGGGAGCTGGCGTTCTCACTGCTCTGTGCAGCCCTGGCCACTGGCTTGACTGGTTGGCTTTTTCAGTTAGCCTTGCTTTGTAGAGGTGGGCCTCATCGAGTCATAATTATTGAGATGCCCATTCTCCTACTCCAGCTTCTTCCAGCATCAGTGGAAGCCGGGGGTAAATTTGGAGCTGCCCAGTCTGTCATCTCTGAGACTGACGGGAAGGCACCATGCTTACCATGCTACTCCTCACTGCCGGTGTCGCTGCAACTGTCTTCACGTCAGAGTAATTCTACAGTGGTTCAAAGAAACAAGAATTTGCCCACACAGATTTGGACTCTATTGGCTATAAATTGTTTTAATACGTAGTAAAGGGTCATCCGGTAGCATGGTGGTCCAGGCAGCTGGATCCTACATGGCCAACTAGGTGGTTCAAGTCCCAGACCCAGCAGCTTGAGAAACACGCCAGAGGCTTGTGCATTCATGCCCCAAATCCCAAAAGTGGATGATGGTTAAGGTGCTAAATTCCCACATGAGTGACCACGGTTTGAGTCCTGGACCCAGCAGCTTAAAAATTATGCCAGGCGTATGTGTGTGCATGCCTAAAATCCAGGGAAGAGTGGAGAAGGGATTGTGTTGTGGTCATCCCCACTGGGGGGGGGGGGGGGGTCATTTCTCACTTTTCCTCTCTCTGTCCAGCAAGTGTATGTGTCTTTGGGGAAAAATAAAAAAATCCCAAAAGGAGAAACAGAAGAGAGCAGCATGACCATCTCCCACGGAGGGTGCTTTCTCATTCTCTCTTTCTCTGACAAGTGCAGGTGCCCACTAGCAATTTTTTTTTAAGAATTATTTTATTTAATCTTATTTATTTATTTTACTTTGACCAGAGAGAGACAGAGTTGGGGTGGGGGGAGCAAAAGTGAGCTGCCAGGTCCAGGATTTGAACCATGGTCCACCATGTGGGAGTCCAGTGCCTTTAACCACCATGCCAACTGCTGGCCCTCCCCCTAGCAAAATTTAAAAAGGAAGAGAAAACGCAGTCAGCCCGAGTTCTGCGTGCTCGGGTTCAGCTAACCATGGTGAAGAAGTTCTGTTGTTTCGATATGTTCAGTGGCAGGGCTAGGACAGTGCTGCGGGTGGTCTGGAGCCCTCGGAACTGGGGCATGTGCCCCTCACACTCCCCTGCACTTGATTTTAGACCCTAACTCTGCTCTCTTCCACTCTCTTGTATGACCAAGTGACTTACGCCACGTGGACTGGGTGAAGTCCTACTTGAACATTTGGAGTGAGCTTCAAGCATACATCAAGGAGCACCACACCACGGGCCTCACCTGGAGCAAGACAGTAAGTGCCAGACCCTCCTCCACCTGGGAAGCAGGCGGCCACGGACGTGTGTGTGAAGACAGTCTTAGCCTGTGCTCTGCTAAGCTCATGCCTTAGAATTTACCTCAAGGAAAGTATAAGCTAAAACCCAGGGTAGGCTCCATAACTCAGTGGTTAAGGAAGCTGAATCCCCCATGGCCAGCTGTGCAGTTCAGAGTCCTGGCCCCGGCAGCTTGAAAAACACACTGGGTACGTGTGTGTGTGCCCAAAATCCCCACAGGATGGAGAAGTGCAGGAGAAGGGATCGTGGCATGACCATGTCCCATTGGGGGCTGCTTTCTCTCTCTGTCTCTGTCTTTCTCTGGAAAGCACATGTGCCCTTTGAAAAAAAAATTTTTTTAAAGGATAAAATGTACACACAGAAACTATTTATGGAAACATCATTTGTCATAGGAAAATCTGGGAACAACTTACATGACATACAGAAAGAAAATGGTAAGTTGTCTCTGGTAAGAACACAGTGAGATTCTATGGTCATTAAAAATAACAGTGTAGGGCTAGCAAGTGGCATGGTGGTTAAGGCTCTGGACTCCCACATGGCTGACTGCAGATTGAGTCCCAGACCTGGCAGCTTGCTTTTTCATTCTTTCTTTCACTATACACATTTTTTAAATAATAATAAATAAAATTTAATAATTATTAAAAATAAATTAATTAAATGACAGTATCAGGCCACCAGGTGGTGTGGTGGTTAAGGCACTGGATTCCCACAGAGTTGACCGCAGTTCAAGTTGTGGACCCAGCAGTTTGAAAATCATCCCAGATACGTGTGTGTGCATGCCCAAAATCCCAGGAGGAGAATGGAGAAGTAACTGTGCATGGCCATCTTCCCTGGAGGGTGATTCTCACTTTCCCTCTCACTGTCTTAGGTGAGTGCATGCACTCTATAGCAAAAACCTAAAAGATTTTTTAAAAAAAGAAAAAATATATGATGGGATCATGGAAAACAATTTACTGGTTAATGTTAAGTGATAAAATGAAGTGCAAAAGTTTGTGAGTAGTAATGTTTCCTACATGGTAAGAAACTGTGGGGCCAGCAGATGGCATAATGGTTACGTCGTGGTTTAAGTCCCAGACCCAGCAGCTTAAAACTCATGCCCAAAGTCCCAAGAGGTGAATGGAGGAGAAGGGACTATGGTGTGGCCACCCACAGTCCCCGGGGGTGATTTCTTGCTTTCTGTCTCTCTGTCTCTCTTTGTCTATCTGGTGAGCACACGCATCCTATAGCAAAAATCTTTTTTTTGTAAAAAAAGAAAGGTTCAGTCCTCATTCTCACCGTCCTGACAGCCACACTTTAGCGCCTAAGCTTCGGTTCTGAATGTTCATGTGTCCACGTCAGTGTAAGGGGAGGCCTGATGCTAAGACAGGCGGTGGTTTTTCAAGGGGGAGTGGGATGTCTACATTTGTTCCCTACCGTGTACGAAAATTAACACTGACCCCTAGGCTTATATCTATGTTTCTTTTTGTTTTCTTTTTTTATATATACTGGGATATCAGAAGTCATGACATATTTTTACATGTTTTTTCTACGCAAAAGTGTGTCATTACCTTTCCGATGACCCAATAAATTGCTAGAAAGCATGTATGATTGCCAGAGAGAGGGAGAGAGAGTAGGAAGCACCCCCAGTGGGGGACGGGCCTGCTGCAATCCTTCTCCTCCATTTCTCCATCCTGTAGGGAAGTGGGGCATTTACACACACACACACACACACACAGAGTGTGTTTCTCAGCCCCTGGGGCTCGGATTTGAACTGCGGTCAGCTATGTGGTATCCGGCCCCTCTCACCGCCAGGCTGCAGGGCTGGCCCTGTCTGTTCCCTACTTTGCCTGTTTCCTCCATAGCACTGAAGTGCCCAGTGCAAGATACAAACAGCATGATTTTCGCTCTGCCCACAGCAGGGTGACTTGAGAGAAGAAAGTTCATAAACATCTGAAATGTTTTAATGAAGCTGTGTGGATGTGGGTGAGTGTGGATGTAGACAAACTAGAGTTAGTTTCCATCTATTTCCTACGGAGTGCTACTGTCATAGGTCGGAAAGGGGAGCTGCTACACACCTTGCCGTGGAGACAGTCATCGTTAGAGAACAGGACATTGCAAATCGGGGCTCCCTGGATCTGTTGTTATTTCATAGCAGAGAAATGTAAGAGGAATGAGAATCCATTTGTGGAAAATAATGTCAACAAATGCAAGCCTATTAATTCTCTAATGGTGCTTGTGGAAAATGAATTAAAAATTACTTTAAAATGGTTTGAATACCATTTTAATGCAGTGTATAAAGCTGAGTAATTGTTTTTGTGAATCAAAAAAGAACAACTGATTATTAACTATAGAAAAAATAATTTGTAGTTGTTTTTAATTTCACAGTGAATACTTATTTCATTATGTTCCTTAGAAATATGCTGGGCTGGCTTCATGGCCTGGTGGGTAAGGCAGCTAGGTTCCATATGGCGACCACGTGGTTCAAGTCCGGGACCTGGCAGCGTGTGAAACATGGCAAGGGCAAACACACGCATGCCCCAGATCCCGACAGGATGGAAACATGGGGAAGGGATTGCAACATGACTTCCTCCCTGTCTCCCTGTCCCTCTCTGTAGCGAGTTATACACCCTCTACCAAAAATGAAAAGAAAGAAATCGCATATGCTTTGCAATAGTAACTTTCAGATTTTCTAAGACAACTCATAGAGGGAAATATATGTGACACAAACACACACACACACACTCATAATACTAAAATAAGTTCCACAAGACAGTACTTTCTCTTACCATGTACAATACATTCTGTTATTTTCTTTTCTATTTTATGTCATCTTCCACAAAATTCCGAGATCCACTAACCTGATTTCACGACTCATTAATGGGTCACAACACACATTTTTTAAAAAGATTTTGCCATAGGGAGTGTGCACAGAGAGACAGTGAGAGGGAAAGTGAGAAATCACGCCCGGGAGAATGGCCACACCACGATCTCTTTTCCTCCATTCTCCTTCTGGGATTTCAGGCATATACACACACACATGCCCAGTGTGATTTTGAAGATGCCGTGTCCGGGACTCAAATCACTGTTGGACACGTGGGAGTCCAACACTTCAACCACCATGCCACCTGCTGGTCCACACATCGCACGTTTTTAAAAACATGTTTCGAAATAAAACCTGAGTGTGATGGCCAGTGGCGCAGTGGCTCGCCCACACAGGATGGCTCTGGGTTGTCATTGGAGACCTCCCCAAGAATGCGGCATGTCCACGTGTTCACATGCCCATGAGGTGGGACTGGCTGAGGTGGGGGAAGATGGCGCGAGGACTCTGTTGGGGTTCTCTCTCTGTCTCTTTCTCCTCTGTTTCTGTTTCTTATGGGAGAAATAATCAACTTTTAAAAACAAATAAATAAAACCTAAGTGTTACATTTATGAAAAATAAAAATGAGGGACCAGTAGTTGGCACAATGGCTACCTCGCTGGGCTCCCATGTAGTCAACTGCAGTTCGGGTCCCAGACCCAGTGGCTTAAACTCACACTGGGCACGTGTGCATGTGTGCCCAAGATCCCAAGAGGAGAATGGAGAAGGGATTGCGGCGTGGCCATCCCCCCTGGGGGGTGATTTCTTTCTGACTTTCTGTTTCTCTCTGTCTTTCTGGCAAGCACATGCGCCCTATAGAAAAAAACCTTTCCAAAAATAAAATAAATAAATTTTAAAAATAAAATAAAAGTGATCCCTAGAGTGCACCTTGGGCATGGCGGATCGCCGTGATAATGGCAGCTATTACTGTGGAGCAAACAACTTACAAGCCGTGGGAAAGTGCTATTCCAAAGGATAAACGCAGAGGAGCTATTGCAGCTCTTTAATGGAAGAGTGGAAAATAAAATTTCCATCAGACGTTAAAAGTGAGAAATGATTACAATAAAAAAAAGTTGATACGGAAATAACATCTTACAGACAAAAATCTTTTGAGAAGCTTTAAGGCATCTGCATAGAAACATATTTACTACTTATTTTCATCCTCTTCAATGGTTTGGACCGGAAAGCTACTTAAAAGTGCATTATAAGAATTATACTTCTGAATTCTAAAAATTAAATTTCTACTTGAAATAAAAAAAGTTACTGATCCCTAAGCATAATCTACAGTGTAAATCAAACTAATTTCTCTTCATTTACGATGATCTGTCCACATATAAGCAAAATGAATGCTCAGCAATTATGCCCAGAATCACAGCATTTCTGCAAAGAGGAAAAGGACTATTAAAATGATCTGATCAAACAGCCTTTGAGAAAAAGAAATAAGCAAGATAATTTCATTTATTTTTTCACCAACCACACTGTATAAAAACTGTACATTTATTAAAATGATAAATATCAGGAAAGAATGCAGGAAATTGTGCTGTGCTGTTCATGGCTACCATAGTACTCAGAACTTTAAAAATACCCGTTCCAGGGACCAGCAGATGGCCTAACGGTTACATCACTGGACTCTCACATGGCCAACTGTGGTTCGAGTCCCAGACCCAGTGGCTTCAAACTCATACCGACACATGCCCATTTTTATTTATTTTATTTTATTTTTAGCAAAAATGTCTCCAAAAAACAAAAAAATAAAAAACCCATTCCATCTTTTTTTTTTTTATTAAATAGTGGTTTTTGTCATAGCCTACATGTGCTCACCAGAGAGAGAGAGAGAGAGAGAGAGAGAGAGAGAGTGAGAGACAGGGGAAAAGTGAGAAATCACCCTCTGGGGGGATGGCCACACTGCAATCTCTTCTCTTCCATTCTCCTCTTAGGATCTTGGGTATGCATGCACATGTGCCCAGCATGATTTTCAAGCCACTGGGTCCAGGACTTGAACTGGGTTCAGCCAATGTGGGAGTCCAGCAATATAACCACTATGCCATCTGCTGGTCCCAAACAACCCATTCCATCTTAATGGATGTAGCCCATTACAGTACTCCTATCTACACCACAAAAAACTTAGGGCCAAAAGCCAGGCGTGGGAGTGCACACTGGTAATCCCAGCTACCTGGGAGGCCTAGGTAGGAGGCTCAGAAGTCCAAGCCTGTAGGCAACACAGTGTGACTCTGTCTAGGAAGAGAGAAAGAGGTGGAGGGAAGAATGGGAGGAGATGAGGGAGGGAGGGAGGGCCAGCCCGCACACAGTGGTCAAGCACTGTGCTTAGGAAGCCAGATCCCCTACGGCCGACACAGGTTGGAATCTGGCTTAAAAGCCACGCATGCCCAGAATCCTGGTGGTGATGCTACAGAGAAAAGGAGGAAGGGACTTGTGCATGACCACACTTCACTGGAGGTGCTGTCTCTCTGTTTCTCTCTCTCCTTCTCTCTGGCAAGTGCATGCACCCTCTGGCAGTTGAATTTCAAAAAGAATAATAAAGGCAAGAAAGCGCATGGCAACTTAACAGCCCCAGTATTTTCAGTATGGCCGTGCTCTTCTATTGCACCCTGCAGGGTTTGGGGGGCCTAGGCGTGCTGCTTGGGACTCAAGAGCTCCAACGGTGCCTCCTGGCGGGGCATCCTGGTGGTACACACTAGATAGCCTGAGGCAGTGGGGGGTGGGGAGTCCGCCTGCTCCCACCTCCCCCCTTTGACTCTCCCTCCACCCGCAGCTGTGCCCCCAACGGCTGCCCTGCTCAGCTGTCACTGTCAGAGCGGCGGGTTGAGGGAGAGTCTGTGTGCACACGTGTGCAGGGCCGGGGCCGGCCTGCTCTCGGGGGAGGAAGCAGCTGTGCAGGAATTTATCTGGAATTTCTTGTTCCGTTTACTTGGAAAACGGGATCTCGTCGTTTCTTTGAGCTGTTCTTCAACGCAAGAGCAACTGTGGCCTAGGAGGATTCCGCACCGGAAACAATGTGCAGTTTTCCTTTTCCGTATTAGTTTCCATTGTTCCCTCCCTTGCAAATGCACTTTGTGGAGTAAATTCATCTTCTGGCACCAGCCCAGCAGAGAAGCTAACGTTCATCCCTTGCAGTTGGTCGGACTTGGAAGATTTGTTGGCAAATTCCATCAGATCAGATCACGGAAGCCAGAAGACGAAGGCCCAGTCATTACACTTGTCACTACTGAAATAATTGATATTTTACATCCGAATTGTGTAGATAAACTTTCTAAACGTGAGAGAGAGAACACACCCTTCAGTGGGGCCTGGTCATGCCACAATCCTTTTTCCTTCAATTCTCCATCTTGCTGGAGTCCCGGGCAGGCATGTCCACGCCTGGTGCGTTTTTCAGGCCACTGAGACCAAAACCCTACTCGGCCACGTGGGATCCACCTCCTCTGCACAGCGCTTCACTCTGCTCCACGCATCAGCCCTCAGTTATTCTACCCTGTGTGGGTCCGTCCAGAAGAAGGTCAGGAAAAGAATTCCATGAATAGGATAAATACGATGATTTCATTAACTTTTTAGGGGTTAAATTTATTAACCTATCTGTCCTTTCACACAGTTGTGAATTATATGAGCTTTTAGAACTGGGGTGTAATTATTTGTAAAGTAAAACAAAACTATCCAAGGATGAGTGTACTGAAAGTCTTGTTAAAGTGGCGATTTAGGTCCTAATGTTAATCATCTGATTGAAAATTTCTGTCCCGTACACTTGTCATCCATCCTAACCTCCCTCGAGTCTCCAGGACCAGGCAATACGTGGGGGTGGTTAAAATCACAGACAAAGTGGAGCTTCGTTTTTACTGAAGCAAGACGCCTCCAATTGCTTCCTTCTTCCAGGATTTTTCTGGAAGAAGGAAGACTTTTCTTTTCAGTCTGCTTCTCAGTAGAAAGGCCAGTGGTTTGCTTTTGATTAAATTAACACTCAGTCAGAGGGTGTCCTGACCTACGGTACATAATAGAGTCTCTGTAGCATGTTTTTAAGTATGTGTGTCTTCAGGACCAGCAGATGGCATAATGGTTACATTGCTAGGCTCCCACATAGTCGACTGCAGTTCGAGTCCTGGATCTGGCAGCTTAAAACTCACGCCGGGCGTGTGTGTGTGCCTGTCCAAGGTCCCGAGAGGAGAATGGAGGAGAAGGGATTGCAGCATGGCCATTCCCCCTGGGGGGGTGATTTCTTGCTTTCGGTCTCTCTGGCGAGCACATGCGCCCTATGGCAAAAAATCTCTCTTAAAAAGAAAGAAATACAGGATCCCAAGCCCTATTCCCAGCCTCCCTGAGTTCACCTACATTTTAGTAAGAATTCCCCAAGTGAATTAATGCATTCTACAGTTTGAAAAGCATTGCTTCAGCATGTTTAAGTTGGGCCAAAGGAGTCGATATAATTGATCATTCCTTTCACTCATTCATTCCTTTACTTACTAACGATTTCTTGGAGGATCAGGTAGAGAGTGCACTCCAGGCAATGTGTCTACACCACGGTGCCTGACATCAGGCAGCATTTTTATTAGGATGCATAAATAACAGACTTGGAACTGAGCTAAGTTAGAGGACGCCCAGCTGGTGTCCACTGTAGAATGTGTTGCTTGCTATTTGGTCATAGACGTCTTCAGTATTGACCGATGACTAAAAGAGAAGAGAAAAAGCATGTTTTTCCCCATCATCTCAGACGTGGCAGCGTCATTAAAAGCAGGGAAACCCGAGGAGGAGTGAGCAGAGGAGGAAGAAAACCTCTCACGTGGGGTTTCGCCATGTTTTGTTTGAGGTGTCCATCCAGGTGGAGAGGTACAGCCCGCAGGAGAAGTATGGGCCTGGGACTCCCTGGGGTGTGGACCCAGATTTGAATGACGGAAGTCATCTGCCTCGAGGTGACAGTGAAATAGCAGAGGAGGTGGGAGAAAGAGGAGCAAGGATAAAACCTGAGAGGGCACCATTACCTAGAGGACGGGGTAAATCAACAAGGAGAGAAAGGAGGGGGAGAGGAGGAGGGCTAGAAGAATCCAGAGTCTCTAGGCTGGCTCCATGGCTGAGTGGTTAGGGGAGACAGATCCCACGTGGCCGACCACATGGTTTGTATCCTGGCCCTGGCAGCGTGGAAAACACACAGGGCGTGTGTGCATGTGTGCCCCAAATTCCCGCAGGGTGGAGAAATGGAGGAGAGGGGATTGAGGCATGACCATGCCCCACTGAGGTATGCATGCCCCCTTTCCCTCTGTCTCTCTCTCTGGCGAGCACACGTGCCCTCTGGCAAGTAAAAAAGGAGAATCGAAGGTCTCAGAGCCACGAGCCGGGGCATGACACCAACTTCAGTACAGGAGATAAGGATTGGAAAGGCTGTCATTGTCCATGATGTCGTGTTGTCACTGACCGTCCAAGAGCAGTTTCTGGAGGCCTGGAGGTAGATGCAGTTTATAAAATTAACAAGTAAGAAATTTCATGTGTTGGAGCCGAGAAAAATGATACCCCAAAGGTTGGCCCTTGGCTCTGCCGAGTTAATGTATTGGCCTAAGGAGCACTCTCTGACCTTCTGCTTACGGGGTCTCTGGATCGTCTCTGATGCTGTCTCCCCAAGGGCAGGGAGGGGCTTTACCCTGCTTTCCACTACCTGGGGGAAGACAAGAGGTACTGTAGAGGAAGACACCTGCTCTGGGCCCGTCCCTGGTTTCCTGAACTAAACTCCTACAGCACACAAAGAAGTTGGGGAACGACGACACACCTGCACAGATTTTTGTCATAAGCTATTGTCTACCCTCCGGGCCCATCCAGCTCCCTGACAGAATCGTTTACTCTAAAACTGGCTGCACCCCGCCCCCTTTTTCTGCTCTCCTGTTAAGAGGGCATATAAGTCTCAAACATCTGTCCCCTCTTTGAAATTGTCTTTTCTGTAGCTCCTGTGTAGATATACGGGCATTAAATAAATTTCGTCTTTTCTCTTTTTTTGAGGGATTTTTGCTTGCTAGAAAGACAGAGAGAGACAAAGAAAAAGAAAAAGAGAAATCGACCCCCCAGGGGCATGGCCATACCACAATCCCTTCTCCTCCGTCCCTCCTCTCGGGAATTTGGCCACACACGCACATCCGCCCGCTGTGAGTTTTAAGCTGCCAGGTCTGGGACTTGGACTGTAGTCGACCACGTGGGAGTCCAGTGCCTCAACCACCATGCCACCTGCTGGCCTGCCTTTCTGTTATTAATCTGCTTATTGTTGGTGATTTTCAGTGTACTTTCCAAAGGGAAGGGATTCTTTCACCCCTTCAATGTGTAATGATTATGTACGGACATTGGTCAAAACTGATGGATTATCATGTGTAGCTACAATTTCTGCCTTCTGAAGTTTGGGAATTACTTGTGGAGTTCATTTTGTCTTCAGCAGAATCAGTGTAGGTCAGAAACAGCCAAATAGCTACAATTTCACACACAGTTGTCTAGCACTAGCTGTACTTTGAAGCTCTAAGTAAATCTTTTATATTTAGAACTGTTTCTATTATCTCGTAAATACCTTTAGTTTCAGTGTTAGTTGATAAAAATGTATAAATATTTCAGAGTATTTAAACCTTTCTCTCCATAAATCAAAATGCTAGTAGCTTTTAAAACTGCTTATTTAATGGTTAAGATGATTTTATTTGCTAGAGTGTTCTCATAATCAAGAACTCAAACACATGAAGCCTGAGGACTAGCAAGTTAAAACATTAACACACATTCCTAAGACTTCACCCTAGGGATAGTTTAATTAAGATGTGTTTGCTTAAAATTCTTTCAATTCATGAATTGAAGGCAGTGGTGTAGCTAAGAATTTCCTGTTGCCCACTCTCTCATCAGCCCCTTAGGAATCTCCGGCTGTGGTTTAAGGGGTGACAGAGGGTGTGATGCAGAGTCCACTGCACAGGAAAGCCCCCAGAGCCAACTGAAAAGTAACCGTGGAAACCAGAGCCTGGTATTGTGTGCTGAGGGGGCTGATACAGGAGCCAGCCAGGCCCTACAAAGGGGAAGGGCAAGGCAGAGTTTCAAGTGGTCCTCAGTCCCTGTAATGTGGGCTTGTACTTTCAATATTCGTTGCAGTAAATCCTTTGTCTGGTGGTCTTGGATCAGCCGTCTGAATGGATCAGAGTTTCACGAAGTTGAATCTGGGGCTTTCTAGTCTCAGTGTCCTTTAATGGCTCTTGGAGAGCGACTCTGAATTCTGAGAGCGGGGGAACCATCTAAATCATTCTGAGATTTAGAAGCCAGGATCGTCTCCCCTTTCTAAGGAACAGGAGAACTATAAAGCTGCAGTGTTTGCGAGGCGGGGAGGTCGGCCCTTCACCGACTCTATGAGTTACTGCGTGCTTGCGACAAAGGCAACACTTGGAGGTTCTCAGCGTCCATAACCGAGGGCGGCGACACTGCCGATGCGCAAAGCTTGTATTATGTGCTGTGTGTGACTCGGAGCACATTCTCAAATTTCGCCCGTGTAGCATAATAGAGAAGGTTTAAGAGACTGGGGCGGAGGGAACTTGCCAGTCTCGAGAACTGTGAAATCATTTCCTACTTGACCTGAGAATCTCGATGGAGTCAGGCCGGTCTTCCTTAGAGACAAAAACCCACTGCGAATTCTGTCGTCACGGAGGCAAGACCTCTAGCTTCCTGAGTTTGTAAGCCATTCGTTCTGAATAAAGGAAGAAGCTCTTACTTTCAGAGTAATTCTACATTTAATGGGTATTATGTAAGTACTTTGAAAATAGCTTGTTATTTTTTCCAACTAAAAATGTTTTTAGTTGAAAAAACATCCTGATCATGACACTTCTGAGTTGTTTACGAAAAAAGGATATTCTGATTTGTAAAAAGTTTAGCACATAGGTAAAGGTTTTTGTTTTACTTTGTTAAGTGTTTTTTTCCCCTGTAGGGTGCATGCACTTGGAGGAGAGAGACAGAGAGAAGGAAAATGAGAAATTACCCCCTGAGGGGATGGCCACGTGGCAATCCCTTCTCTTCCATTCTCTTCTCTGGATTTCGGGCACATACACACATGCACCTGGCATAATTTTCAAGTCACCAGGTCTGGGACTCAAACCACAGTTGGCCATGTGGGAGTCCAGCACCTTAACCACCATGCCACCTCCTTTGTAAAAATACAAAGTTTTACCTTTTGTATTTGTTTTAGGGACATCAGTGCCTAGACCACATTTCATCATTCCCAACTTTGTGTTTTGTGACTGTTGTATTAGTTTATTTTTGACTTACTATAGATTATAAATCCTTCTCATCTGTAGGCATACAGTTCTACTTCAGGGTTTGAAATTAAATCATTATAAGACATTATAGGTGTGTTTCTCTCCTACTAGTTTTTTTTTTTTTTTTAATCTTATTTAACTTTATTTATTTTAATTTGACCAGAGAGGGACAAAGTGTGTGTGAGAGAGAGAGAGAGAGGGAAAGTGAGAAAGCAAGCTGCCAGGTCTGGGACTCGATCCATAGTCGGCCATGTGGGAGTCCAGCGCCCTTAACCACCATGCCAACTGCCGGCCCTCTCTCCTACTAGTTTCAAGCTCTATGAGATCATTGTCTGTGAAGTCCTTCCCAGAAATTAAAACCAACCATGTCTTGTCTATCAAACTTCTACTGCCGTTTGAATTTGTTAGACTTTCACATGGAAATCGAAGGCTCTTCACATAGCAGAGGAAATAAGAATAAGCACAGATCTTGTTCGGAGAGCATCTGGCCTTCCATTGGTCCACTAACAGTGCTCAGTCTGCCCTCGGATGGGCCCTGGATGCCTGAGGCCTTCAGGTTTGACAAGTACCCAGGCGTGCACGGTGGGCTCAGTTTGAGGCAGGCATATTTGGAAAATGAGTTTCAGAAAATTTCAGATTGTCTCTCCTTAGCTGCTCAAAAACGTTCAGAAATCCCTACTAACCACTGAATCGTTTTCTTCTCTTGCTGTCTAGCTCGTTGGTGGTCGCTGTTCCCAGAGTCCTAACCCTCATATCAGTTGGATTGGTTTTTTCTTTTTTTACTATTTATTTATTTAAATTTGACTGGAGATGGACAGAGAAAGAGAGAGAAATAAAGTAAAAAACCAAGCCGCCAGGTCCGGGACTCAAACCATGGTTGGCCATGTGGGAGTACAGTGCCCTTAACCACCACGCCACCTGCCAGGCCTAGATCCATTTTTTTTCTCATGATTTTAAATTGGCCAGTGGCAGTTTCCTTCCTGTCCGAGCCTCGGACATTAACTACGAATGTGGCTCTGTCTGCCTCGGACCTGGCATCGTCTCCTGTCCCAACAGAACACCCACTTAGTCATGCTCTGTGCTCCCAAGGCTGGTCCCCCTCAGTCTGGGTCCTCCCCAGCAGACCTCTCAGAGGGCGTGCCCTCTCGGAGTCCAGTCTCTCGATGGCCGCAGCTTTGGGGTCACGGGCGTCATCCCAGCCAGAGCCTTGGTCTCAGCGCAGCGCTCTCCACTTCCTGTCCCACAGGGCCCTGTGGCGTCCACGGCATCAGCATTCTCCATCCTGTCCTCTGGGCCTGGCCTCCCTTCCACCCCCTCCTCCACCACCTCCTCCAGGACCACCTCCACTTTTTGAGAATGAAGGCAGAAAAGAGGAGTCCTCTCCATCTCGCTCTGCGCTGTTTGCCCAGCTCAACCAGGGAGAAGCGATCACGAAAGGTGAGAGAACACGACCTCGAGGCTGTCTCCCTTCCCCTCTGGCTCTGGACACACAGAGTCCCCCGAGGCCCTGTGAGAGACACAGGTTCCATCCCTGCCCCTGGCACACCGGGAGAGGGAGCTGCTGCTGGGAAGGCAGGAGCAGGGTTCTCGTCCCCAGCCTGACTGTTCCGTGGGCCACTGCACAGACCAGAAGGAAGAACGCAGACTCTGGGTTCTGAGTGGACCAGTGCACCCCACTGCCTCGCCCCTGACGCTTCTGCATCATCCCCTACAACGAAGCCATCTAGATCACGTAAAAAAGTGTCAAACAACAGCACCTCTGTCCTCAGGCACTGTACAGGCTTGTCAAAGAACTGTGAGGGGGCCAGCCAGGGGCATAGTGGTTAAGGCACTGGGCTCCTACATAGCCCACTGCGGTTCAAGTCCCAGACAGCTTGAAAAGTCAGGCACATGTGCATGTGTACCCAAAATCCCGAGAGGAGAATGGAGGAGAAGGGATTGCAGTGTGGCCATCCCCCACCCCTGTGTGTGTGTGTGTGGGGGGGGTGATTTCTTGCTTTCTGTCTTTCTCTCAGGCAAGTGCGTGCACCCTATAGCAAAAATATCTCAAAGAAAACAAATAAATAAGAGCTGTATGAGGAGACTTTAGAAAGTCCATGGGAAAATGGAATTAAAGCATGAGTTTATTTAGGTGCAAAAAAAACTTCGAAATCTGTGCGTGCTTTTTTTGTGCTATGCACTTTTGTACTATGCATCTTCCGTGAACTTTCTGAAGACTGTCGTAGCACTGCACTGCTTTTGTCTTCATGTTGGATGGCTCATTTAAAAAAAAAAAAAATCATACACCATTTATGTTCTATCAGGATCAGGAGCTCATACACTCTAAACAACAAAGTCATGTTAGAATGCCGTGGAAATGGACTTTCGCTTTGCACAGGTGACAGGCATTAGTGTTTATGCCTGCCCCTTACCTGGGCTGGAACCCAAATTCCAGATTTTTCACTGGGACCTACTGGCTCTGCTACCCTCTCTAAACCTCATTTGCAAAGTAAGAGAATGGACTCCTAGCGCTGCAGTCCAGTTCATATTCTGATACATACTCACTGGAATGCCTGAACCTTCTGGGCATCTGGAGGGTGGTTTAGCCTTGAGAGAAGAGGTAAAGCCAGGTCATCCTTTTAGATGAAGTGGTTCGTATTTTGCAGAATTTTTACTCATTATCTTATCTCTATTTTCAGAAATATTTTTTTGCTATAGGGCATATGTGCTTGCCAGACAGAGAGACAGAAAGCAAGAAATACACCCTCCCCTCATCCCCAAAGGGGATGGCCACACTGCGATCCCTTTTCCTCCATTCTCCTCCCAGGATCTTGGGCACACACGCACACGGCCCCAGCACGAGTTTCAAGCCACTGGGTCCAGTACTGAAGCTGCGGTTGGCCATGTGGGAGTCCAACAGTATAACTGCTACACCATCTGCTGGTCCCGTTCTCTTCGCTCTTTAATGAAGAGGTCCTACAAATTAAATATTTACAGTGCTTCTATCAGGCTAACCTTATACAGGACTTAGACTCTACATTTTAACCTTGAGCACTAGACTGTTATGAAATAACATTACCAGAATTCTTTTTTTTTAAGAATTATTATTTCGTTATTTTATTTATTATTATTATGTTTAATTTGACCAGAGAGAGAGAGAAAGGGAAAGTGACAAAGCAAGCTGCCAAGTCTGGGACTTGAACCGCAGTTGGCCATGTCAGGGGGCGGGGGGGTGGTCTAGTGCCCTAACCACTGTGCTACCCGCCAGCCCCACCTCACGGAACTCCTGTGCACGGTCCTGTCGATCTAAGCAATGCATACAGTACACAGAGCCGTGTCTAGTGTGCTGCCATCCTAGGGCTGCGGCATGTCACCGATGACCAGAAGACGTACAAGAATCCCAGCCTACGGGCTCAAGGACAAGCCCCATCTCCAACCAAAAGCCACACACCGAGTCCCACGTCTCCCAAGTCTCATCCCACTCCGAGACACGCGCCTGTGTTCGAGTTGGAAGGAAAGAAATGGAGAGTGGTGAGTGCGGCCCCTCTCCTTTATTGCTGGCACGCCCACTGAAAGGACCAACGGCTCGCCATTTACCAAGGTCTTCAGGGTTCTAAGTGACACAGGCAAGAGCCACTGGCCAGAATAGAAACCAAGACATTCCAGAGTATTTCTATAAGCCATTTTCCCCATTATTTCTCATGCATTATTCTTTCGGTTTTTGCTGTTCTTTATAAATTGTGATAAAATGCACACAACATAAAATTTACAATGATCCATCTTCCACGCGCAGTTTGGGAGCATGAGTTACATTCCTGTTGCTATGCCACCATCGCCACCTCCCTCCTCAGAGCTCTTTCCATCTTGCAGAACTAAAACTCTATACCCGTTAAACAGCGCACGCACCCGGTGGCAAAAACCTAAAAAAGGAAAGAAAATCTAAAAAAAATATTAAAAAAACCTATTCCTCTCCCTCCAACTCCTAGCAGGCACCATTCTACGTTCTAGGAACCCAGGAATCTGGGAATTTGACTCCTTCTCCCATAAACTTAAGGCAGCCAGAGCAACCACGAACACATGGAAACGACCTGCCCGAGGATGGTGCGTTCAGTCCTGCAGACGGAGGTGCCGATGCTCCCGCTGCCACTCGCCACGTTCAAGGCTGAGCGTGTGGGCAGGGTAAAGACACTTAGAACGTGGAGGAGAGCAGCTGTCCCCTGCTAATGCAGAGGGTCACCCCTAAGATCAAGGACCAAGGTCCATAGAAAGGTTATCATGATCTGAAAATTCCCTGGGGCACAGACCCCTATGGTGACCTTGCCCACCTGTTTGCCCAGCTCCTATTTGACAGGGCAGATTTTGCTACAGCATCAAGGCCAGACTTAGCATGGATGTCTCAACAGCACACACGTCCCCGCTCCACCCCTCCCACTAGCCGAGGTGTCTGATGCCCAATGGTTTGCAAATTGACACCAAACCCCTTCAAACGGCAGTTCCATCCATTCCCATCAGTCCTACAAGGTAAGATCTTTGATTTAGTGAGCAGGTGGTTCTGAAAGAAACATATAGAAAAGCTACAATTTGAGACCAGCAGATAGCGTAATGGTTACATTGCTGGACTCCCACATGGCTGTCAGCAGTTCGAATCCCAGACCTGGTGGCGTGAAACACACCGGGTACATGTGCGTGCATGCCCAAAATTTCAGTAAGAGAGTGGAGGAGAAGGGATTGTGGTGTGGCCGTCCCCCCCCCCAAGGGGGGGGGGTGATTTCTTGCTTTCTGTCTCTCTGTCTCTGTCTCTCCAGCAAGCACACACACCCTATAGCAAAAATCTCTCTGGAAAAAAGCAAAAAAAGAAAGAAAGAAAGAAAGGAAGGAAGGAAGGAAGGAAGGAAGGAAGGAAGGAAGGAAGGAAGGAAGGAAGAAGAGCTACAATTTATACTGAACTCCACAGTAATTTCGGTCTGCAGTGGATTCATTTCATCCTTATATCCTAATATTTATTGTATGAAATACTTTTATATCTCTTGTCATTGTAGGAGTACCAAGAGGACAGGAATGACCTTGTGATTTCAGACGCTGAACTGAAACAAGTGGCTTACATTTTCAAATGTGACAAATCGACTCTCCAGATAAAAGGGAAGATCAATTCTATTACAATCGGTAGGACAGAACGGGGGCTCTGCTGTTACTGTGGTGAGCTGTTCTGTGTGAACGCGCCGTGCGGGTTTCATAGAGCCGTTTCTGTTTGTTTCCCTAGACAGCTGTAAGAAGTTCGGCCTCGTGTTTGATAATGTAGTGGGCATTGTGGAAGTGATCAATTCCAAGGACATTCAGATCCAGGTGAGCAACTCTGCCCCCCACACCCTGCCCCTGCCGTGGCTCTGCACAGACACCCATCCTATGTGCAGTGGGGAGAGTGGGCTTGTTTCTGTGTCCACCTAGAACATTCCTGCTCCTGTTTCCTCTAGACACAGCCCTGCCATCACCTCCTCTGTGAAGCCTGCCTTACTTCCTACTGTGTCAGTCCCTTCTTTCATCTCCTAACATACCCCATTTTGTGCCGCAGGTACCGGTTACCAAATGTGTCTCACGCTATCTACTCTTTTTTTTTTTTTTTTTTTTAGAGCTTTTTTTCTGCTATCGGATGTGTGCACTCATTGGAGGGAAAGAGAGAAACAGACAGAAAGTGAGAAATCACTCCCCAGGGGGTATGGCCATGCCACAATCCCTTCTCTTCCATCCTCCTCTCAGGATCTTGGGCATACATGCACACATGCCTGGCGTGAGTTTCAAGCCTCCGGGTCTGGGACTCAGACTGCGGTTGGCCAAGTGGGAGTCCAGCAACATAACCATTACACCATCTGCTGGTCCCACAAGCTATCTAGTCTTTACAGCCCCTAAAACTGTACGGTAGTACATGTGCTAGGCAGTGTCTGTAATCCATTCTGTTACTGATGACAGAATATACCAGGTCTGGGTCATTTAAGACGAGAGGTGTTGTTAGCTCTTGGTTTGGAGGTCCAAGGTTGTGGGGCCCCACCTGGTGATAGTCTTGCTGGTGGAGAACACAGTGGAGGGCCTCATGCGCCAGGCAGGCCCGAGCTCGAGCACAAGTGGGTCTGCGTCCACGCATCCCCATCTCATTCTCTCTCCTTATAAACTCACCAGGGTTCAGTCATGGGGACCCCACCCACTCACCTGCCAAAGGCTCCACTTCTTAATCCTGTAGCTGATTCAAATTGTCCTTACTGCCTTCACAATATAACCAAACTCCAGCACATGAATTTTAGAGTATACATTCAAACCCCAGCAACATCCAATACGTGTCTGATGACGGCATGTTTAGAATGAATCTACTAATGCATGAATAAAAACCCTAAGAGATTCTCTTAGCAGATAGCACAACTATCCAAAAGAGTCTTCTTTTGGGGAGGAAGATTTGACTCTGGATGTTTTTCTAAAGATTCAGCAAGATAATCAATAAAACAACCTGAAGGGGAGAAGCCCTGTAGCTCAGTGGTTAAGGGAGCCAGACCCCATGACCCACTGGTTCGAGTCCTGGCCCCAGACGCTTGAGAAATATACAAGGCACGTACGCATGTATGCCCAAATCCTGACTGGATGGAGGAATGAAGGAAAAGGGATCGCAGCATGGTCACATCCCATTGCGGGTGCTTTCTCTCAGGGAAGCACATGCACTCTATCACCAAGGGAGAGAAAGAGAGAGGGAGAGGGAGAGAGAGAGAGAGAGAGAGAGAAGGTAGGCTGCTTTTATAGCTATTTCCCTTTGCCTTTCCTTGGCTTTTCAACACTGACACTTTTAATTAGAGTGCATTCGGTTGTACATTTTTTTTTAATTTGCCAAAGGGCATGTGTACTTGCTGGAGAGAGTGAAAAAGCATCTCGTGGGGAATGGTCATGCCACAAACCCT
The DNA here is from genome assembly GCA_026018925.1 of Tupaia tana. Classification (NCBI taxonomy): domain Eukaryota; kingdom Metazoa; phylum Chordata; class Mammalia; order Scandentia; family Tupaiidae; genus Tupaia; species Tupaia tana. The sequence continues at coordinate 18,759,350 of JAKSZU010000024.1, read as the reverse complement.
TCTCAATTTCTCCCTCCTTTTGGAATTTTGACCACACACCCAGAGTGTTTTTCAAGCTGCAGGGTCAAGGACTCAAGTCGGCCATATGGGATCCAGTCACCTTAACCACCATGCCACTCACTGACTGATCCTCGATAAAATATTTTACATCTCACTATCATTGAAGAAGTTAATTTTGCATGTTTGTTGAATGGAAATAGCCATGACTTCAATATCAGTCTTCCCCATTTATTGAATCTACAAGTCAGTGAAATTCAGCTCAAGATCTCAACAGAGTTTTTTACTGATGAGTGATCTTAAAATTCATTTGGAGGGAGGCCAACAGATGGTGTGGTGGTTAAGGAACTAGACTCCCAAATGGCAAACCTCAGTTCGAGTCCTGTACCTTGTAGCTTGCTTTCTCACTTTCCCTCTCTCTTTCTCTCTGGTGAACTTCACATATGCCTTGTAGCAAATTAAAAAAAAAAAAAAAAATGAGGGGCCAGCAGGTGGTATAATGGTTACATAGCTGGATTCCCACGTAGTTGACTATGGTTTGAGTCCCGGACCCAGTGGCCTGAAATTCATGCCAGGCATGTGTGCATGCATGCCCAAAATCCCAAGAGGAGAAGGGCTTGTGGCTTGGCAATCCCCGCAGGGGGTGATTTCTTGCTTTCTGTCTCTGTCTCTCCAGTGAGCGCATGCACCATATAGCAAAAATTTCTCTCTAAAATGATTAATTATTAATGAAAAATAAAATTAAATAAATAATTCTTTACCAAAAAAAGAGAGAGAAGCTGGATCCTGAAGTCAGCAAGTGGCAGGGTGGTTAAGGCGCTAGCTGGACTCCTACATGTTTGACTACAGTTCCGAGTCCCAGACCCAGCAACTTGAAACTCATGCCGGGCACATGTGGGTACGTGCCCAAAATCCCAGGAAGAGAATGGAGGACAAGGGATTGCAGTGTGGCCATACCCCTGGGGGGGTGATTTTGCACTTTCTGTCTCTCCACTGAGTGCACACGCCGTATAGCAAAAAACTCTCAGAAAAAGAGAGAGAGAGAGAGAGAGAGAGAAGCTGGATCCCACACGGACAGCAATTTGAATCCCTGAGCTGATCAGCCTAAAACACCCTGAGCACTGGTGGAAGGGGACTGCGGTATAACCAGACCCCCCTCATGTACACACACACCTTCTACCATGATTTTCTTTTCAATTTCCATCGTTGCCTTTTGAGATACATAGGATTTTTTTTTAATGGAAACTGTATCTTATTTATTTACCCTTTTTTGCATATCTTTTTTTAACAGAAAACTTGACATTTTTCCATCTGTCAAATGTTTCCTCCCCTTGCACCTCACACGTTTCAGCATTTAACATGCTGCGGCGACATACAAGCATAATAAAGCACATTAGCATAGGGTGCTGGCCACGTATGTCCCCACTTCCTCTCACAACTGAACCGCACGAGACTCAGCCAAGTCACCACTTTCCTTTACCGGCCCGTGTCCTCATGAAATAGGCAGATCTCAGGTCAGTACCGCTGACACATTGCAGAGATACAGACGTTTGATTCTAGCTTTCTGGGTGCCAGAGCCCTGGCCTTACCTGACCGTAAACCGCCTCTGCTCCCTTCTTTCTGGCTCGGGGGCTCAGTTCCAACTCCGTGTCCCGTTTCTGTGGAGAGAGAAGAAAACAGGAGACTAGGGTGACCCGGCGAGACTTCCCCCAAGGAATTCTTTACATCACCTGCACCATCAACAGGAGTTGCTCCTTTGGTTTGCAATCCAGCCCTTTCTTCAGGGAGAAAACGGAGATGTCTTTATTACTTTAATTGACATACCAAGGAGGAGAATTACAGAGGGGCCACATGGACCTTGGGAAAACAGTCTGCACTGTGGAGACTTGAGGGGGACGTCTGGAAATGGATTGTTAGAGGAGACATTCAAAACGGATCAGAATGTTTATAGCTGTAGATATTTGCAAACAGTACAAAGAATGAGCTCCTCCTGTGTACGGGCCTGGTGGCGTATGTAACAAGTGTCTCGAACCCGCACTTCGGGCTCCTGGAATGAGTACATTTCAGAATACGAGACACGCATCTCGTTTAGGCTTCACATGGAGCCAGTGATTTTTATCCAGCAAAGGACTTCTGTGAGAAAGAGTGATAGGATTTCTTCTTTATTCTTAAAGTCTCAGTTTTTACTCAAGGATAGATTTGCTGGTAAGTGGAAATATCAGTATTTTATCCAAGTTTGAGAGATGCGTCAAAATTCTAAAAATTTTAGCAAATAAAAGCCAATGCGTCTTGTTTCTTTTATCATGAAATCAAATATTTCTTTCAAGTCCACTAGCCGGGTTGTGAGGCTTCTGAATGGGTAGCCATGGTTTCTAAATTAATCTTAGTTTTGTCTCAGAAAAGACCTGGTGTCTGAGAGTACCCTTGTGTGGTCTTTACACCTGTCCTTACATGACACCTACGCTGTTCAACCTAGAGACCATGTCATTTATCCGACGCTCCTGCTCTGGGACAGTAATTCCTTTTTCAATCTTGCACTCACCAGAGACAGAGAGAGAAGGAAAGTGGAATAGAACCCCTCAGAGGAGGATAGCTACGCTGCAGTCCCTTCTCCTCCATTCTCCTCTCAGGATTTTGGGCACGCCTGGTGTGTTTCCAAGTCAGAGTCCAGGACTCAAACCGTGCAGTCAGCCACGTGGGATCCAGCCGCCTTAACCTCCATGCCACCGGCTGGCCTGAGACAGTGATTCCAAAGCTTGGTCGAGTCCAAGCTAACGCCAACAGGAATGTAGGCTGTATTTATTTGGGGACATTGGGATTTCTGTTTCTTTGCTTTGGTCCATATTTTTCTTCTATTTCAGGTCATGGGGAGAGTGCCAACTATGTCCATCAATAAGACCGAGGGTTGCCACGTATACCTCAGTGAAGACGCGTTAGACTGTGAGATTGTGAGCGCCAAGTCGTCTGAAATGAACATACTTATCCCTCAGGATGGCGACTATGTGAGTGCCTTTCAAAAGGCTGTGAAAGCGAGCACACACGCCCTATAGCAAAAACCTCTCCCCCCCCAAAAAAAAGGCTGTGAACATTTTTTGAGGCCTGCCTTATTAACATTCTTAGAGATAATTAGCCAACAATCAATCTACGAGTTTTATTTGTAGCATAATTTGTAGGCTGAACAGGAATTCTGGGAGCTGCTTTTTACATCTCCTTCCTCCTTGGCTACTCTGCTGTGCCCACTCTTAGATTTGTGATTCTCAAGGCAGTTTATTAATACTAATTGTTTAATGGGTTAGCTTTTCTCAAATAGCACAGCACACATCTGAGTTCATATTATGCAGGACTAAATAGTTTCCCTCGCTCTGATGGAGGCAAACAGGAAAGAGGGAAAAATGCTTTGGAGTCAAAATGGAATGGGGTAACAGGTGACCTGCTGTGAAGGCAGACAGATGTCAGGGGTTCTCGGACTTAGAAGAACCTTGAGGAGCATGGCGACATCTAAGCCCTGCACCTCGAGGCTGGACTGGGGAGGCTTGGGATGGGGCCGAGAAAGCTGGACTCACTGGGCATGTGCGGGGCCTGGGTACCTGTCATTTGAAAAGCATCCCAGGTGACTCCAACGTGGAGCCCAATCGAGACCCACTGGCCTGAAGGATGAGTAGGATCAGAACCTGGAAAAGCACAGTCTCGCCTCTCTAGGTAAATGGTAACATTTCGTGCTTCAGTCCTTGGCCCAGTGTAGTCATCTTAGGTTGGAGGTGGAAGAGAACAGAACAGAGGACCTGCCTGGGCATCCTCATGGGGATGGGTGGAGCGGATGATTCCTCCTGAAAGAAACCAGTCTCCCAGAGAAGACCCATCACCACGTGACCGCCACCTCACTGCCTAAAATGCAGCTACTGTCTCAGTGCGGCCTCCACTCGGGAGCATTTTCTGCCTGGCCTGGTACTTATAAACAAATACCATGCTGTGTTTACTCATCAAGGAGCCCCAGAAGAGATACTGGCTCTATGCACACGCACACTTTTTTTTTTTTTGGTTTTTGTTGTAGGGCAAGTCCACTTGGTAGAGACAGAGAGAGGCAAAGTGAGAAATCATCCCCCCAGGGAGATAACCTTGCCATAATCCCTTCTCCTCCCACTTTTGTCCCGGGATCTTGGGCATGCACGCACACGCGCCCAGTGTGATTTTGAAACCACCAGGTCCGGGACTTGAACCACAGTCGACCATGTAGGAGTCCAGCACCTTAATCACCACGCCACCTGTTGGCCCTGAGGTTGTGACTTCTTTCCTTCATGATAAGGTTTTCCATTGTAGACTTCACTCAAGGAGAATTCACTATGCATGATAACAAAGCCTTTCCTTTAAAATATATCAATAAATAAGGTGCTTCTCCCTAAATAAGCAGCTGGAGCCTACATCTGGGAAGATAGTCCTTGCGTGTGTGTTCCACCGAGCACAGGCACCTGCTTCTCAGACACAAGGGGTGTCACTGAGCACCCCATGAACAGTGAGTCCAGGGGCTGCCCCTCGCTGACCTCCTCCACCCCTTCTGAGGAGTCTGGGGAATCACTTACTCTTCGGGGAAAGGAGAGTACAGATGACTTTTATTTTGGCTGTTCTAGATTTTTGGGGGGTTGGGGAGACATGTACATGGGTAGTGCGTTAGTGCATATATTCTTTAATGGGAGGGGTAGGGTTGCTGGGTGAAGGGTAACATGTTTATAAACGACCCCATGCACATTTTTGTAATTACCAAAAAGCAGGCCAGTAACGCCCATCGCCATAAAGCCTTTTTGTTCCCTGCCACTGGGTTCAGCGGCTTTGGCATCACCTAGGAGCAGACTGGAAATCCAGATTCTCATTCCCTTCCCCAGACCCAATGAATCAGAATCTGCATTTTAATAAGACCCCAAGGTGGGACCAGCAGATGGCATAATGGTTACGTTGCTGGACTCCCACACGGCCCACTGTGGTTCAAGTCCTAGACCCAACAGCTTGAAACTCACTCTGGGCGCATGTGCATGCCTACCCAAAACCCTAAGAGAAGAGTGGAGGAGAAGGGATGGGGCGTGGCCACCCCCCTGGGAGGTAATTTCTCAGTTTGTCTCTGTCTGCCTCTCCAGTGAGCACACACACCCTATAGCAAAAAAATTTCTTTCAAAAAAAGACTCCCAGGCGATCCATGTTCATGGGAAAGTTTAGGGCGAGCAGTGGGTGAACGAGAAGCTAGGTTTGGACTCTGGCTGCTGTTTACTCGTGACGTCATCTGTCAGGCCTCTCTTCTCTCTCGGTGACCTCTCCCTAACAGCCATCCCATATCACAGGGTTGTAGACCGGCTGGGTTTGTAAATATCCAATGCATAGAAAAATGCCCAGGTCACAGAAACTCCAAGCTTTAACGGTGACACGTGACACGCCAGTCTCTCTGTGACCACAGCCTCTCCCGATGCAGCGCTGGGTCCATCAGATGTCTTTGCCCATCACCTTGCACTAAGTGTGAAAGGAAGCCTCATTTCAATACCTTTGTTTTTCTTGCCCTCTTCCAGAGAGAATTTCCTGTTCCTGAACAGTTCAAGACAATATGGGATGGATCCAAGCTGGTCACTGAACCTGCAGAAATTATGGCCTAACCTCCAGAGGGCCCCAACTCCCTCGCCTGAATTCCCCATCCAACAAGAGCAGCGTTGACGAGCTAGAAATCGCGGGAACGCCTCCTGCTGTAGTTCTGACCCGCCGGCAACTCTGTGCTATAGAAACAGCATCGTTTCTGGCATGCCTCCATGGGCATTTTGAAATACTTCACGTGTCTTCATGATTTGCCTCTGTGTGTTTTTAATTCCACATGAGTTCTGTTCCCCTCATGTCATTAACACAGTAACTAACAGGTAAAAATACTGCATGATTCACTTTTACACATGTTTAGTAGCTAGTTGAAAAATAAAACCTTTGAGAAGCTACGTTTTTACCTTTTAGACAATGTTAGTATAATACTAGTGTGTCCTGGAAAAAGAAGTACGACATTGTTCCTTATGCTCATCTTCATCACCGTGGATACACTGTCAGCATGAATACACGTGTCAACCTGCGCTTGTAAGGAACATAAGAAAATTCTATACCAAGGGCCAATCTGGTTTCTTGGTTCTCGAAAGGCCTATATTCTTTTAGTTCCTAAAAAACATTCATCTTACCTATTTTGCCACCATGTCATTTGAAAACTCTTACTTTTCTGCATACAGATTCTTATGCCAAGAGCTTGGTGGAAGGAACAGATATTTTTTCTCTCTCTCTTTTTTTTTTTTTTGCTATAGAATACCTCGCAATTTTGCTCTGAGATCATGCTCCATTGTTTTCCAGTTAGGAACCTGTTAGGTATCAGACGCCTTGGCAAGGGTGTCTTTAGTGTTTTATTCTAGACGAATTTCTTCTTGTCCACTTGCCAGACTTGTTCACCAGTCGCAAAAAGGAACCTAAAAAAGCCATAGACGTTTTACTACTTCCCAAACCTGCTGCTTCCAGAACTGTCTGTTGGTCTGGCTTGCTGGTCCTATTTTGTAGTGTCGATACAGCACATGCTTGTTCAACCTAAGAGTAACTAGGATGTTCCATTGTATCTGTTCAGTGTGGAGTGCTGAAAATCCTGTCGTTTTTCGCTCCCAGTTAATGACTTGTAGTGTCATGTCTTGCAGACCCAATACAAGCATCTCTTGTGCCTATTACAGCCTTTGGGATACGCTGCTGTTTCCATTTTTTTTTTTTTTTAAACTATCCTCTCTATACATGTAGTATTCCAATGACTAGTGCTCATATACCAAGGCTTTGCTATGAAAGTTTTGTCTGTGTGAATAATGTGGTGGCTTTAGTAAATATCATTTTTCAACTGTAAACTTCTTCTGAAATAAAGTAAAATTTTAATTGTTTAAATACTGTGATGAATCTTGGGTGTTAAAATTATTTTTTCCACTTTGATTTGCCCTTTTTTTATTTTTAAGTCTATTTTTTAAAGAAGCATTTAATTTTATTTATTCACTCATTTGTTTTAATTTGACCAGAGACACACACACCCAGAGAGAGAGAGAGAGACAGAGAGAGAAAGTGAGAAACCAGGTCACCAGGTTTGGGACATGAACCCTGGTCAACCATGTGGGAGTGTCCATCACCTTAACCACCACGCCACCTGGTGGCCCCCCAATTTGCCCTTGTTTTAATGTCATATTTAAGAGAGCTGGGTCTTTCAGGTTGAATTAGAGAATTTATCCAGCATGCCATCAGCTTCCCTGAAGAATGGCTTTGTCTTAGAGATAGGTATCAGATAAAGCCAGGCCAGCCCTGGGCCCTGGTGGGGGAGAGTCCGATTTCATACGGCTGACCAAACAGTTCATGTCTCGGCCCTCGTGGCTTGAAAAATATGCCAGGCTCGTGTGCATGTGTGCCCGGAATCCTGACAGGATGAAGAAAGAGAAGGGATTATATTGTGACGACCCTTTGGAAGGTGTTTTCTCTTCCTCACTCTCTCTCTTTCCCTCTCTGGCTGTCTCTGGCAAGTACGCAATTCCCTCTGGCAAAAAAGGAGAAAGATGTCATACAGCACTTGCAGTTGGAATGAGTGTCAGTAAGAAATTCTAGAATTCCAGTTTAAAAAATCAAGGTCTTGGGGCCAGCAGGTGGTGTGGTGCTTAAAGGTGCTGAACTCCCACCTAGACCATGGTTCAAGTCCTGGACCTGGTGGCTTGTTTGCTCACTTTCTCGTTCTCTCTTTCTCTGTCTGGTCAAAACTGGAAAATAATAATAATAATAATAATAATAAAATTAAGTAATTTTAAAAAAATTAAAATCAAGGCCTCAGAACCAGCAGATGTTGTAATGGTTACATTGCTGAACTCCCACGTAGTTGACTGCAGTTCAAGTTCCAGACCCTGTGGCTTAAAACTCACACTGGGTGTATGTGCGTATGTGCCCAAGATCCCAAGAGGAGAATGGAGAAGGGATTGTGGCGTGGCAATCCCCCCTTGGGGATGATTTCTTGCTTTCGGTCTCTCTGGCAAGCACACATGCTCTATAGTAAAAATCTCTTTAAAAAAAGAGGAAGGTCTCCTTACTGAAAAAATTCCCCTCACAGATCTTCATGAACACAAACCACCCAGTAAGTAAATGATTTTATAAGCAGAATACTGTTGGGTCATCAGAAAAGACATCCAAACGAGATTGGTCTTTGTTGTTTTGAAAATCCTTTTCTTGATAACACAGTATCCTTAGATAATCTATTACCTTCACAGCGAGAGCTTAAGGGAATAGTCAGTTCTAACCACTTTTCCTCATCTACAGAACTGAGGAGATACGTACAATTTTATTCATGTATTCTTTTATTCACTGGAAACTGGACTTCAACTTTTTAGAATCTAGGTGAGTTTATCTAGGGAGCCCTATCATTTTCCTTTATCTTTTATATTGTTTTTGAGAGAGAGATTTTGCCAGAGTGACAGAAAGTGAGAAGTCACCCCCCATGGAGGATGACCACACTGCAATCCCTTCTTCCCTATTCTCTTCGCAGGATTTTGGGCACACATGCACATGCACCCAGGGTGTTTTAAGCCACCGGGTCCAAGACTTGAACCACGGCCGACCACGTGGGAGTCCAGCAACATAACCGTTATGGCATCTGCTGTTCCTATCTTATCTTTTTTTTTTTTAAGATTTTTTGCCATAGGGCATGTGTGCTAACCTCAGAGAGACAGAGAGACCATGAGAAGAGAGTGAGAAATCATCCCCCGAGGGGATAAGTCGCCATATCACAGTCCCTTCTCCATCTCCTCCTGGCATTTTGGGCACCTGGTATGATTTTCAAGTCACTAGGTCCAGGACTCGAACCACAGTCGACCATGTGGGAGTCCAGAGCCTTCACCATGCCACCTGCTGGCCCCGGGAATCCTATCATTTTAAAGATGTGAAAGCTCAGATCCAGTGGCATTAGCAACCTGTGTGTGGACAAACACCAAGCTGGAGGTAAGGCGAGGACCACAACACACACATGCACACAGTTTTAGAACTACCGTACTCGGATTCCAGTCTCACCATATTTCTGAAACCCTACAAGGTCATCAGATCCAGTGGCTTCATCTCATTTCTCATTCACTGAGAGTAACTTCATCACCTCTGTGTAGATGACCCCCCTAATCCACTCTGGATTCCTGACTCCAAACACCCACGGAGCGTTTCTACCCACTTGTCCAACGCCACGTCGGCATGGCTAAGTTAACACACACTTCTCCCACATGCCCGTGTTCTCATCTGCCTTTCTGGTTTCAGGCAACGGCCCCCTTCACACTTTGTATTACGGATTGAAAACCAGCCACTTCCTATGGCAGGAAACACGGAAAGAACCAGCTCTCAGAAACCGCACTTCAGTCTTGACCACATTTAATCCAGGCCACTGTTGTGGTATTTCACCAGAATGCAGAGCGAGCAGTCAGACACGTGGGTCTGGGGTCTCTTCCCTTGTTTCCAATATCAACTCCTTAGGAATTATTTCATAAGCTGAATATTCCAAACATGCATTTCATTAAATGCGTTCATTTCAGAATTCTTTTAAACCGCTGGCACTTTCTGTCCTTCAGGTACAGATGCAGTTTTAAGGGCTTTAATTGCTTCAGCTGAGTCGAGCTGATCCCATCATCTGTTGCAGACTTTAACCTTCTCGCTGTTTCTGTACAAGACGGAGCTCGTGTCTGTGGTACAAACGAAAGTAGGCGAGCTCAAGTTACCCAGCGATAATTCAGCCAGAATTCTCCAAGTGGCTTTTGTTCCTCTACTGTCAGCTTCGTCATTTGGCACAAAACGTGCAACAAACAAAGGGTAATGTTTGCCTATTGGAGAATTTTTTTCAGGTCTTGCTTCAAAACTATGGATCATTTCATATTTAAAGAGACTTTTTGCCTAAAACTGTAACTTTGAAATGTTTGATTCCCAAGTCCATTTTATTTCAACACTTTCTTTTTAAAAAAATATATTTATTAAATTTTATTTATTATTATTATTTTTTAATCTGATCAGAGAGAGAGACACACAGAAAAAAGGGGGAAAGTGAGAAAGCAAGCCACTAGGTTCAGGACTCAAACCGTGGTTGGCCATGTGGGAGTCCAGCACCTCAACCACCACGCCACCCGTTGGCCCCTCAACACTTTGTGTGTGTGCACGCGCACGTATGCACATGCTCACTAAACAGCACATGTGTGGGCTTACCAAGGAGAGAAGAGAGAAGCAAGCACCCCTCGTGGGTGGTGCTCATGCTACAATCCCGTGTCCTCCATGTCTCCCTTCTTTCGGAATTTTGGTCACACAAGCACGTGCACTCAGTGTGTTTCTCAAGCTGCCAGGTTTGGGACTTGAACTATGTAGTCGGCCATGTGGGATCTGGTTGCCTTAACCAGCGGGCCATATAGATGGCCTATACTTCACTTTTTGGACCATCATTTTCAAAATTAAACCCCTTATTGACATGAAGATAACGATGAAAGGAATGCATCACTTACTAAACCATAATGAAATTTTAATTTGTTCACCAATATCACAAAGCTTTTTTCATTAAAAATCAGTCTAATTTCCTGTTATCAATCATTCATGCTGGGCCCAGCCTGAATGGTGCAGTCAGTTACGTACCTGAACTGCGGCTCTAGAAGCCACATGGCTGACAGTGAGTCTGGACGCCCTTCCTGGTTTTCCTGAAACATGCAGGGCAAGCATGCCCAAGGTCCTGAGGGCTGGAAGACTGGGGAAGGGGGTCTCAGTGTGACCAGACCTTGGTGAGGGTGCTTCTCCCTCTCTCCCTCTTTTTCCTCACGCTATCATGAATTTTAAAAATTAAAAAGTTAGGACCAACAGATGGTGTAATGGTTATGCTGCTGGACTCCCATGTAGTTGACCATGGTTCAAGTCCTGGACCCAACGGCTTAAAACTCATGCTGGGTGCGTGTGCATGTGTGTTCAAAATCCTGAAAGGAGAATAGAGGAGAAAGGATTGCAGTGTGGCCATCTCCCCTGGGGGGGGGGGGGGTGATTTCTCACTTTCTGTCTCTCTCTCTCTCTGTCTCTCTGGCAAGTGCATGCACCCCATAGCAAAATCTCTCTCTTAGACAGTAAAGAAAAGATTTATCTTGGAGAATAACCAGAGGGTGCACTTATTTTATGCCAAAATGAGATAGGAGTTAGACCCACTTACAGGTAGATAGAGTAAGGGTCTCCAAAGGAAGTCACTATGTTTTTCTTTTTGGTGAAATCTCTGGGTTTTCCCTGTATGGTCTGATTAATGTACATATACCAATATATATCCCTTTACATGTCTCTAAAGAATTCATGACACCTTGCTAATAAGGCAGAAGCAAGGGATATTGAGCACACAGGGTAAGGCCAAGATGGAGTCACAGTGGCCAAGTTTTCACAGCCGAAAGCTGGCTGCATTGAAACTCAAGGCAGCTGCAGTTAAGGGCCACCGTTGCTACTCAGTAACTGTACTCTAACCGGAGGTACAGGACGCTACGGTCTGCTGACCCCACAAAGAACAGGGTAATAAATCACTCATACCACCATGCAACCATTTTCTAAACCCCATTTCTTTCTCAGAAAGCCAGGCCATTGCTCGAACTGCTAGATAAAAGCCCCTCACCTCCAGGCCCTCTATGGCAACGCATTTTGGACCCCTTCCACTGCATCCAAAGCTTTTTCTTATTCCCTAATAAATTCCGCTTTCCTCTCTTCTCTGTGTCTATGTCTCTAATCCTTCATGAGCGCAGGACAAGAACTGACCTGAGTGTTGGGTCTGATCACCCAGTACTCCTACCTCAAAAGGATACGTGCACACACCGAGGAAGAGAGGAGAGAGCACCCCCCAACCAGGAGAGAAGCGCCAATTCTCTCTCCTAGCAGGAGGCTGGGCACATGTGCTGCTGGAGCCCAGGACTCAAACCCCAGTCAGTGGGCCATGTGGGATCCGCTTCTGCTCCACGCCTAACCACTGTGCTCCAGGGCTGCCCCTGTGTTTCTGCGCCACGCCTAACCACTGTGCTCCAGGGCTGCCCCTGTGTTTCTGCCACTTTTTTTTTAAATTAAGAATTATTTATTTAATTTTATTTATTTACTAAAATTATTATTATTTTAATTTGCTATAGGGTATGTGTACTCACTAGAGAGAGAGAGGGAGAAAGAGAGAGAGAGAGGGAGAAAGAGAGAGAGAGAGAGCAAAAAAAGCAAGCTGCCAGGTTCGGGACTTGAACCATTGTCAGCCACGTGAGAGTCCAGCTCCCCAACCACCATGACACTTGGGGCCCCTGTTTCTATGTTTAATAGTAAGTCTATGAGTTTTTCATTCAGAAGTCAGTAAACCTAGGAAAGGAAGTCTTCCGATAAACGTAGCAGTTGTGTAGGTTTGTTTGGGAAGACTGCTCTTTTCTGTTCATTGACCCTGTGAGGCACATATAATGAACAGCACGTATGCCCTGGCAGAGGAGATGCTAGTGACACGTGCCCTACAGTGCCAGACCTGCACACAGCTGACACAATGACAGCCCCTGCTCTGGGCATTCCTCTCCAGATTAAGAGCTGTAGAAAAAACATCAATTAAGTGGATGCAAACCCTCAGTTCCCAGAGAGTAATTGCCTTCTCCCAACAAGCACGATAAAATCTGTGATCCCTTATAGATATTTAAAGACACTGCCCTGCAGCATTACTAAAAAATGGTACAGGTCTGGAGAGGTATTTTACAAGAACCTTATATGAGCTTTATCTTCAGAAAAAGGGTATGAATTTATAGCAATTTTTTTTTATAAGAGAGACTTTTGCTATAAGGTGTATACACTTGCTGGAGAGACAGAAAGACAGGGAGAAATCACTGCCACACCACATCCCTTCTCCTCCAGTCTCCTCTTGGGATCTTGAGCATACAAGCACAAGTGCCCAGTGTGAGATTTTAAGCCACTGGGCCCAGGACTCGAACCACTGTCAGCCATGTGGGAGTCCAGCAATGTAACTATTTTGCCATCTGCTGGTCCCAACAATATGGTTTTTAAAGACATTGTAAGTTACGCCCATTCTCCATGCTCTAGGATAGAGGGAAAAGTTGGGTGGAATCACCAGGAGTTTGCTCCATTGTTATGAATCTCACTTCTTTAGCTCTGACTATGACAGCAAGATGTTGGTTATGTCTAACCAACTGAAGCAAAAGAAATAATAATAATAATTAAAAAAAAAACTACATGTGCCTACTGAAAGGTAGTTTTTTTGTTTGTTTGTTTGTTTCTGTTTCTGGTTTTTTTTTTGCTATAGGGCACATGCGCTCGCCAGAAAAACAGAGAGACAGAGAGACAAAGCGAGAAATCACTCCCCAGGGAAGATGGCCACGCCGCAATCCCTTCTCCTACTTCTCCTCTTGGGATCTTGGGCACGCACACACATACACTCGGTGTGAGTTTAAGCCACTGGGTCCGGGACTCAAACCGCGGTCGACTACATGGGAGTCCAAAGACATACCCATTACACTAACTGCTGGGCCCTGAAAGGTGGTATTTGAAAACTAATGACCTGTCCAAATTCACCAAATAAGTGGTCAGCATTCTCCCAGATCCTCGTTCTCAGCCAAGGTACAATTTCGTGAAGAAAAAGGGAAGTATGTGTTAATGGGAGCCCATTCGGTGAGTGTGGCATGAAGGACCGATGTCCCATCGTTAATGACTGAAATCTGGTTCACAGAGTTATCGAAATGTTCTCTCACTTGTTAGCATCTAAAATAGTTACACCAGCAATATGGTCTACATTCTGCAGGCTGTTTCTACCAACTGGCTAAACGAGCATTTTCTCCAATTAAATTAACCCCGTGCTCTATAGTTTACAGAAATAAGTTGTTCTCTTTCTCTCAAAAAGATTTCCATGTCTTGGAGATGTTTCCTATAGGGTTTATCTTCAAAGGAGAAAAAAAGAAAGCTAATTACTTCATGAACCCTCTTAAAAAGTCAAGAAGGTCTTCATTAATTAGAAAGAGCATGAGAGTCAGAATCTGGTTTGCATTCCAGATCTGCCACTAACTTAAGTTGTGCCCATTTGACAAAGTACTGTGATACCTGTAAAGATGTAATTCTTTTAAAAATGAGATCATTTTGGGACCAGCAGTTAGCGTAATGGCTATGTCGCTGTACTCCCACGTAGTCGACCCTGGTTTGAGTCCCGGACTCGGTGGCTTAAACTCACGCCGGGCGCATGTGTGCCCAAGAGGAGAACAGAGAAGGGACTTGCAGCGTGGCCATCCCCACTGGGGGGTGATTTCTCGCTTTCTGTCTCTCTGTCTCTCTCTGTCTGGCAAACGCACGCGCCCTATAGCAAAAACCTCTCAAAAAAAAAAAAAAAAAAAAGAGATCGTTTTACATTTTTTTTCAAATATGAAATTAAACAAAACTGCTTGTGACAAAGTCACTAGCTGTCCACTAAAATGTATCATCTTCTTAATCGACTACATTTCCCAACTCCCCTTGCAGTGAGGTGGCCATGTGATTAGCTTCTCCGGGAAGGAATGTGAGCATTACAGGGTGCCGCAAATCTCACTTCAGGATTCAGTCTTGTTCCAGGCTTCCCTTCCCCTCCACCAGCCGGACCCTGGACATAGCAACCGGCCTCAATCATGCAAATGACAACATGCGCTGTTCATGCGCGAACAGCAAGTTAGAAAACGCCTGATCCTTGAAAGAGAGCCACTTACTGGCCTGAACCTGCCCTAGGTAGTTACATGAGAAATAATCTTACACTGGGGCTACGGAGTCGTGTGACAGTAAAAGGCTCTGCTAGGTGAAGCAGTCAGACCTCACAGAGAATACCAGGCATGCGCGTGCCCACGATTCTGGGTTGGTTAAGGCTGGGGTGGCATCAGGACCCTGGAAGGGGTGCTGTCTCTGGCTCGCTCGCTCTATCTCTCTCACATATACTCATAGGAGAAATAAATAATCTTTTTACATAAATAATCTTACAGGACCAGCAGGTGGTATAATGGTTGCCTCGCTGGACTCCCACATAATCAACTACAGCTCAAGTCCAGGGCCTGGTGACTTAAAACTCATGCCTGATGTGTGCTTGTGTGCCCAAAATCCCAAGGGAAGAATGGAGGAGAAGGGACTGCAGCAGGAACATCTCCCCAGGGGGTGTTTTCTCACTTTCTGTCTCTGTCTCTCTGGTGAGTACATGTACCTTATAGCAGAAATCTCTTAAGAAAAAAAGAAAGAAAGAATTTTACATTGCACCCTCTCACTTTGGTCAAATAAATAAATAAGTAAATAATAATGACAAATAAAATTAAATAAAGATATAATTTTTAAAATATTATTAAAAAATAAATTTAAAATAAATATACTGTTAAAAAAGGAAATGATAGGGCCAGCGGGTGGCTTGGTAGTTAAGGCACTGGACTCACACATGGTCAACCACAGTTTGAGTCCCAGACTTGACAGCTTGCTTTCTCACTTTCCCTCTCTCTCGCTGTGTCTCTCTGGTCAAATTAAAATAATAATAATAATAAATAGAAATTCAACAAACAATCCTTTAAAAAAGAAAAGGAAATAATGATGGGGAGGGAGAGAGTAGCATTTAGGCCAGTGGACCTCCTTGCAGGGAGGTCAGGGAGAAGTTTGGGAGGACTGGTGACAGTTGAGAGTGAAAATTCTAAAGAAGGAATCAGAATGATAAAGGTTAATGGCCCTTGGCGGGGCTAGCCCCATAGTGGTTAAGGGAGCTGGACCCCACATGGCAAATCATGTGTTTCAGATTCTCACCTGTAAACTAGAAAAACATGCTGGGCATGTATGTGTCCACACCCAAAATGCCGCCAGGATGAAGAAACGGAGGAGAGGGATTGTGGCAAGACCACACCTCATGGCAGATGCTTTTTCCCTGCCCTTCTCTCTGTCTCGGGTGGGCACATGTGCCCTCTGGCAATTAAGAAAAAAATTCCCCTGGGTGATTAAGAGCGTCTTTGGTTTTCCACTCTGGACTGGTTGCTTCTGGTGTTAATCAAGGAGCAGAGGAAGCAAGTCAGTGTTTTTCACACCCGTTTGCACCACACTTCATCTCTGAGCAGTATCTGTCCTTTGTCCTTCACACTTTTCCATTGCTAACTGGACTCCCTCCCGGGGCCCGCTGTGCATAACCATTTCCACCACATTGTAGAGGCTCGCTCTCGTGGCCTCTCCTCTCCGTAGTCATCTTCATACATCCTGTTTATTTCCAGCTTTTTGTCTCATGTGACCCATCCTATGACAAGGCTTTGCCCTCACCCCATTCTCATATTTCCCAATAAAATGTAATCCTAACCCAAGCAGCCTTTTCTTTTACCATAATTTCCTGGGTGATACTTACATGTGTCTGCCAACTTGGAGCTAGTCAACACTTCTTGGTTCCTTTAATATAAAGCAGAGATGGGATAGGTGCTCTTCAAAGTCTTCAGGTTCTGAAGTCAGGTTTGGAGAGCCAAGTGGAGTTCTTAGCTTTGGAAATTCCTCCACCTACTGGCTGCTGGAGATCCTCTGCGTTTGCATTATGTAATGAGGTCACAGCTTTTTGTGAGTTCAGCCTGTTTTTAAGAGGAATAACAGTACATTTATCAATCACTTCAAATTCCTAAAATCAAAGAGTCTGTCATAAAGAAAATATATCATAATTTCAAATACTTAAAAACAGATGATCAACTCCTTAATGCTTTTTAACAACCACTGGAGGGCAGAAAATCATTATAGGAGAAGGCGTCAAAAAGTTCCAGAAAAAAATGGAACTAAAGTACAAATTGATTTTGGTGCAAAACATTTTTGAAATTCATGTATAGTGTTTTGATAATATGAATTTCCCATGAACTCATGAACACCTCTTGTAAGCAGCTTAGTCTACGTTTAGCTAGAGAAGGAAAATGTCTTTATGTGTATTTTTAAAAATACCAAAATTTGGGACCAGCAGATCGTGTAGCGTTTACATGGCTGGAATCCCATGGAGTCAACCGTAAAGTAAACACTTTAAAGGTCAATTTGACACATGGGGCAGGGAACAGATCTCTGGCTGCTCAAGTTTCAGGAACACTTTTTTCAGTTAACCTATCAAAACATGAATTTGAATGTGGTTAAAAATAATGAGCTACTTTGGGCTAGCCTGGTGGCATGGTGGTTAAGGTGGCTGGATTCCACATGCCACATGGCTGACTCCACTGTTCAAGTCTCAGACCTGGCAGCCTGGAAAACACACTGGGCACGTGTGTGTGTGCGTGTGTGTGTGTCCAAAATCCCAAGAGGAGAATGGAGGAGGAAGGACTGCAGCATGGCCGACCCCCAGGGGTGATTACCCCTCACTCCTTGCTCTCCATCAGTTCTCTCCAGCACCCTGTAGCAAAAAAAAAAAAAAAAGATAGATAAAAAGAATTAGCCACTTCCCTTCTCTTCCAAAAGATTAGGATATATTATTACCGAGATCAGCAGATGGCATAGCGGTTACGTCGCTGGACTCCCACATGCAGTTCAAGTCCTGGACCCGGTGGCTTCAAAATCACACCGTGTGTGTGTGTGTGCGTGTGTGTGTGTGCATGTGTGTGTACCCAAGATCCCAGGAGGAGAATGGAGGAGAAGGGATTGCAGTGTGGCCATCCCCCCAGGGGGTGATTTCTCACTTTCCCTCTCACTGTGGCTCTCTCTCCCTCTCTCTCTGGCAAGTGCACATGGCCTAACACACACACACACACACACACACACACACACACACACACAACAAAAAAAATTCTTAAAAAAGGGACCAGCAGTTAGTGTAATGGCTATGTCGCTGGACTCCCACGTAGTCGACCGCGGTTCGCGTCCCGGACCCGGTGGCTTAAAACTCACGCCGGGAGTGTGTGCGTGCGTGCCCAAGATCCCGAGAGGAGAATGGAGGAGAAGGGATTGCGGCGTGACCATCCCCCCTGGGGGGTGATTTCTCACTTTCTGTCTCTATGTCTCTGTCTGTCTGTCTGGCGAGCGCACACGCCCTATAGCGAAAACCTCTCCAAAAAAAAAAAAAAAAAAAAAAAAAATCTTAAAAAAAAAAAAGACTGCATTATATCCTCCAGGTCCCCACCTTCCAGCCTCTCTTCACTCAGCCCTGCACTCCTCACTCCAGGACTACACAGTCACCTATGACTTTCTAGCGGGTGAATCCAGGTTATTTGGCTGGAAGGATCATAAACCAGCCCTTGCTAATTTAAGCTTCGGAGTTTATTGAAAGGTATCACAGCTCCCGAAATTAAAGACATGTAAGTTACAAGAGTTAATCAACAGTCTCATCAGATAAGCGAGCTCTATTGGCATTAAATTTATCCATCCCCGGAGCAGTTGGCTCAAGTTTCCAAGTCCTGGGTACGTCCACAGGGCAGGGCTTGGGCCTCATGCCCACACAGTGGCTTAGGGTTGCAGTCCAGAATGTCCCCACAGTCCTACCATGGCTGCATATATTGGGGAGCAGTCATTTGTTAAGAGGGAATTGGGGTGCTATTACCCAAAAATGGCAAAAGAGATAGGGTGATCAAAAAGGAAAATGCCACCACAATTTCCATCCTTACTGATTTCTGGGGGGGGGGGGGGGGGGGGGGAGTGAGATGGGGCGGCACTTTATTTTTTTAAATTTTAGTTTGCCAAAGAGCATGTGGGTTCACCAGAGATAGAAAGTAAGTGAGCGAGAAATGGGTTATAGCTATGCTGCAATCCCTTCTCCTCCATCTCCCACCCTATCGGGATTTGAGGCACACACCCACATGCACCTGGTGTGTCTTTCAAGCCATTGGAGCTAAAACGTTAGAAACCTCAGCTGGTCATGTGGGATCTGGCATTTCTTAACCTCGAGGCTGTCTGTACAGTCCTCAATGTCCTGTGATAGTTCATTCTAGGGGTCAGGGGCAGCTCGACGGAGCCAAGGAATGCCCGGAGTAAACATTATTGCTGGGTGTGTCTGTAGGGTGTCTGCAGACAAGGCCGGCACTGGAATCCGTGGGAGCAGTAAAATAGATTGCCCTCCCCATTGTGGGTGGGGTGGTACCACCCAACCCAATGAGGGCCTCAGCAGAACCAAAGGTGAGGAGGAGGGACTCACCCGTTTTGTTTCCTTCCTGCTTGCTTGAGCTGCGACACCAGTCAACCTCTGCCTTTGGACTTAGAGCATTGCCTCCCCAGTCTCAGAACTTTGGACGTAAGATGAGAAAGACTCCGAGGCTTTCATGGGTCTCCTGCTGGAAGACACAGATTGTGGGACTTCTCAGCCTCTATGAAAGTGTGTGCCAAGTCCTCATAATAAGTCTCTTCCTATGTGTATGTGCCCTAGAGAACTCGAACTGGTATGAGTCTCCACACTCCCCCCCCCCCCTTTTTCTTTTTTAAGTTTTCCAGAGGGCATGTGTGCCCAGTGGAGAAAGAGAGAGAGAGAACACCCCCAGGGGGATGGTCACAAGGCAATCCCTTCTTCCTCTGCCCCAGCTCTTGGGATTTTGGGCACGCACACACATATGCCCAGTGTGTTTCTCAAGCTGTAGATTTTGGGACTCAAACTACAATCAGTCATGTGGAATCCAGCCACCTTAACCACACCATGGACTGCCCCCTGCCTCCCTTTTGTAAAGTTCATTTTATTTCTCTCTTCCATGAGTGGCAGAGACAAAGAGACAGAGAGAGAAAGCACTCCTGACGCCATGATCCATACATACCCTCCTGCCCAGCCTCAGCCAGTCCGAGATCATGGATTCACGTGTGTCCATACTCGGGGAAGTCTCCAGATACAAACCCAGTCTTCCTGTGAGGGTCAGCCTTGCAGAGCTTCATGTCTTATCGTGACACCACCGTCTGGCCACACAATGTCCTTACGAAGTCTTTCTTCCCACTCAGTCCTACCGTCCTTCCTGCCTCACCAACTATTTCTCTCTAGTCTTTCATTTTTTTCTCTAATACTCACTTGCGGACTGTTCTTGGCTTTCCTTTCTTCTCATTTCAGTTTCCTTCTCCTCGTCACTTCAAGGACCACCTGTCTACCCGTCTGTCTGTATCTTTGGAGATGCACTCTTCCCACCAGCCGGCATGCCCTGGACGGCCCACAGGCCCCTCCTGCCCTGCCCGCCATCTTGCCTCGCTCTTCCTTCATTCTCCTGAGCTACATCGCAGTCCGCCTCATCAGTCAGTCATCCAAACCACGATCATGATACTTCTCTGCCCCCCTCCACTCAGTCACCAGATTGTGTACACTGTGCTCCCTGAACTTCATTCAAATGTCCCCTCTCCTCTGTGTCTCCACTGCCAGTGCCTTGGTCCAAGTTCTCTTCGTCTTACCTGGACTGGTCCCTCAGCTGGAGTCTGCGTTGTACGTCACACGTTCCAACCCATCTTTCCTGCTGCTACCACACAGATGGTTCTACTAAGACACATGTGGCCAGGTTTATCTTCTGGATGACAGCTTGCCTTTTTTCTTTGGTTTTTTTATTTTTTCCACCATAGGGCGTTGTGTTCACTGAAGAGCCAAAGAAAGGCAGTGAGAGGGGAAGTGAGAAATCACTCTCCCACACGCACCACAATCCCTTCTCTCCCAGGAATTTTGGGCACACATGTACATGTGCCTGGCACGAGTTTCGAGCCACCAGATCTGGGACTTGAACCACATCGACCATGTGTGAGCCCAGCACCTCAACCACGCCACCTGACGGCCCCAGATGATAGCTCTTCCACAGCTTCCCTGTCTACAGGTTAAAGTTCAGACTCCCTCAGGGGGACAAAAGCTCTCCAGATCTGAGAGCTCCCCATGTTTCTATTCTCTTCTCTACCCTGTTGCCCCAGGTGGTGTGAGCACAGTTATTTCCAGGACCTTTGCTCAAGCTCCACCCTCTCCTTACCCTCACCTTCGCTGCTGTGCCTTACAATAAATTCCTTGAAGACTTAGTCACTTTGCAGAGAAAAGCCCTTCCAGGGTCTCACCAGTCTCCTTGTCGCTAGAACTCACCATGCCCTCCTTTGGAATCCCATCTTTTATCCTGTGTTGATTTACCTGCCAATCTTCCCCATCTCTAATGGCAGCCCCCAGCTGCAAAGACCTGTCTCATTCATCATTGTATTCCCAATACCTAACACAGTATTTGGCACTTTTTTTTCCTCTGACAGTCAGAAACAAGAAACTTATTTATATAGTGTAGTGTTGTTATCAAGCTCAGTTTCAGTCTTAATTCTTTAAATATAACTCCCGCCAAATCTGATGAAAACAATATTTTATATACCATATAAACAAGATTTGTCAGATTTGACAGTGAATATATATATATATTTTTTTTTTGGAGAGGTTTTTGCTATAGGGTGCGTGCGCTCGCCAGACAGACAGAGAGAGACAGAGAGACAGTAAGTGAGAAATCACCCCCCCAGGGGGGATGGCCACGCCGCAATCCCTTCTTCTCCTTTCTCCTCTAGGGATCTTGGGCACGCACGCACACGCGCCCGGCATGAGTTTTACACCACTGGATCCGGGACGTGAACTGCAGTTGACTACATGGAGTCCAGCGACATAGCCATTACGCTAACTGCTGGTCCCAACAGTAAACATTAAAGTAATTTACAGTTAGTTTTTGGCCCTCGTGGAACATGTAGATAAATCCTGGTAATCCACCCAATATTACTGTGTGTCGATTTTATAATACATGGGGAAAACGCCATTGTCCTTAGTGGTACAGCTTCAATGATCGAGTGCTCAGCACTGCAAGGCTCATCAGATCAGTTTAGGAGCGAACCATTGTGGGGACACGTTTAAGAGAGAGAATCTGAGGTGTGGGGACATGCTCTGAGCAAACACCACATGCTCTTTTGGGGTTTGGCAGAACCTTGTAACTTGTCTTTCCTTGACCTTGGCTGCAGACAGAGCAAGGGTGGAAATTGCTAGGGGCGTTCCAACAGACACATCTGATAGACTTCAAGAAACATCTTGGCCCCAATTAGTAAAATCCAATCCCTGCTCTGCATCTGAAAGGTTCTTTAGCCTACTCTGGGTGTGGTGGTGTGAGAAGATCTTTAGCTCCTTCCCCACACCCAACAGCTAGTTCTTTGCATTAGAAAGGAAGATGAGATTTTCTCTTGATGGGATTATCACCAAGGGATACACCTGGCCTGGTGTGACTAAGCCCTCATAGATTTGTTAACTGCTTCTTATTGTCTGTAACCTGGCAACCAAGTATGAAGTGTCCTAAAACATACATGTGTAATGTCTCCTTGTTCTATAAATAAAGATGTCCAGTTCATCTGGGCGGCACAAGTTGCTTGGGCTACCTAGGCTCAGGCTGCCTGTGTCTGTTTCTACTCTATCCCTTTGCCTCATTCTTCCCAATTCCCAAGTCCTGGTAAGATGGAGGGCTTTCTCTTTCTCGTCCTCTTTCTCTTCCTCACCAGCAGCCCCCTGATCATGATTCAGCCAGACCCAAGCCCTGGGGCGGACGCCGACAAACCATGACTGGAGGGGTGGAGAAAGCCACACTCTCTGAGGAGCTCGAGACAGCAGTTACCAAACATGTTTCGGTTACACCTAGTAAGGCCTAGCTAGAGACGCAGTATGTCCCTGGCCGTCAGCTCTGGCATGATAGAATTTCTGGGGAGTAGCTAGAAAAATCAGATGAAGGGGGTCAGACAGCAGCACAGCGGTAACACAATGCTCTGAGCGCAGCCCAGGTGGGAAGGTTCCAGGTTTACATATGGTGCCCAGGATCCTGGGCTGAAGCTGGGGGTGGATCACAGCATGGAGATCCCTTTGGGGGTGATGCTCTCTCTTTCCGAATAAAAAAACTCAACATTTTTATACACACACACACACACACACACACACACACAGCAGGTGGCTTTGTGGTTGGGGTACTGGACTCTCACCTGGTCGACCACAGTTTTGAGATAGGAGTTAGACCCACTTACAGGTAGATAGGGTAAGGGCCCCAAAAGGAATTGACCTGTTTTTCTTTTTAATGAAGTTTCTGTGTTTTTCCTCTATGGTCTGGTTAATGTACAATACATGTCCCTCTTACATGTCTCTAAAGAATTCATGACACTTTGCTACTAAGGCAGAAGATAGGGATATTGAGCACACAAACAGGATAAGAACCAAGATGGAGTCACAGTGGCCAAGTTTTCACAGCCGAAAGCTGGCTGCATTGAGACTCAAGGCAGCTGCAGCTAAGGGCCACCGTTGCTACTCAGTAACTGTACTCTAACCGGAAGTACAGGATGCTAAGGTCTGCTGACCCCACAAAGAACAGGGTAATAAATCACTCAGACTACCATGTAACCATTTTCTAAAGCCCACTTCCTTAACACAAAGCCTGCCCATTGCTCAAACTGCTAGATAAAAGACCCTGGCCTCCAGCCTCTCTTTGGCAATCCATTCGGGACCCTTCCATTGCACTGGAAGCTTTCTCTCCTTCCCTAATGAATTCCACCCTCCTCTCCTGTGTCCGTGCCTCTACTTCTTCACGAGTGTAGGACAAAAACTGACTTGTGTTGTGTCTGGTCACCCAGTACTTCTGCCTCCATTTGATGAGCCCAAGACCTAGCAGCTAGCCTTCTCGTTTTCCCTCTCTGTCTTGTGGATTAAAAAAATAATACTAAAACATATATATGTATATTTCTACAGGTGGGCCCTAACCAAGACGAGTCACGTCACAGTCTTTAGGGTTGTGGCCCAGACACAGTTGTTCTTTGAAGGCTTCTGAGAGAGTCTAGTGTGAAGCCAGAATTGAGGCCCGCTGGTGCATAGTGTCCCTAAAACCATGGCAGCCAGACCATGGGCTAACAAGACTGGACTCTAAGGAGCCACTAGGCAGAATACCCAGGTGGCAAATAGCTCCCCTCATCCCCCAGGGGAAGAGCCTTGTTAACATCACGGGCCTCTGACCCAGGCACTGGTTTGTAATCAACAGAGGAGGAATGCTTTCACGAGCTACCAGATGGTGTCACCTGAATATTTTATGACTGAGCTCCAAGGAAGTTTGCTGGAAGTGAAAAGCTCTATGCGTGGTGATGTAAATCTTCCTTCTTCCCAGGAGAATTGTTGCAGGAGAGAACTTGGGAGCCATTTAGTTCACTGACAAGGAGAAGGAAAAGGCATGAAGAACGTCAGGATCTCACTCTGTTTGGGGATTCTTTGGGCTGTAACAGAAACAAGAAGAAAAAAAAAAAAACATCTGTTACCTTGAGGAACTCTAAGGAGATGGTTTGGGGCATAGTCGGAAACAGAAGCATGTCTTCAGGATTCTCTGTTCCCGTACCTCCCTATCGATTCTGCCTTTCCTTATTTACCTAGTTTCCATCCCCCTCCCGAGGTAACCACGGTATTGCCACGTTATTAACCATGCATTTTTCCTTCTGGAGTTTTTGTCAACACACAGAAAGTCAGTATTATTCGTTCCTTTTTTGATTCTACTCAGTGATAGGCGCTAAGTTTCCAGTCAAATAATGCTGCAATCTTGGACATGAGTTATTTTGCCTGCATGCACATAATTCCTACAATTGAAAATACTGGGCCTGAGGGAATACGCACTGCTATTTTTTTTTTAGCAATAGGGCATGTGGGTTTGATGGAGACAGACAGAGAGTGTCAGAGAGGGAAAGTGAGAAAGCACCCCCCAGGGGGGAAGGCCACGCTGCAATCCATTCTTCCCCATTCTCCAAAATCTCCTCTTGGGATTTTGGGCACACACGTCAGGTGTGATTTTCAGGCCACAGGGTCCGGGATTCAAATCGTGGTTGGCCATGTGGGAGTCCACTGCCTCACTACCATGCCACCTGCTGAAGTAGAGGTAAAGTATATGATGACAAAGACTTAAATTGTCCTACATGGGGACCGTACCAACTTACACTGCCAACCCAAAAGCTCACTAGCCTCCATCAGCAGTTCTCAAGGTTTACTGTGCATCAGAATTGTCACCCACCATATGGTCTGTGCTCAAACTGTACCCGAGCCCCCCACACAATGGCGTTTTTCTTTTAAGTAATAGGATGCATGTCTGTAGTTTCGTTTTGTTTTGTTTTTGGAGAGGTTTTTGCTATAGGGCACACATGCTCGCTCACCAGGAAGACAGAGAGAGACAGAGAGACAGAAAGCGAGAAATCACCCCCCAGGGGGGATGGCCACACTGCAATCCCTTCTCCATTCTCCTCTTGGGATCTTCGGCACACACCACATGTAGCCACCAGGGCCAGGACTTGAACTGTGGTTGACACATGGGAGTCCAGTGACATAGCCACTGGACTACGTAACTGGTGGTCCCACATGCCTGCAGTTAAGACGATGCTTTCCCTCTACGAATCAGGACACATGGGATCCAAGATGGCTACCACAATGACCTCTGAAGACTCCCAACCACACTACAATGTCATGGACATGTCAAACGACACACCTCCGGCACCGTAACACCTCACAAGTATCAGAAAACCTACCGGAAATGTCCTGACAAGGAGAAAAAGGAGACAGGTTTTGGAATTCTGGGATGTCTCCACTGTTTCCAGGAAAAGCGTTGAGTATGCCTCCCCTCTATGACCCTCTCCCGTCTCATTACTGCATTTGCTATACCTAATACTCGCCAGTTCATCTGGGAGCTTGGTTCCTACTTCTCCATTCTTTGGCTGTTGACTAAAGCTTGGGCCATGACACTCAGATTCAGTTTTATAAGTTGGCTCTGTGGTACTGAGCAGCCAAAGAGTCTTTTGGGGAATAAATTAAAAATTGATAACAAAATCATCTGGAGATCTTATCAATGTGATTATTTCCAATTAGGTTTGCCTGCCTAAGCACTGCAAACCAAACCACAGGTATAGGGTGTGACAAAGGAAAGTACGATTTTATTGCAAAGCAGGCAGCTCTTGCAGAAAAGACCCAGTCTCCCTGAGGTGTTCCCCATAAGCATTTTTAAGGGCAAAATTAGGGGCAGCGGTCAGTTCAAGAGGGTGTGATCTTCTCATGGGCATTCTCGATTGGCGAGGCCTTAGATAACCAAATTTCTCTTCAGGTTTCTGGTGCCATTCAGCCTGGGAGCTTTGAGCTCACAGTTAGCAGTTTCTATCCTACAAAACTTCTTACAGATGGAAATTAAAACCTTATCTTTTGTTTAAGTGAGAGTTTTAGAGGTCTAATGACCCTCGTTCATGGCCAATGTTCCTTTCTTATCATAACCAACATCTGAATTCTTACACCTTACTCTGAGTTATTACAATCTAATGGACCTTGTATCCCAAGCACCTTAGAAAATACTTTTAGTTCAACCCTTATTAATTTTCAGTTTGGGGAATTCTTATTTTTTTCTTTAACAGAAGGGGAAACTGAGGACACACCCCTCTGAGGGGGTCCTGGCTCAGTTTCATTAAAACATAGGGACCAGCAGTTAGCGCAATGGCTATGTCGCTGGACTCCCATGTAGTCGACCGCGGTTTGAGTCCTGGACCTGGTGGCTTAAACTCACACCAGGCACGTGTGTGCGCCCAAGACCCTAAGAGGAGAGTGGAGGAAAAGGGATTGCGGTGTGGTCACCCCCCCACGGGGGGTGATTTCTCGCTTTCTGTCTTTCTGGCGAGCACACACACCCTATAGCAAAAACCTCTCAAAAAAAAAAAAAAAAAAAAAAAAAAAAAAGGAAAAGACATAGATTAGTGGGCCCCACACCCAACTTTCCGATTCAAATGATCAAATATGGAATCCAAAAATATACAGTTTTCACAAATTTCCAGGAAATGCTGCTGTAGCTGGTCCAGGAACCAGACTTTGAAAATCACTGTAATCGGACTGGCATGGCAGGTAGCATGGTGGTTAAGGGTGCTGGATTCCCACACAGCAAACCACTGTTCAAGTCTCAGACTTGGCAGCTTGCTTTTTCACTTTCTCCCTCTCTGGTCAAATCAAAATAAATAAATAAAATAAAATAATAAAAGAGTTAAATAAAATCATTTAAAAAAAAAAAAAGAAAGCTACTGTAATAAGGTAAGTTCAGCTTCCACCACTCCATAGGACCCTCTCTCAAAGACAGTAATTTCCTCTTCAATTCTGTGGTCTTTGCTTCTTCGCCGTTTTCCTTGGTATGTCTGCTTGCTGAAGTAAGCCCTAAGTGTGTGATGTGCAACCGTGGACAGACCGTTTTTATTTGTTTTTATGTTTATTTATTTTGCTATAGGATGCATGCGGTAGCCAGAGAGACAGACAGAGGAGGAGAAAGCATCCCCTCCATGGAGAATGGTCATGCCACAATCCCTCCTCCTCCAGCTCCTTCTTCTTTTGGGATTTTGGGTGCACGCGCGTGCACGCACACACACACACACACACAAACACACACACAGCATGTTTCTCAAGCCACTGGGTCTGGGGCTTGAACTGCACATCAATAAAGTGGGACCTGCCTTCCTTAACTACCAGGCCACAGAGTTGGCCCATTTCTGCTATATTTTAATCCTTTCTTTCTTTTTCTTTCTTCTTTTTTTAAATTTGCCAGGAGGTGTGTGTGCTTGCCAGGGACAGAAAAAGAGGGAGGGAGAGAGGCCGGCCTCACAGCCTAGTGGTCAAGGGAGCTGAAACCCACGAGGTCAAGCACGCGATATGAATCTCTGACCCCGAAGCTTGGAAACACGTGGGCATGTGTGTGTGCCCAAAATAGTAACAGGACAGAGGAATGGAGAAGGGACTACGGTGTGACCACTTCCCAAAGAAGGGAGGTGCTCTCTCCTGTCCCCTTCTCTCCTCTTTCTCTAGTAAGCACATGTGTTCTCCAGAAAAACACAAAACTAGGGACCAGCAGTTAACGTAATGGCTATGTCACTGGACTCCCACGTAGTCAACCGCGGTTCCAGTCCCGGATCTGGTAGCTTGAAACTCTCGCCGGGCGCATGTGTGTGCGTGCCCAAGATCCCGAGAGAATGGAGGAGAAGAGATTGTGGCATAGCCATCCCCCCTGGGGGGTGATTTCTCGCTTTCTGTCTGTCTGTCTCTGTCTGGAGAGCGCAAGCGCCCGATAGCAAACACCTCTCAAAAAAAAAAAAAAAAACACAAAACTGAACTTGAGCCTGCTCAGACTTCTGGATGCATCTGCCAATTTATCAGAGACAGAAGACAAGGCTGGGCTGGGTTCTTTGATAGATGCCTTGTTAAAAAAAAAGGCGGGGGGGGGGGGGGGGGGGGGGAGGGGGGGGGAACAGCAGGTGGCGGTGGTTAAGGCACTGGACTCCCACATGCTCTACCATGATTAGAGCCCCAGACCTGGTAGCATGCTTTCTCACTTTCCCTTTCTCTGTGTGTCTCTCTGGTCAAAATAAATCGTAATAATAATGAATAAAAATTAAAAATAATTCTTAGAAAAAAGAAAAGGAAGGTCTGATTCTCAAATGGCCAAAAGCAGTTTGAATCCTGGACCTGGTGGCTTGCTTTCTCCCTTTCCCTTTCTCTCTCTGGTCAAATTAAAAAATAGTAATGAATGTAATTAAATAAATAACTTTTTTTTTAAAGGAAGAAATGGATAGAAATTGGGGAAAACCTGTAAATTCAAAGAGTCTTAAAAGACATCAATCAAAAAAAGGGCAAACGGGCCAGGAGGTGGCATGGTGGTTAAGACGCTGGATTCTCACACAGCTGACCGCACTTTGAGTCCTGGACCTGGAGGCTTGAAAATCACAACAAATAATTTTTTTTTTTTAATTTTTAAAGAAGAGAGCAAGTGTAAGCTATAATGTGAATGTGCTTAAATGCAAACAAGTGCTTGCTCTAAGTCAGGCTAGTGGTTACTTTTGGGGGAGGGAGAGCCTTTGGTTGGGATGGGGGACTTGGATGGACTTCTGGTATGGCTGACAGAGTTCTGTTCTTGATTTGGGAAATGCTTACAAGGATGTTCATCTTACAATAAAACATTAAACTGATAAAGTGGAGTTTTCCCATTACGTACTCTCACTCTACAATGAAGACGTACTGAAGTAGGAAGGACACAGAACTCAGCAGCTCAGAGAGAGATGCAAAAAGAGACTTCAGAAAAATTAGATTTTGCAAGGCTCTGATTCCAGAGTTAAACAAATTTGACAAAAATATAAAATATGTTTTTATAGACACCGGCTAGCTCCGGGATAAAGACAGAGTCCAGATTTTAACCAGCTGATCCTGCGGCTAGCAGGTGGCCTGGTGGTTAAAGGCACTGGACTCCCACATGGCCAAGTGGTTCGAGTCCTGGACCTGGTGGCTTGCTTTCTCACTTTCCCTCTTCCTCTCTCTGACCAAACTGGAAAAGTTAAATAAAATAACTCTTAACAAAAGAAAGCAGCTGACCCCTACGTTCCAAATCTCTGCAGGGAGCCGTGCCATTCTAACACAGCGCGGTGGAGTTCCCGTGTCATTTCCCGTCGTCTCGGGGTGTGAACGGCCAGCAGCCGGGCCGCGGGCAGGGTCGCCGGGAGACCGCGCTCGGCAGCTCCGGCAGCCTCGGCCCCCAGCCCTCCCCGCTACCTGGGGTTCTCCGGAGAAGCCACTTGTCTCGAGCTTCCGCAGAGCCGGCCTGGGGACACCGCCACCGCCCCGGCCCCGCGGCTGGCCAGCCCGGACTCCAGGCCCCGCCCCGCGACGCGCTCCGAGGGGCGGGGTTTCCGCTTCCGGCGGCGGATTGTTGACGCCTGCGGCTGCTGCGGTGGCGACGGGGGAGGGCGGGGGAGGGAGCCGCGCAGTGACAGGTCCGCGGAGGGTGCTGCCGCGGCGACGATGGCGGAGGGGCCCGAGGAAGCCCGGGGCCGCCCGGCCGGGCAGAGCGCCGGCGGAGGAGACCACGAGCCCGCCGCCCCGGAGCCCGCCGCCGAGTCGGAGCGGCCGCGCGAGCCGCAGAGGCGCGGGGACGCGGGCGCCGGCTGCCGGGCGGGGTCGCAGGGGCCGGCGGGCTGCGAGACGCCCGAGGCGGCGGCGCGGGACCGGGCCCCGGGGCTGAGCGCCCGCGAGTACGCGCGGCAGGTGCACGAGTGGCTGTGGCAGTCCTACTGCGGCTACCTGACCTGGCACAGCGGCCTGGCCGCGCTCCCCGCCTACTGCGCGCAGCCCCCGCCCGGCTACTACCACCCCTTCTACGTGCTGGGCGCCGCGCCCGGGCCGGGGGCTGCCGCGGGCGCCGTCCCCGTCCCCGCCGCCGGCCTGGCGCCCCGCGCTCCCCACGTGCCGGGGCCCGCGTCGGTGCGGCCGGCTCCGGGCAGCCGGGGGGGATCCGCGGCCGCCTCGCGAGCGCCGAGCGACAGCGGGCGGCAGGCAGGTGAGGCGGGGGGCGGCGCGCCGGGGGCTCCGGGGGCGGCCGGGCTGTCCGGGGGCTGCTTCCAGACCCGGCTCTCCGGATGGATCGCTTACCCGTGGGGCCAGAAACGGGCTCTTCAGACCGTCCATCCCCTTTCCTCGATCTCCACGGTCGGGGGATCGAGCCAGAGCCCAGCTCTCAGGTGGCAAACCCACTTTGGGGGGGCTTGGCAGGTGCAATGCAGACGTGGGCCCCTGCAGCTGGGAAAGGAGGCTTACACGGGTAAGGACGGAGTGCGAACCGGCCGGCCTTACCATCTATTGTCTGCCTGCTTCTGGGGAGCTAGAATGTTCCGAATAAGATGCACTGTTCAGTTTATCAGCTTTCTGGCAGTTAGACTTTTATTCAGCCGCAAATGTGTGGGACAGTTTCTAGCTGATGCCGACATGACCCCAGACATCACTTAGGGGGACAGATCGGTAATCACTGGGTTTATGGGAAGGGGATGTGGCCTACCGCTTGTACTTCATACTAATTGTCTATAAGTAACCTAAATTTTTACCCAACGATGTTTAATATCGTGTCCCTTCGGTGTGCTCACCTGGGGCTTTCCCCTAGGGCAATATATTGGGTACCCTCATGAAGCTTCTGTGTGAAGTCACTGTTTTGTTTTGTTTATAAAGAATTGTTTATACATTTTTAATTCTATTTGTTCTTTTTGTTTGTTTCTTTGTTTGTTTTCCCAATTTGACCAGAGAGAGAGGGAAAGTGAGAAAGCTAGCCACCAAGTCTGGGACTCAAACCACTGTCGGCCATGTGGGAATCCAGCGCCTTTAGCCACCAGGCCACCTGCAACCCCGTGAAACCAGTTTTTAAACATTTCGTGTGAAAGCAAACTTTATAAACAGTAAACAGTGGGTAGCGTTGCTAGCGTCATGCCCGCAAGGTTATACGTTTTTAATAAGTTCCTCCTTGACTTCACTTTCTCCATTAGTATTTGGTTTGTTGTCTTTTCTTTTGAAAGAATTATTTAATTTTACTCATCGCTCGTCATTATTATTATTTTTAATTTGACCAAAGAGCAAGAGAGAGAGAGAGAGAGAGAGAAAGTGAGAAAGCAAGAAATCAAGTCCAGGACTTGAACCTTGGTCAGCCATGTGGGAGTTCAGTGCCTTAACCACCAGGCCACCTGCCGTCCCAGTACTTGGTTTGTCTTCTAATGTGAAATAATTGTTTTCCTAACTTGTTTTTTGTTTCATTTGGCTTGCAGGCAGAGAGTATGTCATTCCATCCTTGGCTCACAGATTTATGGCAGAGATGGTGGATTTCTTTATTCTCTTCTTTATCAAAGCAACCATTGTCTTGAGCATCATGCACCTCAGTGGGATAAAGTAAGTGAAGGACATTGGCAGAAGGGTTTTCCTTTCTGCTTAGAGATTCTGTTTCGCTGAGTTCTGTTCACACCTGCAGGTGACCGTATGGATAGTTGCACGCCAGTGTCCTGATTTCTTTATGAGTTTTGTCAGATTTATTGCTTCCTCGTTGGTTTTAAGAAATAACTACAGAGGAGGGGGAAAACCACCTCTTAAATTCTGTAATGTGCGTAAATCTCACCTATCAATAGTTGGTAGCGGAGCCTCAGTCTCGGTGTTATTTATTCATTTCTTCGGTGAAGAACTTTCTATCAGGTGGAGTCGCTAAAGGCAGAAGCATAAAGAGCCCTTTGTAGGTGAAACGTTAGTCAGCTAGATGGCATTTCCAAATGGGACTGCTTATACTGTCGGCAGGACCCAAGTGAGCTGCAAAGTGAGACCTTTGAGTAATTCTCCTTTCAGGTGAATAAGAATCATAATAGCAGTTATCACTTGCTAAATCCGTTCTGTATCTAAACATTGCACTCAGCTCTTTAGTTGAATTCTGTAATCTTAATACCACTATGAGGTAGAAGTTTGTACTGCTGTTTCACAGAGAATTGAGATTTGAGTTTATAAGAAATTAAGCCCAGACTTGAAAAGTTTACAGAGGTGGTTACGTGACAGTCAGGATACAAGCCCATGTGGTCAGAGATCAGGGCCCCTGCCAGGAACCAAAGTGATGCTGTGCGTCCCCCGTCCCTTCCTCCTTCTGTCTGCTTGGACTTACACCTCCAAGTACCGCTCCTTTACGGTCAGTCTCCTGGGCCAGTTCTTGTCGCCAGACCACCTTTATCATCGTGTCGTGTCTGCTTTTCCCAGTCCTGTGTCTGTCATCTCTTGCTTGGATTATAGCTGACGTCTTCTAAGATGTACCTTAGTCTCCTGTTTATCTCAGTCCAGTTTCTGATATAACAGTCAGTAGTCCGGCCGGCTGTGTGGCACAGTGGTCATTATGCTGCTCAAGAGAAACCCAATGCCACGTGGAAACCAGGATTAGAATCCCTGGCCGGCGAAGTGAGCGCGAGTGCCCAAGATCTAAGGCCTGGAGGAACGGGATGGCAGCATGACCAGGCCCTGCGGAGGGTGCTTGCACTGCTCCCCCAGGCCCCGTCTCACACGTGCTCTGTCATGACTAAAGAAAAAACGGTGTCCTCAGTTCTGGTTTCTGCTCTTCTCCCGCCTCAGACCCCTTGGTTTTAATGGTTTCTCACTGCCGGCAGAGGGACATCTGAATTTCTCCAGGTAGTTCAACAGATGCCCTTACTTCTTAATCACTATCACCTCTCACACTTAATACGCCGACCTGAGCCGCTTCCAACTTCTTCACACACTCCCATTCCCCGGGGCTTTCTCTGCTGCTGTCCCCTGTCTGGGACCCGCACCTCCCTTTATTTTTAATTTCCTAATTTGGGCGAAGCATATATCTAGTAAAACTTGGCCCTTACTAATGTGAAACAAAGTAGCTTGGTGAATGATGTTTAAAAATAAAGAAAACCCACTTTAATAGCTCATAAATGGAAACAAAAAGGTAGTATACTGAAGATCAAAACAAATAAAGCTTCTTTAAGTTGGAAGTTGGCCAGACTACACGAAGCTGACCTTTTTATTGGGAAGCAAGTTTTAATGTACATCATAGGTACTTAAATGAACACCTAAGACACTGTCAAGATAGAAACCGCGATATTGACGTGTATAATGTTAAATACATCTTTTCAGACAGTTATGAAACTGCTCAACCTAATGGAATCTTGGCATCTCAAATCAGAAATGAAACATTTTGGCACTTAGGGCAAGATCACTGATATACGCCCACTTACAAACAACACTTATTCATTACTATAAGTCTTTTGTTAAAAAAACAAATGCTCAAACAAAGCTGGATCCACGTGGAAGACTGCTGGTTCAGTTCCCGGGTAGCCGTGTATGTGTTAAGCACAGGCTCTTTTATCCTGGCGAGTTGGAAAGATTGGGCGGAATCCTGGCGTGATACCCTGTTAAGTGTGCTTATCTCTCTGTTTGTCTCTCTCCTTCGGTCCCATGAAAGAAAGAAGTAAACACTTTTTAAAAATAATTTTTGAAGGACCAGCAGTTAGAGTAATGGCTATGTCACTGGACTCCCATGTAGTTGACCGCGTTTGAGTCCCGAACCCGGTGGCTTAAACTCACGCCAGGCGCATGTGTGTGCATGCCCAAGATCCCGAGAGGAGAATGGAGGAGAAGGGATTGAGGCGTGGCCATCCCCCCTGGGGTGTGATTTCTCGCTTTCTGTCCCTCTGTCTCTCTCTCTCTTTCTGATGAGTGCACGCACCCTATAGCAAAAACCTCTCCAAAAATAAAAAATAAAATTAATTTTTGAAAAATCAAATCAACTGTTCATTTAACCTGACATAAACGATGGTAGATAATATAATTTTCTTTCATCTTAAAGCTGCTCTCCTCAGCGTTGTCTCAGTCTTCTGTCCTGTTGGGAAAATCGTTGCCTGCAGATGTGCGAGCTCCCCTCAGTTCAGCAGTGCTGCGTGTTCCTGTTACAGTGCTGCAGAGTGTTAGGGAAATCATCGCAAGGTTTACTCGCTTCCTTTATAGCACTGTGCCTGGAGTTGCAGGCACGCAGCCCTGGGGAGCAGGGTGGGGTACCCTGGGGTGGTATAGGGAGCCTGGGCCTGGCAGTTGGCTTTCTCACTCTCTCTCTTTGGCAGCTCGCTTCCTCTCTCTCTCTGGTGAGCACATGTGCCTTATAGCAAATTTAAAAAATAATAATAATAAATAAAATTAGTAAGTAATTCTTTAAAAAATAACTTAAAAATAAAAACAGGTGAGATTAACTTAATATAATTTATTAAACAAGTTTATCTAAACTATTTTCAACGTGTAATCAACATAAACATTAGCAAGACTTTTTACATTCTTTCCATACTACGTCTTTAAAATCTGAGATGAGTTGTATGCTCACAGCCCCTTTTAAAATGGACTAGCCACATTTCAGGTGCTACAGGCCACATGTGGCCAGTGAGTACTGTGGCGACACAGACCTAGCCAGTACGGTGGCAAGGGAATGCCGAGCGAAGAGCGAGACCTCGCGATTTACCTGAAGAACCAGGATGGGCACAGGACTGAGATCAGTGTCACGCTGTTTGTGCCGGGCGGGTTCCTGTTGGCTCCTCACCTGCTTCTCTTTACTTTGTAAAACGCAGTTACTAGAAGATTTTAAATTATGTAGGTCACTATGGAATGGTGTTGTGCTAAGACTCTCTGATGATAACTAAGAAAACTGGGGCCAGCGGGTGGTATGGTGGTTCAGGTGCTCAACTCCCACATAGCGGACTGCAGTCAGAGGCCCAGACCTGGTGGCTTGCTTTCTCACCTTCCCCAGTCTCTCTCCCTGTTGGTCTCTCTCTGGTCAGGTGAAAAAAAAAATGGAATTAAATAATTATCTTTTAAAAGAACTAGGAAAACTAATATTGCAGTCTCTTAACATCAATGAGTCAACAGCCAGGTGGAAAAGATAAAAACATGAAAATAATTCCCATACCATGGCATTAAGTGTGGCGATAAAGTTGTGAGTATGGTGTGTGGAAGAATGAGGAGAGCCACTGGTAGAAAGGGCTCGGGAGCAGCAGTGAAGAGAGACCTGGCAGAGTGGTCCCCTGGAGGGCGCACTTACTACCTGAGCTGAGCCTTACAGGATAAGCAGATACGTGAAGTGTGAAAGAGGCAGGGGTAATTTTTTTTTTTTTTTTTAAGAGAAGTTTTTGCTATAGGGCATGTGCACTCTCTGGAAAGACAGAGAGACAGAAAGCAAGAAATCACCCTCCCAGGGGGAACAACCGTGCCGCAGTCCCTTCTCCATTCTCCTCTTGAGATCTTGGGCATTTGCGCACAATGCACCTGGTGTGAGTTTAAGCCACCGGGTCCGGGACTCGAACATGGCTGACTACATGGAAGCCCAGTGACGTAACCACTACCCCACCTGTTGGTTCAAGGTGGGAGTAATGCTAAGAGAAAAGGAGCCTAGGAGCCAAGACAAGTAGCAAA
Organism: Tupaia tana; assembly: GCA_026018925.1. Classification (NCBI taxonomy): domain Eukaryota; kingdom Metazoa; phylum Chordata; class Mammalia; order Scandentia; family Tupaiidae; genus Tupaia; species Tupaia tana. The sequence continues at coordinate 18,723,640 of JAKSZU010000024.1, read as the reverse complement.
GGGCAAGGGGACTAACAGCGTTGTCCTGCTGGTAAAGGGAACAAGGTCTGTGCAGAGTGCAGGGCCAGGAAGGGCTTGTGTCGTGTTCCCCTTAATCTGGCTAGCTTGGCCCTTGAGATCCTAGTTTAGCTGCTGTTTCTGGGAAGCCTTCATCAGGCTGAGTGTACCTGGTGTGTCTCCATATGCTCCGTGTTCCCTAGCACAGCTCGCAGACCGCCTTCTCACTGCTATTTGTTGTTGCTTTCCTTGCTAGACTGGAATTGCCGTAAAAGCAGACAGTGTCAAATGCACCCACTCCTAGGCCCTGAGGGACTAGCTCGGGATAGTACTGAGTGTTTTGTTGAATAAGCTGACGCATGCTTCATGAAACTAGACGGTCGAGAACCTAATGACTGGTTTTTGAATTTCAGTTAAAATTCATTATTTCTACTGTTGGAAAAAAATTCAGTGTAACTGATCTGGTAGCAAATTCTTTATAACCCCAAACCATTATTTTGTCTAGGGATATCTCTAAGTTCGCTATGCATTATATAATAGAAGAAATAGATGAAGACACGTCAATGGAAGACCTGCAGAAGATGATGGTTGTGGCGCTCATATACAGATTACTAGTTTGTTTCTATGAGGTAAGTGCTGACTTCAGCAACCATTGGCATTTAACCGTCCAACTTTAGATTATCAGCCCAACACACACGGGGGAAATTTCTAATTATTGGTGTGTTTTTCAAATGTCTATACTTTTCTGTTTTTTCCAAATTTTCAGTGATTAACTAACGTATATAATCTTTCAAGTAAGAAAAAAAAGCTTTCAAAAGGAGATGTAGTTTCTTTGTGATTTTTTCCAGTCTTAGAAATTTAAACAAAATTCCATTCATTAACAGATTGTGGTCCAAAAATATACTTGTAAGCTGACTTTAGAACTTGAAATGTATTTTTTTATAGACATCACTTGCTACAAAATATAACGGGTCACAGAGAAGTATTACAGGCGATACCTTGTAACACGCATGTGCATCGTAGAGACCCCAGGAAGGCACCAAATTAAATGGGTGGGTGGCCAGCTCTGAGTAGTCCGTGCAGTTCTTTTGACTTGAAATTCTTAAAACATGAAATATATGGCAGTCAAACTTATATTTAAAATTGGTTTAGTTCAGCCAGTGAATTCTTTTAAAATTTTCCTTCTTTCCTTAGATAATTTGCATTTGGGGCGCAGGCGGAGCCACCCCAGGGAAGTTTCTGTTGGGTCTTCGCGTCGTGACGTGCGACACATCAGTGCTCATTGCACCGAGTCGGGTGTTAGTGATCCCGTCCTCCAACGTCAGCATTACCACGTAAGTCCTTCTCGGCTTAATCCACTGTAGACTTAGGAAGATGTTGTATTCCGGCTACAGTAACGACCATGAGTTGCGGCATTTCATAGTGTTTCTGGAATATTGGTGTTTTTCTTCTTGATACATAATGAGATAGGCTTCCATTTATTGAGTTTAAAGCCAGAAGGAGAATTTACTTCAGTTGTGTGTATGGTTGTAGACCATACAACTTCTTCTGCCTGCATTTTCAAGGCGATCGTTCCGTGAAATATCAGTCACAGTATGAGAGGTGATCTGGACGTCAGGCCCCCGCTCAGGGTTCGGTGGCGGTGCTGGTACTCTGTAGTGGGTGTCTGGTCAGTTACTGACGCGTCGCGAGGCTCCATTTGGTGATACCTGCCATTATCCCGTCTGTTCCTGCTCTTACGTGGTAGAACTTGTCACACTTCCGGTACTCAGGGCTATCTGCTGGCATCCGGCTCTGGGCGAAGGTGTGACTAGTGGCGATGGAAGTTGTAGAGTTGAGTGGGTGAGAGTCAGTTGAGTCAGACAAGATACTGGCTGGAACTGCTGCCAGAATGACTCAGAGCTGATTGTGACCTGAAGAAATATGAACAGGTGATGCTAGAAGCAGCCTTGTTTTCGCTCGTACCCTCACAGTGTCCTTAAAGCTGTGTGGTTATAATCCTACTGCTTTGAATGAGAGAGTCAGTACCAGCTTATGTTTTTGAGCACTTCTGTATCAGGCCCTGTTAACAACACTGTATATGTATTCATTAATTTAATCCTAACAACTTTATAAGACAGATACTATTATCCCCTTTTGGCAGATTTGCAATTTGTAGAAGGTGGGTTTAAAACCAAGTACTGTGAATCCAGAGACATACTCAGCCACTGTACTTTTCTATAGCTTTTCAGTGTACTAAAACTCAGGAATCTAACATTAATAGGGTAATTCTGCAGTCTGAGCTGTCACTGAAAACTTTCTCAGGCTTTCTATAATCACTGGATCCCACAAAGCAGAGCTGATAAAAGAACACATGGTAATTTTAAATGCTAGTGCTTCATGGACCAGCAGGTGGCACAGTGGTAATGTAATATTCTGCACTGCTGGCCCCACCCGGGAAGGTCCTGGGTTCACGCCCCATGGCCTCTATGTGCATGCTTTATGCACATGTGCTGTGATCTGAGTGGGTTGCAGTTGGGGTGGATTGTGGTTTCAAGACCCTGTTTGGGAGTGCCTGTGACTCATGAGCTCAAAGAAGAAATAAACTTTAAAAAATATTTTTAAATGCTAGTATTTTTTAAAATTATTTATTCATTTTATTTGTTATCATTTAAGTTTGCTATAGGGCACATGTACTCACCAGAGAGAGAAAGAGGGAAAGTGAGAAAGCAAGCCACCAGGTCCAAGATTCGAAGCGTGGTCAGCCATGTGGGAGTCCAGTGCTTTAACCACCACACCACCTGCTGGCCCCAAATGCTAGTGTTTTATATAAGGTAGAAAAGGGTACTGTAATAAGCATATTGAGTTTATAAGACATAAAAAACACATGATAATCAGTGATTTGCAGAAGAGGTAAGCAAGGGAAGTTATTCTTCTAGTAAAATACTTAGATATTGTAACCCCTTGGTTCATTCTCTAAGGCATGGTTATTACTATATTTCATGTGAAAGGTCTAACGTCTTTATGTAGATAATTCTTCAGAAATAGCCCAAGTGGTCTGATCATGACATAATGCTACTTGAAGTGAACTCAAGATATCAAAGGTAGTAATTCTCCTAACGAGATGCAAACACATCCTTCAATATTTACTTTGAACTCGGTAAGATACCGTTATCTGTCTGTGGTTGGTGTACACCTTACCTGACATTTTTGCTTTAATTTTTTAGGTCCACTATTCGGGCTCTGATCAAGAATTTTTCTATCGCGTCGTTTTTCCCTGCTTTCATCACACTGCTGTTTTTCCAACATAATCGAACAGCCTATGACATTGTGGCAGGAACCATTGTGGTAAAAAGAAACGGTGTCAGATGATGCTCAGAAAAGTCCTGAATTCCAGCCTCTCTGGAATAATGACAAGACTAAATTATGTATCAAGGCCATCAGTATCTCTAGGTTACGTTAATTGATGATTTAGAAATTAAAGCAGTCACTTGCGTGTGATACAAGTGACGAATCTGAAAGTGTTGATTTTACTTGAATGCCAAAGAACTTTTTCAGAAGAAAAATGTGTTAATTCAAGTGTTAAAATTTTTAGATCAAAAACAAGGCAAGTGGTTTCATAATCAACAATGGACAATAACACTTTATGATCTAAAACATTAGAATCTGCTGAAAGCCTTTTCAACTTTGAAATCTCCAAGTGAAACTCTTAAAACTTATTTTGGTGTATCCCAAAATGATGGAAAATGTCCTGTTGTGTTTTGTAAACACCTGCATAATTCATCTTTTAGTTGACAGTTCTTAGGGAATGTCATCTTTGTTTTTTATAGGGAGGGAGTGAGGACACAAGTTGGATAATCTGCTCACCTCCTGCCCAGGAAGGTGGTGCGTTCATGGGAAGGTTCGGGTGAGGCAGGCCAAGCAGTTCCCTGACCTGAAGCTCCCTAGTCTGGACCTCGGCTCACTGTGGTGACGATGCAGCTGTACAGCTGTTCTCAATGCCTCCTCATGTACCGGAGGGGCGCGGGGGCAAGTTTTCTGTGGTGATAAAAAGTATTAAGTCGTGTTGCTATATTATCATTGATTTTTTTTTTTTAGAGGAAAGGTAAGGTAGTGATTGCTTTTACCAAGGAAGGTGGACTTTGAATGTAAACTGAACTTGAGTTCACATACCAGTGTTCTAGTGCCCCAAGTCACCTATAACTATGCGGGGAACAACGACTTCATCCAGCTGTTGCATATTTACCATCAACAATATTCCCAGGTTGTGCACGGCATGAAGAAAGTATTAGTCTTTCTCAGTGTGACTGTAACTTGTCTGTACACCGTACATTCACGTACTATGCGTGGTTGGGAAAGTCGACGCACTTCTGCACGGGGACGGAGAAATACTGTGACTCCACAACCCAGTACTTCCCTTCTATACTCTGTATAGTTCCATGAGTGTGGGAACATGAGTTAGAAGACTGAGTATGTCATTAACTCTCAATACTAGTGGCCCGAAAGATATTAGCACTTTTCCTAATTGGACTGTTCCTAAATGGACTATTCCTCAAAGCAAGGGGGAGTATCCTTTCCAGAGATTATGTTAGGTTCTTTAAGCTCATTTTGGGCCTGCTGGGGTTGAACTGTTGAGGAAAGTGTTAAAGTAATACTTTGGGTATTTCCTTGGCAATGTATTTTCCTATTGAAGCAAGGTTATGGGGTTTTAATGTGTGTGCACTTTTATTAGCTGTCTCAGTTACCCGTGTTGAGATATACCTGCACTATTTATAATCTGAAGTCTTACTGGATTCTTAGGCATTCTCACCACCTCTGATATTTTCCCAAAAAAGAAAAAACACTAAAGTATGTTGCACAGTTCAAATGAGAGTGCTTAAGTCATCTACCTAGACTTTGTTCTTGGTCTTAAATACAGTAACAAATGCAAGATCTTATCACTGTACCAATTTTTAAAGTAGGCTTTTCTTGGACATTAAAAATGGAAAAGAATCACTATTTGCTGTCTATCAAAAATGTAATGATATCCTAATACCTTTTTATTGTAACATTTCATAAACCATGCTTTTCAAAATAATTTTGTATTAAATCTCATGTCACAGCAAGCCTGTTAAGTATGTCAGAGTCCTGAGAGTACTAAGCAGATCACTCACTTGTGTTATGTGGGAAGACAAGAGTGTTATCACTCTTCACAGTAAAAAAGAAAAACCTTCCATTTCTTTATGAGACTAGAAACTAGGAACTGTTACATAACGTGGCTTTTAATGGGTGTGGTAGCACTGGCATGTGTGCCACTTTTCCCACTAGTGGGGAATTCAAGTTGAAATGTCCCTCAGCCGTGTAGCTCCGGACTGCTTCATTTATCATTTCAGTCACATAATTGAATGGTTTTCCATCCAGGCTGTTTTTATTTACACAGTAAAACAAAAACAAGTGGCCCAGTTTAATTTATGTTATACTTAAAATATTGCTCATTTTCTCTGCATGAGTCATTCTATGTAGATTCATTCAGATCCAACTGTAGATCAAGTTTCTTTGACCCTACAAGATACACTACAAGTATTACTTTACAATAGAACCCAGTCTCCTTCTGCTTACTATTTTGGCACTTAAAGATATTTTGATTCTCAGAGTTGAATGGCAAAGCAGTGGGGAAGAGGGATCCCCAGGCCACATTTTGTTCTTGGACCTGTGGGTGGGAGTCCCCTTTTTCAGAACATTTTTCTATGTGGCATATCTTGTCTACAGAAATTCTGATTTTGTTTCAGTGTAAGTCGTCTTCATTAGTACCAACAGTTCATCATTCTACCAAGCTAAAACAAGGGAACAAAAACTGTGACTTGAGCCAAGGGTACTATTGGGTTGTCAGAAGAGTTATGGCGTGTTTTTCTGGTTTTCTGTGCAAACAAGTGTCCTGAGTTTCTGACCCAGTGTTACCCGTGAGCAGGCCTGCGTCACCACCGCAGAGCTGGACGTCCAGGCGTGTGGAGTCTCCGGAGTCACCCCGGCGTGTCCCGAGAGGCCGGCGCACTCTGGGCACACGGACTAAGCAATGGTGCCTTCCTCTGCCAGCGTTCTGCAGAAACAAGTTCTGCCCACTCACGCTCCAATTTCTTCCACGTTTCAGATCGTAAAATATGCATTGTATCTGAGTGCCACTTTGTCCAAATTACAAAATGAGTCTCAAGTGTTAACTCATTTTTAATTTTTTTTAAGGAAAGGATTTGGGTGCCATAAGGTGGCATAGTGATTAAGGTGCTAGACTTCCTTGAGGTCAACTGTGGTTCAAGTCCCAGGGCTCGTATCTTGAAACTCATGCTGGGCACATGTGTGTGCATGCCCAGGGTCCCAGCAGGAGAACAGAAAAGGGATTGTGGCCTGGTCATTCCCCTGCGGGGTGATTTCTCACTCTCCCTTCTCACGGAGCACACGTACCCTATGGCAAAACCTTAAAAAAAAAAAAAAAAATTGCTCCCTTCGTGTGATTTAGGTCATTTTACTCGTCCGTAAGTACTTCCAGCAAAAGGAAGGAGAAAGAAACTGGAAGTGTACACCGTTCCCTTGAAGAGAACGGCTAAAAGATGGTGTTCCCGACATCTGCGGCTTCCACTTCCATCCTGCCCTGCCCCTACCCAGGCCGGGCGGCCAGTCTTACACCAGGCACTTGCCTGGAGACGCTCCTCGTTTCAAGCAGTATGTGTACTTCCCTGCGTACGGTATCTGGTGGCCCACCTATAAATAAAATTCAGCATTTTATTTTTAGTAATTTGTATGCCAATTTGTATTCCTCATCTCAATAAATAACCAAGTCACCAGTGCGTCTGTGTTCTGTGTTTCCCTTAGGTTTGCTCTAGCATCTCCTGCCTAGGGAGGCCTTCAGAAACGGGCTACACGTACACGCCAGCGCAGGCAGGCGAGGACATGAGCCACGCTTCACTGTGCATCTAGTCCTTTCCTAGGAGTTGCAACCGCCACGCCAGACCGAGTCTCATAGCTAGGTGACTGAGCTGGCAAGTTCAAGCCCAGTTCTGACCTTACAAGCCTTTTCTGTGCTAACTTGTACAGACACGTAAAGGGCGGGGAGGAAAGGCAGGACACAGAAACAATAGGTTCCTTCAGAAGACAAAGGATAAAGTGGAGTGTAGCTAAAACACGGCCTGACCTGAGCTCTACAGAAGTGCCACAGGCTACGTTTTGGAAGGACAGTGGGCTTCTGAGATACACTTAACGTGCCCAATACGACAGGGAAATGAAGGCTGGTTAACGTGGCCACTCGGCTGGTGTTTGTAGGGAGAGCCACATACCCATTCTCTCTTATTTTACCAGAAACTACATTTCTATTGACCGCATAGACTTCCATAAAATTTCCACTGAATTTCCAACAGGCCCAGAAGATGGTATGTTAATATAATTAAAACACAAGTTCTTAGCTTAAACCACGAAGTTTATAACCTGCTTATAAAATTTTAAATTCAGCACTTTTATTTCAAATAAAATGCTAATTATATGAATAAGTAATTTCATCAAATTTTTTTTTTTTGCTATAGGGTACATGTACTCGCCAGACAGAGACAGAGAGAGAAATCACGCTCCAGGGGAATGTCCATGACACAATCCCTTCTCCATTATCTTCAAGTTGTTGGTATGCAGGCTCACATGCCTGGCGTCATTTTAAGCTACTGGATTCAGGACTCAAACCACGGTCTACTGTATGGGAGTCCAGTGACATAACCATTTTGTTTAACTATTACGTGGTATATGTAAGCATGTAGTACTCCAGGCACCTGTCAGACCTAACAGTCCCCAGCAGTGGATCAGCATATGGCCTGTGCCTGTCCCACCAGGACACCTCTGACCTGAGGAAGGACAGCTATGGGGCAGCAGCTGCCACCATGCATGCAGTCCAGAGCTGCCATCGCAGCCTGAGCGCTTAAGAAGATCTGGGCCCAGCAGATGGCGTAACGGTTACATCACTGGACCACCACGTGGTCGACTGCAGTTCAAGTCTCGGACCCAGTGGGTTAAAACACTGGGTTGGGACTAGCAGTTAGTGTAATGGCTATGTGGCTGGACTCCCGTGTAGTCGACCGCAGTTCGAGTCTTGGACCCGGTGTCTTAAACTCATGCTGGATGCATGTGCGTGCGTGCCCAAGATCCCAAGAGGACAATGGAGGAGAGGGAGGGGATTGAGGCGTGGCCATCCCCCCTGGGGGGTGATTTCTCGCTTTCTGTGTCTCTCTCTCTCTCTGGCGAGCGCATGCGCCCTATAGCAAAAACCTCTCAAAAAAAAAAAAAAAAAAAACACTTGGCACGTGTGCGTGCATGCCAAGGATACTGAGAGGAGAATGGAGAAGGGTTTGTAGCGTGGCCATCCCCCCGAGGGGTGATTTCTTGCTTTCTGTCTCTCCAGCTAGCGGCGCACACACCCTACGGCAAAAATCTCTTTGAAACTGAAAAGCATTCCAAGTCCTAAAGATGGCTCAGAGACTTTTCAGGTTTTGGGGTTAAAAGATTCCCTTTTTAACACAGCTTAAATACGGTTTTCAGTAACTTTAAAAAAAAAAAAAAAAACACACTAATCAAAACAAAACAAAACAAAAAACGAGCCATTTCTCTAGCAAAGCAGAAATCTCAATGGTCTTACCAATACTGGCCTAAAGCATGGCCAAGGACGACCCTGCGAGGTGCTCAGGCGTCGCCGTCTCCACGGGAAGACATGGCTGTCCAGTGGCTTCTCCCCCACGTATCACCTGCTCCCCGCTCCGAACAGGGAGGCGCCAGACAGGTACCATTAACCATGTGAACTTCAGAAACAGAATTCCTACCTGAGAACAGCATTAGATAACAGCCTATGGCGTCTTAGACAAGAGAAATACCCATTCATGAGTGACACAAACACAAAACTCTCCTGAGCGTTTTTAAGCTCTGAACTGACACTCATCAAGAGCACAGTAACTTCACTCAAACTGAAGAACAAAAGTAAATGCTGAGGGGCCGGCAGATGGTAGAATGGTTACATCAGTGGACTCCCAGGTAGTCAACGGTTCAAGTCCCAGACTGGGCAGCCTAAAACTCAAGCCGAGCATGGTGCGTGTGTGCCCAGAATCCTGAGAGGAGACTGGAGAAGGGACTGTGGCGTGGACATTCCACCCAGTGGTGATTTCTTTCTTTCTCTCCAGCAAGCGCAATCACCCTGTAGGAAAAATCTCTCAAAAAAATTTTAATGCTGAAAACAAATGCTGTTTCAAGAGTTATTTTACAGGCCACAGGAAAATATACAGAAAAAAATTTATAATGCAGTAAAATAATCCAAAAACTATACAAAAGGACCACTGCAATTTTTGTAAACTGCTCTAGGTATGTATCTTTAAGAACTCGATCAATAAATACTGTCTAGTCACCTATCAAGGAAAATACAAGTACAAACAGAAATGGTTTGTGTTTATTTTCAACTTTAAAAAAAAACACATAAGTCTATGTGCAAATTAGGCATGATTCCTAGCACCAGAAAATTAGCAGCAGACAGAAATATGTCATAAATGCAGACACTTTCTCCTTCTCTTAGGACTTGTGTCAATCACTTGAATGTCTTCTTTGGAAGTGATCTTCTAATTGGCCATTATTAACCTTCATAAAAAGGACCCCTCCCACTAATGTGGTACACCTTCATCCTTAGTTAAAACTAGAACAAAAAGTATTTCGTAATTTTTTATTGATGGCATTTATCCCATGGTTTAACATGTTAATTATACTGTAATAAACATGGCTTTAATATTAAACTTTTCCTTATTATCCAAAGTCACCACAGTCCATTTCAGTAAATATAAAAATATATGCTTAATACTTTGTACAATACTGGTTTTTGGTCCAAACAAAACTGGATCAGAAAAGCCAATAAATTCAACTTTAAGAATCCCCAATTTTTTTTAAAGATTTCCAAATGGATTTAGGCAACTTTGAATAATGGGATTTACATAATAAAATCTGAGACAAGACTAAATAACAACAAAAAAAGTTGCTAACACAAAACTAAAATTTCAAGTTCACAGATTTATGTTATGCCAAAAAGTACAGAAACAAAATTGTATTTACACAAGTTTCATAATAAAATAATGAAAAAGGCAAGACAGGTGATAGAAGAATGAAAATATAGAAAGAGCATATAATTATTAAATGGAGAATGAACTAGGTCTAACAAGTCCTTAGCACGGACCATTCTTTAATCAGGCTTCCTCTATCAGAACATTTTAGTGCACAGTACACCCAACCCACGCACTTCACACATACATACACCAGCACAAACTTGGCATGGAGGTCACTCATCTCGACACCCTCTAGTGTACACAGAATTCCCCAGATATAGTTACAGTTCCGAGGCGTTCCACACACGCTGTCGGTGCACACATGGTGCAGACGCCAGGTTACGCACAAAGCCGCCCGCCACGCGGGCTCTACTCCTGGGCACAGCCAAACTATGCCAATCGGTGAATAATCTGCTGGATCATAAAATATTTTTGCTGAAGAATCAGTCACCAGTTCTAGCTATTATTTTTTAAAAAGGGGAATAGGAGAGGTGAAGGTGGGGCTTCTGGAAAGAAAGAAAAAAAGGAAGGTTCCAAAATTAAAGAAGTCCTTAGGCAGATCTGACTTCAGGTAACCCCATTGCGTAGTACAATCCCGTATCTGAAAGCAGGGCACCAGCTGTTGATAAAACCGCTGTGCGTAACACCACTGTGACCTTTATTTCTTGCGTCTAACAGCAGTCTTTATCTTGCGACCAGAAACTGAAGTTCCAGAAGAAGAGAACATATTTTTTCCATTTGACCTGTGAAAAATAAAAGCTTCATAATATGACATCATGCTCAGAGAAAAATTCCAAACTCATCGTAACAGTTAACATGACCAGCTACCCGGTGAGCAGAGGTGCGGCTCACTATCAAATACACCCACCTCCTCCTGCTCTAGCTAACACACACACGCCTGCTTTTCTCAGGCGCAATATAATCTCGCATCATTGTAATACAGGAAAATGATGCTGGCGAACATATATAGAGTTTTACTAAACTACACTGCATCATGATGACTTTTCAGAACAAGTCACATACATGCACACACCTGTGCCAGTGTAAATTCCCACTTCAACAAAAGGCTCTTACCCCACGGTAAATGCTGGTGGAGCCTGGTTAAATGGAAAGCCCCCTGAGCCTGAGGGCTGGACAGAGGCAGCAGGTGTACTAGGATTTGCACCGAAAGTGAATACTCCTGATGGGTTGTTGTTTGTAAAGTTGAAATTTGTAGTGCTGCTGCCAAACTGGAAAACCGAACCTACAACAGTTAAGCAGAAATACTTCATTAAGGTAGAAATGACAGGTTTGTTTTATTAAAATATTTCTCCATTGACACACACACGGTACATATTCCCAACAAGCGACATTAACTGTGACCAAGGAAAAGGGCAGAGTGGACCACTGGTTAGAGAAAGTGGGTAACAGACACTTAGTTCTATCTTCTTTCAAAAGCACCATGAAACAGTTCAGGGTTCTCCACTGTTAACAGTGGGAGGAAGAGGCAACATGCAGAGGCGGGAAGGCTGACGGGGCGGAGCACCACCAGTGGTAGGAGCAGAGGCCCCGCCCTGCATTACACACACCCAGAGGGCTTAGGTTCCAGGAGAGCGGGACACCACACATCTCAAGCACAATAACATCGTATGGAGGAAGAGAGACTAAGAGCCGGCTGTTGTCATGAATACAAAGAATTCCAGGTAACCTTCTGACCATGGGCAAGTACGAGTTCAGTCCCCGATACCCTCCAAGTGGAACTAGACACTGCTTCTCTAGGGAATCTGACAGAGTAAGAGGAAAGACTTGAAGATATTCCCATCCATATTTTCCCAAGAAAAATAAAGCTAGATAAACCAGGCAATAAAATGCAAGATCTATAAGCCCTATCAGTGTACAAGGTATTTAAGTGGTGGTCAGGTGTCCTGCACTCATGAAATTAAGAGTGGACAGGCAGGGAGCATCATACATTTAAGGACTGAACTCAACAAGAAATTGTTGACAGCAAGACGGTAACAGAGAAAAGCCATTTGGGGAAAACTGACTAAGCAAGGAAGCAAAACTTTAAGGACAAAACCCAAGCAGCTCATCATTAATATTCTCAAGACATCAAAAGATGACACCACACCCATGGAAGAAACACAGAACTATCGAGAAAATTAAAAGAGCACTTGGAAATTAAGTTGTAATAGTGGAGGTAAACTCAACAGAAGGGATAGTAAGAAATAAATGAGAGAGCTCCTCAGAAAGTAAAAAAAGACAGAAGGGGAGGGGAAGAGAATGGGAATTAAAAAATAAATAAGGAGCAAAATCTTAAATAAAAAGGGGGGGGATCCCCAAGTTCACAGAAGAGCACGCTGTGTTCTCTACTTCATCACTGCCTGAAACAAATCCACCAAGGCACGCGCTGACATGGATCCGAACACTGGAGGCCAAAGAAAAGGCTCCAGTGAGAAAATTTTCTACAGAAAGAAGAAAAGGGTCAAAAAGCAAGAATCAAGATATATTTATAATACTAGGTCGGGTGCCTGGGGCGAAAAAAAAAGAAAGATTTAAAGAACAATTCTGGGGACTGGCAGGTGGCATGGTGGTAACGTACTGAATTCCCACATGGCCAACTGCAGTTCAAGTCCCGGACCTGGTGGCTTGTTTTTTTATTTTCTCTCTCTTTCTGGTCAAATTAAAAAATAATAAATAAAATAGAATTTAAAAATTCTTTAAAAAAAAACAACACAACTCTGGGGCTGGGCTGACACTACGGCCTGGTGGTCAAAGCAGCTGGACCCCACATAAAAAGTCATGGGGGAACCAGCAGATGACATAATGGTTATGTTACTGGACTCCCATGTAGTCGACCATGGTTCACATCCTGGACCTGGCACATGGAACTCATGCCAGTGGGGACCAGCAGATGGCATAATGGTTACAGTGCTGGACTCACACACAGTCAACCACAGTTTGAGTCCCGGACTCAGCCACTTAAAATTCACGCCAGGCACGTGTGCGTGTGTGCCCAAAATCTAAAGAGGAGAATGGAGGAGAAAGGACTGTGGTGTGGCTATCTCCCCTGCAGGGGGATTTCTCGCTGTCTGTCTCTCCGGTGAGCACACACAGCCTATAGCAAAAGTCTCTCTTAAAAAATAAATAGTTGTGGGAACTTTTGTTTAAATACACAAGTGGAAAGGCTAGTGTCACTAGCAAAAAGGAAGCTATCAGGAGACAACTCGGCTGCCTGGACTGTCCCAGGAAGGACTACTGAGCCTGGGGCAGAACTCCAAGTGTCAGGAGAATCTGGAAACCTGGCTCAAATTAAGCTGGAGAGCTCATAAAGTGAGAACTGAGAAGAAATGGGACTGAATGAATCCTATGCCCAAGTCAAAGGAAGAAATAACACTTCATAATATAGTTTAATACCCGAAAGTGTGTAATTGTGTGAAACTTTGTAAGTAAATATGAACATATAGTTCTGCCAATCACACGAGACAGTTTAGAAGACACGCATTAGATTGCAAAGTTCAAAGCAAAACGCTGTCTCTCAGCACGCAGCCCCTGAGCACGGAAAACCCCTGGCAGGCACTCACCGGTGTTAGGAGCTGTCCCTGAGCCGAAGGCAGACTGACCAGGCTGCTGTCCGAACACGGGGGGCTGGCTACTGCTCGACACGGACCCGAAAGTAGGCGGTGTGGGCTGGGAGCCAGCGGAGAATAATGCTGTTGAGGACGATATAGATCCAAACCCCAAGGGGTTGGGCTGGCTGGGACCTTGACTTTGTCCAAATGCTGGGGTCTGGGCGGCACCAAACGCTGGACTGGCAGACGGTGCTGAAGGTCCCGTGCCAAATACAAAGGAGGATCCTGGAGGCCCAAAGAAACAGTGAGATCCCCACAATGGCCACAGCAAGACAATCCTCAAGAAATTTGTGCAAACCCACATGCAAGTTTCAAATCCCTCCTGAGACTCTTACTGCACTACCCAAACCCCATGAAGACAAGTTCTGCATGATGGCCCATCCACGGGGGCACAAGGAGAAGGTGCCCCTGCATGAGGGAGGAGCTCTCAGGAGGCCTGAGTGCAGGTCCTGGGCCAACCAGAAAACAGGCCAGGAGCAACCACATGCCTGCAAGTCTAGCTAACTGGGAGGCTGGGCCAGATGGATCTTAACACGGCAAGACCCTGACAAAAGTAACTTCCTCTGGTGGGGTGGGGAGCAAGGAATGCAATGCTACCATTACTTAGTAAAACACATGGAATACACCAAGTCAAAAACTTCAGTTAATAGGGGCTGGCAGGTGGCATGGTGGTTGGAGGCACTGGGCTCCCACATGGCTATGGTTCGAGTCCTGGACCTGGCAGCTTGCTTTCTTTTTCTCTGTCACTCTGTTCCTCTCTGGTTGAATTAAAAATAAATAAAGTTGAATAAAATAATTCTTTAAAAAAAATACCCTTCAGTTAGTAACAGTAATAACACTCCCCTTATTTGCGGCCAATAATTTTATGGCAAAGAGACATAACTCAGATGATTCCCCACCAGAAGTTTAGTATGCACAGAGATCACCTATGCTGTATAAATGAATATTCTGCATAATGAGGACTCTTGAAAAAGAAAAGAAGTTCTAGAGTCTGTTCCCTTATGACTTAACATTTCCAACACAAAACTGAAAAAAATTAAACACCAGACTTAATGAAACTAGAAAAATGGCTCCCAAGAGTTAAAGGCGTTAAACGTGAACACAAAGGCACGCTATCCACACGGAATCCCTGGAACAGAAGACCCAAAGCACCCCCGCCACTTTGTGATAACCTGCTCTGTTGTTTGCCTAAGAACGGACACATTTACCACGGAATCCGACCCAACTACGGTGTGTCTTTTCCCTCAGTGAACACACCTGCAGAGCTAGATGTGGTGGCAGCTCCGAAGCTGAAGCCAGAGGCGGCAGAATTATTACTGCTGGCTCCCGTACCAAAGACGAACGGGGCGACAGCTGTTCCTGTGCTGGACGTGGTTGCTGGTTTGTCCTGAGAAAACAGCAAGGACGGAGTTGTACTGGACTCGGCCGAGTTTCCGAAGGCAGAGCTGCTCACTGGGTTGCTGGCCTGCCCGAACACAAAGGCAGCCACGGGTGCACTGGAGGTGGCGGTAGAACTCCCAAAAATGCTGCCGCCAGCAGAGGTGGCCGGTGTACTCGAACTCGACGAATTGTTGTTATTCAAGAAACTAAAAACTGGCTTGGCCACACCTTGATCTGTAGAACAAATTCAGAAACAAACATAAATGCTTAAAAAAACCATCGTTACAGAATGTACTTTTCAAAAAAATAATTATTACTTCATTTATTTTAACCAGAGAGAGGGAGGAAGAAAGAGAAAGCAAGCCAGGACTCGAACTGTGGTTGGCCATGTGGGAGTACCCAGCGCCTTAACCACCACACCACCTGCTGGTCCCCAGAATGTACTTTTCCCTAGCCTACAATCTCAGAATCCATAAAGAGTATTACATTTTTTTGGGGACCAGCAGTTGGCATAATGGCTATGTCGCTGAACTCCCATGTAAGTCAACTGCGGTTCGAGTCCCGGATCTGGCAGCTTAAACTCACGCCAGGCGTGTGTGCATGCGTGCCCAAGATCCTGAGAGGAGAACAGAGGAGAAGGGATTGTGGCGTGGCCATCCCTCCTGGTGGGTGACTTCTCGCTTTCTGACTCTTTCTCTCTCTCTGTCTTTCTGGTGAGCGCACATGACCTATAGCAAAAACCTCTCCAAAAAAAAAAAAATTTTTTTTTTTTTTCACAAAAATGCATCAAATGGCTGTGAGAAATAAACTCTGACACATTCAAATATGTCTGTTTTTGGCTATGGATTTTCTGTCTTCCATAGGAAGATCTTCAGCATTGGGATTATTAAAAATACTAATATTGAAGCAGGTACACCTCCATCTTGTGAGGGACCTTCATTTTGAACTCCTCTCTATATTGGAAACTTTCTCTTTTTCCTAAACAGAGTGATTACCATCCCTACTGTCCTTGCTAAACTGCCCTAGGATACTCTACTGCAACATGACCAACAGCCACCAGACCCATTTGCCCCGAGCCATAAAGGTCAAGATTCCATTGTGTTTAGTTAGGAATGGAATACGCCCTTAGGAATTATTAACCTGCTTGTTTTCCTTCTGTAACTTGCTTCTGCATTGTAAACCCCTACCCTCACCCTTTCAAGTTCACCTGCTTTGATTTGTAATCACCACCTCTCAACCTAGAAAAGAATGTGACTTTTGCCTTTCTTTTTTTTTTTTTTTTTGGGAGGGGGGGGAGGTTTTTGCTATAGTGCGCATGCGCTCACCAGAAAGACAGAGAGAGACAGAGAGACAGAAAGCGAGAAATCACCCCCCGGGGGGATGGCCATGTCGCAATCCCTTCTCCTCCATTCTCCTCTCGGGATCTTGGGCATGCACGCACACACACCCCCAGTGGGAATTTTAAGCCACCGGGTCCGGGACTCGAACCGCAGTCAGCTACATGGGAGTTCAGCGACATAGCCATTACACTGATTTTTGCCTTTCTAAGCACTTCTCACCTTTCATTTGCGGCTACCAGCATAATCAATAAAGACTCCAATAATTTGGCTATGTCTGGAATGTCCTCTTATTTCTCGCTGATTAGATGACATTATCCCTCAGACCCCGATCTAACTAGACAGCTTTGGATAGCTGGTTCAGGCAGTGGGAGATGGCTGTGCTGTACTGTATCTGATCTAGTAATTTATGTTCCAGTATGTAGGAGCATCAGAGCTTCTGTTTATCCAAATAGATATCTTTTCTCCGCACACTGACTAGTGCACCCTTCGCCCACTACTTTGCAATGCCACCTTCACGATACGCTCAATTTCCTAGCACATGTACCTGTTCCCTCTACTGCTTTTAGTGAGTTTATGGTACGGTTTATTATCAGCCGGGCAAACGTGCCTGTGCACCTCCCCGCTCCTCAAAATGTCCTGCGTATTTTCCACTCCATGTAAATTTTAGAACCAGCTCGAGTTTGCTAAGCTCCACAGAAATTCCTCTAGAACCTGAAATTACTTGGTGGGAGGGGACATCCTCACTCAGGAGTGTTAAGAATGTCCCTTAAGATCTTAATTGTTCACATGTTCCGCTGCTGTAATTATAAATTAGAACTGTAACAAATATAAACAAGTTATGCTACAAATATAAACAAGAAACATTTCTTGCTGATATGGAGGAAAGTTTCTGATTTTTTTTTTTTTTTGGAGAGGTTTTTGCTATAGGGTGCGTGCACTCGCCGCAGACAGAAAGCGAGAAATCACCCCCCTGGGGGGATGGCCACGCCACAATCCCCTCCCCCTCCATTCTCCTCTCGGGATCTTGGCCACGCACATACACACGTGCCCAGCCTGAGTTTAAGCTGCCGGGTCCGGGACTCAAACCACGGTCAGCTACATGGGAGTTCAGCGACATAGCCATTACACTAACTGCTGGTCCCAAGCTTTTGATTTTTACATGGTGATCCTGAATCCAGTCCCCTTACTTAAGGTTTTCTTAAAAGCTGTTCCAATAACATTTCAGTTCCCACACTGTGCACTTTACAGGCTGGTCACAGTGTGCTCTGGGCATGAGCACCACTGGCAGACATGGAGCTTGCTGGTTCCCTCGCAGTAGGTTAACGGGAGGCTGGTTAAGAGAGCAGAAACCACAGCTTGGTGATTTCTTAATCAAATCCGATTAGACCTAGCTGACTTCTGTTCCTTTCTGCGTGATAGGTAATTTTCACTTTTATTTTCTTGGCAGGATGTTTTTCGATCTCCAAATAAATATTTAACAGACAAAAAAACTGCTCACTTGTTGAATTCCATACATTTTATCAAAGTTAGCTTTTCATTTTATTCGAGTGTTTCCAATTTATTATTCCCAAGTGCTTAAGAGTGTTCGGTTATTTATTTATTTTTGGCTCTAGGGCATATGCACTCCCGAGAGAGAGACAGAGAGGAAGAAAATGCGCCCCAGTGGGGAATGGTTGCACCACAATCCCTTCTCCTCCATCTCTCCTTCCTTTTGGGATCCTGGGCACACATACACATACACGCGGCTTGTCTCTCAGCTGTTGGGTCCATCTTAACTACTAGGTCATGGAGCTGGCTCCAATTCTTACTTCTTTATGTGCTTGAAAACATCTATATTTTTGCCTTCACAACTGACCAAATTTGGGTAGCTACAGAACTCGAGGTTCAAGACCACTCTCAGAGTTCAAGACCACTGTCGTGCTGAGAGCACTGCTCTACCGCTTTTGGCACCTGAGGCTTCAAGCTGGAAGACGGGTGCTGGCCTGGCTCCCTGTTTAACTAGGCAATGGCGTTTCTTTCTGGAAGCATTCAGGGTTTTGGCTTTGGTGTCCAAAATTGCACTTTTTTTGGTCAATGTGTGGGTTGTTTTCATTTTTAAGATCAGTATCTTTAAGAGTTTTTTTTTTCTTTCTTTCCCTTGCCTTAGGGTATGTGCACTCTGGAAAGGGGTGGAGGGGGGACAGACGGTGAGAGGGAGAAAGCGAGAATCACTCCTTGGGGGATGGCCATGCCACAATCCCTTCTCCATTCTCCTCCCGGGATCTTGGGCACACAGGCACATGTGGTCAGCATGAGTTTCCAGCCACTGGTTACAGGACTCGAACCACGGTCGTCCATGTGGGAGTGCAGCGATGTTAACTGCTACGCCATCTGCCGGCCCCAATTCAGTATCTCTCCACATAGCTAGGAAATTCCCTCCTGTGCCTTCTTCATCTCCCTCCCACTGTTCTCAGCGTCTGGTACTCCTATCCCAGTGAACTCGTGGAGTGTGCTTGGACCAATCTGGACCTTTACTCTGGGTTCTGGGACATTCCAGGTCACTAATCTGGTTACTACTCAGGTTATTCCTGATGCTCAGTCACAGAATGATTTCATTTCACCAACTATATCCTTTAACTTTTTTAAAAAAAAATTTTATTAATTGTCATTATTTTATTTTATTCAAGTTGACCAGAGACAGAGAGAGAGAAGTGAGGAAGCAAGTTGCCAGGTCTGGGACTCGAACCGTGGTCAGCCATGGAGTTGAGTCGCCTTAACCACCATGCCATGCCACTTGCTGGCCCTAAGAAATCACCCCCTAGAGGAGATGGCCACACTGCAATCCCTTCTCCTCCATTCTCTTCTCAGGGTTTGGGGCATGCATGCACATGCGCCTGGCATGACTTTCAAGTCGCCAGGACTGGGACTCAAACTGTGGTCAACTACATGGGAGTCCAGTGATGTAACCATTATGCCATCTGCTGGTCTCTTTAACTTTTAAGGGTGCTATATATTTTTTCTTTCTCAAAATCACCTGTTTTCTCAGAGATTAATTATACTATTGTCTGAGGATGACTGATTATCTGTAACTGTAAAAAGGAAGGCCTCTGTATAAAGATTTCATTAGTTAGGAAATGATGTGTGAGCTCAACTAAGAACACAGTATATGACAGTTTATGTCAATTCTGATTACAAATGCCCAAACAGAAGGAGCAGATCATGTATAAATCTTCACTAGCGGGGCATTCCATGAGAGCAGTGCTGCTCAAAATCTGATCTGTATGCAACGCTGGCAGATCGTGAGGAGCGGCTACGCGGACAATCCCAGGCTCCTTCCCAAGGAGCTCTGCTACCGGGACTCCCAACACGCTCAGGGCGGACCAGTCCTTGCCTCGCCGCATCTGGGAGACCTCGTCAATACTTACCAGCGGCAGTACTGGTCTGAGCTCCAAAAGAAAAAGTGGCCTTTGCTGGCTGTTCAGATTCCTTCTCCGCTGGCTTGGCCTTACTGAAACTAAATGTGGACTTTGAAGAACTCTCATCTTTGGTTTGCTCTGAATTCCCAAAGGAAAACACTGATTGAAACTTTGGCTCTTCGTTGTCAGTTTTCTTCCCAAAAACTACAGAAGTAGAAGTGACGGGCTCTTGCTGCTTTTCTTCTGTCCTTCCCAAAACAAACATTGAGGCAGACGGCACAGAGGCAGGCTCCGCACTGCCAAAAGAGAACCCTCCTTTGGTGGCAGGCATTTCTTCTTTCTTTGCGTCTGATGTCTTACATGTGAAAGGAGCCACTGAGACACTCTTGGTGTCTATGGTTCCAAAGCCAAAGCTGCTCTTGTTCTCAGAGGTCACCATGGTGTTAGCAGCAGCAGGGGTAGGGTTAATAACTCCTGTACCAAAGCTAAAGCCTGCGGGTGAAGATTTAGGCAGTTCCTCTTTCTTGTCTTGCTGCCCAAGATTAGACACCCCAAACTGAAATGGAGCTAAAGAAGTTGGGTTGCTCAAACCAGAAGGAAGTCCAAACTTAAAATTATTATCACTTTTACTGTCTTTTTTAACTTCTTCGGATTTAGAATCAGATGAAACTCCAAATTTAAAATCTCCTATAGGTTTAGAAAATTTAAAGCCTTCATTTGTGGGGTTTACAGATCCAGAATCAGATGACACAGCTATTTTGAATCCTCCCTGATCTCCAAATTTAAAATTTCCAGTGTTTGTTAAAGTCTGAGAAGGCCCAGAAGAGGATGATGGGATACCAAACTTGAAGGATAAAGCTGCTGGGTTCGAAGATGAGGAAGCTGTGCCAAAGCCTTCAAAAACATAAAAGACATCACAAAGACAAATAATTAATATACTCATCCTCGCAAATACAAAGCAAATCTTGAAAGCAAAAGTGACATAGGAGTTAACAGCAGCAAACATAAACCAAGGAGACCAGTATCTGGTATGCTTTCATCTATCAGAATGGCAGAAACAAAAGTCTGATCAAGTTCATGCTGGTGATGAACTTGCGAGCAACATGCACTCTTACATATTGCAGGTGGGGGCCAGCAGGTGGCGTGGTGGTTAAGGCGCTGGAATTCCCACAGGGCAACCACGGTTCAAGTCCTGAACCTGGCAGCTTGCTCTCTGTCTCTCGCTCTCGCTCTCTGTCTCTCTCTGGCAAAACTCATGTGAAAAAAATAATAATGTATAAAATAATTATTCAAAAAAATATTGCAGGTGGGTATGTGATTATTTTGTATATTTCAGGAGGATGTGTAAATCTGCACAGAACTCGGCATCAATCTGTCAATATTTACTAAAAATTATAAACACACATTGCTCTTTACCAAATAGCTGGGATTTTATTTTATTATTATTTAGCTGTTTTTGCCTTAGGGCACATGCTCTTATCATAGAGACAGATAAAGAGAGGGAAAATAAGAAATCACCCCTTAGAGGGGATGGCCACACCGCAATCCCTTCTCCTCCTGGGTCTTGGGCATGCACACACATGTGCCCAGCATGAGTTTGAAGCCTCTGGGTCCAGGACTTGAACCATGGTGGGCTATGTGGGAGTCCAGTGACATAACCATTATACCATCTGCTAATCCCAGTTTTGTCTCGTTGTTAATAATTATTTTTTATTTAGACAGTTGTTTTTCTTGGGCACACTCTGGGAAACCCAAATCTGACTTACTTCAAGTAAGGTTCTAGGGCTATAAATTCCCAGTCAAGTTCAGTCAGAACATTCAGCTAGTGGGTTCACAGTTAAAATAGACACAACAGGGACCAGTAGATGGTGTAATGGCTATCTCACTGGATAACCACATAGTTGACCGCAATGTGATTCCCAGACCCAGAGTCTTGAAACTCACACCCAGCATGTGTGTGTGTACACACGTGCCCAAAATCCCAAGAGGAGACTGGAGAAGAGACTGGCGTGGCCATCCTCTCGGGGGGTGATTTCTCACTTCCTGTCTCTTTGTCTGTCTCTGTCTCTCCAGTGAGTGCACATGTCCTATAGTAAAAACCTCTCTTAAAAGAAAAAACAAAAACAAACCAGATAAACAAAACCTCTGAGAGTAACATAAGGCAGGTCCTTATCCAGCTACAAAAAAGATATCCATCCCACTGCTAACAAGCAAATACTTACAAGAATTCAGAGACAGCTGTGAACTGAAAGAGCTCAAGAGACCACCTCCTTTTACATGAATTTTCAATGGGAGGAATAATTTTAAAATGAAAGCTGTTGACAAACACCTCACTTTTAATGGCATTATGAAAGGCATTTTGTTGTCAGTGTACCTTTGAATTCAGATTTTGTGCCTGGCTTTGCACTTGAACAGGCCACACACTTGGTAGCATCTGCTTTGTTCTGTACCAGGCACACCTCGCAGTCCCAGCTGCCCTCTGGCTTCTTGAACTTGTCCAACCCTGGGCAGCCTCCAGAAGTCGGAGCGACCACTGCAGCGCTGCTACTTGAAGTAGGTACTGCAGTTCCTAAAAATTAATGGAGGAACTCATGACCACCTGAATTTAATTATGTCAGCATCTTCATCAACACAAGTGTTCAATTTGTGTTTCCTACTAAGACACAAAAAATGCCAGAAATGTAAACATTACATCGTTGTAAATGGGATAGACCTCTCAGACTTCTTTAACCTTATAAATAAGCAGTCTGTAGTAACCTTGCTCAGGAGCGAACTTCCCTCATTTGAAAAAATGTTCCTATCCCAGACAGCACATGCACATGGCAGGCAGTGCGAGCCAGAGCCAGAGCCAGAGCAAGAGCAAGAGCAGTGCTCCCTGGTGGGGCCTGAGCACTCCACATTCTCCGTCCTCCACTCCTGCCCTTTACCCATCCCACCAGAACCCGACGCACATGCGCACACACGCGTTGTGTCTAAGTTGTAGAGGTCTGGATCTGAACCTGGCTGGCCACATGGGGTCTGACTCGCTACGCTAACTTAACCACTGCTGTGTGGAACCAGCCTTAGCTTCCCTCTTAACCTCAAGTTTTATATATTCTGGTTTAATTAAAAAAATGTAAAAAAGGAAAGGGAAAGGTTAAGGGAAAGGAAACAGGAACAGGAATGGGGGAAGGGAAGGGAAGGGAAGGGAAGGGAAGGGAAGGGAAGGGAAGGGAAGGGAAGGGAAGGGAAGAGTAGTGTAGGATAGGAAAGGAGTAATGTTCACAAACTAAAAGCCTTAAAAACTAAACTGTCCTTAACAATCTTTGCCAAGGGTCAGCACAATAGCCAGGTGGTTAGGTAGCTGGATCCAACATGGCCAACTGTGTGACTGAAGTCCCACACCCGGTGCCTGGAGAAGCACACACACGTGTATGCCCCAAATTTCAATAGGAAGGAGAAATGAAGGAGGAGCTGCAGTGTTACTATTCCCCAAGGGGCTGCTTGCTCCCTGTCCCATCCTGCATCACCCCACAACAAGTATACATGCCCTCTGGCAAAAGCAAAAACTTCTCCAATTTTGTCAAATGAGGGACCCGCAGATGGTGTAATGGTTACATTGCTGAACTCCCACATAGTTGACCACAGTTCGAGTCCCAGACCCACTCGCATGTGCGTGCATGCTCAAAACCCTGAGAAAAGAACGGAGGAGAAGGGGTTAAGGCGTGGCCATCCCAAGGAGAAGGGGTGCGAGGGAGGGAAGAGGGGTGCTTCCTTGCTGTGTCTCTAGTGAGTGCACATGTCCTGATAGCAAAAGTATCTCTCAAATACACACACACACACACACACACACACACACACGTACTTTTTTTTTTTTTAGCCAAACAACACATACAGTACTTGAAGACATGATAAGTACACTGTAAGGCCAGCAGGTGGCTCAGTGGTTAAAGGCCTCCACTCAGCCACGAACTTACCTGGTTTCTCAGACATACAGGCCACACACTTATTGTCTTCTGCGTTATTAGAAACACAGCACACTGGACAGTCCCAAGATCCCACGGGCCTTTTGAACTTATCTCCAAACCCTAAGGTGCCAGTGGTCACGGTGCAGCTGGGAGCTGACGCAAGCACAGTCACGGCACTTTCTGAAGCCACCGGCAACGTGAGGACCCGCTTCACTCCAGTGCCAGGTTTCGGGGTTTCACAGGCTACACACTTTGTCACTTCAGGCTTGTTCTGCACCAAACAGGTATCACAGTCCCACGTTCCTGCTGCCGGCTTAAACTTGTCCCCAAAGCCTGTCCCTGGTGCAGGAGGCGCTGCTCTGCCACTCTTACTTGGGGTCCCAGTTCCAGTCTGTGTAGCAGCATCTCCTGGTGGTGATTTCGCCGCCTGACAGGCTACACACTTGCTGTCTGTCACTCTGTTCTGGAGGAGACACGTGTCACACTGCCATGATGATCCTGCTTTCGAGCTTTCTCCAAACCCAGTTCCACTAGAAGAAAAGCTACTTATGGCTGGTCTTGTATAAACCACCGAGTTTGTTGTGGTAGGCGGGGCAGCAAAAGAGTCTACCTTCGGTGATGTGAAACCTAGGTGCAGGAGAGGAGAGTAAAAAATGAAAGGATTAGACAAGCTTTCTAATGAGAGCACTAACCACAATAGTCTTTCTGGGAGAAAACATATTCACCTTACGGTGGGGTTATTCCAATCCAAGATGGATGGCTAAGGAGTGGCTTTTCACCTAGGCAGTCATGTGTATTCACCACACATTTAATATGTGACACTCAGACCCAGCCACAATTCCATAAAAGATGTTTTGGTTACAGTGCATGACCTTCTCCCTTAGGAGTTTCTAGTGGGATCCTTTCATTTACACAGCCTTACTGGCAGACCGACTGTCATCCATCTTGTTATCCCTGCCTTCCTGTAGCACTGAAGCACAGCATGCCGAGCCTCCCTCCCTCATCTGCGACCTCACTCAGGTGTTTCCTGACTCATTATATACACTCTGAATTTTGTCCAGCCACAATCCATTGTTATGGTGTCCTCACCTTTAGTTTAAAAAAAAAAAAAAAAGCTGAGCTCTAATTATTTCACAGATGTCTCTCCACAGTCAACATGATGGGTAACAATTATTTTTAATTACACTAAACTCATATAAGCTTTAGAACAGTCATGGTTCAATGACAGATACAATGAGAAATGCCCACGAAGATGCACCAAACCCTCAGAAAGGCCCAGAGATCCAGTAATGAAGGCCCAGCCTGCTTTCAGAGCAGGAACTCAGGCAACTCAACCACACGCTCACACGAGGTCAGCGAGCAAGCTCCCTATGCGACTGTCTCCAAGGTCTCCCCTGTGGAATGTCAGCAAGCCTTCTACCCAGTAAGCACATCCGAGTGGACTGAGACAGAGTATTCACACAGAACCATGCCACTGGGGGAAGGCGTGTTCTTTGTGCCACCACAATTGCCACTGAATTGATTCACTCAAGCTACACTGTATTCAAAGGACTGACCCATGAATTCTGTTCACAGGCCCGAAAATGCTTTATTTTACAGGCAAACCCCATCTGTGATGGGGTCTAGCACCATGGGAAATGGAAATCAGGAGCGAAGAAGACACAGATTTTAGCAGATTTTCCACTGGTGCCAAGAAATGACCAGCCACTGTTTTGAGCATACTCTGAGTGGTCAGCAATGTACTGTTTTGCTGACCGATTAGACTGAGGCTGAAAACATTTTAATAACCATCGAGGCACTACAGATTTCTTTTAATTCTTTCAGATATTCCTAATTTCACTCAAATGAAGATTTCATATAAAACTTTCTTTTTATAAACATTAAAGGGACAGGTATGACATGGCCGAACACAATTTGAGTCTTGGACCTGGTGGCTTGCTGTCTCACTTTCTCTCCCTCCCCCGCCCGGTCAAATTAAAATAAATAAATAACGTTAAATAAAATAATTCTTTAAAATAAAAAAAGCTAAAGAGAGGAGGGGCCACCAAGTGACATAGTGGTTAAGGCACTGGACTCCCACGTGATTGACTAAGGTTCAAGTCCTGATCCAGCGGCTTAGAACTCACACTGGGCACCTGTGTGTGCATGCCTAAAACCCCAAGAGAAGGGACTGTGGTGTAGCCATTCCCCAGGGGGTGATTTCTTTCTTTCTCTCTGGTGAGTGCATATACCCTATAGCAAAAATCTCTCTCAAAAAAAAGTTAAAGGAAGGGTGGCGAAGCCTGGCCTTATAGATGCAAATAAAACTATCTAAATCAGGGCCAGCAGATAAGTGTTGTGGTTATGTTGCTGGACTCCCACATGGCTGACCATGGTGCAAGTCCTGGACCTGGTGGCTTGAAAATCATCCTGGGTGTGTGTGCATACATGTCCAAGACCCCAGGAGAAGAATGGAGGAGAAGAGACTGTGGTGTGGTCATCCCCCCTAGGGGTGATGTCTCACTTTTCCTCTCACTCTCTTGCTTCTGTCCCTCTCCAATGAGCATGCCCTATGGCTTCCGAAAACCTCTTAAACGAACAAACAAAAAAAACTGTTTAAATTACTGGACTCCTGTAAGCAGTGTACTTACTCATCTGTAAAATAAGAGGATCAAACCAAAAAACCCCAATCTTTCTAAATCCTGTAGTACAAGCCGACCTTATTTTTGAAACCAAAATAACCTGTAGTAAGCAAGTAGCATGATGGTTAAGGTGATGGACTCCCTCCCACATGGTTAACTGTGGTTTGAATCCCAGACCTGGTGGCTTGAAAAAAATCATACTGGGTACATTTGTGTGCATGCCCAAAATCCCAAGAGGAAAAGGGATTGTGCTATGGCCATCCCTCCTGGGGGGTGATTTCTCACTTTCTCTCTTTCTGTCTCTCTCCTCTCTGGTGAATACCCACAACCCATGGCAAAAACCTTAAAAATAAAATAATTTAAATTAATTAAATAAAATCAACAAAACCATTACATACGAACACTTCTGCTGGGTGAACATACATTCTTTCTGAGCTACTTGATTATAACAGTTTTACATTTTTATACACATTCTTTGATTTTAAAACAAAATATTCCTATTTGAGGACTTCTATTCATTCTCTTCAAGGAAGTACTGGTCCTATGCATTTACAACTGAGAAAATGCTATCTACTTGGCCTTATTCCACATATATCACATTGGGCAATACTCCGACATTTCGGAACCCTCATTAGAGAAAGATGTGTCTAGGTGTAATATCAAAGTTTATTTACTAGTGTTCTATATTGGTCTATCTCTATTAAAAACCAATTCAATTTCTTCTTCTAAACATGCCTCCTAGAGATTTAATTTTAGTACTCAAGAGTCCTCAAATTAAAGACAATAAGTAAAGTTTCTAAGATATTTCCCACAAAGGAATTATATTTGGTTACACCTACATTCAAAGTTCAATCCTTCATCAAACTATATGTGGTTTCTAAAAAGCCTTAAGTCTAACACTGAAGACACTAAGATGAGATCACACGTCTGTACTGACACTACGACTGTCTCAAAGGCCGCCAGTAACGTACCAGGGCTCTTCAGAATATCCAGAACACTTCCTTCTTTCAGGGTTTTCGCAGGTCCGAAAGGGCCCACGCAGTCCTCGTCTGCCTTCTTACAGCTCGTACTTTTCGCTGCAGTGGTATCTTGAGCTGCGATTTTTTTTTTAATTATAAAAGAAATTATGTCAAGAAAAAGCCCCAAACTCTTGTCAAATGCATTTTTTAAAAAATCTTTCAAAACCAACTCTTTCATATCAATTTCTTTTTTTTATAAGAATTTACTTAATTTTATTTATTATTATTACTTTTAATTTGTTATAGGACATGTGTGCTCACCAGAGAGAAAGAGAGGGAGAGAGGGAAGGAGGGGGAGATGGGGAGAGAGGGAGAGAAGGAAAGAATACACACGCCTCTAGGGCCAGAACTGAAACCATGGTTGGCCACGTGGGAGTCCAGCGCCTTAACCATCACACCACCTGTTGGTCCCTTTCACACCGATTTCTAAAACTTCAAGAAGGAAGTCACCATAACGCAAAGATAATGAACACATGATTTTAAAAAGTACAAGATTAACTTGCTATTACAAAAAGATAAAATATAAACATTTCTCACACTGTCCATTCCCCAACAAAAACATAAAAAATATAAACTGTCATGGTAATTCTAACGAATTCATAGATAATCAAGAGAATTACTGCAACACTGAAGAGGGTATGGCAACGGGAACAAACCTAGCCACTGCGTGAAATACATATTTAATTACACAACAGCTTATAATACCGACCAATAAAAACCTTCCTAGTGATTTTCAGGGGCCAGATGATGGCACAGTAATAAAATGCCATGCTCTCCCCCAGGGGAGATGGCCACGCTACAATCCCTTGTCCTCCATTTTCCTCTCAAGAAATTGGGTGTGTGCACACAGACGCACACCCAGCCAAGTTTCAGGCTACCAGGTCCAGGACTCCAACTGCGGTTACATAAGTGGGAGTCCAGCAAAATAACCATTATGTCAGCTGCTGTTCCCCAAATAAATAATTCTTTAAAAAAAAAAAAAGCTCCAGTAGGGCCGGCCGGTGGCATGGTGTCAAGGTGGCAGATCCCACATGGCCGACTCCATGGTTAGAGGTTTGGACCTGCGGCTTGAACATGAGGGGCATATCGGCATGTGTACACAAAATCTCGAGAGGAGAATGGAAAAGGGATGGCAGCATGGCTAGGGTGCTTTGTCATTCATTCTCAGTCTCTCTGGTGAGTACACGGGTCCTACAGCAACAAATAAAAACAAGGGAAACTAAAAGGGGAGGGGGAGGGCCTATCACAAAATAATTAATCCTGTCAAACACATTTTCATTCAGTTTTTTTTTTTTAAAAGATTTATTTAACTTTGTTATTATTTTTTAATTTTTTAATTTGACCAGTAAGGGACAGAGAGACATAGAGGAAGGGAAAGTGAGAAAGCAAGCCACCAGGGCCGGGATTTGAACTGTAGTCAGCATTGTGGGAGTCCAGAGCTGTAACTACCTCACCACTTGCCAGCCCCCCTCAATCAGCTTCACTGTCAACACAGTGAGAATTAGAGGCGTCAAAGTGAGGACACAGCTGTGTATGTGCCACTCACAACCAACTCCTTACAAATCTGGGTAATTTCCCAAGATGCAATGAGATATAAAGCTATTTTAACAAATTATTACTCTTAGGTTACCATATATAAAAATTGGGAATTATTTTAACGTCTTTTTTCATAAGAAGTCATGAAATTAGAAATTCAAAGAGTTTACTCGTCTTGAATCCATGGTACCATTAAAGAAAACACTCTGTGGTTAGAAATGCACACAAAACTGCTTATTACTTTAAGTTACATGGGGCATTTCTTCCAGTAAGAAACAGGATCACAACCACACTGGCCAAATTCCTATCTTATTCCACCCTAATCTACTCTCTCACCTTTCAGATTATCCAAAGTAAGAGACCTCTTTAGCTTCTGTATCTTGCCTCTTTTTTTTCAATCCTTCTTTGAGGAATGATCTACTTTTTTTTTTTTTTTGAGGGGCCTAATTTTCTAAAATTCCAAACCGTGGGGACTCAGACGGTGTTGTGGAGGTAAGTAACGCAACGCTCTGTGAGGGTGACCCCGCGGGAGGGTTTCCGACTTCTTCCTGGAGACCTCCTGGAACACGTTAGGCACCAGGTGCCCACGATGTGGGGCCAGCTGAGCTGGGGGTGGGCTGCGGCCAGCCCGGGGACACTGCTGGGGGTGCCTGTCTGCCTCACTCATGGGAAAAAGAGGTAGAGTGGACATTTAAAAAGACCCCAAACTCACAGGTATTGAAGAAGCACTCCCCACACCAACTGCTGTCTGTCTCTGCTGACAATAGGCTTTTCTCACCCACCTCTTCAACACGGCGGCTACTATACCCACACCAACTCTTCCACAGAAAGATCATTCAGTGTCTCCCTACTACATTCCATTCCATTCAACTCTTTCATTTATAATTCAAGAAATTATAGGACTTGAAGAATCCCCTCTAACCTCATGACAAATTATCCACAGTTCTCAAAGTATGCCACACTTTGGTGGCATTTCTTAGGTTAAATTCCCTTGGATCAAAATTCTTGACCTGAGTAACTCAGTCTAGATGTCTCTAATTACCCAAACACCAAAAACTGAGAAGAAAACCACAACTACACCACAATAAGATGCTGATCCAGTTATCTGATTACTCATTTCCTTCAATCAGTGTCAATTCCTTCAGTTCAAAAATTATTAATATCTGCACAGATCAGCATAACCTTGCACGTAAAAATGCTGGTGAGGACGGACTCTCCGCACAGCAGTTACGGGCCATGCACAGGGAGCTGGCTGACTTCAGCTCCAACTCCAGCCCTGGTGGCTTGAAAAACATGCTGGGCATGCATGTGTTCATGGCCAACGTCCTGGCAGGATGGAGAAAGGGAGGAAAAGAACTGCAGAGAGACCATGCCCCATGGTGCTTTCTTTCTGTGAGTCTGTCTCTCTGGTGAGCACATGTACCCGCTGACAGTTAAAAGAAAAGCATGTGAACTAAACAGTAAATCCACAGAAGGAATATACAATTATAATGCAAACAACCTTTACATTTCTTACAAGACTTCCTTTATAACAAACTGTTGTCTTATTTTGACTAAGTAAGGACAGTCCATAAATGTGCTATTGTGACTGTGACTACCTCCTTAAAAGGA
Organism: Tupaia tana; assembly: GCA_026018925.1. NCBI lineage: Eukaryota > Metazoa > Chordata > Mammalia > Scandentia > Tupaiidae > Tupaia > Tupaia tana. The sequence continues at coordinate 18,693,125 of JAKSZU010000024.1, read as the reverse complement.
AAGGTTATGTAACATTTACATTTAGGGAGCTAAAGACCACTGAGGGTAACAGATAAAAAGGATTGCCAAATGGCTGATATAAGAGAAGATATTTACAAGAACGTATTTATTTTTAAGAAATATCAAAAGTAAACATGACGTACTAATAAAATACTGTTTTTATGTAAAGTGTCTACAAGAAATTTTTACTTACTTGAATGACTTATTGGTTCTGAAGCACTACTGGAGCCAGAGAGATCTGCTGCTTTTGCCACAGGCACACTAAACGTAAATCCAATCTGTGAACAGAGAAGAGATCTGTGAGGTGTCAATTTAGTTTTAAATAGCAAATACAGGCCTTACATTTTTTCCAAGACCAAAACGTATCCTAGGATTAACAGTTTTTTATTTTTTATAATCTCTAAAATTGGGATTGTCTTCTCCAATGGCATATCAGTGTAATAGGCAGCTTTTTTTTTTTTTTAAGGCATGTTTTTCCATTCAAAATAGTCCATAAAAAAGAAGTGTGTTCCTAATACCTAATTCTGGGTTTCTGGATGTTGCTTTCTAATAAAGAGCATGAGATCTCTAGGACAGCTGATGGATTTCAGGTACACAGCAGAGAAGTTACATCTGATCTGTTAGTAACCTCCAGTTGTGACAAAGATGGGACACAGTAAAAAATGAAACATATTGAAACGATTCACGGGGCCAGCAGATGGTGTAACGGTCACGTCCCAGGACTCCCACATGGCCGACTGCAGTTTGAGTCCTGGACCTGGCGGCTTGAAAATCTTGCTGGGCATGTTGTGTGCCCGCCCCAAGATCCCGGGAGGAGAATGAAGAAGGAATAGTGGTGCAGCCATCCTTCCCACCAGGGAATGATTTCTCACTTTCCCTCTCACTGTCTCTGTCTCTCTGGTGAGCACACGTGTCCTAAGGCAAAACCTCTTAAAAAAAAAAAAAAAAAAAGAAAGAAAGAAAGATACCCATGAGAAATCTAGGGAAATTTGAACATTAAATTCATGTATTAATCTTAGGCCTTAATCATGAAGATGCATACATATTGCGAGACATAAAAACCTTCCAGAACTTTCTATATTAAAGGTAACTCAAGACATATTTTAACTAAATGCAGGACAATTTAGTTGATGAAGGTCTAGTCTTTAACCGAACCTAAAACCAACAGAAATAAAACAGGAAGGAAAGACGGCCTGAGGTGATGGGGAGCTGAACGTGAAGTGCCTCGGTACAGGCACTACTGAGGGAGGAGATGACTGCGCTGTAACTTCCAAGTAGCATAGGAGAAACAGGATACACCGATGCATATATACATAGGGAAGAATGTAACTGCTATATTGTTTGTATGTGGAGCTTTTAAGTTGGAAGAAAAACAGCAGTGTTTCTTATGACTAATGGCATCTGAGATAACGATAAAAATACAGCGCAGTTTAAAATTGATAAATATGACAGTTCTGTTGCTTGATACTTACAGATGATGGAGGTAGTACCTCTGCCTCAGTGGACTTTACAATCGGAGATGAAAATCTAAACACGGGGCTGCCAGCGCTGTTGGGAGAATTCATCTGTACCTGGTTTCCCAGATTACAAAGAAATGACACAAAAATAACTACTGAGAAAAAGAAACTGACAATAAAACAGATCTTAAACAATTATCACAAGAAGTTATTATTTTTTTTCCTTTTAGGTTTAAAAATCACTTTGTAACATCCGGAAAAAAATGAACTTTGACTGCTGTGAAATATGGCTTCTGGCCCAGCCATGGCTGCACCGGGATTAGGGCACCGCTGTGCAATGCTTGAGCCAAACGTGGCCATCTCAGGGCTCAGGGTTCAGAGCTCAGGCTGTGCTCAGCACTGGGTGTTCCCATGATCCTAAATGGTTAGAGGGCCGAGTTGGGGAGGGGGTGGGTGGACTAAAGCGAAGTAAGACCCCTCTGAGGGTCACTGTCTCTGTGTCTCTGTCACAAGAAATAAACTTTAAAAAAAAAAAAAAACAAGAAAGGAAAATCTGGCTTCCTCTGGGAATAGGAGTATATACAGGAGAAGTTTAAATATGTCGGTTTTACCCAGGAAGTAAAAACTTAAGTCCATTCTCACAAAAAAGTATCTTATTGTTTGGAAACAAACATAATCATCCCCTTCTCTAATGGACTTGAAGAACTCTCCCACCAAAGTATACCCAAGGTATGCACATATCAAGGGAAAAACGCTGAACATTTCCATCTCCCTCTGCCTACTATGTGTTATTAATTTCCACTGAAAACTAAAACAGCTCCAAATACGAGTATTCAATTTTTAAAAGGACAAAACAAAAACCCCCTCTACTTATGCCATGGTTTCGTACCTTGTTTGTTAGTGACTGAGGACCGATTGGTGACGGAGAGGAAGTTGTGACTGCAGGAGAACTGAAATTGAAGGTAGGCAGTGCAGAACTGGTGATCGGGAGAGAGATTTTCGGTAATACTGGTACTTCCATTTCCTAAAACACAAGTTTGATAATGCTACGTTTCATCTTTCATGTCATCCTTTTATCTCTGTTTATTTTCAGGGGAAAACATTAATGGTATAGGGACATTTAGAATAGGGAAAAGGGGGTCCAGTCAGTGTGGTGGTTAGGTTAGAGGACTGAACTCCCACATGGCCAATCACAGTTCAAGTCTCAGACCTGGTAGGTTTCCCTTCCACACGTCCCCCTCCCCCCATATCTGGTCAAATTAAAAAATAAATAAATAAAAAGATATTTTTAAGAACAGAAAGGTAGTACCATACCATGATGGCAATGTGGGCTCTTGAAACAAAACAAAACTTGAACCCCCATCTGTGCCACCAACCAGCCTCGTGACTCTGAGAACCTAACTACCCTGAGTGCCAATTTCCTAATTGGTAAAAATGAGGAAAAGAAAACTCTTCTCTCTATATCAGAGTTGTGGTATTGACAGGAGTCATGAAATATACAGTCTTGGCATGTAAAGTAAGCATTTGATCACAACCCAACAGGACAAAGACCGACCCAAGTCTCCAAGACCCAGAGTAAGAGTAATTAAAACGAGTTCTACGTGTGCTAATGGTGAAGTCGCTTGTATGTGACCAGAGCCCCGATGATTAGAAACTGGGGAAAAAGTACAAACAACGATCTGAAAACACTTTGCAGCAACGAACAGCAGCAGGACCTGGGTGGGAGACACCTGGAAGAAGGTGCACTGCGTCAGCTTCCTGAGCTCGCGCCACCAGACAGAGACTCTCTAACAGAAACGGCAAGTGCATTTCCCATGTTCTTACCACACTCTCCGTTCTGGGCAAACCTCAGCAAACTAAAACAGATAATGACCCAGGACATACAGGACACAATTTTGCCTCTTTTTGTAAACAACTCCTCATTAAACATGTCACGGGGATTCCATACAATCCCCAGGACAAGGTACTATTGAACGTGTTCATCTCTCCTTAACAAATACTCTCCAAAAATTAAAAAAGGGAGAGATTTTACACATTAAAGGTTCACCAAAAAACCTTCGATCACATACACTTTTTGTCCTAAGATGAATTCTCAGCTGCTGAGCACTTCTGGCATTCAACAACTAAAACAAAATTTGCCACTGCTTGAATACCCAAGTCACACTAAGCAATCTACAAGATAGTCAAAATTAAGATACAGATATCAGCATTAGCTTCAGCTTAACATCACAGAAACTTATTTTTAAAGACTGAAAACTGATGAGAAATTAGAAAAATCTACACTGGACCTGGCAAACACCAAAAACAAAGCGAACGTTTCTCTCTCAAATATGGATATACTTGAGCAAAGGTCAGGCCACTAATTCTGAGAAATACATAACCTTGTCTGAAAAAATAAGCACATGCCATACGAATGAGATGCTAAATTCCTTATTTTTATTAATATGAGACTAGCTGGCTACTAAATGTAAATAGTAAAGTACACAAAGAACTTTGATGACAAGACAATAGATTTGCTATGAAAACTAGAGAATTTCATGCACCGTATGATCACCGGCACTCAAGACTGACGCTCTCACTTACAGTGGCAGAATGTGCTAACATACTCCCCTCTATTCACAGCACCCTGGCAGAACTATGAGTAGAACCTAGGGGAAAGATGGAGCCTGCAGGCTGATAAGTGAGCCGAGGGCCTGGTAGAATACGAAGGAAGACAAGGCAAGACGTCCAAACTGCTAAAGGTGCCATGATTCCAGTGGGCCAGAGGCAAAACAGCAGGTCCGGTGACTGAGAAAAGGAGAGCAGGCCCAGCTGGGCAGCAGCGCTACAACACACTAAGCTGCAGTGCCGGAAGCCGCATGGCTGACCACTTCAGATCCCATGTCGACCTGGAACATGCCAGGGGTGTGCACATCCCAAATCCTGGGGAATGCTCTGGTAAGGCTAATCCTCTCTCCCACCTCCTTTTCTATCAAGAGCGCATATGTGCTCGCTCTTATGAATTCTATAAAAACAACATTTAAAAAAAATAAGTGAAAAAGGCCTCTCACTCTAAATAGCACACAAAGCAAAAACACCAATAGACATGAAAGAAACTAACACTAAGACACCCAACTTCAATCAAAACATGATTTCCCAGTGAACATACGAGACTTGTTTTTTTTTTTTTTTTTTTTTTTTTCTTTTTTTGGAGAGGTTTTTGCTATAGGGCGCGTGCGCTCGCCAGACAGACAGAGACAGACAGAGAGATAGAAAGCAGGAAATCACCCCCCAGGGGGGATGGCCACGCCGCAATCCCTTCTCCTCCATTCTCCTCTCGGGATCTTGGGCACGCACGCACACGCGCCCGGCGTATGAGTTTAAGCCGCCGGGTCCGGGACTCGAACCGCGGTCGACTACGTGGGAGTCCAGCGACATAGCCATTACGCTAACTGCTGGTCCCGAGACTTGTGTTTAACAATCTAAAAAGATGGTCGGCCTGGTGGCATGATGGTTAAGGTGGCTGGGTCTCACATGACTGACTGGGGTTTGAGTCCCAGACCCGGTAGCTTGAAAAATGCACCTAGCATGTGCCCAAAATCCTCAGAAAAGAGTTTGCAATGAGGCAATCTCTTCTAGGGAGAGATTTCTGACTTATATCATCCCTCTCTCCATCTCCAGTGAGTGCACATGCCCTATAGCTGAAAAGTAAAATTAAAAAAACCCTAAAAAATAGATACCAAGAATACTCATAAGTCAGTAACAAAGTCAAAAGTGAAATTTTAATCAGAAACAAGACATTCTGTACCAAATGTTAAATGATACACCTGGGCTGAAACGCAATTATACAAAGACTGCTGAGACCTGTGTCCCACACAAAGCAGTTAGAGAATGAACAGTCTAGTGCCTCAGCCACCACGCCACCTGCTAGTCCAAATTTATTTGTTTGTTTGTTTATTTTTAAGAACACTCATGAAATTGAAGGGACTAGCTTAGACTTCTGGCAGCATTCTGGTGGGACCATTGCAGAGCCAGATCATTCTTGCTCTGTGTTTCCCCAGTCCCTCCTATATATTCCTACCACCACGTAAAAGCCTTGCTAAGCTTCAGAGGAATCGGTATACAAGCCCACCTCCTCCTCCAGAGGTTTAGAAGCGACGACGTGTGCTCTCTCCCGTCTCATCTTGCCACCTCCACCACCAGCTCCGGAAGGTAAACCATTGGCTGCGGGCATACTGAAATTTGGGTATGAAAAACCACTAGCAAAGGAAAAGAAAATTAAAACAAGTGACGTATTATTCTGGTCCAAAACCTAACTAAATATTTTAAAACTGGAACTACTAACAAGTAAGGAAATAAATGTACAGCTAAATGAGATTTCAAAACCTGACAGCTTTGGTAGTGCCTGTTTTTATCATCTTATCTTCAAAAAAGGTTTATGTATGTCAAACATGGATCTTAGAAATTACTATATGCAATACAGGTTTAGCCACGTATCAAGTGATATTACCTTTCTCGTTCTCTACTTTGTCCTGGAGCCATGTTTTTTTCATACCCAGTCTATAAAGACAAAAAACAACAAACCACACATTCATATGCTGTTCATTTAATTTTCTATTACCCTTTTTTCTACAAATGTTAATATTTAGAATTAGGAATTTGATGGATTTTTAGATAATGAATCCCGATATTTGCAACTTACGTCCTCCCTTCTGAATGGCAACAGAAAGTTACACTGTGATTAAACACATCACTGAGCACAACTGTCCTTTTAATAAAATGGTAACATATGGACAAAGGGAATACACGTATCTGTTACAAAAGGACTTTCTCTTATCTTTCTTTTTGTTAAAGGTCTAAGTCTACTTACAAGAATATTCCTTTCGACATCATTTTCTCCAACTTAAAAATGCTAATAAAGGATCATAATCTATTGAATGTACAAATACAAGTTGAAATAAAAGGAAAACTCTTCCTTCAGAGTAGAAAGCCAACTAATAGATGCAGAAGAACCAGTGGAATTAGAAAACCACCCTGTGGGGGGCCAGTGGGTTGTGTGGGGGTAAGGCAGTTGGATCCCACAGGCTGACCATGTGAATGAGAGCCTCAGATCCAGCAGCTTGAAAAACAAGCAGGGCACACACGTGTGTGTGTGTGTGTGTGTGCATGCATGCACTCAAAAATCCCAAGAACAGACTGATGTAGCCACCCCCCCCCCCCCACGAGGGTAGATTTCTCTCGTTTTCTCACTGGTGAACACATGTGCCCAATAGCAAAAACTTAAAAATAAAAAAAGTGACAAAGTGGCAATATTTACTAATAACATTTTCCAGGCAAGACTTAGGACTAGTGCAGTTAAAATTTCAAAGCTACCTCCCCACAGGAGACTTACTAAATAGAAAAAGTAAAATGTTAACTTTATAGTGGAAGCTCCCCCATAGGGACCATGTGACCTAATGACGGCCATGCCAGTCATGGGACAGACTGACAGCATGTGCCTTCTGAACACTGGGAAGAGCGCAGCACCCCAGCTTCAAGTGTCACTGCTCAAGTTCATAACCGATCTCTAATCACGAGGAAATGTCAGACAGCCCCAAACTGCAGGACATCCTATAAGTACACAGGGCATTCTTGTGCTCTTCAAAACATCAGTGTTGTAAAATACAAAAACAAGATAAAACAACCAGAAAATGTCCTAGGTTAAAGTTCATGAAGAGGCATAACAACTGATTACAAGACATAATTCTGGAATGTTTTTCTTTTGGAACTGGCAACATCTAAATGAAATCTATAGGCGAGCTAACAGCTTTGCACCAATGCTGTTTTTGGTTTTAGTCATTATTATATAGCATTATGTATGGAATTCCTTGTTTGTAGGGAATACAAAGATAAACAAATATCTAGATACTAGAAATTTCCCTTGTGTAGCTGTTAAGTCCAAAAACATTTTTAAATGTCTTAAATGTTAATTAAAGACATTTCATTAAATGTTAATTAAAAAGTTTATTAAAAAGCAAATATGACAAAATGCTGTGAATGAAGATAAAGGAGTACATAGTTAAGCAATTTTTTCAATTTTCAGCTTTTCAGAAATTATGTTGTTCAAGATTAAATAAGTAAAGGAACAAAAAGTAAGTTGCTATTTAAATACAATGAGCATTACCCTTAAAACAACACAAGAGGGACCACCAGGTAGCACAGTGGTTAAGGCGCTGAACTCCCACAAGGCTGACCACAGTTTGAATCCTGTACCTGGTGGTTTGAAAATTACTCTGGGTGCATATATGTCTGTGCCCAAAATCCCAAGAGAATGGAAGAGAAGGGACTGTGGCATAGTCATCTCCCCAGGGGAGTTATTTCTCACTTTCCCTCACTGTCTCTCTCCAGAGAGCACATGTGCCCCATGGCAAAAATCTAAACAACAAAATTAAAACAAATAAACAAACAAACAAAAAAGACAAACCCGAATGCAGGGCATTTCATAAAACTGGCCTGGTCTCTTTAAAAGCAAACATTCCCCTCCTAGGTATAGACCTAAGAGAAAGGAAAACCTGGATGAACCTTTAAGACATGCTAAATGACTACTAATGAGCACAGAATTTTTTTTTTTTTTTTTGAGAGATTTTCGCTATAGGGCGCGTGCGCTCGCCAGACAGACAGAGAGAGACATAGAGACAGAAAGCGAGAAATCACCCCCCAGGGGGGATGGTCACGCCGCAATCCCTTCTCCTCCATTCTCCTCTCGGGATCTTGGGCAGGCACGCACACGCGCCTAGCGTGAGTTTGAAGCCACTGGGTCCGGGATGCGAACTGCGGTCGACTACGTGGGAGTCCAGCGACATAGCCATTACGCTAACTGCTGGTCCCCATGAGCACAGAATTTTCAGGGGGTGTGGGAGATGGTGATAAAAATGTTCCGAAATCGTGTGAATATACTAAAACCATTGAATTAAGGCTTTAATTTTTTTTTTAGATGTTTCTTTCCAATGAACTGGCCATTACATTTCCAAAGTTCTGAAATGACCAACAGACCATGAAAGACATTTCTTTAGGCTCCTGCTTGAAACCAACAGCTTCAACAAACTGTGGCCTTGATTCAGGGCCCATGAAAGTTAACTTTAAATAGATGAATTGTGAGGTATGAAAATTATCCCAGAAAACAATAATGTGGCCAGAGTAAAGGTTTGACACGGCCTACAAAAAATAAAATCAAAGCCATGTGTAAATTTTCTTTGGATCCTGGTTAAAAAAAAAAAAAAAATAGCTACTGTAAAATGTCTCAATATGAACTAGATACTAGATAATATTAGGGAATAAAAGTCTTCTTACATAAGACAATAAAGGAAGGAGTAACTTAGGGATCAAAAAACGTGACATGTAAAATTTAAGTTCAGATGGAAGTTCAGTAACAACATACACAAGACACAGCTAAGGCAAATCTGGCAAAATTACTAACTCTAGAAAATGAGAATGGACTAGGTTTATTAGTAAACACTAAGGGTGTGATCAAGGCAACCGCTATTTAAAAGGCATACCAATTCAAAACCATCACTAATTCACAAATTTTATGCCTTATATAATAGTTGCTAGATTACAATAGCAAAGTCCTCGTATTTACATTATTTATTTTATTCGTTATAACCAATATTCAAATACTGGTGAAAATAAACACATACTCACACTGTGCTTTTTATCGATTCTTTGATTAGTCCTCCTTACTTCACCAGATGGGGTCAGAGATGGTTTAAAATAAACAGTCCGACTGGCTGCTATAGAAACTGGCTTTGGGGTCATGAGGGTCTGAACAGGGGGGGTACCGAGAGTCCACCTTACAGGCAAAAAAGAAGTGAAAGACAAACATTTATTGTCATATTTATCAATGATTCATAACCTGAAAATTTTCTGAAAATTGCTAATGTGACCTAAAGACCCAGGAGAATGTTCTAGAGAAATACCCAGTGGATACAAATAAATACTAGGAGAAAATTCTGACAGTAACAGAACCAAAAGTGTGTATCTGTGTATTTATACACACACACACAAATTTAAAATGGTTTCATAAATACACTCTATTTCATTCTTTATTTAATGACTATTCACACACATGCACACACACAAAAAATGGAACTAATTCAAACAGCTCTATAGATTCAAACTTGTACATGGAGAATCTTATATTTGACCAGAGAGGGACAGAATGAGAGAGAAAGAGAGAGAGAGAGAGAGAGAGAGAGAGGAGAGAGGAAAAGGGAGAAAGCAAGCCGCCAGGTCCGGGACTCAAACCACAGTTGGCCATGTGGGAGTCCAGCAACTTTAATCACTATGCCACCTGCCAGCCCCAACATGGGGAATTTTAAATATCTAAACTCAGATTGATTTGTCACATTTTCTCCAGACTACTATAGCCCCTTCAGCTACAAATAAAAAGTTTTTCAATTAGCTATAAAAAGATTTTAATTCCTAAAAATGCATTATCAAATCCTTCTCTCAGTTGCTTTTCCTCCGTATTATTTAAAAAACAAGCCAAACACTTTACAACATAAGCCTAACTGGTAAAACACTGTTAAAGAATTCCAGATTCTCAAATGAACTGATGTGATTATCCAAGTATGTGGTGTTTTATTAAAGTATTTTGGTATACTGAAACACAGTAGAAACCCTGTTGGTGTAAGAGGGACGCAAAGCCCGGAGCTCCTATTCTGTCCAAATATTTTAGTGCTATGAATCGAGGCCTGTCCTCTGCAGCAGCTGTGAACAGCGCTGGTTTCCAGGGCAAAGCCTCTGGATTGCTGCTAGCTCTTCCCCAAATCCTCATCACAAGTGTGCGCCTACAACGCAGTAGGGCAGCCAGTTCTGCAGACCTTGTGATGACCTCTGTGAGACAGGAAGGACACAGTTCTACAGCCTTTTCTTTCCTAGCACCCACTGACAAACTTGTCCTGCTACTACACTCCACCATTAATTACATTTTTATTGATAGCAATTTATATTATGGCACTATTTCTTCAAGTTGCCTCTTCTAAACAATCTGATATAAACGAGGATCTGAGAAAAGACAACAGCAGAAAATAACCTCTTCATAGCTGCTAATAGTGCATTATTTCCAAGAGAAAAGTCAACGTGAGCTTTTTTCTCTGCACTGGAATGTTTGTAATGACGATTCTAACTTGACCGATATCTTTTTTTTAAAATAATTATTTATTTTATTTTATTCATTCATTTATTTTGATCAGAGAGAGACAGAGGGTGAGAGTGAGAGAGAGAGAGGAAGTGAGAAAGCAAGCCACCAGATTCAGGACTTGAACTCTGTTCGGCCATGTGGGAGTGTCCAGCGCCTTAATCACCACGCCACCTGCTGGTCCCCTGACAGATATCTTATATATAGTCTCTGTGACTGATTAGAGTAACTGTAATCGATCATTCATGCATTCATTTATTTATGCCTAGAGATTTTTGCCTTAGGGTATGTGTGCTCACTGGAAGAGACAGCTAGTGAGAGGGAAAGTGAGAAATAATCCCCCAGGGAGTATGGAAACTTTGTAATCTCTTCTCCTCCATTCTCCTCCCGGGATGTTGGGCATGCACACACATGGACCTGGCATGATTTTCAAGTCATTGAACCCGAATTTCGAACTGTGTTCAGTCATGTGGGAGTCCAGAGACATAACCACCACAACATCTGCTGGCCCCAAACTGTGATCATTTTAACAATTACTTTTGGAAAACTTGGTGTCAAAATGAATGCTCTGGGAAGCAGGAACCAGGAATCTACATTCTCTGAAGGATACTTTACCACTCACAAATATAACTAACAAGAGATGCCTTCTTTAACCTGAAAAATCAACCATTTTATTTTTTCCATGGTAATCTTCAAAGCTAAGAGAGTAGCAAGATACACTTTAAATCATCATTTTATTAACTCCAATATCCTGGAAGAGTATTTTGCTGGCTGAAAAGTATGCCAAACTGAAATTCTACAATAGATCTGATATAATGTTAATAAGGAAGTTTACAAGTTTACAAAGTTATGTTCAATGAGGGCTTTAGCTCACCAAACTTCTAATTACTAAAATATTTTTCAACTTTGTTTGTTCTTATCTTTATTTATTGAAAGGTAAGAATAAGCCATAAAGACCATCAAATCCAAAGATGGAAATGCCGAGCAGCACAGTCCTGAGGCCCTCCAAGAGGCTACAATGTCCGAGTAAGACAATCTCATTCCTCAGAACCAGCAGATGGCAAAGTGGTTACTGGACTCCTGCGTAGCTGACCACAGTTCCAGTCCTAGACCTGGCGACTTAAAACTCACACCAGGCCTGTGTGTGTGTGCGCGCGGGTCTGAAATCCTGAAAGGAGAATGGAGGAAAAGGGATTACGGGGTGGCCAGCCTCCCTAGGGAATGAATGATTTCTCACTTTCTGTTTGTGTCTCACTGGCACGCGCACACGCCATATTGCAAAAATCTCTCTCAAAAAAAAAAAGAGAAAATCTCATTTTTCAAACATGGTCCTTAATGACAAACAGCCAAGTCTGATTTGTAAACCTGCTAACTGTATGAAACAGAATTGCAAACACTTTAAATAACTCAATGCTGAAGAGTCTTACCTTTTCTCTTTTCGTGTGGAAATCTGAGAGATCTATCCCACTCCTATCAAGAGGCTGAAAAAGATAAAATATTGTTAGAAGAGATGGAAAACTCTGAAAATGATGACTTGTATATATGCACATCATTAAAAAAAAGTATTTAAGAGTCAACTTACAGAATTCAGAGGGGAGGAAACAGACGGAATTCTTTTAGCATCCTGTTAATTTTGAAATAATAATGAAATTAAGGTTTTTCCCCATCAAACTCAAATTTTATATTCTTCTGTATTTAATTATGATTTTAAAAACTTACCGCTAGAGGGCTTGACATTTTCTCTAAAGACTGCAATATCCGCCGAGCTGTTGAACTGGTCACACCATAGGACTGCGCATTGAGCTGCTTCGCTTTCATCTGTCTTCTGACTGGGGCCTGTAAAGTGAAACTCTCTATTATAACAGAGCAAAATCAGAGGCACAAATTTCACACATGAAAATATTTACAAAATAAAAATGGATGTCCGAAGTGACACAAGATTAATGAGTTAACAGCAACTACCTTGGGCGTTATCACCAAGAGTTAGGTCAGTATTTTTTCTTTCTGCCTTTACTGAAAATCTTATTCTCTGACTCAGATTACTTTTATAGTAATAATAAAAAAAAAAAGTGATAAGATACCATGCACCACTCTAAAGATCTGCCAGTTATGTTGCATGGGATGACTGGTGAAAACAATTCTAAGATTATCTTGATCCACTTCCCCTTGATATTTAAGGAACATTAAATTAGTGAGAACTGAATTAAGCTATCAGTTATCCTGAGTATTAAATAACATTTAATTACAGGAAATTCTAAGATAGTTAAATGAAGAGATGGCAGATTCTACAGCGGTCCAGATTCAAAATTTGAATTCTAATGAGTTGTTATTCAGAAGCTGACATAACAAAAGAACATTTTTATATACTCGAGCTGTTTCTTCTGTTTTTTTTTTTTAAGAATTATTTATTATTATTATTATTGTTAATTCTCAATTTTCTATTATTATTATTGTTACAGGGCACATGGTATCACTAGAGAGAGACAGAGATGTGGAGAGAAGAGGATGAGAAAGCAAGCTACTGGGTCTTGGACTTGAACTGTGGTTGGCCACATGGGAGTCCAATGTTCTAAACACCATGCCCCCTGCTGGCCCTCCAGGCTGTTTCTTAGTAAATGACTTTTAACTTTAAATAATGAGGTTGAGGGGCCAGCAGGGGGCATGGTGGTTAATGCACTGGACACTCCCACAGGGCCAACCGCACTTTGAGTCCTGGACCTGGTGGCTTGTTTTCTTACTTCCTCCTCTCTCGGTCTCTCTCTGGTCAAATTAAAATAAATGAATGAATAAATAAAATTTTAAAAATATTTTTTTTTTAAAAAACTGGGGTGGAAGGTCTTGGCACAAGCAGGAGGGTGCCCCTGAGCAGTGGCTGAGGCACAGTGGTGCATCATGTGGTGCTAATTAGGTGACGGGGTAGGGGGGTCTCAGCATAGCAGGACCGTCGAGGAGGCATGTTTTCTGTTTCCCTCACTCTCTATTCAAGCCTAGAGAGAAAACCTTATAAATGGGCAAGTACCTTTCATATGCAGCAATTTTTACAAATACCGGTAAAAATCAGCTCTCTTTATCAAGAATGAATTTCACCAATTTAACAAGCAAGTGGCTACCACAAAACTAAGTAGGCAATATTAAAAGAAAAAAAACACACACAACAAAAATATAACCCAGTTTTTATGAACAGCTTATAATATATGAAAAATTGAATCGTAGGGGCCAGCAGCTGGTATAGTGATTAAGGCACTGCATTTCCAGATGACTGACTGTGGTCTGAGTCCAAGATCCAGAGCTTGGAAATCATGACAGGCACATGTGCTTAAAATCCCAGGAGAAGAATGGAGAAGAGAAGAGAAGGGATTATGGCATAGCCATCCCCCATAGAGGGTGATTTCTCACTTTCCCTCCCCTGCCCACTCTAGTGAGCGCAGGCGCCCTGTGGCAAAATTAAAAAGAAAGAAAAAGAAAAAGAAAAATTGAACCATAATAACTACTTAAAACAATGTTTCCCTGTCAAATGCCGAACAGCTATTCTATTTCTGGAGCAGCTGCAATAGTCTACATTCATTCTAGTAATACCTGATGCCCATTAACAATTACTGGTCAGGCCACAGGCTTTGGCAAACAGGAAAAAAACAGTACAATTTCCTCCAGGAAATAAAAAATAGTCTAAGATCCCGAGAGGAGAATGGAGAAGGGATTGCGGCGTGGCCATCCTCCCTGGGGGGTGATTTCTTGCTTTCTGTCTCTGTCTTTCTGGTGAGCATGCGCACTACAGCAAAAACCGCTCAAAAAACAAACAGAGACTATTCTATCATGGAATCTACTAGCTTTTTAGGGCCACAGTTCACTAATCAATAAAATGGAACTGAATTAGAGAATCTTTAATGTCACCTAGCTCTAAAACTCTAGGAAAAACAGGAAAAGAGACTTTCTCCCCAAGTGACAATTATAAATAATTTGGCAGTCTGTGCAGAGGATTCCAAGACTTAGCATAAAAAAAAAGTCAAGATTCAGTATTAGCAATACTAGAGGTAAGTAGTAAAGACATACTCAAACTAGTCTATGAATCACAGGCTTGCATCAGCTAGACTTCTACTAAAATACTGAACTATTCAATTATAAAAAAACACTTTTAGAGTAATACAGGGGCCTGCAGGTGATATGGTGGTTGAGGCACTGAACTCCCATATGGCTGACCACGGTTCGATTCCTGGACCTGGGGACTTCCTTTCTCACTTCCTCCACTCTCTTTGTGTCTCTCCAGTCAAATTAAAAAATATTAATAATAAATAAAACTTAACAAATATTTCTTTTAAAAAACTCTTTTAAAAAATAATAATAATTAAAATAAAAGAAAGAATGATACAATCCAGCCTAAGCTTTAGAAAAAGCTCCCTATGTGGGCCAGCCGGCGGCCTGGTAGCTAAGAGCTGGAACTCACATGGCTACCGCACGGTGTGACGACCAGATGCAGCGGCTTGATAAACACGCTGGGCACGCGTGCACTCATGCCCAAAATCCCTGAAAGGAGGGAGAAGTGGAGAAGCGACAGCAGTGTAAACATTCCCCGTGGGGGGCTCTCTCTCTCCCTCTCTGGTGAGTGTACACACCATCTAACAAATTAAAAAGAAGGGAAAAATAGCTCCCTGTGTAATGCCAACATTCATTTAATTCATTTTATTACACAATATTGTCCTTCATAAACAAACTCAGAAATAAGCCTCATAATTATGGTTAATTATATATCAAAGAATCCTCTAATTAGGAAAGCATTAACTACTCTAAAGATAAAACAAAATCTCCTAACGTAGTTATTTCAAAGGCATTCCTATGTTTGTCATGGACTGTCATCTTAACAAGATTTCCCTCTCCAAAAGCCTATATGTACATTCTCTCCCATCTTTAAAATGTCAAAATCTGTAGTGTCAAATAAAAGAACCATAGCATTATACATAGAAAATGGAATTTTCACAGTCAAGAAAATAGGAGGAAAAAGGCACAGAATAATCCAGTTTACCTGAAAGGGACGCTTGTTAAGATACGCATGCTGTCTACCACGGGCCGCCTCTCCCCTTACACTCTGCACTTCTCTCCTGCCTACTCACTGACAAGGACCTGCAGCAAAACGCTGACCAGGAGCAGGGACAGCAGATGTCCCTGCTCGCTTCCTGATCTCTGGGGGACAATACTCGGTCTTTCACCAGTAACTGTGACACCAGCTGAGGATTTTTTTTTTTTTTAAATAAATGTGCTTGATTAGGTCAAAGAGGTTCTTATCTATTCTTAGACTTGCCGTTAAACTATTTCATGAGTGAATATTGGATTTTGCCAAATGTTTTACACGTCTATGGAGATATTAATATGATTTTTATTCTAATCGGTTTATGTGGCAAATTATATTAATTTTCAAATGTTAAGCCAACCTGGTATTCTCAGAAGAAACCCCACATGATTATGAAATTGTTTCTTTTTTTTTTTGGAGAGGTTTTTGCTATAGGGTGCATGCGCTCGCCAGACAGACAGAGAGAGACGGAGAGACAGAAAGCAAGAAATCACCCCCTAGGGGGGATGGCCACACCACAATCCCTTTTCCTTCATTCTCCTCTCGGGATCTTGGACACGCACGCACACGCGCCTGGCGTGAGTTTTAAGCCACCGGGTCCGAGACGCAAACTGCAGTCAACTACATGGGAGTCCAGCAACATAGCCATTACACTAACTGCTGGTCCCTGAAATTGTTTCCTTTTATATGATGGAAACAACTGACAAATATTTTGATGAGAAGGTTTGTGTCTACAATTCATGGGAAATATTGGTCCACAGGTTTCTTATAATGTCTCTGCCTCATTTTGGTATGAGGAAAATGCTGGCCTCATAAAATGCTGAAAAGCCTTCCCTCATCTTCTACCACATGGAGGAGTTTCTGGACAACTGGCATTATTTCTTTCTCAAATTCTGACAGGATTCACCATGAAAGCCTTAAGATTTGAGCCTGAAAATTTCTTTGCTGGAAAATATGTTAATTATGAATTCAATTTATTGAATAAGTAAGACTGTTCAGGCAATTTATTCTTGACTAAGACTAAATAACACAGAGTACTTAGGTACAAATCTAACAAACAAGTTCAAGGTCTGTATGCTTAATACTATGAAACACTGATTAAAGAAAGTTTTTAAATGAATTATTTATTTTATTTAAATTTGACCAGAGAGGGACAGAGTGAGAGTGAGAGCGGGCAAGTGAGAAAGCAAGCCACCAGGTCTGGGACTCGAACTGCCATCACCCACATGGAAGTCCAGCACCCACCACGCCACCTGCTGGCCCCCCAATTTTAAAAAATATCAAAAGCACCTAAACAAATGTAGATATATACCTGTTCAGGGATTGGAAGACTCAATTTTGTTAAAATGTCCATTTTCCCCAGGTTGATCTGTAGACCCAGTGTAATCCTAATCAAACTCTAAGCAGACTTTGTCGAAACCAATAAGCTAATTCTAAAATTTTACGAGAAAGTCAAGGACCTACAAATGCCAAAACAGGCTTGGGAGAAAAAAATAAGTTGAAGGACTCACATTACCTATTTTAAGACCTTCTATTGCGTTACAGCAATCAAGACAATGTAGTGTTAAGAGGAAAAACACACACGCAATCTACGGAAAATAGAAAGTCTAGACATAGAGACATATATATAGTCAACTAGTTTTTAACAAAGGTGTAAATCTAATTTAATGGAGAAACAACAATCTCTTCAACATATGTGGTACTAGAACAACTAGCCACATGTAAGTAAACTTTAACCTATACTTTATACTACTCATAAAAATGAGTCAGAGGCCTAAATTAAAAACTAAAACCATGACATTTCTAGAAAAAATAGGAGAAAATCTGTGATGTTTAGGTGTCTTAGATATAACACCAAAAGCATACTAACATAAAAGAGAAAAAAACCCTGATATTCTAGGTGTGACCAAATGTATAAACTTCTGCTCTTCAAAAGCCACTTTTATGAAAAGTCACAGAATAGGAGAAAATATCTGCAAAACTCACATCTGATATAGGGCTTGTTTCCTGAAAAATGAACCTAAGACTCACTACTAAGAAACTCCAATTTTAGAATGGGCAAAAGATCTGAATAGACACTTCATCAAAAAAAGACAAACTGATGAAAATATGCACATGAAAAGATGCTCCACATCACCAGTCACTGGGGAAATGCGAATCAGAACAAACCGAGCTGTTAGCACGCCTGTTAGGTTGGCTGAAACAATAAAACGACCACACCGAGTGCCGAAAAGGGCGGAGAGCCCCAATCCTCCTTCCGCACTGGTGAGAACGCACACTGGCACTAGCCACTTTGGAAAAGTTTGGCAGTGTATTTATTGTTTATCCCTGTATACTTGCCGTAAGTATTGGCCATTCGACTTCTAAGAGAACCCAAGAGAGATGAAAATGAATGTTCAGACACAATGGTCATAGCAGCTTTATTTTGAACTGCCAAAATCTGGGAACAACTCAGTATCCTCATACTGGTAAATGAAACAAACTATTATAACCACTACGCTCAGCAACAAAAACAAACTAGCCATTGATACATGCAAAACCAGACCCCTCTCAAATGCACTACGCTAACTGGACTTAAGACTCCACACTATGGAACCACAGATGGTGTAACGGTTATGTCAATAGACTAATCAAGTCGTAGTCAACCTTGGTTTGAGTCCCAGAACCAGCAGCTGAAAAATACTGGGAGCGTGTGTGCCCAAAATCCTGAGAGGAGAATGGAGAAGAAAGGACTGTGGAGTGGCCATGTCCTCAGGGCATCATTTCTCGCTTTCTATCTCTGACTCTCCCTCTGTCTATCCAGCAAGTGCATGCACCCTATAGCAAAAAAATATCTCTTAAAAACAGGGACCAGCAGTTAGCGTAATGGCTATGTCGCTGGACTCCCACGTAGTCGACCGCGGTTCGAGTCCCGGACCCGGCGGCTTAAACTCACGCCGGGCGCGTGTGCGTGCGTGCCCAAGATCCCGAGAGGAGAATGGAGGAGAAGGGATTGCGGCGTGGCCATCCCCCCTGGGGGGTGATTTCCTGCTTTCTATTTCTCTGTCTCTCTCTGTCTGTCTGGCGAGCGCACACGCCCTATAGCAAAAACCTCTCCAAAAAAAAAAAATAAAAATAAAAGGACCAGTGAATGGTATAAAGATTACATCAGTAGACACCCACATAGTCGACTGGGTTTGAGTCCTGATCTGACGACTTAAAACCCATGCAGGGTGCATGTGTGTGCGTGCCTAAGATCCCAAGAGGAGAATGGAGAGAAGGGATTGTGGCGTAGCCATCTCCCCGGGTGATTTCTCACTTTCCGTCTCTCTGTCTCTCCGGCGAGGAAACACTCTCTATAGCAGAAAAAAAAAAAAATCTCTTAAAAAAGAAAAAAAAAAGACTATATATTCTATGACTAAGTTTACATGACATTCTGGAAAAGCCAAAACTACAGGGAAGGAAAACAATTCAGTGGCTGCCAGTGGGTGGCAGTGGAACGAAGGGCTGACTGATCACAGAGATGCAGAAGGTAATGTTGCAGGGTAACAGAAACGTGTGCTCAATATTCTGAAACGGAAACAGTAACACAGCTATGTTTCATTAAATTCAAATACTCTGTCTGGTAAGGGTAAATTTTATTAGGTGTAATTTATGCCTACTGTGGAGAAGGAATTAATTATCAAACTTCTAAGAAACACACACACAAATCTACACAAAACAGTCACTTAGGCCTAAAATAATGTTCGGATGCCCTAAATTAAAAAATGTAATCTACACGTCTACTATTTTACCAAAGCTTGAGTAAATGAAAACTTTGGGGGCATGGGTGTGTGCCAATAGTTTAAAGGAGAAAAGAAGGTTATCAGCCCTCATCCAGACCCACCTGGTACGGCGTATTCCGTAGTTTAGAGTGTCTCATGGCAGCTGCTGCCCCACCATATGTTGTTTTTCCAGGATAAAAAGGAGAATCTCCAAGCTGACTTGTTTTGAGGACTGAGGAATTCCCAAGTGACTGCACAGAAACACAATGATAAATTATAAGCATTAGTAAACACTCAAAACTAATGTGATTAAATCCAATCCAGTTAGTACTCACAGGGGAAAGTGTTCCAAAAGCAGACAGGTTGAAAGCTGGTTTTTTTGAGCTGGTG
This sequence comes from Tupaia tana, assembly GCA_026018925.1. NCBI lineage: Eukaryota > Metazoa > Chordata > Mammalia > Scandentia > Tupaiidae > Tupaia > Tupaia tana. Next base: position 18,673,316 of record JAKSZU010000024.1, on the reverse strand, counting down.
GCAGTGTGCTGCGAGAGTGAGTGAGAACGTTCAGCCTCCGGGGACCACAGAGGTGGCAACGAAGTATTCTTTGAAACAGCGATATCTGAAACAAAAACATGTAAGTCATAGTAATGGCTCCAGTCACAAGACCCTCGATTTTTAAAAATAGAACATTAAAATGACAACTAAGAAAAAAATAATCGTCCCATGAAATTTAATTTTACTTTCATAATTATTAATTACCAAATGTGAAAAATACCTTTATCAGAAGCTCTTGAAGAGAAACCACTGGTAGTTGAGATGTTATCATCATCATGCTGAGAGGTAGAATCTTTAATTTCCTTTACGAGGGAAAACCCAGAACTGCCGACTGGGAAAGCTGAGGACGTGGACGGCTGACAGTGCAACGCAGGGGATTCCAACACGGAGAAGTTCAGGTGGCTCCGATGAAGAGACGGCCGTGTCAACACGTCTGGGTAATGCGAAGCAGTACTAGTTGTTGAAGGTTCTTAAAAGAAAAGCCGTAATATTATGAATATACAGTTTAGAAAAAAGCAATACACTGCCACAATAAAATGGTCTTTAAGAAAACACACTATATGATGTAGGTTCAATTCAAATCACAGAAACCCCCAATGAAAAGCCCAAGGTATGATCATCTTTCTTTCTTTCTTTTTTTTTTTTGGAGAGGTTTTTGCTATAGGGCGCGTGCGCTCGCCAGACAGACAGAGAGACAGAGAGATAGAAAGCGAGAAATCACCCCCCAGGGGGGATGGCCATGCCACAATCCCTTCTCCTCCGTTCTCCTCTCGGGATCTTGGGCACGCACGCACACACGCCCGGCGTGAGTTTTAAGCCACCGGGTCCGGGACGCGAACCGCGGTCGACTACGTGGGAGTCCAGCGACATAGCCATTACGCTAACTGCTGGTCCCCCATCTTTCTTTTTTTTTAAATTTATTTATTTCTTCCATTAGCGAGACAGGCAGAAGCAGGCAGCCCCCGCAGGTCTCCGTGACATCCACGCCAGCCTCAGCCTGCCCAGATGGCACATACCGGTACCCAGTGCACTCAGGAAGGGTCGGGACGAGAACCCGGTGCCAGTGCTTGCTCACACAGCTGCAGTGTGCTTGTGCTGTATCACCACCCGCACCTAAGATACTCCTTCAGCCAACCGAGGTTCCAACCAGCTGAGATCAATTTACTTAATTTAGCAACAAGTCTAGTTTGGCGACCGCATACAATCTAAGTGCGTGATTTTTGTTTTTCCTTGAATAGGTATAAAACCTGCTCATAAAAATAAAATCACTGAAGCCAGATAAGACAGTAAGCATAAGCCTATTCCTCCAGAAATTACCGCTAATAAGCCTATATATACGCTCAGGTTTTTATTTGCATATACAGATATACACTTTCCCTAAACATGCTATGCTCCTATTCTATGACTTGTATTTTCATTTACTGTTTCTATATTGTATTCTATCACACCGTCATACTGATTTACTGTAACTATCTGCTTTATTATTTTCCTAATCCTCTATCAGATACACATGTGCTCATATCTGTATACTTTTAACATTGACAATATTCTTTTGGATAAAACCATGATTCTTTCAATATGTATGAGAATCATGAAGAGGAATATTAAACAACTATCATTGAGAAATTATCCTAAGCAGTCCTAGGAATTCTGCGCATGTATGGGAGTAAAAACAATACATGTGGAACTGCTTTACCAAATGGCACAGGGTCAGATCACATGCTTATCACAGATATTAAACTGGTTCAAAGGGTTTCCGAACAAGCCGTATCCCACAAATAGCAAACAGCAATGTTCATTTCCCATAGTCGCTAATACTGGTTATTAACCTTCTGTGGTTTCTGTCAAATGGCATCATTATTTTATTTGCATTTATTTAAATAAGAGGGCTTTTGAGCATCTTTTCCTGTATTTGTTGGCCACTTACATTCCTTCTTCTGTTAACTGCTTGTCCATTTGGCCTTACAAATATGATTCATAAGAACTGGGGCCGGCAAGTGGTGTGGTGGTTAGGGTGCCAGATCCCATACGTGGCTAATTCCACAGTTTGAGTCCCAGATCTGGCAACTCTGAAAATCACACTGGGTGCGTGTGCATATGAATCCAAAATCCATAAAGGAGAATGCAGAAAAGACTGCAGTATGGCCATCACCCAGGGAGTGATTTCTCACTTTCTCTATCTCCCTCACACTCTCTGGTGAGCATACGTGCTACATAGCAAAAAAAAAAAAAAAAAAAAAAAAAAAAAAAAAAAAAAAAAAAAAAAAAAGATCTAATTTTTGGGATCGGTAAGCTCAACGTGTGATGACTGTTGAAATACTACTATTTTTGGTAAATCCCATTCATTTTTTTGGGTTAGTATCTTATGTAATACATAAAATAACTTGGACTTCATTTATAGTCTTTTACCAATCCAAGACATAAAAAATAACTTTTATCCACTTTTTAAAAAAAACATGGCACTGCTGGTCTTATTTCAACATAACATTTCATCTTTACTCCATCTAAAATTAGTTATGATACAACAGTGAAGGAGTAATTCAGCCTGTTTTTCAAATCGTGTCCTGTTTTAGTCTCACACTAGTCCTTTAAATAAGCCACCCTTTACCCACTGGCTGAGACGCCACTGTCGCCACACACAGGCATCCCAGGTTCCCAGCACCACTCTATCGCACCTTGCAGACAGTTCTTTCCTTTTTCTTTTCTTATGAATACCCTGTCATTAAGCAAGTCTCTTGTTGCCATTTCTCCAAAAGTCTGTGCTAACTTAACATTAGTGTCACATTTTCAAAGTTATTGCAATATGTCAAACCTTTCCATTGATATATGTTTTATGCTGATCTGTGATCAATGTTCTTTGATGTTACCACCAGAACTGTTCTGTTTGCCCAGGTAGCAATCAGGCAAAGTAGCTCACAGCTTCAATCTGCTGATTCAATTTAACAGGTACATTATTTGAGGTTTTCCTCATTGGTCTATCCCACTATCTAAGAGAAGACATCTGAAAACCCAGTGGCTCACTGTCATTAAAGCCATTGATGCTAGAGGCAAGTGGGCAGAAAGCTGCAGCCCACAGACTTGAAATGGGCCACAAATTCTGTTGTTCCTGCAGTGTGCTTCTTGAGAAATGGACGATCCTCTCCCAGCCCCACTGTTACTATTAATATAAAAGTTATATTTGTGTAATTAATATTTAGTGAGCAACACTGAGGACTGTCATATCGAAATTATTTTTAGCTTTCTATAATTTGACACTACTTCAGTAGTAGATGTATCTAAGTCTTTTGAAAATGCACCTGTAAAATTTAAGTGTAGTATTTCAGAGTAAACAAATTTCTTTGTTATATCTAGTAAGACTTTTTATTCATCTTATTTGGGATTTATCTGTGCTACTTTAAGACACACACAATGTGTCTGCGGGTATTAAACAGCATTTTGAGAATGATAGAGGCAGATTACAGAATTATCTGGGACTCAAAATGTTTAAGATAGAAGCAAAATTCATATTTATGGCAAGAATGGGGGTGGAGAGCCATCAAATTTTTTTAGTAGTTATCAAAAAGCTGCCCACAATGGCTTCTGACCAATCAGGAGAGCTGGGGTGGGAAGATGGGCAAGCAGGTGCAAGAGCAGAGAGTGCGAGAGCAGCCACAGGTTGCCGTGGCTGAGCTGGGTGATGGTGCCTGGGAGCACAGAGTACAGTTCTTCACTGCTGTAGGCAGAAGTTTTCTGTAATAACTCAAAGTTCCAAGTTATTCACAAATATGCTTAACATACACACAACAGGTAAGTCACCTAATGAATTCAATAATGTAATGAATAAAATCTGAATAGACCTTGGCAAACCAATGAAATTAATTCCACTGTTTCCATGAAAATATAAACAAAAAGGGAACTTTATATATGGAGAATGAAAAACTCTCCATGTATCCAACACATAAAATATTCAAATTAGGGACCAGCAGTTAGCGTAATGGCTATGTCGCTGGACTCCCACGTAGTCGACCGCGGTTCGCGTCCCAGACCCGGTGGCTTAAAACTCACACCGGGCACGTGTGCGTGCGTGCCCAAGGCCCTGAGAGGAGAATGGAGGAGAAGTGATTGCGGCATGGCCATCCCCCCTGGGGGGTGATTTCTCACTTTCTGTCTCTCTGTTTCTCTCTGTCTCTGGCGAGCACATGCGCCCTATAGTGAAAACCTCTCCAAAAAAAAAAAAAAAATTTCAAATTAGTTAATCCTTACAATTCTGCTCATTGGACCAGCAGTGGGCGTAATGGTTATGTTGCTGGACTCCCATGTCATCGAGCACGGTCTGAGGCCCGGACCCGGTGGCTTTAACTCATGCCAGACGTGTGTGTGTGCGCGTGCGTGCCCAGGACCCCAAGAGAAAGATGGAGGAGAAGGGACTGCGGCATGGCCATCCCACCTGGAGGGTGATTTCTCACTTTCTGCGTCTCTCTGTCTTTCTGACAAGTGCACATACCCTATAGCCTGACAAGTGCACATACCCTATAGCAAAAACCTCTCAAAAAAAAAAAAAAAAATTCTGCTCATTAGAATGGAAAAGACCATTTTGGTAACAGTACATATGATAAGCTAATGCATGCTAGAAGTCTCTAACCAGCAGAAGCAGAAAAGTGGTGGTCCCATTTAAAGGACAGAAAAGAAAATGACAGAATCTGTCAGCTTAGAAATCTACCAAATAAAAGTGCCAACACTGGTTGTTGGTAATATATTTAAAAGAAATCCTGGCTAATATACAGATCTATTCTAATGAAAACAAGTGACCACTCAAAGACTATGCCCAACTGAATATTCATAAGAAAACTTAGATTCTCCATATCTCCAAAATAAGAATATTCTTTTAAGCCCACTTCACTATCACTGTTCAAAAACAGTGATAAGTAAGCAAATGAGGCAGAAAAACATGTTACTAAGTACACGAAAATTAATAGCTCATACATCCACATCAAGTATTTCTTCAAGACAAGACTTAACATAGACAAAATTTTGTGGGCTGGCTCTGTGGTGCAGTGACGAGTGTATCAACAAGAGAAGTAGGATCCCACATGGCAACCACAGTTCAAATCCCTGGCCTGGTCAGTCTGAGACCAGGTATGTGCTCAAGTGCCCAAGATCCAACAGGTTGGAGGACTAGCTGAAGGGTATCTGAATAGCCATTTCTTTGAAGATATGGCCACTAGACACATTAAAAGATGTAGATCATCCTCAGTCATCAGGTAAATGCAAATCAAACCCGCAATGAGATATCATTTCATACCAGCTAGAATGGCCATAATTTAATCAAAATAAACTGAAAATCAGTACTGGTAAGAAACTAGATCCTTCATATACTGCTGGTGGGAAGTTAGGATGGTAGAGCCATGTGGAAACAGTCTGACAGGTCCTCAAAACATTAAATGTAGAATTAGCATATGACCCAGCAATTTTACTACACATAAACACTTGCATACCAACATTTGTAGCAGTATTATTCATAATATCCAAAAAGTAAAAACAATTCCAGTGTCTAGTAACTGATCAATGTTTAAGTAAAATGTAGCTTACCCACACCATAAAAATAAACTAGATTTTCATATGGTATGGATGAATCTAAAAAGCACTGTGCCAAGAAGTCAGAAAAACACCACGTGTTATATGATTCTATTCCCTCTTATTACTGCTTACCGGGGGTTGGGGAGAGGTTGGGGGGTTGACTCGTAATGGGTATGGGGTTTCTCTGAGGGTGACAAAATGTTCTAAATTCACTGGTGGTGGCGACTGAGGAATTCTGAATATACTACAAATTAGTCAACTGCAGACTTTGAGTAGTTTTGTGACATGTGAAGTATAGCTCAGTAAAGCTATAAAAACATATATATAAAGCGAAATGACAAAGTAATATTTCTAACCGAGCAATATTCATGAGTCATACTCGATCTATTTAATACTTTTAAAAACCCACCACAATGCTGTAAACTAGATCCAAAAACCTTCGGCTTTCAAAATGTAGGGTCGGGCTGGTTTCGTAGCACTGCAGTAATGGGCTGCTCAAGGGAAGCCAGATCCCACCTGCTCTACCATGAGTGAGGAACACAGCTTTTAGATAAGTAAAGTAAAACGCAGGGTCACTTTAACTAAGATGAATGAGATGACAAAGCTGACCTTCCTCCAGAGCGGACAGGAGCTCAATACAGTTACGTTACACACAAGTGCATGTGCTGTGGGAAGCGCTATCACGCTATTATGGCTCCATTGCAACAGATTTTAGCATTTATACTATAGCAGTTCCCTGTAACAGATTTTAGCATTTATACTACAGCAGTTCCACTGTAACAGATTTTAACACTTATACTGGCTCCTTCAGTGCCAAGACCTACTCTAAGGTCTTCAATGACTCCTTTTGCAATAACTCATGAATGAATGTACAGAGTAGAAAATATTGGGTGGTTTGAGAAGTCATGCATTTTTTCTACACAGAGGTGTGTCATGACTTTTCCAACAACACAATCCCAAGAAGTATGGTGTGGTCATCCCACTTCACCTGTCTCTCTTCCTAGTAGGTGCTAGCACCTTATAGCAAACCAAAAAAAAAAAGAGAAGAAGAAACAACATAAGCAATCAATACCTTCAACAGCTTTCTCGAGCAATTATTTTATTGCATATTCTTTAAGAAAGAAAAATAGAAATATGAGTTCTTAAGATTATCTTGCCCACAGTCACAGAACTAATCTTGGTGGTATGAACATTGAAACCCAAGGGGCTGGCAGGTTGCATGGTGGTTAAGGCCCTGGACTCCCACATGGTCGACCACAGTTCATGTACCAGACCTGGCGGCTTGCTTTCTCACTTTCCCTTTTTTTCTCTCTCTGTCCCTTTCTGATCAAATTAAAAGCTAAATAATAATAAATCATATAAAGTAAACAATTCTTAGTAAAACGTAATTCAAATCCAAAGTAACAACAGAACTTGTACTCTTAATAGATATATCAGCCTTCCTTAATAAAAAGCTGATAAAGATACCAAATTTGAACCTGATCATCACTAACCCTCCTCCTACGTGGTGATGCACGCACCACGTACTGCCTGATGAAATTTATCATAGCCAGGTAGCATAAAATTGTTTAAAGGTGAGGGAGGAAAACTTCCTATTCATAACGAAATACCCGCGTTCTCCTCACCTTCCGTATTACTGGCTGCCGGCTCAGGAGTGAGTCTCCCATCGTTGATATTAGCGCTCTCCTCATCAGCAAACATCAGCTGGTCATCTTCCTGACTTTCTGGCCAGGGTGGTACCTGGCCTGTGTCTGCTGAGCAGCTGCATACATCTTCGCTCTTGTTGAAGTATCTCTGGAGCCACCCTGGCACAATATTCTTAACGGATTCTGTAACCCTGCTAAGAATACCCTGTGGGGAGGAGGGAGCACAGAAGACGATTTTAGAAAGTAAGTACCTACTTAGAGAAAGCCATGCCAAACAGCACACAACTGTTTCCGACAACGCTGGCTAAGATTCAATTAAAGTTATTGTTAATGTAATGGTATCTTACACATGCTATAAACAGCATAAGCCAATAAATGTCCCAAATGGCTGCATTATTCTAATCCTTAAAAAAAAGAATAGGCCTCAAATAAACAATATCTAATTTAGATTAAGTAATAAAATATGCAGTAAATATTTTAATCTCATTTACTATCTGCATATTGTAAGAGATGATACAGGGGCCAGCGGTGGCATGGAGGTTAAGGTGGCTGGGTCCCACATGGCCAACTGTGTGGTTTGAGTGCCCGACCTGGTGGCTTGAAAAACACATGAGTGCATGTGCATGTGTAAACAAAATTCCAAGGAAAATGGAGAAGTAAGTATGGTGTGGCCATCCCATTTAGAGGGTGATTTCTCATTGCCTTTCCCTAGTGGATGCAAGCACGTTATAGCAAACCAAAAAATAAAAAGAGAGAGAGAAGAAACAACATAAGCAATTCAACACCTTCAACAGCTTTCTCGAGCAATTATTTTATTGTATATTCCTTAAGGAAAAAAAAAAAAAAAAAAACTAGAAATATGAGTTCTTAAAAAAAAAAAAAGCAACCACCTGCGCACACACACAATGCGGCATGGTCACACTGAATTATTTTTCCTCCATTTCTCTGTTCCATCAGGATTTGGGGCACAGGCATGTACATGTGCTCCCAGCCTATTTTTTGAGCTCCTGCGGCTGGGGCTTGAAACAGGATCAGCCATGTGAGATACGGTTCCTAATGCACAGTGCTGAGCCACTGAGCTACATGGCCAGCTCTCGTGGTAACTTTTAAAGGGAGAAAAGAAAAGTAATGTGGTATTATAATTATCAAGATAATTTTAATACCTATTGCAGCTTTGCTATGTGCCAGGCACTGTTCTAATAAATTTATATATATATATTCTTACAGAGTTGAAATATTCCCATTTCATGGATAAAGAGACAGTGAAATAATGTACCTTATCCAAGGTACAAAGATGACTACTGGGCCAGCCCTGTAGTGCAGTGGTTAGGCACTGCTCAATGGAAGCCAGATTCCATAGAAGTGACCAGGATGTGAGTCCTGGCCCTGTCAGCCCAGAAAACATGCTGCCCTGTGTGCATGCCTAGGATTCTGACAGGATGGGAACTAGAGAAAAAAAGGGACTGTGGCGTGACCAAGCCCCAGCAGGGAATGCTCGCTCGCTCTCTCTCTGAGCACACTGCACCATCCAGCATTAAAACAAAACAGGCACCAGCAAATGGCGTAACAGCTACATTGCTGGACTTCCATGTAGTTGACCGCGTCTCAAGTCCCAGACCCGGAGGTATAAAACTCAAGCCAGGGGACCAGCAGATGGCTTAATGGTTATGTCACTGGACTCCCATGTAGTCAACCGTGGTTTGAGACCCAGACCCTGCAGCTTAAAACTCACTCTGGGTGTGTGTGTGTGTGTGTGTGCGTGTGCCCAAAATCCCGAGAGGAGAATGGAGAAGGGATTGTGGCACAGCCATATGCCCTGGGGGGTGACTTCTTACCTTCAGTCTCTCTAGTGAGCACACACGCCCTATAGCAAAAATCTCTAAAATTCAAGCCAGACGCGTGTGTGTGCATGCTCAAGATCCTGAGAGGAGAGGAGAATGAAGGAGAAGGAATTGCGACATGGCCATCCCCCTGGGGGGGTGACTTCTTGCCATCTCTTTGTCTCCCTGTCTCACTCTGCCTTGCTGGACAGCACACATGCCCTATAACAAAAAATCTCTAAAAAGCAAAACACAGCACAGAACAAAAATACACACACACAACTGCTATGTCATATCTAGACAAGCATAAAAGCATGGCCTTTGGAGCTGCTAGGACCCTGGGTTAAAATTAAGTACCTCCCTGTACTCTGATTCACTCTAGGAAACGTAAAGACCGTCCCATCCTGCTATTACCTGATAGGAATCACAGCGAAAACCCAACAAAACGGTGTTCAGTACTCCGCAGGTCACAAGGTACATAACACGCGCAGATCATTTCATCACTCGAGCATTTTAACAGCTAGGAAAAACAAACTGGAGCAAGGCAACAATTTCTTTCTTTTTTTGTAATTTGCCAGAGGGCACATGTGCTTATCAGAGACTGAGAGAGAAAGAGGAAAAACAAGAAAGCCAGAAAGACTACTCCACGGGGAATAGTCACTCTGTAATGTCCTTCCCTCCATTTCTCCCTTCTTTTGGAATTTTGGGCACACGCGCACACACATCCAGAGTGTTTCTGAAGCCACTCGGCCTGGGACACGAACTACACCGTTCGTTGGCCATGTGGAACCTAGCCACCGTAACCTCCGATCCACTGGCTGATCCAACGATTTCCTTCTGAAGCAGTAGAGCAGGGTTTCAGAGAAAGTCACGGGAGAAAACCAGCACAAAACAAAACCCAGTAAAGTCAAGGCACAATATCTAAATCTACCCTGAAAGGTAACCCAAGACATAGAGGCCTCAAAAATCCTATAAAGAGAAAAGATGGAAGACGGCTCTGATATAGGCACTTAAATATTAATTTCCTTATTGCGTGAAAAGGTATGGGTAACCGCTGGGAAGTACGGAGCTATTTTTCCACGTATTCTCCAAACAGAAATTTTCAACAGATCTCCAAGGTAAGTGCTCCATCAAACACACGAAGCCACGGTTCTGGGATTCCCCACCACGGGGAAACATTCGCCATCTCCCTGTCTATGCTACCATCACACAGTATTAGTTACTTTGGAAAAAAAGATCATGTACGTACACCTGAGATATAATATTTATAAAATTATAATTTAGTACCTTTTTTTTTAATCATCCCCATATTTCTCAAGACTTTAAAGTGCTTACAAAATATAATACAGTTTAAGAGAGACTTTAAAAAGGGGCTGGCAGGTGATGTGGTGGTTAAGGGCGCTGGACTCCCACATGGCCGACCACAGTTCGAGACCCGGACCTAGCAGCTTCCTTTCTCACTTTCTTTCTCTCTCTTTCTCTGTCCCTCTCTGGTCAAATTAAAATAAACAAATAAATAAATGGTTAAATAATTCTAAAAATAAATAAATTTTAAAAAGACTTAAACTAATTAAACACATACTGGATATGAAGTGATAGGTTAGCTGACGCATCATATTGAAAATTTAGTGTAGAAAATCTTTTTGTGGACTTCTTCTAAGGTGCTAAGCTACTAAAAGTACAGAGATTCCTGTGACCCTACCCACCTAAACAGGCAATAAAGAGCAACTTAAAATTGATGGCAGAATTAACCAAACTGGGTCACTCATATAGCAGCACTACAAGTCTTAGAGAAAATACAGAAGACTGAACAGTTAAAATGGAAATAGAATTTCATTCACTAAAGCACACAAACTTTCTCTTTAAGAGGTTTTTGCCCTAGGGGGCATGTGCGCTTGCCAAAGAGATACAGACAGAAACAGTAAGGGGGAAAGTGGGACGTCATCCCACCACCCGGAGGAGGATGACCACACTACAATCCCTTGTCCTGGGTACACAAGCACGCAACCTGGTGCAATTTTCAAGCTACCGGGTTCAGGATTCGAACCGTGGTTGATCATGTGGGAGTCCAAGGACATAACTGCTATACCATCTGCTGGCCCCCTAAAACTCTTAAGAGACCTCTTTTTTTTTTTTTTGGAGAGATTTTTGCTATAGGGCGCGTGCACTCGCCAGACAGACAGAGAGAGACAGAGATAGAAAGCGAGAAATCACCCCCCAGGGGGGATGGCCACGCCGCAATCCCCTCTCCTCCATTCTCCTCTCAGGATCTTGGGCACACACGCACACGCACACGCACCCGGCCGGCCTGAGTTTTAAGCCACCGGGTCCGGGACGCGAACCGCGGTCGACTACGTGGGAGTCCAGCGACATAGCCATTACGCTAACTGCTGGTCCCAAGAGACCTCTTTTCTAAACTAAAATTTAATTTATCTGATATTAGCCCACAGCAGCTTAGCATAAAAAACCAGTGACACGGAGGACTTGCTGGTGGCACAGTGAATGACAGCATGAAAACTAAGTTCAGTCCATTCTTGTACTGGTGGTTCCCAAGTGTGGTCCCTGGAGCAGCATTATCAGCACTAGCTCAGGTCCTATCCCAGACCTACTCACGGGCAAACTCCGGGGGTGAGAACTCCCAAGCGATGCTGATGTATGCTAAAGTTTGAGGACCACCTGTACAGTTGGACTAGGAAATCAGGTACATTTCAGGAAATCAAGGGACATTCTAGGGAAAAAGTCCCTCTGTAACAGATTAATAAAACGGTGCATATTTAAAAGGCTTACGTATCAGTTGTCTGGAAAGCAATGAGGAGCCAGCAGGTGGCATGGTAGTTAAGGTGCTGTATTCTCAAGTGGCTAACCGCAGTTCGAGTCCAGGGTCCCCTCCTTGCTGAAACGTGCCACCTCCAAACGACAGCTCTGGTCCTGGCTCCTCTCCTGCCTTTCGCATCACGTCTCCCCAGGAACGGTGGCAGCTTCCTGCTGTTAAAGTCTCTGGCCATCCTGCTCTCTCTTATTTACTCCCTTCACCACCAAGTGGCTCTCTAAGCAGACACTCTTTTTATTACTATTATTATTATTTTATATTGCAGTACTGTTAATTTTTTCCCTAATTAACTGGAAGCCGTCTACGTAACATATTCATTGTTTTTATCAACAATGGAACACATGGGGAAGCACCCATACTACCCAAAACTTTTATTCAACCTTTATCTATGCAAAACACGAACCAGAAAAGGGCTTTATACTGCTCGTGTTAATATTTCAGACTCTACTAATTCAGAGGTGAAGGAAGACACTGCTGTCCTTCGTTCGATTTACTCAGTCAATACCTGGATTGCATGCTCCATGCCAGGCATTAACGCTGGGACACAGCAGTCAACAAGTTCTTGCCCTCCTGGTGCTTATTCTGAGACAAGTGAGCATAACATGTAACACATAACACATAACATACAATGTGCTGATTCAGAGCCATGGACAAAAACAAAGCAGGGAAGCAAAATAAGATAGGTATCCCATTATATGAGGACACTTCAAAAAGTGTATGGAAAATGGAAGTGAAGTAAAAGTTTATTTTGGAGTAAAAATTCTGAAGTCTATGCAGTTTTTCTTAACATGTGTTTTCTGTGAACTTTCTGAAGATCTTGCACATAAGCAAAGACTTGAAAGACTGAGAAACAGGCCATGCAAATTTCCACCAGAAAAGTATACACTGAGGGTACAAAAAGTGCAAAGGCCCAACAGGAATATCCTTGGCGTAGGCTGCCCAAACTTCTGGCAACCTTACTCTTCTTGTTTCTTTTTTTGTAATTGCCAGAGGGGGTATGTGCACTAGCTAAAAAGGAGGCAGGGCCCCGTCACGCCACAATGCCTTCTCTGTCACTTCTCCCTCCTGCTTGGGACATGCACACATGAGCCTGGTGTAATTTCTCAAGCTGCCAGGGCTGGGATCTGAGCTGTGGATGGTCATGTGGAACCCAGCTCCCTTGGCCACTAAGCTATGGAGCTGACCCTAATAGCCTTATCAATAAGGGCAAAACCTAATAAACTTTAAAATAGCTTTAAATCTTTCAAAATTTCCCTTGAATTGTGTGCTTCCCTGTGCACATTTGTAAGGATGTGGGTAATATTTTCTTAAAAGAGTGGTTTTTAAAGTGCAGTCCTCAAACTAACCAAACTCGTTTCACTTATGAACTCATTAGAAAGCAAATTTATTTCTTTTAACAAGTGCTGGAGATACATATATATCATACATGCAAATTAAGTTTGTGACCCTCTGTGCTGATTATCTCATTATCAATTAAGTGCATCATAGTGTTTTAAGCTTCTGCTTTATCATGTCAACTTCGAAAATCAACCAGAAGTTGGGACCGGCAGTTGCTGTAATGGCTATATCACTGGACTCCCATGTAGTCGAGCGCAGTTCGAGTCTCGGACCCAGCAGCTTAAATCACGCCGGGCATGTGTGTGTGCGTGCCCAAGATCCCGAGAGGAAAATGGAGGAAAAGAGATTGCGGCATGGCCATCCTCCCTAGGGGGTGATTCCTCGCTTTCTATCTCTCTGGCGAGCACACGCACCCTATAGCAAAAACCTCTCAAAAAAAAAAAGAAAAAAAGAATTATTCATTTCATTTCATTCATTATTATTACTATCATTTTTAATTTGATCAAAGAGAGGGAGAGTGAGAGGGAAAGTGAGAAAGCAATCTTCCAGGTCCAGGACTTGAACTAGACCAGCACCCTAACCACCACAGTCCTTGCTGGTCCCAGACATTAGAATATTTAAAAAGCTACTTGGGAAAAGATATTTCCTGATTATGGACAGCCCTGGGTAGGAGACCAATGCAAGGCAAGGACCTGCCCATCCAACAGATCTGGGGAAGTACCTCACTGACTAGCAATTCTTTAAGAGTTTGGAGGGACCAAAGATAGACTTCGGCCAATAGCAGACAACTGAGAGTGAAAGGAGATAAAACAAGAAATGGTTTTCTTAGGGAAGATAAGGTTCCTCTCACCTGACTACCAAACGTGACCCAATATAACCCACCTATCTTTTCAGCAGTGTCTGAGAGAAGAGTTCTTCAGGTCTTTACAGGAATAGAACAAAGGTAGCTTTCCTGCATGGTTCTCAAGAAGAATATGATCAAAAATCAAAACCTAAGCAGGAAACAGAACTACTCAGGGTAATGTCCTCTAAGGAGTGAACACTCAAGTTCCACTTTATCAAATCAACTCCTCCCTATTTTCAGAAGCTTCAGCGCCAAGTCTAACTGCCACCATTACAACTTGATGGAAGTGTTCTGACCCTCCAGGTCTGGGACAGTCGCTCCTTAGCTGGGGCTTGTACTCCCCACATGAAGGCAATTTGTCAGGCAGGATGGTAATCCGTCTATCAGCTCCACTCCACATCTCCGTGACAGCAGGTGACAGCAGGTACCAGGTCAGCACAGTGCACAGATCAGCTGGGCCAGGAGCTGGGTGTACGTATAGCTGCACTGCTCAACTGACATCTTACCGCCGCATGGGAATATTCTGAGCCAGTTCCTAAAAAGAATATTCTAGAACTCAAAAACAATGCATTTACTTAGTGTAACAATTTCACCTTAAATGAGTATCATTTTTTTTTCTTGCCTCAGTAATACCCATTTCCCTATAAAACAAAACAAAACAACAACAAAAAACAACTTGTGAACAATGGAAAACTGAGCTCCCCCCTGGAAAGATAAATAACATAAAACCAACTAAATGAAGAGCAGTAGAGAGGAAGCAGAAAGAAACAAGGAAGGACTGGGACCAGCAGATGGCAACTCGCACTTAGTTGACCACAGTTCAGGTCCCGGAGGCTTCAAACTCATGCCATGCCTGTGTACATGTGTGCTCAAAATCCCAAGAGGTAAATGGAGGAGAAGGAATTACGGTATGGCCATCCCCCACGAGGGGTGATTTTTTGCTTTCTGTCTCTGTCTCTCCAGTGAGCACACATGCCCTATAGCAAAAATCTCCCACAAAAAAAAAAAAAAAAAAAAAAAAAAAAAAAAAATTGAAGGAATTACGAAAAATCAACAGCAGCAAAAAAAGACAAAGGGATTAAAATATCAGTAAGACTTCTGTGGCCCTAAAGCAAAATCTACACAGTAGATATTCACAAATAATGAAGTTAAATTCAAGGATTAAAGGAGTGAATTTTTTAACCTGGATTGGTTAAAATCCATCGGGTTTTCTCCCTCCACAATTTAAGGGTTCCTCATTTGGCAGAAGGGTCAAAATGCTACTGAGATTTATGACAGTTAAGCATCTCATTCGAGGACCAGAAGTAAATTCAATACTGAACACCTATCAAGGACTGTCAATGTACAAGTCCTTGTGAATAGATTACTTTTCAAACTATATTTAACTTGAGTTCAAGGACTAGTGACAAAAGGCTGGGGAATAAGGAGAGAGAGGGGTATTCCACAACCCTAATGCAGAACTCATTTGTGATTTAAAAAGATACTTTTTCCCTATCAGCCTTTGCACTAAATAAATAAGCAAACACATCATTCCAGTACAGCCAACTCCTTATCATTCCTACATATCCCTCCTTTATAGACAAGCTCACTTCTTCCCATTAGTTTTCTAATGGGAAAAAGGAAAAAAGAATTATTTTAGTTACCTATATTTATTTTAATTTGACCAGAGAGGGACAGAGTGAGAGAAAGGAAAAATGAGAATCAAGCAAGGCGCCAGGTCCGGGACTTGAAGCACTGTCGGCCATGTGGGAGTCCAGTGCCCTTAACCACCATGCCACCTGCCAGACCCCCATTAGTTTTCTTGACTTTAGTTCTATTCAATTCCCTTCACCTGTTTACATTCATGCCTTCCATTTTCATATATGTTAGAGTTGTAAAAACAAAGCAAAGCTTTTGGGACAGCAAAGTCTGAAAATTTACTATCCAGTCATTTTCCCAATCCCTGATCTAAGCTGTTAATAAGAGGTCTTCCTCCCTTCTTTTTAAAATAGCTAAATGCAGGAACTGATGTGGAATATACAAACTGTATCTAGGAGGACAAAAGGTAGATTCCCCTAGCTCTAAACCAGAAAAAAAAAAACCTCTGACGTCAGGCAAAAGTAAGTAGTTCCTCTCTCTTGAGGTGTCAGCAGGTTCTTCTAGAGGCAAGTTTTGTGGTTTCCCATAGGCCCAAGTTTTCTGTTGGGGCTAAAGAAAAACAAGCAGCTTGACCTCCCCACAGAGCAGACTTCCTGGGCCTGACCATCTGCACAGAAAGGAGAGGGAACGGAGTGAACAGGTGATGAGAACTAACCATATTCTCTATAGTGACCTGTTCACTCCCAACTAGAAAAATGACACCATTTCCTAATGCATCTGGCATAAATGGTACAGGGGTGGTGAGAAAGCAGGTGAAAATGGTCCGCTTGCATCAGTCAGGGCTATTCATGTTAGCTTCTACAATTCTTAGAGAGTTATTACCCTCCAGTTAGCTGAGTAAGACATTAGCTCTGTCTCTAAGGCTTCAAGTGAGATGACATTTTGAAGACCAGAACTTAAAAGTAGAGAAATACTAACCTTTAGTCATTTCCTAGCAGAGTTAAACAAGAAGTCAAGACAGGAAATTACAAGTCAAATGAACACATGTCAAAGTCCCCAGTACTGGATGACACACTAGCTAGTTGGCCTGACAGGCACTGGCAAACATCCATTAACTAACAGTGCCAGACCTCTCATTCTTATTCCAACCCGCTACAACACAACCAAAAGCTTCAGTTTTTGTCCAGAAACCCTTGGACACCTAATCAAATAACATCAGTATAAAACATGCCATGTCATGAAGCTCCTTGCTATTCATGATGACTCAGCAGCTGCAGCAGAACATTCGGTTGACAGCCTAGGATATTAGACAGCAAGCAGGTAGTCTACAAGCCCACCACGTTCCAGTAAACCTAAAGAAAGTCCTATTTTAATGTTAAAAGAAAAAAAAAATCAGTAAATAATAGACCATTATTTTGTCTATACTTTAGTGCCCTTCTATGGTAGTTTCTGCCAATATTAATGCTTACAGTGTTGACCAAGAAAACCCTAAACAAAACTAATCCCTAACTCCTATTCAAAAACAAGCATGTATTTTTTTTTTTAATTAAATGGCCAGAGCAAGAAGCTGGAAGGATTATAGATAGGGGACAATGACAAATGATCAAATCTTAAAGCAAAACTACACAGCCTGAAATGATAGTTCTAAGACAACTTAGACCTTAGGTGTTATGTTGTTAAGACATCACCTCCCCCAAATTAGATTTCTATCTTAGTACATTTAAAAATAAGCTGTGATTATAACTTTTGCCACCTGGAATACATTAGCTCCCTCCTAATATGTCCAGCCATCCACTAATTTGTATTCAAAACATTTAATTTTTTCTAGATGTAGTACAAGATCTAAGAAAACCCAAAGATATTTATTCCCAGGAGAAATGAAAAACATGTATGTCGGGACCAGCAGTTAGCGTAATGGCTATGTCGCTGGACTCCCACGTAGTCTTCGAGTCAGGAGGAAGATTAGGAGAAGGGATTGCGGCGTGGCCAAATCTCTCTGACCAGCGTATTGTGATCTTCTAAATTAGTAATCCAGGTTTGTGATCTAAATTGTAATCTGCCTGCAAATATCTGTTCTTCACAAAGAAATGAGAAAACTAAGCACTTCCTGTGGATACCTAAAAGAAAACTTGTAGCAGGAACGGCTACAACCATTCTAACCATCCCTACAAAACTAACCTCGCATTTACAGTACAATTTTTACTCTTAAGTTTCTCTCGAATCTTTACTTTTAACAATCTGCTGAAAATGGAGCAATTTAACACTGCCACCAAAACTGTGCAGTCTTTACTACAGTAAACGAGTAAGTCTACCTTTAATAATATGCAACAAGTTATCAGGCCCCTTCCTGTTCTGTTCTCAACAAGTTTAAGGCACACACTTTCCACTTCAGTTTCCCTGAAAAGTTTGAGAAGCGGCCTTATCAAAACAGGCTTTAAACATTTTCTTCTTCAATCTTCCTAACAAGCCAACACTGCCGAAAGAAAAAGAAAGAAAGAAAGAAAGAAAGAAAGAAAGAAAGAAAGAAAGAAAAGAAAAGGAAGGAAGGAAAAGAAAAGAAAAAAAGGAGTTTTCTCAAAATCAAATACTTCATTACAATTAAGATAAACTCGTCCTTACAAATGTAAAGACCCATCAGCGCCTGTGGTGGCTGAACTGTAAGCAACAAACATTCCTGGAGTGTCAAAAAGTACCTAAACTTCTAGAATACGCCCCATAATATTAAAATATTTGGTATATGAGATCAGAGCTGGAGTCCTGGTCAACAGTGGAGGAGGGCCAATTCCAGCCTCCAAAATAAAGGAGGGGGGAGAGAGAAGGGGAGTGGGAAGAGTCACGCTGCGGAGAAAAGACGTAAGGGTGGAGAGGGACTTTCAAAATGCCCCAGTGCCACGGAAACTATCACCCGGTTAAGGGGGGGAAAATATCTAAGCCGATGCTCTCAGATCGGAGAAGGACACGGAGAACTAATTCGTGGGGTGAGACTGAGTTCTGCCACCCTCCGAGTCACTGCACACCGCCCCCTCCACGTGCCCGGAGCCAGTAGACTCCAGGCAGCCCCCTCCCTTCACACTGAAACTCGGAACACCAGAAACGCACAGCAAGCGCAGGGGCACCGGCACATACTCTCCTCGGCCACATCTCCCTTCTCCCTCGAGAGGACGTAATACCCTCGAACTCCCAGTCCCCGCCAAAAAGGGAGAAACGCGCGCCTCGTGGGCCGAGTACTTCTTTTCCCGCCCTGCGCCGGCTCGGGAAACCCCAGGCCCGGAGGGGAGGAGAGGCGGCCGGGATCACACATGTGCGCCGCCAGGCCGGGCCCGTCGCGGCTCACTTCCCGTCGCCACCCCGGCGGCTCCAGCTCCCGCCGCCGCACTCGGGCCTTTCCGCAGGCCCTGCGGTCCGCTCCACGTGGGGGGCCGGGCCTCTGCACTGCCTGCTCCCTCCGGCCGAGCTCCCCAACCCGCTAGGCCACCGCGGCGTCGGGGTCCCATACCTGGTGCTGTCGTCGCCCCTGCTGGTAAGGCTTAATTGGCCCCTGGTGGCAACGTCGCGTCCGGATCTTGCCGCCACCGCCCCCTCCTAGTCCTCCGGCTCCCGAGGCCATGGCGGAGCCTCCGCTGCTTCCCGCTCCGGGGCGGGTAAGGGGGCGGGAGAGGCAGAGGCGGCGGCCTTAAAGCCCCCCCCGCCCGCTCGGCCCGGCCCAAAAGTCCGCCCGCGCTGCCCACACTGCGGGGTACAGGCCCACCAGGAACCGCGAGGCCGTGAGCAGACGCGAAGCGAGGGGACGCGCTGGCAGCAGGAAAGGGGGTGGCGGCGGCCGAGGCCGAGGAGCTGGCTGCGGTCCGGCAGCCTCCCGCCGACCCTCGCCTCTGTGTGTGTCACGGTCTCTATGGAGATGTTCCGCAGAGGGCAGCGCGAACGGCCCCGCGCGCCGCCGAGGCCTAGCCCGACCGCCGGCTGCTGGAGGTTCTTCTTCCGCCGCCCCAGCCGTAGCTGCCGCAGTTGAAGCCGCCGGCGCCGCCCGCCTACCCCTCCCCTCTGCGCACAGCGCCCGCCCCGCCGTCGTCGTCGTTCCTGCAGTCGCCGCCGCTGTTGCGCCTATTGCCGCTGCTAAGGCCGCCGTCACGGTCGCGAGCCAGGGTGCCGTCACTCGCCCGCGCCCGACGCGCTTGCGTCATCACGCTGCGACGGGCCGCTAGGCGAGGAGGCAGGAAAAGCCGGTGGAGCCCGCGTTCTCGGCCGCGAGGCACGCTGGGAGACGTAGTTCCGCGCGGGGACTCGGCGAGGAGGCGCAGGGCGGAAAGAGGTCGGTGGGAGCTGCAGAGGCACAAAGCCGGGGGCTCGGTTTGCTGTTCCTGGCTTACAGATTTAGACTCTGAAGTGGCATTCGGCATAAAAACAGCAACCTCCTCTCACTGTGCTTCTCCCCATCAGTTGGTGGGGCGGGAAGAAAGTAAGCTAATACCTTACAAGAAGCAGAGACCGACAGGGAGGAAGAAAAGAAAACCCTGTCGTTAAAAAGACAGTGTCGGTGATCCTTAGGCCTAAAGGAGAGACAGGAAAGAATGTCGAGGCCAGTCATGGTTCATTAAACGCTTACAGGCTTTGTTAAACGCGGGGCCGCCCCTCCACCGATTTGACCTTGGATGAGTCAGATCCTGAGCCTCGACTACCTCCTCTGTTAAATGGGAACTTTAAAATCCGCCTTGTAAAGCTGTTGTGAGCAGCAGATGTGCTCATCTTGGTGGAGCATTTACTGTATTTCCTGCTCTACAAGAAATGCCGTCAGTGGTTACAATGCTAACCTCTTCAGGCTGCTCAGCGGAGAGGTAAGTGAGATACTCCCAGTAATGAAAGTACACACGTCTGCTGCAGGTGGAGGGCTTTGTATTTGGAAAATTGAATTTAAGTCATGTAAACGCAAAGACCTACTACACCACGGCGTGGAGAGAGATTCTAGGAGTTGGCAGAAATCACGTGGTCCAGTCCTAGCAAGGAGAAATCCAGAGAATCCTGGCAGCACCAAAGGTGCTGAGCTGAGCAGTCACACCCAGTACTGTAACTCAGCTACTCCACAGAGTTGACACAGGTAGGCAAATGATCAGAGAAAAATCTATTGTGAAAACAGGCTTAATGTTCCATTTGAGACAATTATTGTAAAGCTTACAATAACTTTGGTGGCAAATAGACTTAATTTAAATCTCTCACTTACTAGCTGTATAGCCCTGGGTAAGTTACTGATCCTCTTTCTAAGCTTCAGTTTCCTCATCTGCAAATAAAACAAACATTTACCTCAATAGGGTGGTGGTTCTGGTGAAAGGATTAACACACACCTAGCTCATCATAGTTGTTTAGAAAGCATTTAGTATCAGCCAGCCACCAGATACAAATAGTGCCAAACAGCACCACGCAAAAGTCACTGTTTAAATCATGGACGTGGAACCAGCTGGTGGCAGGGTGGTTAAGGTGGCCGGACCCCACATGGCCAAGTGCACAGTTTGAGTCTCAGATCAACAACTTGAAAAAAATCCACCAAGTGGGGACCAGCAAGTGGCATAGTGATTGCGGCGCTGGACTGCCACCTGGCTAACCATGGTGTGAGTTCTGGACTTGGAAGCTTGAAACTCATGCACAGTGTGGGTGCTTGCGTGCATGCCCAAAATCCCAAGAGGAGCGTGGAGGAGAAGGGATTGCAGCATGGCCATCCCTCCCCACCAAGAGGGATACAGCGATTTCCCACTTTCTGTCTCTCTGTGTCTCTGCCAAGCACACGCACCCTATAGCAAAAATCTGTTTTAAAAAAATGCACCACGTGCATGCCCAAAATTCTTTTTTTTTTAACTTAACTAAAAGTTTATTATGAAAATGTACATGACCTGATTTTTACATCATAGTAAAAACGGGCCTGTTGACAAGGGGACATGGGTTTTCCTGTTGAACAGCCATTATTTATACTCGTTCCAAGGCTTCTAACATGATGATACTATCCCTCGTATTACCACCATTCCAATATTGTTCTGTTGCCCACTAGTTGCCATCTCCACACATTCATCTATCACAAGATTCATAAATGGATCAAATTCCTGCAATATTCCTTGGACATGTGTGCCACCATTTAATTTTTATGATAACTTCTTGTCCATGAATTTTTTTCAATTCAGGAGGGTGAGCTTTGCTCACGGTACCAACTCGGCGGGTTCAGGGGGCCCTTTCCATGCCCAAAATTCTGAAAGAAGAACTGGAGGAGAAAGTATTGTGGTGTGACCATATCCCATGGGGCTACTGTCTTACTTTTCCATACCCCCACCTGTGATTGTACTTGTCCTCTAGCAAATTTTTTTAACCATGTGAGTAAAAATTATGTAAGTGAAATTGTGAAACTTAAAGTACCTTTAAACTTGGGATGTCTTTCAGTACCCAGGGAACCAGGCAGTGTCTGGCATAGGTGAGTGGAGCAAGTGGCTCCTCTGACCATAACCATCAAGACAAGAGGCCAAATATGATTAAAAAGTTAGTCTACTTCCTCTCGCCATAAAGACAGAGAGACAGCCAGAAAGCGAGAAATCACCCTCTGGGGGATGGCCATGCCGCAATCCCTTCTCCATTCTCCTCTCCAGATCTTGGGTATGCACACACACGCACCAGCATGAGTTTAAGCCACCGGGTCCCGGACTTGAACCACCGTCAACTACATGGGAGTCCAGCGACAGCCATTACGCCAACTGCTGGTCCCAGACTACTTCCTCTTCTGCCCTGTCCTAGCTTCATGTCCCCTCACCACCGACTCCCCCATACACTGTCCAGGCACACCCAGTCTTCCCCCAACACTTTGAAATCTCGATTGGATTGTCTCTCTCAGGTGCCCCCTCCTTCCCCTACAGAAATCCTGGTCTTTCACAGTGCTTAGCCAAGTGTTTCACAAGCAGAATAAAGTGATCCCCGGTCAGCTAACTCACGGGGCGACCATACCTTCATCTCGACGTGGCCTCCCGTTGTAGGAGGTTGGACTAGCCCGTCTGCTTTTGTCGCCCTATCAGACTCAGCACTGGACAGTGCACTGGCTGGGCTCCTGGCCCTTCCCTTTCTTGCAGGCTGTTATCTGAGTTGTGAGACAGCCTTCCCATCCAGGCTCTAAGCAGGAGACGGGCGAGTGGGCTGGGCCAGATTTGGACATTTTAGAATAAGCTGGGTCGGACTTGAGATATAGGAAAAAATCCACATCCCTCCGAGCCTTGCTCTCAGTTGTTTACCCCACTTACAATTATTTTCTTTGACATAAAACAATATGTGAGGGGATAATAATACGTTAGTCTCATACTCGTGAGATGGAGTCTTTGGGAGCTGTACCAGGTTGAGAGCGGAGAAGGAGTGAGAGGAGGAAATCTCCATTCAAAACTGCCCGCTGCCCAGTTTTACCCTCAGATGGTATCAGCCCACAATGGGACAAAGTAACGTTTGGAGATTTTAAAATAACATTGTTTCCATGCTGAAATGCAGTCCAGAGTTTCTCACGGATTTATATGATAGGACTCCTTCTTTTGATAAGTTCCGGGATCACGAGTAGTAGAATGGGTTATTATAAATTATTCCAGCTGGAAAACTACAGAAAGGGGTATCAATGAAAGAATCTGGCCACATTTAAACATTAAATGATCGAACATTTCTCTAAGACTTAGTATATATAAATTTTGGGGAAATGACACAGAAAAATTAAACTAGGGATTCTTGAAATCCTTTCAGCCTTTAGGACTTAAAGCAAAAGCAATTTCAGGAGAGAGAGAGAGAAAGGGAAAGTGAGAAAGCAAGCCACCAGGTTCGGGACTCAAACCGCCGTCAGCCAAGTGGGAGTCCAGCGCCCTTAACCACCACGCCACCTGCCAGCCCCTCCATTACCCTCTATGCATTTTTCTGTGATAATTATTACCAAGCGTTTCATTAGATGAAAAAATAGCATGAAAGTAGTAGTTTCATAAAATTTTTGTTCTAGTATACACAATTCAACTAGAAAAGCTCAAAAATGGGGTGGCAAGGTTAAGATTCCAGGAAGTTATTAGAGGCTTTTTGTGTTCATATTTTAGGAGACGAAAGGCATGGCAATGGGAAGATACCTAAAGACATAAATCATTATCCTCTCGTTAACTTACTGTGCTATCTGTCTTTTGGGAATAAAGTAATACTTAAGACCAAATGAATTAACTAATACAATAATTTTTTTTTTTTAAATTTGCTATAGGGTCTATGTACTCACTTGAGAGAGACAAAAGGAGAGAGAAAAAGTGAGAAATCAGCCCCAAGGAGGAACAGCCACACTGCAATTCCTCCTCCTCTCAGGATTTTGGGTACACACACATGCACCTGGCTTGTTTGTCAGGCATCCAGGTCTGGGATTCGAACCATGCAATTGACCATGTGGGAGTCAGCTGCCTTAAATAACACTGGCTGGCTCAATACAGTCAAATGTTGATTAACTACATAGATCACTGGATTTCCAACATGCCGTACAAGATTTTTCCTCGGGGCTAGCAGGTGGTGTAGTGGTTAAGGTGCTAGACTACCACATGGCCTACCATGGTTTGAGTCCCAGACCTAGCAGCTTGCTTTCTCACACCCCCCCCCATCAAATTAAAAATTAATTAATCAATAAAATACGTAATTAAAAAAAAGATTTTTTCTCCACCTGTCTATATATATCAACATGTACTAGACTTTGGTCTAATTATGTTCATAGACATTTCGTTATAGTTTAAAACTGTTTTTTTTTTGTTACAGGGCATGTGCATTTGCCAGAGAGAGAGGGAGAGGAGACAGATCCCCACCCCCGATGGGTGTGTTCTCATGACAGTCCCTTCTCTTCGTCTCCCTGCTGTCGCGTGGACATGCCCGGATTGTTTCCCGGCTGCTGATTGGTGACTCAGACCACAAGGTCAGCCATGTGGGACCAGCTGCTTTACCCCCAGGCCACAGAGCTGGCCATTAAGGCATACTTTACATTCCTCTATTGTGAGTGGACATTTAGTATTATCAGATGAAACCAGGTTCAGGAAGACCAGGCCCATCCTGGTGATCAACTGCATTAAGTCATTTAAAAAATATATGTATTCACGGCCAGTCCTATGGCTGGACGGTTAAGGGAGCTGGATCCCACATGGCCAGGCACACAGTTTGAATCCTGACCCTGGTGGCATGAGAAACGTCATGTACCTGTGCATAGGTGCCCCAAAGCCTGACAGAAAGGAGAAATGTAGACGGGACCGTGGAGGGGACTGTGGTTTATTAGGAGAGGAGATGCTTTCTCCCTTTCCCTCTCTCCCTAGGATGAGCACATATGCCCTCTAGAAATTAAAAAAATGTATATTTATATAATACATTGGGTTGTCTGGAAAGTCCTGACACATTTTTTGCATAGAAAAAAAAGAAAAAAAAAAAACAAACAGAAAAATACATCATGATTTTCCCCACAGCCTTTTATGAGAAACTTCTATGATTTGGTTTCTAATCTGAGCATTTACTGTGTCTGTATACAAACTATAATACAGTCTCTGTGCCCATGGTACACTATATTTTACCAGTTAATAAATTCTCTTAGACTTGATTGTACCAGGGCCAGCAGTTGGTATAGCGAGTATGTCCCTGGACTCCCACATGGACAACCTGTGGGTCAAGTCCTGGACTCAGTGGCTGGAAATCACACTGGACACATGTGTGTGCGTGCCCAAGATCCTGGAAGGAGAGTGGAGGAGAAGGGACTGCAGCATGGCCACCTCCCCGGGGGTGATTTCTCACTTTCCCTCTCACTATCTCTGTCTCCATCTCTATGTCTCCCAGGAAAGCACACCCACCCTAAGGCCAAAACCTCTTCAAAAAAAAAAAAATTATTGTATCATGCTGTTAACCAGCCGCTAGCACTTAACACTAACAACTCACCTAGAAAGTTCTGCATTCTATGGGCCCAGCAGTTGGTGTAATGGCTATGCTGAACTCCCATGTAGTTGACCGCGGTTCGAGTCCTGGAGCCGGTGGCTTAAACTCATGCCGGGCGCGTGTGCGGGTGTGCTCAAGATCCCGAGAGGAGAATGGAGGAGAAGGGATTGCAGCGTGGCCATCCCCCCTGGGGGGTGATTTCTCGCTTTCTGTCTCTCTGTCTCTCTCTGTCTTTCTGACGAGCACACGTGCCCTGTAGCAAAAACCTCTCCAAAAACAAAAGAAAGTTCTACATTCTAAACACTAAACTCCTGCTACTGAATCCATCCCATTGAAAGAATCTATTGACTTTAGTTTTTTTTTTTTTTTTTTAAGAATTATTTAACTTTATTTATTTACTTATTTTTTAACTTGACCAGAGAGGGACAGAGATAGAGAGGAGGAAAGTGAAAAAGCAAGCCTCGGGAACCAGCAGTTAGCGTAATGGCTATGTCGCTGGACTCCCACGTAGTCGACCGCGGTTCGCGTCCCGGACCCGGTGGCTTGAAACTCACGCCAGGCGCGTGTGCGTGCGTGCCCAAGATCCCGAGAGGAGAATGGAGGAGAAGGGATTGCGGCGTGACCATCCTCCCTGGGGGGTGATTTCTCGCTTTCTGTCTCTCTGTCTCTCTGTCTGGTGAGCGCACGCGCCCTATAGCAAAAAAAAAAAAAAAAAAAAAAAAAAAAAGCAAGCCTCCAGGTTCAGGACTCGAACCGTGGTCAGCCATGTGGGAGTCCCATCCCCTTAACAACCACGGCACCTACCAGCCCCTAGTTTAGTTCTTCTAAAGATGTAATTCATCAGTTACACTAGAAAACTGGTTGTAAGTTGTGTAAAAATGATAACTTTTGCAAGCTCAATTTGCTAACATGAAGTACCAAGCTCCTTTGTTTTTGCAAAGCATTTGTAGAGAATACTCAAATCCAAAAAAAAAAAAGGATTTTGTTTTTGAGAGCATTCTGCTAGTTAACGTGTAGCGGCCACATGTGCACTGCACCACCATCACCCAGAAAGCATGGTCTGCCCGTTGAAAGAAGCAGTGGTTTTGGGCCCTGGCGCTCACTGAGCGGTGGCAGCAGAAGCTGTTGGGCACTTGTGAAACTGAAGCATCTCTGTCCATCCCAGTCCTGCTCGATCAGACTCTGCATTTCAATGAGATCGCCAGGTGACTCCTATCACATCACATTATATTTATGTTACAGTGTTTTTTAAGGAATTATTTTATTTAACTTTATTGTTGTTATTTTAATATTTCCAGAGAGAGAGACAGAAAGTGAGCAAGCAAGCCTCCAGATCTAGGACTCGAACCACAGTTGGCCATATGGGAGTCCAGCACCCTTAACTATCACGCTACCTGCTGGCCCCATCATGTAGGCCATATATAAACATATTTGCTCATCTCTGGACCAGCACTTGGTGTAATGGCTATGTCACTGGACTCCCATGTAGTCGACCACAGTTCAAGTCCCGGACCCGCTGGCTTAAACACACGTTGGGCACGTGTGCATGCATGCCTAAGATCCCAAGAGGAGAATGGAGAAGAAGTGGTTGCGGCATGGCCATATTCCCGGGGGGATGATTTCTCACTTTCTGTCTCTCTCTCTCTGGTGAGCACTTTAGCAAAGATCTCTCAAAAAAAAAAAAGAAGAAGATGGAGAAAAAAATGCAACCATTCTTAGAAGATTTCTGTCCTAATTTCAAGCAGAGGAAAGGAAAAGGAGAGTGCCCAGTTCATTGTCTTGGTCAAGACAGGTCAGATCATTTGTTTACATGCCTTAAGCAACTCCCCACTAAAAAGGACCTACCTATACAAGGGAACGCCAGAAAGTTCATGGACTTAACCTTTGAATTTATTTTGGTGCAAAAAAAGAGATCCATGCATACTTTTTTTATAATCCACATTGTTCATGAACCTTTTGAAGACCCCTCCTCTATGCAAGCAATGTAGAAAAAAGGAAGGGGAACGTATAAGGAGTAATGGAAGAGACGGAGGCTGAGATGAGCAGGGGGAAGGGCGTGTTATAAATTCAGACCGAGAGTCGCCACGAGCCATTTCCGAAAGCGCCACCGCAGTGCTGCCCGGTCCGCGGCCCACCGGACTCACCTTTGTTGTGTTTCCCCTCCATAGGCCAGTCTTCTGGGTCCGGATTGGCTCCTCATTGACCCCGGTGCAGACGCTGTGAAATAAACGAGGGAAAGGTGAGGGATACCTCGCAGACACGGTGTCACGGAGGCGCAGAGTGTCACTTACTGGCCTCGTGAATAATGAAGGACTAATCCATAATACATGGGCAGAAGACCCTCTTATTGTCACTTCACGCCTTCCTCCCGGCTTCTGTCCACAGCTCCCAGCACCACTGAGGTGCTCATTGAAAGGACGAGTGAGTGCCTGTTCACAGAGAGTTCTGCAATTCCTTATCTCCCCCAGCAGCTTTTATGTTATGCAGATTTCTTCTGTGTGTTTGGGAAAATAAAATAAAATTTGTTAAAATAATATTTTATTGTAAAAGCACTTTTAACCCGTCATTTAAAAAATATGTATTTTTTAAAGAGATTTTTGCTATAGCGTGCATAGGCTTGCCTGAAAGATATATATAGAGAGAGAAAAGGCAAGAAATCACTCCCCCCAGGGGGGATGGCCACACCGCAATCCCCTCTCCGCCATTCTTCTCTCCGGATCTTGGGCATGCACGCACACACGCCTGGCGTGAGTTTAAGCCACCGGGTCCGGGACTTGAACTGCGGTCGACTACATGGGAGTCCAGTGACATAGCCATTACGCCATCTGCTGGTTCCCCCCAATATTTTTTAATTAATGGTAGAGTGCATGCATGTGCATGAGAGAAGGGGAGAGAGGGGAGAGAGGGGAGAGGGAGAAGCGCCCTCTTGTCACAGGTCTGATCCCATCACAGTCTGCTTCCCCCGTCCTGGGCACTCACCCCTGCTCCCCCAGCCTGCTTCAGGCCCACCCAGCTGGGGAATCGGACCATGTCGCTGTGTGGGATCTGGCTTCCCCTGAGCAGAGCACTGTTTCAGCACCAAGGAGCCGCCTCCCCCACCTTTCCTTTTAAACACAATTTACCTCCGACCATGTACTCATTAGGTAAGGTGGTTGTATTTTTCTATGCAAAAAAGTGTCACGACTTTCCTGACGACCCAGTAGTGTCACAGATAAACAGAAAATGCATTTTGTATAATCCGATCAAGACCATACTTCCTCGGGATATAATGCGTATGTCGCTGGACTCCCATGTAGGTGTCTATGGTTTGAACCCCCGCCCTAGTGGTTTAAAACTCACAGCAGGCACATGTGCGTGTGTGTCCAAGATCCCGAGAGGAGAATGGAGGAGAAGGGATTACGGTGTGGCCACCCCCCCCCCGGGGGGGGGTGATTTCTCGCTTTCTCTCTGTCTCTGTCTTTTTGGTGAGTGCATGCGCCATATAGCAAAAACCTCTAAACAAACAAACAAAAAATTCTCTTAAAAAAACAAAAAAGCAGACTTTGGGAACAGCATTTAGCAAACTTGCTACACTGCAGGCCGTATGTTCTGTAGGTACAGACACTGTGAAGACAGAGGTCCTGCCTTCCAGAGACAAGTGGAAAGAGTCATATTGTTACTTTATTTATTTATTTATTTACTTTTGTTTTTGCTATACGGCACTTGCGTTCACCCACAGCGAGAGGAGGACAATGATAAAGCACCTCCCCCAGGGGGGTGGCCATGCTGCAATCCCATCTTCTCTATTCTCCCTTTGGGGTTTGGGCTGTGCATGCACATGTGCCTGGTAGGTTTTCAGGCCTCTGTGTCTCAGACTCAAACTGCTGAGCTGGCCATGTCGGATCCAGTGCCGTAATTACTGTGCCACCTGCTGGCCCAGTGACTTTATTTTTTTGAGTCAAATGTTGTATTTTTGAGTAGTATAATACTTAGGCAGATAAATTTCCTTTTGGAAACATGTACTGCATGAATGGCCGTAAGACTGTGTTCTCTGTCAGAACAATTTGTCAAGCAGACAGAACAAAATCTTCAGGTAAACCATCCCGCTCTCCATTCCCCAGCTCAGTGGAATCGTGCCCAGGAATCTCCATTTAGAGAATGTGAGTGCAGTGCAGTGATCGCTCAGCAGAGGGAGCTATTGTTTTCATGCGATATAAACGAATCCTTCAGCATGAACGGCCAGCTTACAGAAAGTACTGTCAGAGGTGTCCCCGAGACAGAGGTGCACAGACCTAAGGTTAGGAGGGACAAGTTCTGTCCCCATATATAAGTGCAGTTCTAAGCAGGGTCGTTCCCTGTGTCCTGGTGGGTAAGGGAGCCAGATCGCTCATGGCTGACTATATTGTTTGAGTCCCAGCCCCTGTGTTTTTTTTTGTTTTGTTTTGCTTTTGTTTTTTTTTTGAGAGGTTTTCGCTATAGGGCGCATGCGCTCGCCAAACAGACAGAGAGAGACATAGAGACAGAAAGCAAGAAATCACCCCCCAGGGGTGATCCCTTCTCCTCCATTCTCCTCTCGGGATCTTGGGCACGCACGCACACACGCCCGGCGTGAGTTTTAAGCCACCGGGTCCGGGACGCGAACCGCGGTCGACTACATGGGAGTCCAGCAACATAGCCATTACGCTAACTGCTGGCTCCCCCAGCCCCTGTGTTTTTGAAAAATACTGAGCACGTGTGTAATGGCGTGCTTGTGTGTAAGCTTTAAATCCCAACAGAATAGAAAAATGAAGAAGGGACTGATACGTGCCTGTACTCTATTGAGTGGTGCTTTCTCCCTTTCCCTCTTTTCTCTCTCTCTCTCTGGCAAGTTCATGCATCCTCTGTCAATAACATGCATTCCTACATACATACACATAGAAATAGATAGATGGAGACAGATAATCTAAGTAGTGTCTCCCAGCAGTAAGGAATACAATTTAAAGTCTCTACACTCTCAGTAACTCGGTGCGCAAAATGATAGCACAGTCTACCAAGCAGCCCCTGTATGCCACGTGCCCCGGTCCATGCACCCATGCTTTATCTTTTATCTGTACGTGAAGTCTCTCGGGGATACCCTGAAAGAGAGGGGTTGATTCATTTGCCCAGGGTCACATCTAATAGCTGACAGGGATGGACTCTGGATGCAGTTCAGAGTGACTGCAAGGCCTGTGCTCCTCGCACTGAGCCAGGCAGCACTCCAGAGCCTCTGAGCAATGGGCATGTGCAGAGCAGACACTGAGTTTTTTTGGTTTTATAATTTTTTTTTATGTTACCAGCACTGGGCGCATGTGTGTGCGCGCCCAAGATCCTAAGAGGAGAATGAGGGAAGGGATTGTAGTGTGGCCATCCCCCCGGGGGGTGATTTCTTGCTTCCTGTCTCTCTGTCTCTCTGGTGGTTGTACAGGCCCTGTAGCAAAAATATCTAAAAAAAAAAAAAAAAAAAAAAAAAAAAAAAAAAAAAAATTATTACCAGAAGGCACATGCCTCAACCAGAGACAGAAAAATGGCGGGAAGGGAAAGCGCACCCCCCCAACGAGGTGCAGTTACGCTGCATCTTCTCTCCTTTGCTCCGGTTCGGAATCTTGGGCACTTGTACTCTCTGGGTATGTGCTCACATGCATGCGGCATTTTTTTTCCTTAAGCTTTTCCGCTGTAGGGCATGTGCCCTCACCAGAGAAGCAAAGACAGTGAGAGGGAAAATGAGAAAGCCCCCGCAGCCCAGTTGGGTCACTCCTCTGGTTTTTTTGGAGCGGGGACGTAACATGGAGGGCACGAGGAGGTTTCTGTGTCCTGTCTACGCCTGTCTGCTTTTTATCCCACTTTTATCATCCTTTAGTCTCCTGTCCACGTTCTGAAAAGAAAATCTGAGTGTAGCCCAGCAAACAAGACCATCCTGACAGCCTATCTTCAACCTGTGTCAAACACAGAAATATTTCCCAGAGAACTGGGAACTGCCTGCCTTTTTTTTTTTTTTTTTTTTTTTTTTTTTTTTTTTAATTGGCAGTGGGTGTGTGTGCTTGGCAGAGGGAGGGGAGAGGAAGAAAGCACCCACAATGGGGCATGGTCACACCACAGTCCCTCTCCTCCATCTCGTCATCCCATCGGGACTTGGGACACACACAGAGACATGTGTCTTTCAGGCTGCCTGAGCTGGGATTCAAACTGTGGGGTTGGCCGTGTTGGACCCGGCTCCTTAGACCTCTAGGCCACAGGTCTGTCCTCCTTCCGGATCCTTATGAGGAATTAGTATCTACTGTCATCTCAGGTTTTCAAGGCATAGGAATACTTCTCGAGAAAAGGGTTTAAACAATTGATACCTATTCTCAAAGTAGATAAATTACGAAGAGAGAGGTTTTTAAATTGTTTGCACTGATTTTTTTCTCTAAATTATTTACTTAATTTTATTTATTATTATTATTATTATTCATTTTGACCAGAGAGATTGAGAGAGTGAGAGGGACAGTGATAGTGAGAAAGCAAGCCACTGGGTCCAGGACTCGAACCATGGTCAGCCAGGTAGGAATCCAGCATCTTAACCACTACGCTATTTGCTGCCCCCTGATTTTTAAAAATTTATTGTTAAATTCCCTATGTGAAGAGAACAGTTCGATTTTTTTTTCTTTTTTAAGGTTTTTGCCATAGAATGTGTGCATTCACCAGGGAGAGACGGGGAAAGAGATAAGTCACCCCCAGCGGATATGGCCCGCCGCGATCCCTTCCCCTCCAGTCCCCTCTCAGGATTTTGGGTATACACACACACACACACACACACATGCACTCAGCGTGACTTTCAAGCTGCCGACTCTGGGACTCAAACCGAGGTCAACCATGTAGGAATCCAGCACCTTAACCACCAACCACCTGCCGGCCCCCAGGTCACCCTTTTTAAAGTGACTGTGGCTCGGTAGGGCGTGTTAGGCTAGAAACATCATCAACCTAGTTTCTTCCCAAACGAGCTTAAGAACTCTAAGATGAACTGGAGCGATCGAAGGACTACATCCTAGAGAGTGGTGACAGACACAGTAACCGGAAGGCTTTCACAAGGGACAGGGAAAGACTCACCCCCTGGGCTGGTGGTTGATATTTATGACAGCCAGCCAGCTGTGTTTATTGACTCAACTCAGCAAAAAGGCCTGCTTGTTATTATGACATCAGAATACTCCTCTATAGTAAATAACAAACCAGGGGCTTAGAGAGAGGGGATGGGGTGGGGGAGCTGACCAGGAAGCCAGAAGCAGGCGTACCCCAAGAAGATTCCATGGTTGCTTCTTTTACTTCAAGAAAGTACAGTTTACTGAATAGAGTATTTCAGTCCAGGTCCCAGTGATGGAGAACTACACCTTTGTCCTTCACGTGGATTAAGTAGCAATACCACCTCCTAGCTGACTTGTTAGGAAATATTGTAACAGATGCCAGCTGTCTGCAGAGCAAGCTGCCAGGTCCAGGACTCGAACCATAGTCAGCCACGTGGGAGTCCAACACCTTTAACCACACCATGTGTCAACCCCGTCTGCATAGAATTCTTTGTTGTTGTTAGTTTACACTGGGGCATGTGTGCTTGCCGGAGAGTGGAGAGCGAGAGACAGAGAGAGAGAGAGAGAAAGTGGGGAAGCACTTTCAGGCGGGGATGGCCACTCCCCAGTCCCTTCCCCTCCGTTCTTGGGATTTGGGGCACGGCATGCACATGTGCACAGCCTGTTTTTCAAGCCGCCCGCCAGACCCAACTCAAACTGCAGTCAGCCCTGTGGGATCTAGCCGCCTTTCCACCACGCCACCCGCTGGCCCTCGGTACTCTTTGTTTTTTTTTTTTTTCACAAAAGGGAAGTAGAGGTTAGAGGCCGAGAAATCAGACCTCACAGGTGAAAGAACTTTCTCTTAGGCCAGCCCCCAACTCCCGGAGCGTGGCGTCTTCCACTTTCCCTGTACGTGTCCACTGGACCTGGCTTTGCCCCGTCCAAAGTGGAGTTCCCTCCCGAGGCCAGCTGCTCTCGGCCCAGGAGCAGGGGTCCCTGGGAGCAGCTTGTCTGCGGCTTCCTGCTCCTGGGGAGCCCGATGCCTCTCTGGGGCCTCAGCCTGGGGGGACCTGATCCTTCCAGAAACTTCCTCAGCAAGTGCCGCTCCCTTGGTGGAAGAGCTGATCTCCCCTCGAT
The DNA here is from genome assembly GCA_026018925.1 of Tupaia tana. Lineage (NCBI taxonomy): Eukaryota > Metazoa > Chordata > Mammalia > Scandentia > Tupaiidae > Tupaia > Tupaia tana. The sequence continues at coordinate 18,639,591 of JAKSZU010000024.1, read as the reverse complement.
ACTTGTATAATTTTAGATATTTCTACATTAGAAAAAAAGACCTTGCTTTTTTTTTTTTTTTTTTTTTTTTTGGAGAGGTTTTTTTTCGCTATAGGGCGCGTGCGCTCGCCAGACAGACAGAGAGAGACAGAGAGACAGAAAGCGAGAAATCACCCCCCAGGGGGGATGGTCACGCCGCAATCCCTTCTCCTCCATTCTCCTCTCGGGATCTTGGCACTCACGCACACGCGCCAGTCGTGAGTTTAAGCCACCGGGTCCAGGACACGAACCGCGGTCGACTACGTGGGAGTCCAGCGACATAGCCATTACGCTAACTGCTGGTTCCCAAAAGACCTTGCTTTTTGTGGAAGTTTATCCAGTTGGAAACCATTCTTTACAATTTTGTTATCCATTCCTTTGATACACTTGTATTGAGTTGCTTTTGTGTTTCATCGTAGGAAGCCGAGGCACTGTTCTCAGGCCACAGCCTTGCGACTCAGTGATGGCGCACTCCCGACTCAAATTCCGGTGTGTGTCACATCTTCAGGGAGCAGTCTGACTGTGTTTTTATTGAGTGATGCTTAAAATCATTATCCCCCCTGCCCACCCCAAGAGATTTTTGTTATAGGGCCTATGTACTTACCAACAAGACAGAGAGAGGGAAAATGAGAAATCACCCCCAGGGAGGTTGGCCATGCTGCAGTCTCTTCTCTTCCATTCTCCTGTAATTGGCATGCATACACACATGCCCAATGTGATTTTTTATTTTTTTCAAGAATTATTTTATTTAACTTTATTTATTTATTTTAATTTGACCAGGGAAGGGACAGAGTGAGAAAGAGAGAGAGGAGAAAAGTGAGAAAGCAAGCTGCCAGGTCTGGGACTTGAACCGTGGTCGGCCATGTTGGGAGTCCAGCGCTCTTAACCACCATGCCACCTGTTGGCCCCAAGCATTTCCCAGGACTCGAACCACAGTTGTCCACGTGGAATCCAGACTCCTTAACCTTCATGCCGCCAGCATGAAGGCTCCTGGTATGATTTTGAAGCCACTGAGTCTGGGACTCGAACTGCAGGAGTCCAGTGATGTAACCGCTACACCATCTGCTGGCCCCAAGATTTTAAAACTTACCTGTTTCTTTGTAAAAACATTCATAACTCTTATCAATCAGCTTCTCAGCGTCTTCATGAATAGAGCCCATTAGGAATTTGAGAGACCTTTTCTCTGGGACAGCTGGGCACTGAGAAAATGGACAGCCAGCCGCAAGATGGTAGTTGCTGCCACCTGGCTTCAGAGGACAGTGACCAGGGCACGCGAGCATCTTCTTGGGCTACTGTCCTCTACATGTGACAACGGTTTGCAAGGATACAGGCACCCAGCAAGCCCCCAGCGGGGTTCAAACCGCTGATGTTTTGCCCAGAGCACATGGGTGGGTGTGGGTCCCAGAACATCTGAAAGATGAAGACGACCAGGTTTATTTCCACTTACGCACTGTATCCAGAAAATAGTGACCCTAGGTGGCACGCAAACCTGTCCCTCTCATCCCACTTAAGGGGATTGGGAACAAATGACACTCGGGTTCCATTTGGACTTGGGGATTTTGCTTTCACTGTAGCCAGCTCTGGCTCACTGTACTGGAGAGCAGATCTCGCCTGCTGGCCTCTCCTGGAACCTTGTACATTCCAGCTCTCCCCACCAGCAAGGGGGTCTAGTTACTGTGACCTCCAGGACTTCTGGGGCAAGCTGCATGGAGCAGATGGCCTTTCTAGGACCAGACAAGCCTGAAAGGAACCACTGTATATGCAAAACAACTCTTCTGTTTTATTTTGTTTTGAGAGGTTGGCTCGACATTATGGAAAAACACTGCAGTGAATTCAAGGCTCAGTGCAGAAAGCTTTCTCCGTGACCTTGTGCCATTAGCACTTTCTTAGCCCTTGATCCAGGAAAGAAGAGAGCAAGAATTTGTAGTCAGTTCCGTCTTCTTTCAAGACCTTTTAGCTATGTATTTTTCAGTGGCCAGAGAATACGTGTGCTCACCAGAAACAGAACGAGAGGAAGCACCCCTCAATGAAGCGTGGTCACTCCAAAATCTTTTTTCTTCCATTTCTTCATTCTGTCAGGATCTGGGGCATGCATACACATGTACCTAGTGTTTTGTTTTAGTTTTTGTTTTTTTCCAAACAAGAGAGATTTTTGCTCTAGGGCATGTGCGGTCTTTGGAAAAAGAGAAAGTAAGAAATCACCCCTCGGGGTGCGCTGCAATCTCTTCTCTTCCATTCTCCTCTCGGGATTTTGGACATGCAGGCACAACCTGGCGTGAGTTTTAAGCTGCCGGGTCTGGGACTCAAACTGCATTTGACTGTGGGAGTCCAAGGATGATGTAACCATTATGCAATCTGCTGGTCCCACCTGGTGTTTTTTAAGCGGCTGAGGCTCCGACTTGAACCACAGTTGGCCGCGTGGATCCAGATCCTTATACACAGAGGCTTACCCACTGCACTGTGTGGCCGGCCCCGGACCTTCTAATTACAGGACTAGAAAGCTTTACTTTTTCCAGTAAAGCTTAATCATGGAATTAGTTGTCCTTTTTTCCCGAACAGTTGTTCTAAAGCTTGAATGTTGTCATTTTAACAATAATTACTGACTGGGGCAGTACAATTCAGTAGAAGATAGTATTCTGCCCTTAGTTAACCCCGAAGGTATTTCCATAAACAGTCATTCCACCCACAAGTCAATACCCTAGAAACACATGGCTACATTTTGTGTTATGATAAAGCATGTGTCCAAGTAACTATAAACAAATGTGAAGACGCGGTAATACTGTACTTTGAAAATTAATTGTTAAACAGATGCCTGTATTTAACTATCCAATAAAGTGCCTCCGAAAACCAGCTTGATCTCTCACGCCAAAATGATAGAAAGATGCCGTCCAGGACCGGAGTACAGAGGTTCTCACAGGAGAATGACGACTCGTTCCTTTTGTCTTAGACTGTGTTTTCAGTGGTCATCATTTGTCTAAATATTAAATAGCTGCTCTCCTCTCCCCAACCCCATTTTGTAAAATTCAAGTACGGTTTGGGTTTGTTTGTTTTTGTCTCCTTACTACTTCCTCCTGGACGTCCATACACTTTGAACATCACACCGCTTGGAAGTGTGTCCACTTATTCAAGGGTTTTTTTTTTTCCCCAATAAACATTGTACATGTATTTTTCCTTACGATTTTCTTAAACATTTTCTTTAGCTTACTTTATTGTAAGAATATAGCGTACAATCCACGTGATATACAAAACGTACGTCAGTTGACTGTTTATGTCACTGGTAAGGCTCTAGTCAACAGTAAGCTATCAGCAATAAAGTTCTGGGGAGTTGAAACTTATTTGCAGCCCAGCAGGTAGCATGGAGGTTAAGGCACTGGATCCCATATGGCTGGCCATGTGGTTCAAGTCCCGGGTTTGGTGCCTTGAAAACACCCTGGGTACGTGTGTCCGAATTCCCAAGAGGAGACTGGAGGAGAAGGGACTGGGTGTGACCACTCTCCCTGAAGGGAGGTGCTTTCTCATTTTACCTCTGTCTCTCTCTGGCTTTTTGATGAGCACATGTGCCCTATAGCAAAAGTTGGAGGAAAAAAAAAGTTATCCAAGGGCAGATGGCAGTGCAGTGGGAATGCGACTGGACCCACTGGAGGTGCTGAGTTTGCATCCCAAGGCCTCCCTGTCCACACCAGGCATGTGTGTGAGCTGGGCCGGGAGAGGCTGGGGGTGCGCACAGCGTAAGGCTTCTGTCAGGGGTGCTGTCTCTCTGGCTTTCTCATGGAAGAAATAAGTAATTTTAAAGTAAGTTACACGTGCATTGTTGACCATGCAAGGGTTGGTGCCCTGGCCCCATGTCGTTCAAGGGTCAGCTGTATGCTACTCGTCTGTCCAGAGAGGTAGGCCCCGTTCTTCTTTCTTTCCTTCTTTCTTTCCTTCCTTCTTTCCTTCCTTCCTTCCTTCCTTCCTTCCTTCCTTCCTTCCTTCCTTCCTTCTTTCTTTCTTTCTTTAAGAGAGGTTTCTGCTCTGGGGCATGTGTGCTCACACAGAGAGAAAGAGAGAGAAAAAGTGAGAAGTCACCCCACACCCTGGGGAGGATGGCCACACCCAGTCCCTTCTCCTCCATTCTCCTCCCTGGACCCTGAGCACACACATACACAGGTCCAGCGTGAGTTTCAAGTCTCTAGGTCTAAGACTCGAACTGCAGTAAAGCCACATGGGAGTCGGGCACCTGAGCCACTGTGCCACCTGCTGGCCCCGAACCAGTTGTTGATCATTTCAGAAAGGCTGCTGTGACACGCCGAGATTTCCCTGCAGAGTCTGGGATGATGTGCTTCCCAGATCAACCACCCCAGTACGCTCTCGGCCCATGGGCCCCCAGGCGGCAGGGCATTGCGGCCAGCTGTGAAAAGCGGGGTGTCGTGAACACGGATGATACACCGTGTCCTGCTGCTCCAGGTGCCCTGGTGAAGGGTGAGCTTGGAACTCACGGCCCCTACACACCCTGCCGCTCTCAGAAGGGCCCTTCCCTCCCTTCAGCACATCCATGGTGTGTCCCCAAGAAGAACACGGAGGAGCCTGAGGAGCCGAACCCTGGCGTGGCCACCTGCTCCCAGAGTCACTAACCTCCCTGCCTCCACTTTCCGTTGGTCAGACGCTCGATACCAGCAGCACCAAGGGCATCCCGTGGACATGGGGTGAAATGACACGTCTCGGGACCCTGCTGAGGACGTGGAAAACCCTCATTAAACGCTGCGTGGCAGAGAGAGCACACAGCCGAGGTAAAGTCGGGCTGAAGCTGGCGGCAGCGTAGTCAGGACAGACCACTCGTGTTTTAAAATCTGAATTAGACCGTTTATGTTCTAAGACACACACGCACACACAAATCTGTACCAATTAAATACAATAAAGTTGAAAGGATATAAATTACACTTTCTCTTTTTTAAACGGACGACAAACTCCTACAGTCAGCTCACTACACACACATCACGAACAGCAGCTTTTCAGTCAAGTCTCCAACATCTTACTCGTTTACTGACACTGAGAACGTCAAGAATGGACATTCACTCTTGCTTTCACGACACGTGGGGAGCTGTACACCCAGCCAGTGCTACAGGCGTCTACAGAACAGGTACACAGAGGACGTCTATAGAAACAGCCACACACACAAGCCTTCAGGGCTTCCGTCTGCAGGAGAGTTTCATAAATGAGGATATGACAGCTGGGCCGTCTGCATTCAATCACCTGCAAACACGCGTGCCCCGTGAGTGGTATTTAATAGCTCCATCCACCCCTTCGGCATTTTCCCAGAAGTAAGCAAAATAACAGCAGAACCACACCATGATGAAACCTACCGATCCCAAACAAAACCACAAAACCCCCCAGATCAACACCCCGCCCTCCCCACCCCCAGCTCCTGGTATGACCCTGTGTTTGCTGACAGTAAACCACTGTCTGCTGTCTGCATCCCACCGCCTGGCCATGCTGGACCAAGGGGTAGGAGATGGCGGAGACAGAGCCCGGGCCACTGTCACTGCGTCTGATAGTGTCAGGTCAGCAGGTGGCGGGCCAGGTGGAAGACCCAAGAAAATAGCTGTGAGTGTTCGGTGTGCTTGGCCACGGAGGACAGACGGCAGCACGTGGCCTGGTAAACAGGGCACCAAGCTTGCAGGCAGACACACGTGGTCACACACAGCAGGAGGGGGCAGCAGGAACGTCAGGCTGACGTCGGGTCTTTGGTTATAAAGAACAGCATTCTGTAACCGTTTCTGCAAAGAGGGATTTGCAGCCTCATTCTCGGACGAGAAAGAACTTTCCGGCTGCTCGCCTAGGAGAGAGCAGTGCCCAAGCCGCTTTGTAACAAAGTCCAGTACCTTATGATTTTCCACAAATCAACCTTATCTGCATTTTACTGTGCAGCCTTGTCTGTCTCCAAACAGACGTACTATAGATATACATTTCATATACATAATATATATTATTTATATAAAAAAGACGAATCTGATCCCACGGTCAGAACTGATGAGAACCATACAAGGACGAAGTCTGTTGGGTCTGTCGCAGCTTCTCCCCGGTGGGGACGAAGTAAGTGCAAAGAGAAATACTGTCACCTAGCTCGTCCAGGATGTTCGGCTCTCTGGCCTTCTGGGAAGCGTGGAGGCTGCGGTTCATCTGAGTGACAGGGTGCCGCCCTGCCCCCTGCGGAGAACGGAGGCGGCCTGGAGGCGCATGGCTTCTCGGCGCTGGTGTGAGGTCAGGCCGGGCACTGCAGGCGGCAGCGGTGAGCCGGTGCTTTCCCGAGGAGCCCAGGGGACAAGATGCTGGCCGTGGCCCACGGACGATGTGCAGGCTGCCTTCACCGAGCCGTTGTGCCCCCCTGCAACGCAGAGGCCGGTGAGTTCAAGTTCAAGCTCGTGGGGCCCGCCTGCCACCCTCCTCCTAGGGGCCACCCTGGAAAGGAACCCACATGACCAAGCTCACTAGGGCACCCAGTTCTATTAGGTCACTGGAAAAGTCAGGAGATATTTTTCTTTCTTTCTTTTTTTTTTTTTTTTTTTTGAGAGGTTTTCGCTATAGGGCGCGTGCGCTCACCAGACAGAGAGAGACAGAGAGACAGAAAGCGAGAAATCACCCCCCAGGGAGGATGGTCACACTGCAGTCCCTTCTCCTCCATTCTCCTCTCGGGATCTTGGGCACGCACGCACACGCGCCCGGCGTGAGTTTTAAGCCACCGGGTCCGGGACGCGAACTGCGGTCGACTACGTGGGAGTCCAGTGACATAGCCATTACGCTAACTGCTGGTCCCATGACACATTTTTCTATGCGAAAGTCTCCGGCCCCACAGCACGGTGGTTAGTTGCTGTGCACCGAGTGCCAGATCCTACACGGCGATTTGAGTTTCAAGCTGCATCGTCGCCACCAGCTGCAAGTACACCTGTGGTACACTTAGAGAAGCCAGCCTAATTCACAGGGTGGGGAATTAGAGAGGCCTTGCGCTTGACCGTCGTGAAAAGCTATGAACATTCTGCTTCAAGATCGGCATAAACAAACTGAAGGCGAGTGCTTGTTTTCCTTGTAAAAACAAAGATGAGTAGTTTTATTACTCTCATGTTAGGAAAAAAAAACCCTTTTCTTATTATAAAAGACCACTGTTTGCGGGCCAGCGGCTGGTGTGGTGAAGGTGCCAGATTCCCACATGGCCAGTCGTGGTCAGAGTCTGGGCCTGGCAGCTTGAAAATCACACCAGGCACGTGCATGTGTGTGCCCACAATCCCAGAAGGAGAATGGAGGAGAAGGGGTTGTGGCTTGGCCATCCCCTCTGCGGGGTGAGCTCTCCATCTCCCTCTCCCTGTCTCTCTCCAGTGAATGCAGGCTGGGAGGTGCAGGCCCGGTCACCAGTCTAACCTACATGCCAGCACAGCCACTCTGGAGCTGAGGAAGGACGACTGTGGGCTCAAGGCAGGCCTGGACCACAGTGAGACTTTGAAGAGGAGCTGGGGAGGGGCTGGGCAGCGGGGTAGCCATCGAAGCGACACTCTGAGAGGCCCTCCCACTGGGGAGGGCTCCCCACCCACACCCAGAGGCCTCCCTGAGTCCTCCAGGCACTCATGTGCCTGAGGTCCTGGGCTGGCTGAGGTCTGGGGCGGGGGGGCAGCATCAGGACCCTGTCGGGGTGCCGTCTCTCTCCCCAGGAAGAACTGAACGGCGGGGTGTGTTGGCACACGTCTGTAGTTCTGGCAGGGAGGCTGAGGCTGGAAGACTGCAACACAGCAAGACGTACCAGAGAGAAAAAGGAAACGAAACATCTGAGTGAATCGTGCTCCTCTGCCCCTGTGTGCCTCCGTCAGACATGCTCATGGACAGCACGGGACCGGGGGGGCTGCCTCTGGGGCCCTCATTACCTGGTCGTTCTCAAGCTCGGGCCGTGGCCTGCCAGGGGCCCGCGGCCCATCCAGGGCCCTCGTGCTCTCCGCCTTATTTGGTCGGTCCCTCCGGCTCAGAAGCTCTCCAGCAGAATCTCTCAAACCGTCCCAGTCTTTTCCATCGGCCACACCCATGAACTCCGTGAAGGCATGGTCCTCCAGGACGTCTGTGGTGTGCTCCACCGTCACCTCCCGGGGGCAGAGCTCTCGGGCCGGCCGGCTGCTGAGTCCTAGGCGGGGACCAGTCCTGCCGGGCACGTCGGCGCTCTTCTCCGGGGGGCTCTGCCACGCCGGGCTGGCCCCGGGTAAGGCACTGTCTTCCTGCTGTGGCCCGGCAGTTACCTTCTCCTGCCCCGGGCCCCGCTCCCCTTCCGTCAGCTCTCTGTGTGGGGACGGTCTGAACTCCGGGCCCAGTGACGGCCCGCCGTGCTCGCTGGAGTCTGCGTCCCGCGTCTGCACGGCCAGCTGGTCCGAGCTGTCGCTGGTTGGGACAGCCACGTCAGACAGGGTGGCACTGGAGGCACTGTGGGAGAAGTAGCCGCTGGTGAGGCTGCTGGTGGTGGGGCTGCGGGACACTTCCTTCTCCGAGCCCCGCGAGCTGCTCAGATCCACCTTCGAGGAGAACCACTCCCTGCTCTCCAAGCCGGCGTTGTAGACGCTGAAGTCGGCAAACTCCACGGGTACGTAAGGCTGCGGACTCATCAGTGTTCTGTTCAGAGCTTCCAGCTGACCCTCCTCCTCCTCGGAGTCCTGCAGGAATGAAGCGGAAGTCAGCGTCAGCTCCTGACAGCAGGCGCGCGGCCAGGACGAGTGTTCGACACCTCCCAGCGAAAGGCATTCGCGCTTGCATGTGGGGCGTTCGTTTTTGCCTTTCTGGGTTGGGCTAAATCTTGTCACCTTTTGCAAACACAGGAATATTATTCTCAGAGACTTGTAAACATAAACCTTGATCGCCTCATATGAAGGACATTTACTTCTTCTATGCTCGCTCAACGCTAACTAGAAACCCTTCCTTCCCCGGTTTAAGAGAAAGACCAGAACTGAAGTGCAGTGGCTTGTTGGTTAGTCATCCCTCCGTCACCATGGGGACTGGTTCAGGACACCCCTCATGCCTCCAAGGATACCCAGTCCCTCGGGTGCTCACGTCCCGTATACGGGACATGACAAACCTGTGCGCAGCCTCCTGCGTGCTCTGCATCACTTTTCGATTACTTTGCTACCTTAGTGCCACGTTAGTGTTGCACGAACTGTCATCATTTGTTCTCACCATCTTCACCTTTGGAAGCAAACTAGGCAGTTACAGTAACTTGTGCAAAGTTTCTGAGCTATTTTATGAAGGAAAAGGGCAGTAAAATAAAGACCGCCCCACAGCAAAAGGGTGAGGAACACAGTCTCAACACCCCTGCTCAGCACTGTGCAATACTGTCATGTTGTAAAGCAGACGACCAGACTGACGACGGCAGTTTCTAGCACAGCCGAGAAGCCTGGATGGATCTGGCTAGACGGTCAGGCAGGCACATAGTGAGGTTTAAAGGAGAACCCTCTTCATCATGTTATTTTTGGAACCTGTATGAGTTCTTTTATATTTGGTGGAAATGGATAATTTTATCATCAAATAAAATTAAATGATATACTATTTAGTCCTGTCCTTTTTTTTTTTTTTTTTAAGAGTTTTTTGCTATAGGGTGTGTGCACTTGCCAGAGATGTAGAGAGAGAGAGAGAGAGCGAGAAAAAGTGAGACATCACCCCAAGGTGAGATGGTCATGCTGCCATCTCTTCTCCATTCTTCTCTGGGGATTTTGGGCACACATGCACACATGTTGGGCATGAGTTTCAAGCTGCCAGGTCTAGGACTCAAACCGTGGTTGGCCATATGGGAGTCCAGTGCCTTAACCACTCTGCCACCTGCTGGCTCCCCCATTTAGTCATTTCTAATTAGCCCATAAACACCTGATGGCATGGCAAACGTTGCTTTTAAAACATGATTTTATTCAGCAGGTATTCATCGAGTGCCCTCTATGCCAGTCATGGCCCAAGGATTTGAGAAACCAATGGTGAGCAGTCAAGGCATGGCTCCTCCTTGGGGAGTCTAAGCGAGAACTTGGGTCTTGCTAAGAATAATCTTGGACTCTACTTGGGTGGGTAAAACGTTCATTCCAAATAGAATTTAGATAACTCAAAAATCGTTTTCTTTTTTCCACTGATCATCTAATTTAGCAAGCTAATGAAAACATCTGTACAGGACCAGCAGATGGCATAGTGTTTAAGGTGCTGGATTCCCACATGGTTGATCGTAGTTCAAGTTCCAGACCTGGCGGATTGAAACACACTGGGCATGTGTGTGTGCATGCCCAAAATCCCAAGAGGGTACTGGAGGAGAAGGGACAGCATGGCCATCCTCCCAGGAGGTGATTTCTTGCTTTCTGTTTCTCTGTCTCTCCAGTGAGTGCATGCACTCAATAGCAAAAATCTCTAAAAACAAACAAAATGTCTGTACAATTATAATTTATACTACTATAAAAACCTGGAACCAAAGCATCTGGCTTACTTATTAAGGTTGTATTTTAATCTAGAATGAGAGAGAAGGAAGGGAGAGCGAATGTATGTACCTGTGTGAGAAAGTCATAATACGGTAGACAGCTATTTGCTGATAAACGCGTATTTCGTATGTTCAATTTTAGAGTAGTATTTTCCTTTGCAACTCATAAAATAGTAAACACCTCAAAAAATGTTTCATATACTTCAATGCTTCTCAGTTTAAAAGAATCTAGTTTTAAAAATACAGGTTATTGGGGCTGGCAAGTGGCATGGTGGTTGAGGGTGCTGGACTCCCACATGGCCTACCACGGTTCAAGTCTCGGATCTGGTGGCTTGCTTTCTCACTTTCTCTCTATCTGTCTGTCTCTCTCTGATCAAACTGGAAAATAATAATGATAATAATAATAAATAAAGTTAAATAAAATAATTCTTAAAAAAAAAATACAGGTTATTTAAAGGAATCAGCCGTCTTAATTCCTTGTTCACTAGTCAAAGGTACATACTAAGTATCAGTGAGAAAGATCTAGAAATTAGTGGGTCAGCAGATGGCACGATGGTTTAGGCACTGGATTCCCACATGGCTGAACACAGTTCAAGTCCTGGATGAAGTAGCTTGAAAATCACATTGGGCGTGTGCGTGTGTGTGTGTGTGTGTGTGTGTGCCCAAAATCCTAGGAGGTGAATGGAGAAGAGACTGTGGAGTCACCATCACCTTGGGAGTAATTTCTCACTCTCTCTCTCACTGTCTCCTTCTCTGGCAAGCGCAGGCGCCCTATGGCAAAATCCTAACAACAACACAAAAAGATCCTGAAATTAGCAAAATAAAATGTTTGGTAACACTAATCTCTAGTCTTTTTGGGTTTTTTTCGGCATCACTTTGGTATACTTTTAATTATTTATATATTTTATTAACATACACTAACATGTAATAACTATACATATTTGTGGAGGTAGTATGGCTTTTAGAATAAGAATACTTTGTGCAATGCTTAATTCAGAGTGATTGGCACACCCGTCCTTTCAACCACCTGCCACTTCTCTTGCTCTGTGTGTCAGGAGCCATCATGCTTTGTTTCGTTTGGTTTTGGTTTTGGTTTTGGTTTGGTTTGGTTTGGTTTTTTGCTATGGGGTGCATACGCTTGCTGTAGAGAGATAGAGAGAGAGAAAGTGAGACATCACCTCCCAGGGGGACGGCCACGCTACAATCTCTTCTCCATTCTCCTCAGGATTTGGGGCATGCATGCACAAGCACCCAGCATGTTTTCCAAGCCACTAGGTCTGTGACCTGAACTGCACAGTCGGCCTGTGGGATCCAGCTGCCCTAGCCTCCACGCCACTGGCTGGCCATGGAGCCAGCCGATCCGTAGCTCCACTGCAGATTAAGTAGCACCGTTAAAAAGTGCGTATGGCCGAGCGTTCTTTGCCTGGCTTGGTGGGAGACGTCGGTAAAGGAACGAAGACAGGCAGTCTGAGCCGGGAGCATTTGCCTACGTGGGGTGACTATCCCTCATCTAAGACACTTGGCATTGGAACTGTTTCGGGATTCTAATTTTTTTGGATTTTGGAATATCTGTACACACATAATGAGATACTTTGGGGATAAGACCCAAGTCTAAACACAAAATTCATCTTTGTTTCATATACATCTTACACACTTAGCCTGAGGGTGTTTTTGAGTTGCAGCAGTTTTTTACTGTGATCCCGTCACACAAGGTCAAGGTGTGGAATTATTTCCATGTGTGGCGTCATGTCGGCACTTAGAAAGTTTCGATGTTGGAGTCTTTTGGATTTCTGATTTTTGGATTAGGAATGCTCAATCTGTACTTTCTAGATTCTTAAACATGTTTAAACTCAAAATTGAATTTCAAGTGTATCTGTTTTGTTGTTGTTGTTGTTGTTGCTAGAAGATGTTTGTGCTAGCCAGAGAGAGACAGAGAGAGGAAAAAGCAGCCCCCTTGGGAATGGTCATGCCATAATTCCTTCTCCTCTGTTTCTCCTTCCTTTGGGATTTTGGGCATGCATGCACACATTTTTCTCAAGCCACTGGGCCTGGGACTTGAACTGTGTGCTGTGTGGGATCCAGTTGCCTTAATCACCAGGCCATAGAGCTAGCGTGCAAGTGTATCTTTTATATTTCCTTTTAAATTGACAAAGAACCACAGTTCTCCAAACCCAAGAGAACCTGATACAATGAATTATTATAAAATTATTTGTTGCAAGAAAAACTCAATTTGAATATGAAAAGGAGTAGTCTGGGGGGGCCTTTCTTATGCCTGAAGTTATTGCTTTGCAAGACCAAGGAAGGCCTGTCATTTATAGTGTTGCCAAGTGAACTGTGATCATGAATGTAATGAGTGGAAATGGGTATAAACTCACGAACCTCATAAAGACAAAAAGTTATTCCTAAAAGCTCAGAGTGTCTCCAGTAACATTAGCGTCCACAGGAGGTTAAGTTCAAACAGGAAGCAGTACAGGTCGGCACTTAGAGAAGGGAAATGACCCAAAGACCCAACGGGAAAGGCTAAAAGAGAATGGCCGACTTATTCCAGAAAGAAGAAAACTGAGTAGAAATAAAACCTCTTCCAACATTCTAAAGAACACTGAAAGTTTATTGAGTTATTGCCTCCAAGGAGAAAAGTCAGAATTAACTGGGTAACGTTAGACTTTGAGGGAGCGTGGTTAGATGGACGTTTTCATCCCAGAAATATCATTTCCCACTGCATCTTAAAGGAGACTGAACTAAGCACCTTCCACAATGTCTAAAGGACAACAAGAATGAAAAGATGTGCCAGCAGGTGGCATGGCAGTTAAGACGCTGGATTTCCACATGGCTGACCATGGTTCGAGTCCCAGACCCAGTGGCTTGAAACTCACGCCAGGTACAGGTGCGTGTCTGCCCAATGTCCCGAGAGGAGAATGGAAGAGAAGGGAATGTGGTGCAGCTGTTCTCCCTGGGGAGTGATCTCTCACTTTCCCTCTCTCTGTCTTCCTCTCCTCCTCTCTGGTGAGTGCATGCCTTAAAAATAATAATAAAAAAATAATAAAAACCCTTCCTGAAAGTAGAACATGGGGTCAAGGTCTCAAACGTCTTTAATTTTTGGAATTGCACTTATGTAGGTAATATTTACCTATAGACAAAATGCCTGGATTTTAGGTCAAACCCCACATTAAAGCAGTGACTCTTTGCAAGGAGTTTCGTCTAATTGATGCAATTTCCACTTCCAGTATAACCAGGTCTGGGCTGTCTCCCAGAGGGCTGGTCTCTGCAGATCTAAGCCGGCCAAGGCCTCCCAGTTTTCTGTCCATGGCACTCAGGGGCGGGCAGCCCTTTCCCAGGAAGTGCCGCAGCAGGTGTACTGGAACCACCATGACTGAGCACTTGCAGTCAAGCCAGTTCTGCTGAGAGGTAGGGTTCTTTATTCTTCTCTTTTCATTAAGTGTGAGACCTTGGGCAAGCTGCTCAGCAGTTCCAGGCTTTATTTCCTCTGTAAAGGGAGAGGAGTAAACCACATGCCATCTACATGGTCTGAGAGCGGGGGCAGTGTGGATACTGGGAGAAACGACTTTCTGGGATCGTCTCTGCTTCGGGACTCAGAAAGGACGCCAGAGGCATTTGTGGCCTTTATCTTATTTATATAAGACACGGAGCCTGTCTGCATATTTCCTCAAAGGTATTGCACAATGAAATATAGCTTTAAGAATCAAGCAGGGGCCAGCAGGTAGCATGGTGGTTAAGGCACTGGACTCCCACATGGCCAACTGCAGTTCAAATCCCAGACCTGGTAGCTTACTTTCTCTCTTTCAGTCTCTTTCTGTCCCTCTCTGGGTCAAATTGAATAATAATAATAATAATAATAGCAATAAAATTAAATGAATAATTCTTTTAAAAAAAGAATCAAGCAGGGAACCAGCAGTTAGCGTAATGGCTATGTCGCTGGACTCCCACGTAGTCGACCGCGGTTCGCGTCTCGGACCCGGTGGCTTACAACTCACGCCGGGCGCGTGTGCGTGCGTGCCCAAGATCCCGAGAGGAGAATGGAGGAGAAGGGATTGCGGCGTGACCATCCCCCCTGGGGGGTGATTTCTCGCTTTCTGTCTCTATGTCTCTCTCTGTCTGTCTGGCGAGCGCACGCACCCTATAGCAAAAAACCTCTCCAAAAAAAAAAAAAAAGAATCAAGCAGAGTTCTACTTATCATACATTACGTGAAATTATAGAAGTTACCACAGTAATTAGGTGGGTTAAAAAATAACAAGAATGATGTCTTGATATTACTTCTCAAGAAAGAGCGCAAACTCTCTTGATAAATAGAAACCGTTGGTTCACTGATTTTTTCAAGAGAAAAGAAAGCGAATTAGGGACAAAGGAGGAAACCAGTTTATATCCATTTATAAGAGGAAATAAAATGAAAGCTTCCTGAGAAGCTAGACTCTCAGGTCAGAGAAGCAATGCGTCCACCACAGAAACACTCGGGAAAAGCGCCCGAGAGGTGAGGAAAGCTCAGCGAGCCGGAGGGCAGGGGCTGCTCTCTCGAGTGGGACCCCAGCAAGAAAACGGCCCCACCAACCCTTCAAGTCCCACGGCCGCTGTGACTTCCTGTCCCACCCTATCCCTGTGAGCTGCAAGCCCTCAGCTGGGTCCATGAGGATCTTAGAAAGAAAGTGAAGAAAGTAACCATGAGGCAAGCTCTGTGACCTGGGGACAATCTGCCGGCAGTCCAGCGGGGTCACCCGGCAGTCTCCAGCCGTGTTACTGTGGGTCACCCGGCAGTTTCTGACCACACTACTATGGGGTCACCCGGCAGTCTCTGGCCGTGTTACTGTGGGGTCACCTGGCAGTCTCTGACCACACTACTATGGGGTCACCTGGCAGTCTCTGGCCGTGTTCTTACGACTGGTTTAAGTTTAGCGCCTGTGTACCGCAGAGGTAAATGTCGTGTCAGCACACAGGCCCAGTCACTGGCCAGTGGTGGTGCCGTGGTAACGTGAGAGACGTCCTGGCGCCTCCCTGAATGTCAGCATGAGCACCTGTGGCCTGTGATCTGGCCTCCCTGAGACTGGAGGTGGACTGAGGTGTGCTGACCCTGTCTCTCTGTCTCATGGAATAAATAAATAAGTCAACTTTAAGAACAAAACGAAAGGGGACCAGCAGTTAGCGTAATGGCTATGTCGCTGGACTCCCACGTAGTCGACCGCGGTTCGTGTCTCGGACCCGGTGGCTTAAAACTCACGCCGGGCGCGTGTGCGTGCGTGCCCAGGATCCCGAGAGGAGAATGGAGGAGAAGGGACTGCAGCGTGACCATCCCCCCGGGGGGTGATTTCTCGCTTTCTGTCTCTCTGTCTCTCTCTGTCTGTCTGGTGAGCACATGCGCCCTATAGCGAAAATCTCTCTCAAAAAAAAAAAACAAAAAACGAAAAAGAACAAAACAAAAAACAGATCCAAACAGGCAGAGCTGGAGGCTTTGATGGGGTAACAAAGCAGCCGCCGGGATATCTGAGCCCACACTGCCCTCCTGGGGACCTGAGCAGGGCAGGAAGGCTCATCAGAGGCCGAGGGACGAAGGCGCAGCCGCTGACGGGCTGTTTTCTGCACCAAGAACCAGGACGGGGGCTTCCTAGGACAGAGTAGGGGAGACAGGCAGGAAAATGAGGCAAAGTGGTGCCTCTTTTCCTTCCTCACCTCGGGAAGGGGAAGGCCGAGTCCCAAGCTCCGTGAGCACCCAAGCAGGCAGGGAGAGGCCAACTGCACACGGGGACTAAGCTGCACTCGGGACCACGCAGTGGCTCTGTTTACGCGTCTCCCTCTAACGGGCCTTGGGCAGGGATCTGACACCGTGCAATTGGGACCTAGACTCCACCCCCGGCCTGACAGCGCAGACCACATGCTCGTAAGCACGAGGCAGCTCCTCTCCCTCCAAGCTGACTTTACTTGTTCAAAGCCGAGGAAGCCACAGGCAAGTGAACACTGAGACATGAAATTACAGAATTCTTTCCAAGCTTGAAAATGTATAGCTCCTTTTATATTAAAAAAATTGAAGTATAATTCATAATCTAAAGTGCTTGATAGACAATGTTTTAAATACTGTATCTCAAATTTGTCATTTTCTCTTTTGTTTTTTTGTTTTTTTTTTTTGAAGAAGTTTTTGCTATAGGGCACATGTGGTCACCAGAAAGACAGAGAGAGACAGAAAGTGAGAAATCGCCACGCCACAAAATCTTCTCCTTCATTCTCCTCTCGGGATCTTGGGCACACACACACACACACACACACACACGTGCCTGGTGTGAGTTTAAGCCACTGGGTCCAGTACTTGAACTATGGTCGACTACATGGGAGTCCAGTGACATAGCCATTATGCCATCTGCTGGTCCTCACATTTGTCATTTTCAAACTAAGTGCTGAAAGGCTGGACCTATAGTCTAGTGGTTCAGGGGGCTGGACTCCACAGAGCCAACCACAGTTGGAATCCTTGCCTTGGCATCTTGAAAAACCCACTGGGGGACTGGCAGGTGGTATAGTGGTTAAGGTGTAGACTTCCACATGGCCAACCACGTTTGAGTCCTGAGACCCAGTGGCTTGAAACTTCTGCCAGGTGTGTGTGTGTGTGCCCAAAGTCCTAAGAGGAGAATGAAGGAGAAGGTATTTCAGTGTGGCCATCCCCCCTGAGGGAGTGATTTCTCACTTTCTGACTCTCTGTCTCTCTGGTGAGCAGATGCACCCTAAAAGCAAAAATTTCTCAAAACAAACAAACAAACAAACAAACAAAAAACCTACTGGGTGCTCCAGTAGGACAGAGAAACAGAGAAGAACTGTGGAGTAACCACACCCCATGGAAGGGTGCTTTCTTCCTCTGTCTCTCTCTGGCCTGTACACACACACTCTAGCAATTAAAAAGCCAAAACCAAACCAAACAAAAAGCAAGTGCTGAGGAATGAGGTCTTGCGGGCAGAATCTCCACCCACCGAGGGTAACATTCAGATAAGGCACCCTGAAAGCAAGGCCAAGCCCAGGGGCTGGAATATATTTTGCCAGAAAATTAGCCGAAGCTCCCCTACACGGTGAGATGGGTGCGTGGGAGAGGCGGGCTGTGCATGGCTACAAACTACGGGCTATCCTGGCATGGCAGCATCAGGCAGCAGAGACCGGCTCCACACGGACCCCAGCTGGTGCAGGGGTACTTACTCCCAGCAAGTGCAACTCCTCTAGGTAGATTAACTTCAGAATCTGGGCGATACGGACAGGGACATCAGAAAGATTTCAACGTTAGTCCAAGTGCGCTCTGCTGCACCTCTGTAAAGACCAGCATCACTCACAGTACCTTCTCCCCTTACTCTAAGCACACCTCTGCTAAGCAAACACACATGTGAATACACACACCGAACAGAATGGACACCGACAAGAATCACAGGTCAAGGCCATGGTCATGCACGATTTCATGAGCAACGATCACACTTTTTCAAGGAAGGCACAGACCCAATACACATCTTAATTTCTACAGCGTTTGGATGATTGTGAAAGAGCCTTACACCCACCACCGGGCAACAGGACAGAGATGGTTCCAGAACTTACAATCTTCTTCTCACGTTTGCTATCGTGTTCTAGTGGCATGCAGCTGCCATTGCTTCCTGGGGACACAATGCAGCCGGGGCTAGGTGCCTGGGGTGGAAGCACGCTCTGCAAAGGTTAAGACACACAGATGCATCACACACACAGACAACGGCAGCGGGTACTTATCAACAGTGCGAGTTAGGACAGCAACGCGACACTTCCATTACGTGTGAAGAGCGCAGCAGCCAACGTCGCAGGCTAGAGTTCAAGTACGGGTGAATCTGACACGAGTACACAGAGGCTGTGGCGTGATTAGTTATTAAAAAAAAAAAAAAAAAAAAAAAAAAAAAAAACCCAAACACAAAAGACGCAAAGCTTTTAATATTTATAGAACGCTTAGGAAACATCTCTTTCTCACTTGAAAGCTAAAATATACTCGGAAAGGCCATAAATGCCTAAGAAATGAAACCACAGCAGGAAACACAAATGAAACCTTCCACCAGGACCCGGAGTGCCTGAGAGAGAGGCACCTGAGCACAGGATCCCGGCCGGGGTAACCCGCGGTCTGCACGCGGCACCACTGCACGGCGACCCCGTGCCCCTCTGCTCTGCACAGGACGGCTCAGACATTTACCTCCTGGCTCAGAAGAGGTCTTGCTTCGAGGGCTGTCCTTTTCTTATGCTCCTCTTTGACAGGCATTAGGGGTTTGAAAAACTTTGGTGGCTGAGGAGACAATGCTTTAAAAGGGCTCACGGTTAAGGCATGAGGGCTGTCGGCTGCACAACCTGGAGGAGACAAAAGGACACACGAGCTCAGGTCCACAGCACGGGCCGACATGCAGGAGGCCGGCCAACCGCCTCGCCCCGGCCGTCTCCCATCTGCCACAACCTTGAGAGGGCGAAGCACTGAGACAGAGGTAGGCAAGGCTAGAGATAAACCTCCAAGTTCAGCGCTATGGAAGACTGGCCAGCGTGCGAGACCTCAGAGAGCAAGCCTCTGCCCTCTTTTCCGGCCCAGCTTCAGTGCCACTCAGCAGGCCCGTTTCACCTCCTGTACATTTTCCGTTGCGTGGCTACGCAGAGGCCTTACTATCTGTACGAGCATTCGGGCCCTTTCATCACTTACTGTCCTACTTTCTGTGACTCTTACTTCCATGGTTGTATTTGCAGTCAGCAGACAGGAGCTCGGCGAGTACTCAGAGAACAAACGCTGCGTGCGTCCTGCTGGAGTCCTCTCTATCTCTCAGGCTGCGCTGCTCTGCGTGGCCACGGAAGGACACTCCTTGCAGGCTCTCATTTCTTACCTTTGGGACCTCTGTCCAGTTCGCTACTACAGTGGCACTTGGGAGGTAAATGAGACACGGCAGAGCCACAGCTGCTGTTCGCATCAAGGCCCAGGGAGACTATTTACGTGATTAAGGGACCACCGGCCAAGCTCATTTCCGGAATCGTTTTTGAACCTGCTTTAGGAGTCAGTCATGTTCGTCCTCAGATTGCTGTTGTTTGAGTATAAAAACCTGACAGAAGTGAATATTCTGCGGGTATAAAACCACGCTGTAGTGCAAGAGTTAGGCACGGTGCCCGGGGAGCTGGATCTCACTTGGCCAAACCATGGTTTGAGTTCCGGCCCTGGTGGATTGAAAACCACATGGGCGCATGGTGCGTGTGACCAAATCCTGATGGGATGGAGAAACAGAGGAAAAAGTTTTGTGACACAATGACGTCCCATCAGGGGTGCTTCCTGCACCCCGTGAGCACATATGCCCTCTATCAATAATAATAATAATAATAATAATAATAAATCATGTAATGGGACCCGGAGGTGGCATCATAGTTAAGGCACTGGCCTCCCACATGGCCAACTACAGTTCAAGTCCTGGACTTTTTCACCCCATCCCCCACCCCCCATCTTTCTAGCAAGCACACATGCCCTACAGCAAATTTAAAAATAATAATAAATAAAATTAAATAAGTAATTCTTAAAAAAAATAAAAAGAAGACTCCTGTAAAAAGTTTTGTTAGTGTGTCTTGAACCTGACCTCAAACTCAGGAAATGCTAAATGAACCATGATTTAGAAATTGTACAGTGATAGACAGAAAGCCTACTGGTATTATCTGGATGCATGTTGGACACAAAAGAAGAAGAAATGCGGGGAAAGAGCACGGTGTTCTGTTTGAGAAGATGGTCCGGACCATCCAGCTAACTGGCATCGCAGCTTCTCCTGACGACCACGGGCGGAGAATTGTCTTTGCGTGCGTTTCCTGAATAAGAAAGAATCTCACCACTCCCTTCTTTACTCCTCCGAGGTGAATCCCTGGGTAAAGTTCCGTAACACGCCACATCTTGGTAACTGGAGCTGTAGTCGGACACCTCTAACTGGTTCTCCAGCCAACCCTACGGGGTAAAAGTACGGGTTAGCTCTAGTTAAATCAGCCTAAGATGAGAAACGACGCCCAGCTCGGACTTTCTACCTCCTCACAGTGGAGCGGACTCCTCTTCGGCTTTAGGATGACATATTTCAAACATAGGCAAAATGCTGAATGATATAACAAATACCGTCATATCCAGAGTATGCCCAAATACATAAACCACAGTATCTTACTGCATTTGTTCAAGATTTAATACAATAATGACAAATGCAGTGAAGTCCACATTTGAACCTCTGCATGGCCTATTTCCTTTTCCTCCCTCCTCTTCAGAGACAGCCACTTTTATCTCTTGGCCATACAAACAGGGTGACCGGATAATTTAAAGACTAAATTGATAGGCTTTTGAGAGTAAAACTCTCAAAAGTTTTAGCAAGAATTCTGAGTTACAGGCAAACATTGGTCTCCAGGCACACTGGACGGTATGGTTATTCTATGTATTCCTGAGACCCGAAGGTTTCCAACAGGCATACGGTATTGGCATACTGAAGAAAGAAAATTCCTGGTACATCAGATGAACTTACTCTTTTTCTAATTGCCAGCAGGAGGCTTGCCAGAGACAGAGAGAAAGACAGAGAAACCACCCCCTATAGGACATGGTTAGGCCACAATCTTTTTTCCTTTATTTCTCCATTCTGTCAGGAATGTCAATCACTTAAGAGCTAGGTCTATAAACACACCGGTATTTATTCAATCATGTGTGGTATTATCCTGGGTCATGCATGCACACACTGTCACCTGGTGCTCTTCAACTCGCCAGGGCTGGGATTCGAATATGGCTGGTCATAAGGATCCAACTCCCTTAATTACTAGGCTACGGGCTGGCCCCATATGAGCTTATTTAATCTCATTACAACTTCTTTACGGCAAAATCTGTGTCCCCCATACTCTCTAGCACAATAATTCATTTACGTGTTCAAGAAATGTGTGCTGAATAAGATAATGTTGCAAACTGTTCTTAAATTTACTACTTATTTTTAATTATTTATTTTCTTTTTTATTTATTCATTCATTTATTTTTTAATTTGACCAGTGAAAGACAGAGGGTGAGAGTGAGAGAGAGAGGAAGTGAGAAAACAAGCCACCAGATTCAGGACTCGAACCCCGGTCGGCCATGTGGGAGTATCCAGCGCCTTAACCACCATGCCACCTGCTGGTCCCAAATTTACTACTTTTTTAATGCCAGAGGGCATATCAGCATGAGAGAGAGAGGGAAGAAAAAAAAAAAAAAACACCCCCCAAAAGGGCCTGGTCAATAGCCATGCTTTTTCCTCCAATTCTCCATCCCGTGTGGATCCTGGGTATGCACACATGTGCTTTTGTGTTTTTCAGTTACAGAGGCCAGGATTCAAACCCTGGTAGGTCATGTGGGATCCAGCTTCCTCACACAGCGCTTAAGTATTGCAGTATGAGGCCGGCCTGCCCTTAATTTTAAATCCATTGTTTTGCTCATTTGAAATCATTTTGATTTTGCTATGGTGGCTTAATACCTCCTTCAATCACTTAGAGTAAGGCCTATAAACACACAGGTATTTATTCAATCGTGTGTGGTATTATCCTGGTACGGAACGATCGCATCTGTTAAGCAAGCATGTAATACCGAGAATACACAGCAATTTCATACCAAGTATTCGATCTTGGAAATGGAGACATGCAGAGAAGGACTTGCCCAAGACTAAGAAGAGAAGCCTAGGGATTTTAAAAGCACTAAGATCCCCTAATTTTCCAAACTTGTTCATAGATTTTGTGCTCAACCTTGCCATGCCCACAGGTGCACACCTTGTCATCTTCGTCAAAGCCAGAAAGGTCTCCTCGACTGGAAGAGACCTGTGAAAGAGAGAGTTTTATCAATGTGTGTTATAATGGGATGCGTTTAAAATATATACATAAATAAATGTGATGTCCCAGGTACAGCTGAGGCCTGAATGACCTTCTTCCCTCCCTAGCAGTAATGGCTATCCTCCATGTGGGGTATATGATTTCCATACATGTTTTATGTAAGTACATGTGTATAGACCCACAAATGACATGCAGTGTTATTCTGTATGTGTCTATA
Organism: Tupaia tana; assembly: GCA_026018925.1. Taxonomy (NCBI): domain Eukaryota; kingdom Metazoa; phylum Chordata; class Mammalia; order Scandentia; family Tupaiidae; genus Tupaia; species Tupaia tana. Next base: position 18,617,094 of record JAKSZU010000024.1, on the reverse strand, counting down.
TTTCATGTAAGTGGTGGCTTACTGTACACTCTTCTTTGGTGGTCTAACAACTTCTTTGTTCCAGTCCCCTACTGATGAACATCTGGGCTGCTTCTGATATTTTTCTATCACAAACTATGAGGAAATAAACGTTCCTGTCGCTGTCTGCACGTGCCCACCAGCTGAGCGGTACAAGTACTGACGTGTGTACTGTTTTCAGGATCATCCTGTTCGCAGCATGACTTGTGTATCCAGGAGGACCCTGGAGAATGGACTGAAGGCTGAAGGTGATGTATGTATACTGCTTATTTTTTTAAAGACATATTTATTTAATTCCATTTGTTATTATTATTATGAATGTTTTTATTTGGCCAGAGAGAGAAAGGGAAAGTGAGAAAGCAAGCCAGCAGGTCCGGGTCTCAAACCATAGGCAGCCATGTGAGAGTCCTTCACCTTAACCACCATACCACCTGCTGGCCCAATATATGCATACTCTTGGCCCTGTTTTTCCAAAGGGAACTTAGGATCAGTTTATCAATCTTAGAAAACAATGCTGCTGCGAATTTACATCAGCTTGTGGACACGTGCTAACTTGGTGCTGTGGATTCACGTCAGTGAACACAGTCAATATTTTGGTTCGGGCCTTCCTTTAGGTGCGAGCCGTGTTCAGGTTTACCCTTTCTCTTTTGATTCCGTTTTTGCAGGACATTTCCATCTTGTTTAAGCTGGTCCATTTATCACAGAGGACGCTCACACTGACCTTCTGTTCTCTCTGCGGTACAGTCCCCTTTTCGCTCCCAGTAATACCTGGTTCTCCTCTCATCTTTTCTTTTCCTATCCAGTCCATCTTAACTGAAAGTCAGTCTGTTTGACCAGGTTGTACAAATACTCTGGGTTTTAGCTTCTTGATTCTATGATGTATTTTCTGTTTCATATATATTCTGCTTACTATTTATTATTTCCTTTATTTTGTTTTATTTCTTTCTAAGTTTATTTATTTATCCTGAGAGAGAAAAGGAAAGACAAATCCCTCTCAAGAGGACCTTCCTGTGATCCCCCCTTCCCACAGCTTCCCGGCCACCCAGGTGTTTTCTTCCCTAGTGCGTACTCTCCTTACTTCCTGGAGCTCTCGGGCATGCCTCCCCAGTGCAAAGATCATCAGGCTGGTATCTGTGCCACTGCCAGATGGCCAACCCCCCTGCAGAGACCCCAACGCCATGAGCCCCCAGGGCCGAACCCTGAGACGTGCCCACGAGGAGCAGGCCCCGGCCGGGAGCACTCACGTTGTGGACGTTGGGCGTGCTGACGCTCCTCCGGATGTGCCGGGCTTTGGCGGAAAGTGCTTCTTTGACCGTGACAGCCTATAAATAGACGGTCATTGAACATGACATTTATCCTTTCTTCTGATTATGAAGGAACACGTGCTGATGTATAGAAGACTTAGAAAATACAGAAGTAGAGATCACTTCGATCCTATACACGCCCATGTTTACAAAACTGAAGTCTTACTGTACCCATTTTTTTCCCATAAATAAAACTGGAAAACTGCTGAATGAAACACATTTACATGGTAAGTTTTTATACAGCAGAGGAGAGAAAACAGAGAAGAGATACCTCTGCATATCTCACTTGCAAGCGATAGTAAGTTTTATGCTGTTTGTATTTATTCAGGCACCAACGTAGGTGAGGTTTCCATGAAGGGCAGATTTTTTTCTTTTTTTCTTTGGAGAGGTTTTTGCTATAGGGTGCATACTCTTGCCAGAAAGATAAAGACAGAGAGACAAAAAGCAAGAAATCACCCCCCCGGGGGGGCTGGCCACACCGCAATCCCTTCTCCTCCATTCTTCTCTCAGGACCTTGGGCGTGCACGCACACACGCCTGGCGTGAGTTTAAGCCACCGGGTCCGGGACTTGAACTGCAGTCAACTACATGGGAGTTCAGCGACATAGCCATTATACCAACTGCTGGTCCCATGGGCAGATTTTTTTTTCTGTCAGGTGCCAGTGTTTTCTTCCTGCTGTTCAACACATGCTTTTTTAAAAAATAAGTTTTATTTCTATCCTTAATTTCTTCTCTCTCTTTTTAACAATCATTTATTTAATTTTATTTTTTAATTGTTACTGTTTTTTTAATTTGCTATAGGGGCACATATGCTTACGAGAGAGAGAGAGAGAGAGAGAGAGAGAGAGAGAGAGAGAGAGAGGGGAGGGCGGGCACACAAGCTGCTAGGTCCCAGACTCGAACCGCAGTTGGCCATATGGGAGTCCAGCACCTTAACCACCATGCCACCTGCTGGCCCCACAATACGCATTTTCTAAAATATCAGCTATCGCGCCTATGGAAAGGTGTCCCCGTCTGTAGTTCCATTGGTTAGTGGATTATTTACACTTGAATGGCCTGATGTCACCTCAAAAGTTAACGAGGGTCTAAAAGTTAGGAGATGGTATGGGTCCATGGTCACACGTGTGGGCTTCTGAGTCATGCCACCCCCTTGGGGTTCACGTCTCCCTAGCTGTGCAGCCTGAGGTGAGTGAGCGAGCTTCTCTCAGCCTCGATTTTCCCATCTGCGGAAGGGGATTTCAACAACGCTTACTGAGGAAGGTGTATCGAAACCACTCAGGCACAGTGCCTGGCAAGCAGGAAGTAACCAATACAAGTGAGTTATTGTTTTTTATTTTTGTCACTATTCTGTCAGAGTGCTCTCTCTCTTATGTTTGATAACTGCCAAAGGACATGTGTGCTTACCAGAGACAGAGAGAGAGAAAGTACCCCACAGGTATGCACTGCAATCACTTCTCTTCCATTGCTCCATCCTGTTGGGATGCTGGGCACTCATGCACACGCATCTGGTGTGTTTTTCAAGTTGCTGGGGCTGGGATTTGAACCATGGTTGGCCACGTGAGATCCAGCTCCATTAACGACTAAGCCAGGGGACTAGCCTGAGGGTGCTCTCTAAGGGGCTTGCTACTCGAGTGCCCCTGTCTGACAGGTTCAGAGAGGTGTTTGGTAAGCAAACGCCTCTTTGCCCAGTGTGGGTGAAGGGCTGATGATCTCCTGTTCTGATCTAGGCATCAGTTATTCAGGCCAGCAGGTAGTGTGGTGGTCAAGGCACTGGATTCCCACAAGGCCAACTACGGTTCGAGTCCTGGACCTGGAGGCTTGCCCATCACACTGGGGACGTGTGTGTGAGTGGCCTAAATCCCATGAAGGGATTTAGGAGGAGAAGGGACCGTGGTGTGGGCAACCCTCGGGGGCTGGGGGGTGGTTTTTCAGTTTCCCTCTTTCTGCCTCTCTCTCTCTGGTGAACACAGGTGCCCCCCCAGTTCAGAAAGACCTGAAACACACACACAGAACGGCTCTCAGTGACTCGCCTGCCGGAGCCGTTCCAGGCTCAGGATGTTCTCCACCTGCAGCACGCCCCGCGTGTACTTCTCGATGTACGTCTCCCCGTCACACGTGCCCTCGCTGTCGCTCCGGGCCGCCAGCAGAGCCAGCGTCTCCCGGTCCTCGATCTCCTCGGTGGCCTGAAGGGACAGGAGAGACACGACCACACTTGTACATAAACAATGGTTTCATCAAAGGTGCATGGAGAACGCATTCTCTGTGGTTTCTCAGAGCAGTATTTTAAAGAGGAGGGCACGTCTTACCTTTGGTATATTGGATACTATTTCATAGGTTACTCCACAGGAATAAAATATGTTTTTCAACGATATTCTCCTCTTCAAACTCTGTGTGAAACTCTGGTAGAGAAGAAGAGCTGGATTAGGAAGAGCCGGACTAAGCCATGCGGCAAATGGAAGTTACTGATCTCTTCTATGACTGAGATGGCACCCCCAGCTGGGTCTGGGTACCTCGATCCGTGCCCAGCCCCGTTAGTCCCCGACGGTGGGCACGCACATGCCCAGCGTGCTCGGGGGGTCCTGGTCACGAGCCTGGAGCCTGTCCATGTGGGCTGACCTCCCAGGGGGCTGCATCTTAGGGTCATGTTGCTGTGCACCACCCCTCCCACTCTTAGTTTTTACACACACACACACACACACACACAGATGATACTCTGCAAAGCAGAAAAAAGAAATAACAAGTGAACCTAAAACTCCTATCTCCGACCCTGAGAGACACCGATGTCCAGAACCCTTCCGGGGATGACTCCAGAGTCGGCAGCGTACCGGGGCGTGTGGCTGCCTCTCCCAGCTGCTGCCCACGCTGATATCTCCATACCACTCCCACGTCCCAGACAGTGGGAGAATGCTGCAGAGGACAGCTCTGCTCACGGCACCTCTAGGATGGGAGCTGGCAGAGTGGTTACGGCGGGAGTGAGCTGGACTCTGCATCTGTCCCAGTTTCTCACCGACCCGTTTGCCCCTGGCACTTTACCACTCAGTCTTAGCCTTCACACATTTCTTCCTTTTAACTTGCCAGAGGGCACGTGTGCTTGTCAGAGACAGAGTGAGAGGGAGAGGAAAAGGGAGAGGGAGGCCGCACCCCTACAGGGAACGGTGACACTGCTGTCCCTTCTCCTCCCTCTCTCCCTCCTCCTGAGATTTTTAGGCATGTGCACACGTGTGCCTGGCATGCCTTCCAGGCTGCTGGGGCTGGGGCTGGATCTGCGTAGCCGGCCATGTGGGATCTGCTGCCTTAACCCCCAGGCCATGGGCTGGCCTGCAGTTTTTCTACTTCTCGGACAGTGAACTGCCAGAGCTCAGTGCCTGCTAGGACTATAGGCCCCGTGTGAGTCAAGGTGAGAAAGAGCTCAGTGAAAACCATCCACCTGTGTCCTCTCGCCCATGTTCTCCGACAAATGAGAACCAAGACTGGGCCTTGGCCGGTGTGGTCACATTTCACACGTGCACTGCACTAGTGCCACGAGACACAGCTCCGAGACAAAGCAGAGCCAGCCCTGGGCTTGTGGGCACCACGGCGGAACCCCCCTGTGGCTACCTGCTTGTTGTAGATGTTGGCTGCGATCCGTTTTCGTAACACCAGCTCCATGGCAGCCGGGTGGCTGAGCTGGACCGTGGCCTTCACGATGAGGTAAATCCTTTCGTTCTGCGGCGTGACCCTGTTCAGGTGAACAGAGTCGTGCACGGAGGAGTCCCAGGAGGCTGTGGCTGAAACCTGGGGGACAGGGGACAATGGGAGGTGGATACCAGAACCGACAGCTGGAGCAGGTGGGCGTGACGGGTGACCGGAAGAAAACCCACCCACCTCGATCCAGTGAAAGACATTTCCTGTCTTGCCCTTTTGAACGACAACACGAATGTTCTAATGTTTTCTTTGAGCTTTTTTCTATGTTAAATTTTTTTTTTAATTGCCAGACGGTGCAAACACTCCCCAGAGAGAGAGACAGACAGAGGGAGAGACAGAGGGACCAGTCACGCCACAGTCCCTTCTCCTCCACTTCTGCATCCTGTCAGGGTTTTGGAGACACATACACACGCAGGCACCCGGCATGTTTCCCAAGCCGCTGGGGCTGAGATTCGGATTGCAGTTGGCCATGTGGGATCCAACTCCCTTAACCACTCACTAGGCTACAGGGCTGGCCCTTAGTCTGTCTCTCATGAGAGAGAGACAGAGAGACAGATGCCCTTGATTGGCTCTCACCATGCTACAATCCTCCACCCAGCCTCCCAGCCAGCCAGGGTCACAGGTACACAGGCAAACCCAGGGTGTGCATGTCCACCTGGGGTCTCAACCCGTGGCCCCCAGGTGGCTCCAGCACTGATCAGCAATGCCCTCCCCCTGTGCCGCCATGGAAGGGCCTGCTGTTATTTTAATTCCCAGTCTTCCTCCTGAAAGCGGAACCACAGCAGCTGAACTAGAGGACAGGCCCGCCAGGCTGCGGTGCTGACGAGGGAACCCTGGCCGCGTTACCTCCTCGTCGCTGTGCTTGATGACAGGTAGGTAGAAGAACTGGCTGCCGTGCTCCTTGGGCAGGATGGAGTTCACCCCCGACGCGTGGGGTCCGACGAGCTGCTCATTGGCACTGAGGTCGTCAGCTAGCCAAGTCCAGGGGATGGAAGAGAGGGGTGAAAGTTTTTAAGCAAACATCAAAAATGTAAAAATACGGTTTTCACAGATGAAGTTTACATATTTTAATTTTTTTCTTTCATTCCTTTTCCTGAAGTTGAAATAGAGACTCTAAGACTCAGAATAGCTTTTATTCCTTAAAAATACAAAACAGGAGCCAACAGGTTGCCCATGAGCTTTCTGTAAGATGGGGTGAATATATTCTGTATGTCCCGGGAATGAACATGTTCACTAAACACACTCTGGCATTTGCTGCTTTCTGCTGTCAAGTCCCCCGATAATCTACTGCAAGGTTCATGTCATAGCTACTGATATGATGTACCCTAAATTAGACCTCTTAGCAGTTAAATTATCCACTTAAAAACCACAGTCTGGAGCACTTAGGAGAAATACGAAAATCATCTTCTCGCAGTGTCTTCCCTGATGTGGGGCTCGCCCTTCGCCCCGCTCTGTAAGCAACCACCCAGTCTTTGCCGGGAGACCTACAGTAGCAGGGGACGTGCCACCTCGGGAGGCTCACCTTCTCCTTCCAGGGTTCAAAACTTCCTCAAGGGAAGAGCCAAAGCCTCCCTCCCATGTCTCTCCTCCAGGAAAGAAGTTTCTTGGTTGTGCTTTGAGGAGCTCCAGGGCCCTAAGAAAGGCCCTGACCCCACCCAGGAACTGAGGGACTCTGCTTTTACTTCCCACGCGTGGGGTTCCATCCGAGATCTCGCTTGGAAAAGGGCTCACTGGGGAAACGCGCTGAGAACCGTTCTTCTCAGCTCAGGTTAGTCGCCATCAAGGCCGACCTGTCCTACAGAGGCACGGCACGGTCACTTCGGGCTCCCGGCTGTTAGGGGTGGAGGGCAAATCCCACTATGCGGAAATACAGATGCCGAGCCCCGTCCAGCCTGAAGAGTCAGAATCTTGGGGGGGTTATTTTCACGGTTAATTTTTTTTTTTTTAATTTGCCAGAGGGCATGTGTGCTCACCAGAGAAAGACACAGACAGAAAGGGAAAATGAGGACGCACCCCCAGGGGCACGGTCATGCCGCAATCCCTTCTCCTCCACCTCCCCTTCCTTTGGGATTTTGGGCACACATGCACGTGCGCCTGGCATGTCTTTCAAGCTCTCTAGTCTGGGACTTGAGCCACGTGCTCGGCCTGTAGGGTCTGGCTGCCTTAACCACCAGGCCACCAGCTGGCTCTTCCATTCACGTTTCAGAGCAATCGCTTTGCTGTTCTCTCTGCAGTTCTTGACCTTTCCAAATTTTGTATTAAATATCCCAAATTCTAGTGATTCTACAGGTCACACTTATACATATTTGATAGAGTCAAAAATGACACATAAAAACGACTCCATAAGAATGTTTAGAAAAGTGATTTAGAAATAAAAATAATGTGAGTCTGAATAGATTACAAATCATAATTAAATGTGATAACCTCTGAATTTTAAGTGTCTACTTACCATTCAAATCAAGGAAGAGAACAGGGATGTGGGTTTCCATTCCAGGAGGTGGGACCCTAAATTTAATGACAAAATTTAATCAAAACACAGTATGTGTCTTAACGTTTTGTTAGCTAAGACATCACAGAGCCCTGGAAACAGAAGAGGGCCCTTGTGGACAGGCAGATTTTATTAGGGAGATAGTTTCTTTTATTTTTTTAAAGAATTATTTATTTAATTTATTCATTCATTTATTTTAATTTGATCAGAGAGAGACACAGAGAGAGAGAGAGGGAAAGTGAGAAAGCAAGCCATCAGGTCCAGGACTTGAACCACAGTTGCCATGTGGGAGTGTCCAGCACCTTAACCACTATGCCATCTACTGGCTCAATACTTTCTTATTTTGAAACTTCCCTGCTAACGTGAATCATCTGAATTATGTGACTTGTGTAGAACTACCAGTTACACAAATCACACCTAATTTGTTAAAACCAAGTTTATTTGCAGCCTCTCTGGAGCTAATTCTGTGCTAGGAAAAGGGCTGGTGATGCTGGAGTGCAATAGGGAGGGTCAGAGTCCAGAGGGAGACACTGAAAGAGATGGGAGCGAAAGGTTTGAAGGGACAGGGGGCAGGGCTGTGCTCGGGACCAACCACACGGTGCTTCCTCACAGACTAACCTGACTGCTTTGGAATCACCTCCGAGGCCTCTTGTAACGAAATTCCAGGCCTGTCCTTTCTCTTCTAAATCAGACTAGCTAGAGGGGGTACCCCAGGAGTCACAAACACTCAAGATGATCCAAGCTTTGAAAACATCTTGAAGAGAGAGACTGGGGTAACGGGAAGGACTGTCTAGACAGGGCTGTGAGGGGCAGAACGAGACTGGGAATGAGCTGGCTGTCCACAAGACTCACCAGCAAACATGAGGGGTTGTTACGAAAGTTCATGGGAAATGCGTCTTACGGAAACAACTACACATACATTTCAGGAGTTTTTTACATCGAGATGAGCTCGTACTTTAATCCCATCTGCCATGAACTTTCTGAAGTCTCCGCGTATACTCTGTGTGACCTACGAGTTTCTAGCACAACCGCAGAATGGGCAGGGAGAAACATCAGGTGGCAGAATGGCTATGTCGCTGGACTCCCATGTAGTGACCGCGGTTTGGGTCCTGGACCCAGTGGCTTAAACTCACGCTGGGCACGTGTGCGTGCGTGCCCAAGATCCTGAGAGGAGAATGGAGGAGAAGGGATTGTGGAGTGCCCTTCCCCCCTGGGGGGTGATTTTTTGCTTTGTCTCTCTATTTTTCTGGTGAGTGCACACTCCCTACAAAAAAAAAAAAAAAAAAAAAAAAAAAAAAAAGGAAGAAAAAGAAAAACATCAGGTGGCAAATGATGTGTCTGGAAAGTCAGGTTTCCTAGCTTCATAAAACGTGCTCTCGATTATAATCTCATTTACCACGATAATTCACGAATGATTCTATGTCTGGCCAAAAGAGACGAACCGGGAATGCACAGTCTGTTCTGAAGGGGACCGACTCCTCTTAAACGCCTGTTGCATGTTCTCGTAATAAGAACGAGGCTAGGAAACTGTGGCAGCCGCTTCCCATTAGTGAATGGGGACAGAAGGCATTCTCTATGCACTGTAATAGCCGAGGCTCTAGGATAACACACAAAGTATTTTATTTATATTCTCTTTAACGCTCACAACACTACCCCAAAAGCAGCTCCAATGACAGATTTGAGCGAAGCCTCGGAGAAGCTAAGGAAATACACTGCGGAGTGGCAGGTGGAGACGCATCCGGGCCTGGCTCCCTGCAGAGCCGGGCAGCAGCCGCTGTCATGAGCACGCTGGGAGCGGCTGGGACCTACTGACTCGGCATCGTGCATGCAGTGCTGGGGGGCCTGCCCTGAGCTCGCTACCACGCTGAGGAGATACCACGGCAAATTTGATGTATTTTCTGCCCTCGTCAACGACCCTCTGGAAACATGCTTCTCGAGAGCCAAAGGAAGAAGAAAAGGATTTCTGGAGATCAGGAAACAGCACCCACGCTGCTAAGGAGAGCAGCAGGGAGAGTGGGGTCTGATTCCAGGTAACCAGCGCTCCCTGGCTCCTAGCAGGGGAAGCCGGCTACAGAAGGGAAGGAAGCAGGGGGAGGCAGGGGCCCTTCCCTGGGCAGCTCAGGGAACACCCATGATGACTGTGCACGGCTCCTGCCATGGGCAGTCGGTGCCACCCACCACGCCAGTGCAGAAGGGAGGGCAGCCTTACCAGTCGGCGGGCGCCCCAGGGATGCCGCTGCCGGGGGCCGGCACCAGCACGGCGTTCCTCTCCTCGGTCAGGCCCACCCACTGGCCCACAAGCCGGGCTTCCCGTTCCACGTCGTCTTCTGTTTTCTCTGCAGAACAAAATGAGGGGATGAGCACCAGCAAGAAAGGACGGTTTCTCTCTCTCCCCAGTGAGTGCATATACCCTCTGGCAAATAAAATAAAAGAATGAGTGGTCAGTAGCCACAGTGGAACTCATCCTTAAAAAAAAATCTGAATTTCAAATAAGAGACTTTCACTCATGATATCTATAAGCAGCACAAACAGCCACCGTCTCCCCAACAGAGGGGCCCAGGCTCTGGAGTCCAAGCAGGGCCATCCAGAAGAGCTACGAGATGCTAGGACAGCAGAGGAAGATTCCATAAGCCGAGACTGGGAGAAAAGGCACTGGAGGGCCAGCCCATGGCCTGATGGTGAAGATAACTGAATCTCACATGGCTGACGGTGCAGTTCGAGTCCTGGGACTAGCTGGCAGCTTGAGAGACACCCCAGGAGCAAGTACATGCAGCCCAAAACCCCAAAAAGGAAACGGAGGAGAGGGCAGCGAGGCATGACCACCCCCTCTGCCCTCTCTTTCTGTCTCTCTGGCAAATGCACACACTTTGGAAAATTTTTTAAAAAAGAAAAAGAAAAAGGCTCTGGAACAGCAGTGGGAGGACTTAGGTTCTGTGATTTATGGAGCGACTGAGCGGATGAGTCTTGGCCTCCTCACCTGTCCAACAGGGAGAATCCGAGTCTTAACGACTTCGCGGACTCACTGGATCAAATGAAATAGCAGCTCTGACGCTGCTGTACAAAACTACCCACCAGCTTATAAAGATAGGGCATTAGAAAACACCGCATAATCCACTCTGTAAAACCATGTTCTTCATGCATATTACCAACGGGATTTTGTCTGATAGATTTTGAAATCCTCTTACACACAATGCACCTCTGGGACCAACATGGAAAACTCCTCGGAGGGAATTCTCAACAGAAGCCTGAGCACATACGTAGACCCCAGAGGCGAGCCCCGACGTGCTTTCAAGGGAGAGCTTCGCTCACTTTCCTATGACATGGACTAACACTGATGATGTGTTCTTGGCAGGCTCAACCACATGGACAGACCGTGGGGTCAGCATGAGAGACTTATTTATTTAACTGTCAAAGGGAGCGTGCACTTGCCGCAGAGAGAGGGAGAGGACGAAAGCACCCTTCAGTGGGGTGTGGTCAGGTTGCAATCCCTTCTCCATCTCTCTATCCCCTTGGGATGTGGGGCACACATACACATGTGCCTAGCATGTTTTCCAAGCAGCCAAGACCAAGATTCAAACCAAGGTCGACCATGTGCGTTCTGTCTCCTTTAACCACTAAGCCGTGGGGCTGGTCTGAGAGACTAAGAATGTCAAGAGAAGATTTCTACTCTAGGATCCAAGCGGCCATTGCCAGTGTGAGCAAAACAGCCTGTGAGTGGAACTGGATGGGACGCTCTGAACCAGCTAAGGGCATGGCTGAGGCCCAGAAGGAACTGGGCACTTACCTGCCACATGGTATGACTTTAGAGGTGACCCTTTCGCTGCTGAAAACCCTAGGTTCTGGAGCCTGGAATGTTTTGTATGCACACCTCAGTATTGGTGACACTGGGCTCATCAAAATAAAATTTGAGCTTGACACCGAATGTCCCGATTTTATAATATAACTCAAAAGCTTTATAAAAACGTACCACTTTCTAATGCAGCGCCTTTGTAAACTAACAGTGTACCATCTGATTCGCTGGCGTCTATAACTGTTGCAGGGTCACAAAACTGAGATGTTATTATCCAAGCACAGGAAGAGAGCAAGCTGCGCCCTTGTGTACAAGCAGTGGGGTCACTTCGGTGTGGCTACTGACCACCTTGGAGTAGTGCAAGCTCACGTACCTTTCTTATTGCTAACTTTCTTAATCTGTTCGTCCAAGTATTCTCGCCGTTTAATGAGTGCATCCGACCACCTCTCCCTTACGCAGTTCAAGTCTTCTTCCTGACATTGGGAGGGAAGACGTTTTCTTGTAGAGTGCACAGGCAACTGCTTTTCTTTTTCTTTTCTTTTTTTTTTAAGATGTTTAAATTGATTAGGAAACTTTTCTTCGGGAAAGGCCACTGAACACTGCTGTGTGATTAATATGCAAGAAAGCAGAGAGGCCTCCGCGACACGGGTGCTGACCAGGGGTGCCATCACCCAGAAATCAAAGCCCCTGCATCTCCAGAGAGACAAAAGCAAGACAAGCCCAAATCACAGCAGCTGGTGGGTGGCTGTATGTGTACGTACGGGTGTATTGGGCACAGGTATTCGAGTCACAGCCGCGCATGGGTGTATGTGGGCATGGGTATTCGAATCACGGCCACACACGGGTGTATATGGGCACAGGTATTTGAATCACGGCCGTGTATGGGTGTATGTGGGCACAGGTGTTCGAATCACGGCCACGCATGGGTGTATATGGGCACAGGTATTCGAATCACAGCCCCGTATGGGTGTGTTGGGCACAGGTATTCGAGTCACGGCTGCACACGGGTGTATTGGGCACAGGTGTTTGAGTCATGGCTGCGTATGGGTGTATGTAGGCACAGGTGTTCGAGTCATGGCCACACACAAGTGTATTGGGCACGGGTATTCAAATCGTGGCCGTGTATGGGTGTATGTGGGCAAAGGTGTTCGAATCACGGCTATTCATTGAAAATGCATGATTCCGATCATTAGGACACACAGACAGAGCTCAAATCACATAACAGCACATGGGATGCAAACAGCAGGCATTTCCACAGCCCACAGTTCAATAGTCTGCGAACATGTATTCTCTGAAATGCGAAGAATAGGTTAGCAGAGAACTCTGAGACTCGCTGCAAAGACTTTACCTTCCACCTCCACCACGAGGCGAACCACCAGTCTCCCATGCAGAACCCCAACATGCAGTCAGCCATGCTTCAAGAAATCCCCAAGCAGCTGCTGGGCCTCACTGGGGACCGGGTGGTGGGAAGCGCGGACTGCGCAGGACGTTAGTCGGTGGCATTGCTGGGGTCCGTGTGGACACTGATATTGCCCCTAATGTTTGTTTCTGTTGGCTTGCTTTCTTTCTCAGAAAATTGTGAGTAGGAGGGGAAAAATCTATCAATTCTATCCAAAATGCTATTTGACTCGCCTATTTCCTAACTCTTCAGACATTGCACTGAGAAGGGGCCCCCGGCTCCTACACCTCCACCTTTCCCTCCTAGGAAGGCACTTGGGTGAGCATCCTTTTAAACCGTGTGGAGGGTCAGTACAAAGACACGGACCGATCCCAGAAAACACCAGCTTGGCCTGTGCCACTTTGACCTTGGCCCATTACTCAGTTATCCGTGTTCCGTGACATCAGGCCAGTCAGTGCTGACTAGGCAAAGCTTCGCATTTTCACCAATTTTTCCCTAGATTTCCAGCAAGAAAAGCTGCCTGTACATTCTACAGGCAAAGGAGAACTAAGCTGCCCCTAAGGAGAGAAGAAAACTGGAGAGGCAAAACCAAACAAAACTACGTGCAGAAAATGACTTCGATTTTCCCACCCTGCAAAAGCCTCTTAATTACAATAGCGTATCAGAACGGGACTCGTCTCCTAGAAGTAAGGCGCCCAGAGCAGTTTCCCAGGGGAAAGAAGCGTCTACCGAAAGATCACGGACGGATCACTGTGGCTTCTAAGGTCACGCATTTATTAAAACAGTAACAACCTCGCTGAGCAAGGCTTTGTAAGCTAGCACTCTGAGGTGGCAGAGTGAAAATGCAGAATCTAGTTAAAGAGTTTGAACTGATGGAAATTTATAATTGAGTGTAGCATCTAGTACTGTACCCCTGATTACACATAAAGCAAATCAAAAGCAAGGGGAAAACTGCACGCTCGCTCTTTGGACCCCTGCCTCCTCTCTGGCCTCTGCTTTGCGAATGCTGGAATTAGCAGAAGCTGTGCCCCATGCCACAGGATGACAGCGTAGCAATACCTGATAACTATCCATATCATCACCATCCTCATCATCTCTCTGCTAGGAAAAAAAATAAACACAAAGGACATGCATTTTGTTTGTCAAACAGCACACAGGGAAGATAATTCTTTCAGTTCAACACACGCATTACAACAAACAGCTCACACAACATCAACACAATACAACACTTAATTGAACCTCAGAAAGGTTCAATGGATTTAATTCACTTATCTCTAATTTCAAGATAAAAAAAATTAAAATATACATAGATATATGGGGCTAGCAGGTGGCATGATGGTTAAGGCACTAGACTCCTACAAGGCTGATCATGGTTTGAGTTCTGGACCTGGAGGCTTGCTTTTTCAGTTTCCATCTCTTCCTCTCTATCTCTCTCTAGTCAAATTAAAATAAATAAAGTAAGTAAGTTAAATAATTCCTTTAAAAACTTTTAAAAAATAAAGAAAGCGATCACAGAACAAGAACTGTCTTAGATGGTGATAAGAACCAATACCACTGGGCCAGGCCCCACTTTGCTGTCATGCGAACAGACAGTTGAGATGTATTTATGGCTGGGCTGTGAACTGAGGTTTGGAACCGGCTTAGGAAGACAAAGTGGTGAAACTACAAGGGACTTTGTCGACAGAGTCACCCGTCCAATGTTGGTTCTAGCCATGAGGCGACGGAGCCCTGAAGGATCAGATGGTACCACGTGGGGATCACACAGACAGTGGAAGCTCCGGGCTGGAGCCGAGGCCTTTACTTGCCAACCTCAGCGGGGCCACTCTCCCAGATGGTCCAGCACAAATTGGTTTTAACTTAAGAAGTAGAACTCTTTTAAAAATGCAAATAATTCGTCTCGATAATGTGTCTCAGATGGAAACATTTAGTCATCTGACGATCTATGTTCTGTAGGTCAATGGAGGACACAGAATGTCTAATCTGACACTGGAGGTTTATTAAACCACAACATTTTCTTGCAAAAAGGGACCTCAAAGAATGATCGCGTCTATCTCTTCATTTTGGAGGAGAGAAAAAGGGAACTCGAAGTTCCAATTACCCAGTCAAGGTAACCAGTCAGCTCCGCTGAAGCGGACTTGGGCCCAGGTCTCCTGACGCCAAGTTTGCGTTCTCCTACCACGTCCTGCAGTCGCCCCGGAGCTCGGGGCCCAGGCAGGGACGGCACTGGAACGAGATGTCCGACACCCCAGCTCCCAGCTCCAGGGGCTGCACACCCATGAGGAAAGGCCTGGCCGAGAAGCCTCTCAAAGCAGATCCCGACGCCGCACCTGCACTCACACTTCAAACAAAGCAAGGACAGCCTTGGGGAGCTGGAGAGAATGTGGGCCTGGGGTGGGGAAGGCGATGGCTGACAGGCTATGCCTTCTTTAAGGCCCAAGAGTCGGCATGCTGAGTTGCAGCTTTCCGAAAAGTCTTCGCCTGAATGCCAGCCCACAAGAAACTGAGAAGACGAATGAATGTCAAGACCAGGTGGGCTTATGCTCAGACTCCACAGAGAAACTCCGGACAAATGTTTTCTCCCCAGCAGGATCGGGAGACTTTCCCTGTCACGAACGGCAGTGAGGGAGCCAGGTTCTGATCTTTCACATTTTTAAATGAGAAAATAAGGTTTAGGAAATAGAGATTTAATGGACAAAAATGACCATGAAGATCTTTTTTTTTCTTCTTTAAAATTTGCTGAAGGGGGAGTGGGTTTGCTAGAGAGAAAGAATGAAAGTGAAACAGCAACCCGAGGGGGAACAGCCCCTCCATCTTGTCCCTCCTTCCTCTTTGGATTTTGGGCAAGCACGCACTCACGCCTCATGTGTTTTTTAAGCCATTGGGTCCAGGACTCAAACCATGCAGTCACCATGTGAGAGCCAGTGCTTTAAGCACCATACCACAGATTGGTCTGAGGATAACTTTGAATTGAAAAAAAAAAAGTAGTAAAGCTTTTAAAGAGCTGGGCAAGGATGAATATGGAGACAATTTATGAAATAAATCCAAGTGGGTCACGTGAGGCAGCAATGGCAGAAATGTATGCCTGGCCAGGTATAAAGGCAGGCCTGCCTGCAGTCAACGACCCCTGGGGCATTAACGTGTGTGTGTGTGTATCAATAAAATAATAATTACTCAACACTAAGCAAGCAAACAGTGTCTCACATCTGGACAAAAGGCAGTGGATAGTAACGTGGATGGCAGAAAGGACCGTGGCCGTAAGGAGGCGTTTTGTTGGCGTACCAGAGAGGTTCCTACCAGAGATAACGCCCTGCCCTCTTTCCGCACTGGCCGGTCGTTGCCAAACCCCGTTTCCTCTCTCCCTGTCTTACCTGGTAACTGTCCAGCCCTCTCTGGAGTTTGGTGGACCTGGCAGTCACGCAGCCGATGGACACTGACAAGATGGCTTCCACCATGAGCGGCAGCGTCCCCGAATGCTGGACAGGCTTGACTGTGACTTGCACTCTACGGGAGTGACCCTGTGGGAGGCGAGGAGGGGAGTCAGGGAGAACGGGGAGGGATGGCAGAAGGGGATGGAGGAAGGTTAAAGAACTAGAGAATGAAATACAATTACTTAGACAATTCTCAGAAACTGTGTGGCAGGGTGGGACAGACCACTTGGTACCTGTCTGAGTTGGAAGATGCCCCCGGTGTTGACGTCTTTGGCCTGGTGGAGTTCCACCGCAGCGTACTCTCCCAGCTCGTTCAGTTCCAATATGGAGATCCACATTTCGATTCTGCGCGTCACTTCATTCCAC
Source organism: Tupaia tana (assembly GCA_026018925.1). Lineage (NCBI taxonomy): Eukaryota > Metazoa > Chordata > Mammalia > Scandentia > Tupaiidae > Tupaia > Tupaia tana. The sequence goes on along the minus strand of JAKSZU010000024.1, from coordinate 18,600,618 downwards.
CTGCAAAAATCGTGTTTCGACAGACAACCGCGTCATCGTCCAGGGACGCTATTAGGAACACACAGGCTGAGCATCCCTAGTCTAAAAATCCGAAACCTGAAACTTTCTGAGTGTCATCATGATGCCATCAACGGAAGAATCCCACGGCTGACCTCATGTGATGGCTCATAGTCAAAACAGTGTAATTAATACAGGGCTGGCAGGTGGCATGGTGGTTAAGGTGCTGGACTCCCACATGGCTGACAGTGGCTCAAGTCCTGGACCTGACATCTTGAAATTCACACGAGGCCCTTGTCCAAAATCCAGAGAGAAGAATGGAGGAGATGGGACTATGGCATGGCCAACCCCCTTGGGGGGTAATTTCTCACTTCTCTCCCTTTGTCTCTCTCTGGAGAGCACACGTACCTATGGCAAAAAACAGAAAAACCAAAATAGTGCAATGCCAACACACTGTATAAAATTACTTTCATGCTTTGTGTATGTGGCGTATGTAATAAAAATGAATTTTGTTTTTAGACTCGGGTCCCCTCCCCAGGATAGCTCACTAAGCATATGCAAGTATTCTAAAATGCAGAACTATTCAAAATCTGCAACAGTCTGGTCTTGGCATTTTGCAAAAGGGATACTCAACCTATAGTCACATACCACCGCCCACTGAGCACTTGCTAGGCAGTGCAATGTATGTCACACACCTTACTTCCTTATTTAACTCTGAGAAAACCTCATAGTAGAGGCTCATCCTATTTATTTTATTGAAGTCTAACTTATATTCAGTGAAAGGCCCAGATCTCAAGTACGAAGATCATTGAGGTTTTTTTTTTTTAAGAGAAATTTTTGTGGGGCCAGCAGGTAGGGTGGTAGTTAAAGTGCTGGACTCCCATATGGCTGACCACAGTTTGAATCCCAGACCTGGCAGCTTGTGCTCTCACTTTCTCTGCGTCTCTCTGGTGAATTTAAAAGCAATAGTAATAATACAAATAAATAAATAAAAGAAATGCAGAAGTGTTTATACCAAAACTTAATAAAAAAAAAAGAAAGAAAGAAAGAGAAATTTTGCTACAGGGTGTGTGTTCACCAGAGAGAGACAGAAAGTAAGAAATCATACTCCGTTTCTGGACATGGGTTTTCATCTCTCGGGGTAAGTATCCCTAGGGCTGGGACTGGGTCACAGAAGAGGAGAATAATCAGTTTTACAAGAAACTGCCAGTTTCCCCTAGGGTGTGGTTTGCCTACTTGCTTTCACAATGATGCCTTCGATGAGCACAAGTTTTTAATTTTGATCAATCTAGCTTACAAGTTTTTTTTCCTCCTGGTTTGTGCTCTCTGTGGCCTTTCATAGAAACTATGAGATCTCCCTTGTTTTCTTCTATAAGCTTTGTAGTGTTAGCATTTTCATCAAAAGTTATACTATATCTCGCATTAACCTGGTGTACGGTGTGATGTAAAGATCTAAGTTTTTGTTTCTCATAGATAGGCAGTTGTGTCCGTGTCATTTGATGAAATGACCTACCTCTCCCCATTGAATTTCTTTAGTGCCTGATAGTTTCTTTCATCGTTCTTATTTTGAAAAAGAAGAAACAGGCTCAGTGAAGTTAAGTAACTTGTTCAATACAACAGAAGCCCCAGGGTTCAAACCCAGTATTCTCAAACACTATCCAAGTACTAGCCTTGACCCCGGTCTGAAGCACCCAGCCAAGCACTAACCTGTCGTGTAAGGTTCTTGTCTTAGCGTGAAGTGAATCTACCTCCCAGATGGAGCTACCATTTCCTGCACAGCGGTGGCCCCACACTTCAATTGCCAATGCTCCCTCCGAAATGAACTCCAGGAATTCTTCTGTTACATTCACCACATAGTCCTAGGGCAAACAGAAGGAAGAAAAACAGTGCAAGAATTATGCATGAAAGTCTGTGAAATTTCCTTTTTGCATTTCAATGTATACAGATTGACTTTGGAATGTATTAGCCTAATCTCAACCTTCAACTCATCTCTTCTGTTTTACAGAAAAGCATTGAGGACCACAGAATATTACAGCTAAAAGAGAAATTATAAAGTAACTTAATCCAACTCTTTTCTTCTATAAAGGAGGAAAATGAAGAGAGCAACTTGTTCCAAGTTCTATGGCTCGCTAGCTGCAGACTGAGATCCTGTTTTATTCTTGGTTCCACGGCCCCACTCTGCCTTTTCAGCTGGCTTAGACTCATTCAATGACTGTTCTCCGTAGTGGCACAGGAGGAAAATAACAGGATTAGACTTTATATGAGTATTATGATTCTATGTTCTTGCCCTTAAGGGTCTCCCACCGATTCCTCATCCCAAAATCAAAGGACTGTGAGGAAATGAACACTGAATGTCCGAGAGGTGGGGCAAATCGCCCAGAGCCAAGCAGCGGGCAAGGACCAAGCCAGTTCCCCTCCATTAGCCTCACGGGACTCTGCGACACTATGTTCTGGAAACACCTATGCTCCACTGATGTAACCTGACATGACCCATGAGCTTCCTTTTACATGGAAAAGAAAACTACTGGTCAATTAGTAAAATCTACAGACTGTAGAGATGGACAAGCTCAGAGGTCACATAATGAACCCAGGGACAACGTAATTAGCATTTATTAAATACAGTTGTTACCAAGATGCACTTCAGGGACCAGCAGTTGGCGTAATGGCTATGTCGCTGGACTTCCATATAGTCGACTGCGGCTCAAGTCCCAAACCCGGTGGCTTAAACTCACACTGGGTGCATGTGCGTGTGTGCCTAAGATCCCGAGAAGAGAATGGAAGAGAAGAGATTGCACCATGGCCACCCCCCCACCCCCCGTGGGGTGATTTCTTGCTTTCTGTCTCTCTGACTCTCTCTGTCTTTCTGGCGAGCGCATGTGCCCTATAGCAAAAACCTTTCAAAAAAAAGATGCACTTCAAACTCAGATTTCATCCTCCTTTTCTTATTGGCTTTTGCCATAGGGTGTGTGTACTTGCCAGAGAGAGACAGAGAGAGAAGTAAGAATAAGAAATCACTCCCCAAGGGGGATGACCACGCCATCCTTCTCCTCTAGTCTCCTCTTGGCATTTTGGGCACATATACACATGCACCCAGCATGATTTTCGAGTCATTAGGCCTGGGACTCCAACCACAGTTGACCATGTGGGAGTCCAGCACCTTAACCACAATGCCACCTGCTGGTCCCCAGATTTCATCCTTCTAAACAAACTGTTTTGTGGTTCCAAAAGAAGTCGGAGGATTCTTTTAAATAAAAGAATATTCGGAGAACAACAAAACTGATTAATAAATAGTTCAAGAAATGAACTTGGTGAATAAAAAGAATGAAATAAAGGTTAGGGTTAGATATGTCACGTGGTGGTTAGGGCATATAGCAAAAACCTCTCCAAAAAAAAAAAAAAAACGTGCTACGTACACACAGTGGGGTATTCTCAGCCATAAAGAATGGTGAGACTCTGTCATTCAATACAGAGTGGGCAGATCTAGACGATTAAATGCTAAGTGAAATAAACCAGACTACAAAAGGTGAACAGGTTATGTTCCTGCTTAACATACACCCAGTGTCTGCGCTCTACAGCAGAAATGGAAAGATCTGAAGATGAAGAAGTGAGAGGACAGTTGTAGACACCAGACTGCATGGGGGTGGGGGGGGCTCAGGAAGAAAACATTTAACAGATACGAGAACGCATGTAAACAAAGCCAACAGGTTCTGGGATGGTATAACAACAGTAAAAAAAAAAATATATATATATATACTGTTAATTATACACCCACACAAATACACACATAAATGTAAATATATGTAAAAGAACCAGTAGAACAAAAATTCGAGGTTCACAACATAATGTAATGCATTTTGTTGAAGAATACCCTTGATTTGATTAGCACATACTTCATGCCTGCTTTGAAAAGTTATATTGACCCTATGAAGATGTACAATTAAATGTAAGTCCTGGACTTGAACTGTGGTCGACTACATGGGAGTCCAGCAACATAGCCATTACGCCAACTGCTGGTCCTGTCTTTTTCCTTTCTTTTATATAGGAAGCACACGTGTGCACATGAGAGAGCGAGCGAGAACATGTGCACTGACCTCCCATCCCTGGTTAGCCCTCCAGCCCCTCGGGCTCCTGGGCAGACACGTGGCCTGTGCTGGCTAACCTGGGATGGGAACTGCAGTCGACCTATGGCATCCAGTCCTGCAGGGCACTGGTGTCACTGCGGCACCGCACAGTTCTGGGCTGTGCCCGCCCTGTGACTCCCTGTGCAGCCGGCTTTGTAACGCTCCTGTACCTTACAGTGGGAGAAGGTCACCGAGTACTGGGCATCCTTGGACTGTGGTGAAGGCACGTCTGGGTCCACCACCGGGGCAGCCACTGTGGACTCGCACTGGTCCCAGAACGTGTACTGGCAGAAGACGAAATTCGAGAGGTTTAAGGGCAGTCCAGTTGCCTCTTTAATTTTTACCTAAAGACAGAAAAAAATAAAAGCAAATAAAATCCCCCTGCAGAAAACATTAAATAATACATTCTTTTCTTATTTCAGCTATGGCAAATTTAAGAGTAGGTGATAAAATAATTGAATCAGTCATGTCCTTGATGACTGAAAATACGTGACACCATTTCTTTAAGGTTCTAGCTATTGGGTCGTTGGAAAAGTCATGACGTGCTTTTCTATGAAAAATGCGTCACGACTTTCCTGACAACCAATATAACCTGTCTTACCAGAGGTCTCTAACAACAGCAAGTAAGCTTGGCAACGAAAGCCGTGTCCTTGGAAAATCTTCCTCATGGCTAAGTCCTGGTACTGACTTACATACATTCTTTGAAGAATAGCCTTGATTCAATATCACATACTTCATGCCTGCTTTGAAAAATTCTAGCAGCGTTTACTAGAAAAACATAATTTACTAAGTAGGATTCACTCCTTGCACATCCAAAACACACATACTTTCGAAGCTTTATGAAATGACATCAGAAAGTACACTGTATTTCTGGACTGCCCATCACTGTACTGACTGTCATAAAATTAAAATTTTGTTCTGCGGGATGGAAAACTCTCATGAAAAAAAATTTTTTTTTAAGGTTTTTGCTATGGGGCATGTGTGCTCACTAAGAAGACAGAGAGAGACAGAAAGCGAGAAATCACCCCCCAGGGGGGATGGCCACGCCGCAATCCCTTCTCCTCCATTCTCCTCTCGGGATCTTGGGCACACGTGCCCAGCGTGAGTTTAAGCCACCGGGTCCGGGACTTGAACCATGGTCGACTACATGGGAGTCCAGCGACATAGCCATGAGATTTTTCTGTAAAATTGTTGTGATTAAGGAGGTCACTTAGGGCCAGCCCCACAGCACAGCGGGTAAACGCAGAGTGCAGAATGCCCATCCCACATGGCTGACCAGGGGTGAATCCCAGAGCAGCAGCTTAAAAGCATGCCAGGCACATGAGAATGCGTCCCCAAAATCCTGACAGGAGAAAGAAGTGGACATGGGACCAGCAGACGGCATAATGGTTACGTTGCTGGACTCCCATGTAGTCGACTGGTTTGAGTCCTGAACTTGGCAGCATAAAACTCACACCAGGCACGTGTGCATGCATGCCCAAAATCCCAAGAGGAGAATGGGGTTGAAGGGATTGCGGTGTGGCCATTCCTCTGGGGGAGGGGTGATTTCTCACTTTCTGTCTCTTCTGGGAGGGCATATGCTCTATAGGAAAAATATCTCTCTAAAAAAAGGGGGACCAGCAGTTGGCGTAATGGCTATGTCGTTGGACTCCCATGTAGTCGACCGCGGTTCGAGTCCTGGGCCAGGTGGCTTAAACTCACGCTGGGTGTGTGTGCATGTGTTCCCAAGATCCTGAGAGGAGAAAAGAAGAGAAGGGATTGCAGCGTGGCCATCCCCCCTGGGGGTGATTTCTTGCTTTCTGTCTCTCTCTGTTTTTCTGGTGAGTGCACGTACCCTATAGCAAAAACCTCTCAAAAAAAAGAAGTGAACAGAAAAAGCTTGAGGCGTGACCGTGCCCCATTTGGGGGCTCTCTCTCTCTGTCTCAAGTTCACACCCCCTCCGGTGATTCCCCGCCCCCCTCAGAAGAAGGCATCGTTACAAGCCTCCGTCGCCACCCTCTCACCCGGCAGGTCAGCTTCTTGACGCGGTGAACGATCTCGCCGCTGCTGTCCACAACCTCCAAGCTCCCGCTCTCGCTGGAGTTCTCCGAGGAGTCATCCTCCACCACGCGCTCCGGGACAGCTCCCGTGACGCGCATCACCTCCACGTGCAGGCGCCCGGCGACCTGGGTCACAGAAGCAGAGTGGAGAGTTTGGCATCCCATGGGCAGTGCAGACCCGAGCAGAGAAGCCATGAGAGCGCCGGTGAGTGGCTCTGCTGCTCGCGTTGGCCACTGGCAGCGGCAGGGACCCACCATTCCCAGAGGGGTCCATCCCAGGGCTTGTCTCGCCAGCATCCTGCTGGGCAGAGCCAACGTGGTCTCCCCTCCTGCCTTCGAGCCACCCTCATCTCGTCCTCCTATGGGACAGGCAGGAACCACTTAAAGGCAGCTCTCACGTCCCACCTGGAGCTGTCTGCTCTGTGTGTGCGTGCACTTACACACTCACTAGGACAGACGCCTCGCCTTCCAGGGGACCGAGAGAAAGGCTCGGACTCTGCCGTCAGGGAACTCAGTCAAAAGGGACGGACAGAGAACTGAAAGCCGGGACAGCTGCTTAGACCAGTCGTTACAGCAGAGACGTGTGCAGGTCGTCGCAGGATACATCTGTCCGCTCAACAGATATTTATTAGCCAAGAACGACTACGCCAGCAACTGCACTAAGTGCTCGCCAACCAGATGCCCCCTGGCTCCCGCCATCATCCTGGGGAAGGGCAGGGGCTGGGAGCAGAGGGCTCTGTGCGGTGGTGACATGCGAAGCCAAGACGTGGGGAAGCAGCTCTTTTAAAACTGTTCTGGGGCCTGCAGATGGTGTGGTGGTTAAGGTGCTGAATCCCACATGACTGTCTCCACAGTTCGAGTCCTGGACCCGGCAGCTTGAAAATCATGCCAGGCATGTGTGCATGCATGCCCAAAATCCTGAGGGAGGGGATCGTGGCATGGACATCCCCTGGAGGAGGGGTGATTTCTCACTTTCCCTCTCTCTCTATCTCTCTCCAGCGAATGCACATGCCTAATGGAGAAAACCTAAAACAAATAGACAAGGGAACTAAAAACCTTTTATTATTATTTTTTTAATCAAAAGTTTATATTTGCTATCAAGGTTGCTCTCTGGACAGGAGCTGGCTAACTGCTCATTAAGCTGGTTGCACCAAATCAAGTTAGGTGTCCAGGGGTCACCCCGAAGCTTGCGTTCATGGGGTGCTTTAATTGTCTGTGTTCTTTCATAACCCAGCCCCAGGTCGTGGTAAGGGGACCTGTGCTCTGGCAGCCTGCGTGTCTCCTGAAATAGTGAAGGTTGTGTTTCAAGGCTGTCTGGACCCAGCTTCCACACAGCTGAGGGCCTTGGCCCCAAGGACTTGGGAGAAACGAGTCGGTGATATTTGATAAGTAGGACAATACAGAGAAAGGAGGGAGGAAGTAAGAGAAACAGCTGGAAAGTAATGGGGCTGATGCTGTTTTCAAAGCTTTTTCTCTTTTTTAAGGTTTCTACCACAGGGGGTGTAGGCTCACCAGAGAGACAGAGAGAGAGAGAAAGAGGGAAAGCGAGAAATCACCCCCCAGGGGGACTGGTCACACTGCAATCCCTTCCCCTCTGTTCCCCTCCTGGGATCTTGGGCACACACGCACACATGCCCGGTGTGAGTTCTGAGCTGTGGGGTCAGAGACCCAAACTGTGGTTGACCACGCGGGCGTTCCAGGACCTCAGCCCTTATGCCAGCCGTTGAGGTAATGCTTTTATTTCCAATGCTTTATAAAGAACTTAATACACTTTTAAAAAATTATTTATTTTATTTGTTATTATTATGATTTAATTTGACAAGAGAAGGAGAGAGAGAAAGAAAGTGAAAGAGCAAGCCACCAGGTGTGAGACTTGAACCATGGCTAGCCATATGGAAGTCCAGCACCTTAACTACCATGCCACCTGCTCGCCCCAAGAATTTAATACACTTTTAATATAATTTCAGGGTAGTTCACAGGATACCCAAAACATATCAGGGATCCCAGCTTAAGGATCTCTGGGCTAGGGAGTCAGCAACTAGATGCTTTCGCTACATGAGTTGTGTCCACTTTTTTTTTTAAGAATTATTTTATTTAACTTTATTTATTTATTTTAATTTGACCAGAGAGGGACAGAGAGAGAGGGAAAGTGAGAAAGCAAGCCGCCAGGTCCAGGACGTGAACTGCAGTTGCCCATGTGGGAGTCCAGCGCCCTTAACCACCACAACACCTGCTGGCCTGTGTCCACTTTTAACATGGGCAAAAGTGATGCAAGCCCCTGGTCTGCTAGAATGGAATGTTCTCGGGGACCACCCACAGAGTGGGACCTGAGGACTCCACCCCACACCTGGGAACCTGGGTCTATCCCCAGCTTCACCTTGGGCAGGACGGCTTCTTATTCTCAGCCTGCTCTAAGAACCACAAGAAATGGCTTGGGGGTTCCAGCTCGCATGTTACTGGAGGACGAGCTAGAAAGGGAGGATAATAAGGGCAACAGTGGATGAAATGGGTAAAAGCTAAGAGAGGTTTGAGCTTGGAGCATTCTCCGAAATGTCTCAGGCCTACGTAAGTCCAGTGTATCTGAGTAAGTGAGACGTGAGCGTTTAAAGGGGCGAACCATGAGTTATGCAAGCTTGTTTTCTAGAAACACTTCGGATTCCAAAACCAATCCTCACAGGAAGTAGCTTGCAAAGACCACTGAGGGGCTGGGAAGAAACCCGAGTATGTCACGAAGGTATGGGATTTCCTTTAGAAAGATAAATTAATACGGGCACAGGGTTCAACGCAGTTTCCAAATGATTCCAACTCGACTAAAACAAAACCAAAAAACTACTGGTGAACCATAAACATAGAATGTGCCGTTTTAACAATCTTTGACAGCCAGGACTTAAGTCTGATAGTTTCTTTTATTAGCTATTAGCAGAGAAATAAGAATGCAGAGCCTAAATACCTCCCCTACTTCCTGATCTATCTCAAGATGATGGCTTGAGACACTCCAATGGAAAAACAACCCCCCAGATGGACCCTGTCATTTTCTCCAAGACCGGCCCGTCCTTACCTCCCCCTGCTGGCTGATGATGGGGACTGCATACTGAAGCTTCACGTCACAGAACAGGCATTCCAAGAACACGTTAGCCACCCCGATGAGGTTGTGGTTCTCTTGGGCTTCATAGAAAGGGTCCCCTCGTTTCCCGTAGAGTCTCTTTGCCTGATGGTAGGAGGGGAAGGTGGGGGGGGAAGTAAAAAAAAGAACAAAACCATCAACTGAAATCATATGACTTACAACTAGCATTTAAACAATTTTTTTAAAGTAAACACGCGTCCATGTGAAAGAACCAAGAAGCAAAATTAGAATGACACACAAATAAAACAAAATGAGTGTGTGGGAGAGGCTTGACTGTTGGGGACTAAGTGCAATCTGTGGGGACGATTCTGCTTCGGTTCCTGCCATCGTCACTGTCACACCCCACCCACAGCCTTTTCCATCTCGGTCCCTGTGTTTCCCCTCCTCTCCTTCGCCAGGTCTCCCCACGACTACGGGCTGAAGATGGACTATGTGCACGGAGACTCCTCCGATGACCCGCCCGGCCCTCGGGCCCACAGCAGAGCCCACGGACACCTGCCAGTGAGCACAGATCCACGTGGGTGCCGGCTGAGCTGGCTTTCACGGTGCTGACAGATCAGAGGGAATACGGGGCTAGCAGGTACTGTGGTGGTTAAGAGCCCTGGACGACCATGGTTGACCATGGTGGACCACGGTTCAAGTCCCAGACCTGGTGGCTCGCTTTCTCACTTTCGCTCTCTTTCTTGCTCTGTCCCTCTCTGGTCAAATTAAAATAAATAAAGTTAAATAAAATAATTCTTAAAAAAAAGAAAAGAGAGAGAGAAGAGCGAATCTACTTTGTCCCACTTCACATCACTGGAAATGTGGGAACGATGGGGCCGGACAAAAGTCTGCTGTGTGCTCTCGTCATGAAGTTTCCACCTGTGTGGGGCCCGAACTCGCGCTCCTGTCAGGATCACTTCTATTTTCCTAACACAGACGTCCGAAATATCAGGGGGACATCCGTGCCTGTGTGGGTGAGAGTGTGTGTTCTGGCGGCTGAACCACTGATCACTAAGGGCTTATGTCACACCCGAACCTCCCTCCTCTTGCCTCTATTACCTCAGGAACTTTCTCCTTCCATTCTTGGTAAAGGTCGCGCATGTCAATTAATTTATTCTCCAGCTTCTCGATGGTCCACACCTGGGTGCTCTTTCCCTTCCGCCTCACCTGGATGGCCGGCTCGCTCACGATGACCCCCCTCTGCAGCACCACGGAAAGCAAACAGTGGAGTGTTAGCACTTCTCTTTTGGTTGCTGAAGCAATTCGGAGTCGTCAGCTCGTAAGTTTGCAAAACACAGAAATGTCTACCAAAGGAGGTAAAGTCCTACCACCGAGGGAACGGTCTGGTTTACTTGTCTTCTTGTATGCCCTGTAGATCATTTTTATTTTCGTCATAATATGGACCTAACAAAAATGTAATTTCATGTCCTAAACCTTTTTCCAGTTTTCTTACTGTTTTCCTGTATCATTAAATTTACTTTGATATATCATTTTTTTTAATTGCTAGAGGGTACGTGCACTTACCACAAAGAGAGAGAGAGAGAAGGAGGGAGACAGCATCCCTCAGTGGGGCATGGTCACTTCAACTCTTCTCCTTCATTTCTCCAAACTGTTGGGACGGGGGCACGCATGGACATGTAGCCTGCATGTTTTTTTCAAGTCACAGCGCCTGGGATTTGAACCTCACTTGGCCAGGTGATATCTGATTCCCTTAAACTCTAGGCCCCAGCCGGCTCTCATTAAATACACTTTATTAAAATGATATTTAAGGGCAACGTATCGATAGCAATCCATCACATGGACTTGCCACAAACTGGACTGATCTACAGCCCAACATCATGGCTGTCCCAGTCTCTGCTGTCCTAACAGCCACCACGGGGAGCACCCCTGAGCATCAGAGGCCGTAAGGCTTGGGCGATAGCTCTGACTGTGGACTCAGGAAAATATTCCTTAAAAAAAGAACTACTGGGTCAAAAGACGAAAATCCAGAGATAGTCTCCGACCCACTTCCTAGTTGTTGGCTGGAGGGAAAAATAAATGGATGAAAAAACTGTGTTTTTCAAAGTTTCTCCCTGCAAGCTGAAATGAGAGGCAACTCCTCAATGACTGTGTATGTAAGGATAGGTATCACAAAGTCATCCTTTTTTGTAGAATTTAATGTCATTTAAAAAGACACTAAAACAAAACGTGCACACATCCTGGGCCATTTCGGGAGAAGGCATTTATCTGCAAGGAAAAGCCGGCAGGATTACTTACATATGAATTTCTAGTTCCACTCTTTTGAAGAGAGCATTTAAACTAGCAAGTCCTGGCCATTAGCCTTTAGCCATTAAAATTCTGCAAATTTTGCTCCTCCAATCTCAGGGCATTGTTCAAAGGGTGCTCTTACCCAGGAAGGAGCACAGAGGGGGCCTCACAAAGGATGAACACCGCCAGCTCCTGCCATCTCCTCCCGATGCTTCTGGGTCTGAGAGAAAGGCTCCGTCCCACAGCGTCCCCGCTGTGCGTCACGTTTCCTCTCTAGGACACTCACCTTTCTGTTGGCACTGAGGTTGGCGGCGGGGATCTGGAGAGTCACTTGGTAATCGGTGAGCTTGCGCATTTCCTCCGCGAGGAAGTTGGCCTCCCTCACCAAGGTGTTGGCTTTCACCAGCTGCTCTCGCAGTTTGGCCAGGCTTTGCCGGAAGAGCTCATCCCTGGGTGTCGCAGAAGAGCGGATGGAGAGATTAAAAGGAGGTGCGACTCTTTCCGAGTGGGCAGTCTCATCAGAAAATGGCAGAGAAGTCCTTTCGGGCACCACTTCTCAACCTATTTACAGGGTACTTCTCCTCTTCTACCCAGGGGCATCTGCCGGGAGCCACCCATGGGAGCGGGCTGTGGAGACACTTAACCGAAAGCCAGGTTTACATTATGTAACATCTGAGAACTACCAGATTTTGATTTGAAGATGGAAAAAAATCCAATAACGGGACAACTGGGGGCGCGGGAGGGAAGGTGCTTTTGACTTCTGTGTGTTGGGAGAGGGTGAGCGAGGGGAGGGTTGGCAGGTGAGCGAGGCCTAGGGCTGGAAGGAGGCATCAGCCGTGAGCTCTGCAGCAGAGTCCCGCCGTGCGGCTCCTCTGCAGCAGCAGGGGTTCCTTCCCAGCTCTCCAAACCACAGCCCTTGCCGACAGCCGGCTGCTCCGACACCCTGACCTGGCCAAGCGCCCGCACAGCATCTGCCACGGCTAAACTTTTCATTTATTTGTACGACTACTTGGCGAGTGTCTGCCTCCCCCACAAGCCCGTCAGCATCCCTCGGGCAGGAACCAGGTCTTTTTAGCTTAGTTCCTGGCCTAGTGCAAGGATTTGAAGGATATTTAAAACACATGAACTAGGGGCCGGGAGGTGGCGTGGTGGTTAAGGCGCTGGACTTCCATATGGCTGACCATGGTTCAAATACTATACCTGGCCGCTTGCTTTCTTACTTTCCCTGCCTCTCTCTCTTTGATCAAATTAAGAAACAAATAATAATAACAGATAAAATTAAACAAATATTAAAAAAAAAAACTGGGACCAGCAGTTAGCATAATGGCTATGTCTCTGAACTCCCATGTAGCTGACTGTGGTTCGAGTTCCAGACCCGGTGGTTTAAACTCATGCTGGGCGCATGTGCATGCGTGCCCAAGAACCCGAGAGGAGAAGGGAGGAGAAGGGATTGGGGGGGGGGGTGATTTCCTGTTTTCTATCTCTCTTTCTCTATCTTTCTGGTGAGTGCACGTGCCCTATAGCAAAAACCTCTCTAAATAGATAAATAAATAAATAACAACAGCACATCATCCACTGAATGAACGACAGGACCCCTTCCGGTTTTGACACCTGGATCTGGGTTCCCAGGCGACCCAGCCTGGTGCTGGCTCTGTGCCTCACCCCTTCTTTCCTCTCCCACTTACCCACTCCACCATCAGTGTCCCTGTCACCGTGGGATGACAGAGGAGGCCCACGGTGAGGGTCTATATGAAGACAATGGTTTTCCTAAATGATATCACCGTTTTTACATCCCTCGGGCTTGGGTTCTTTCAGTATGTTCAGTCTTTTCTCTTTTCACACAATAAATCAAACAAAAATACGAAGCCCGTGGTTCCCGTGTTAAGTGAAACGACTGCCACGCCTGGGCTGTGGTGAGGACACAGCAGGAGTGCCGGCGACTTCCTGATCCTCTCGTGCTGGCTATTATCACTCCCCGTCTTCCTCCACTACCTCCTCAGGGAGTTCTGACACAAATATCCTAGAGCCGTAAACATTTTTTAAACATTTTTTTAAAAAATTATTTATTTCATTTTATTTACTATTATTATTGTTATTTAAATGGACTGCAAATAGAGAAAGAAAAGGAAAGTGAGAAAGCAAGACACAAGGTCCCTAACATGGACTGAGGTCGGCCAGGGCGAGTTAATAACTTAAAACTGGGAACCAGCAGTTAGCGTAATGGCTATGTTGCTGGACTCCCACGTAGTCGACCGCGGTTCGCGTCTCGGACCCGGTGGCTTACAACTCACGCCGGGCGCATGTGCGTGCGTGCCCAAGATCCCGAGAGGAGAATGGAGGAGAAGGGATTGCGGCGTGACCATCCCCCCTGGGGGGTGATTTCTCGCTTTCTGTCTCTCTGTCTCTCTCTGTCTGTCCGGCGAGTGCACGCGCCCTATAGCGAAAAACCTCTCAAAAAAAAAAAAAAAAAAAACCACTTAAATACCGCACCACCTGCTGGCCCTAGCCATGAACTTTTAAAATTTACATTTAGCAGATTTCTTAATACTAGAGGTGTATCTAAACAGAATCAAGGGAGAAATAAAAAAGAAGGAAAAATGTGTTTGCGGTAAGGAATTATTCAAACTTCCTCTATTCCAGCCCTTAACGGTGCAAGCCTTCTCATCTGGCGTGCTCTGCGCCAAAGGGTAAGTGACTGGAGGTGGGGGCGGGGTCTCTCACCGCTGACCTTACAGTAAACACACCCAGGATGGCCACTGTCTTGGGAAGGAAAAGCCAGTGGCCAACACAGCAGACGAGGGGCTAAGGTCTCCCTCCTCGCTGGGCTTGCCCTGGGGCTCCCCGGCCCTGCAGCCCCAAGCTGGGTGGCGGCCCCACCCGTCCTTACCTCTCCTCTGCCCACTGGGTCACCTGCTGCTGCGCCGTCTGGCTGCTGTAGGCCAGGCGGTGGGGGCCGCTGCTCTGCGGCTGCCTCTCGGGGGACAGCTGCTGGCGGAGCTGCTCCAGCTCCCGCTCGTACATGAGCCGCTGCTCCTCCAGGGCGCTCCGCTTCTCCTCCAGGTACTGCTTCTCCAGGACCTGGACCACGTTCTGCACCGGGTCTGGGGGACAAGGCAAGGTGTCCTGAGTGGGGACGAAGACAGGCACCCGGCGGCACTACGGCCTGCCAGGGCTGCTTCTGCCAAGACCTGTCCCCGGCCTTGGAATCCAGCCCGATACGTTTCCTCTGAGGTCCGCGGGGCCTCGAGAGGCGAAGTCACCTCCATTTCCTCTAGGACATTCTAGGCGAACGCCTCTGTGCAAACACCACGTGAGCTCCCTCTCACGTTCAGATAGAGCATGAGCCTGCCACCTCCAGGGGGTGGAGGAGAGCGGATGTGATCCTACCGAGAAGGACGACGTCACATGAAACTAGGGCACCTACAAAGACGGGGGCACGTGAATCCAGTGGCTGTGCTTGTTTGCGTCCCGTGCCCACGTCACAGTGGTTTCAGCATGTGACAAAGGGTTTATGATGTTTGTGACAAACCTTAGCACTCTGGAATTTCTCTAAGGTTGGGGGGGTCACACAGCACGCTGGACAGTACGGTCAGCCTTCCGGATCTGGGGGTTCTGCATCTGCAGAGCCAACCAACTGCAAAACTGCTACATGGCTGCTGACCGGGACCAGGTAGTTAGGCCTACTAGTTAGCCCAAGATGGCGGCATCTATACTGGACATGGGTAAGTGATACCGTGTAACGACTGCACAGCATCCACAATCTCCACCTCACAGGCACCAGGACTCTACGTAACCCAGAGGTGATTTCAAGCGCACGGGAGGATGCGTAGGTTATATGCAAATATTGAGAGTACGCCATTTTATAAGCGACTTGAACACCTGGATTTTATCTATGGGAGTCCTGGAACCCCCGTGGACACTGAAGGACGACTGTACTGGCTGAGTATATGGTCCAGTCATTTCTAGGCGCTAATATCTAGGAGGGCGATACTTGTAAGAATAACAAAAGCTCGCTTTTGACATCTGATTTGTATAGACCCAGAGTGTACCACGGTTGACACAGGTGAGCAGGGACAGGTGTACTTAAGAGTTCTTGCTAAAGGAGCCAGGGGGATGACTCATGGCCGTGGCGTAGGTGGGATTTGAGACTGAACAGCTAGTAGCCTGGCCAGCACACTGAGCTGGAGGATTTGAAAAGAGATTTAGGCACCGGCCACGTGTGCCAAGCAGAAAGTGAACGATCCCTAAATGACTGTAGGGAAGTAGTATATTGGACAACACAGCTGCTAGAACAAGAAAATCACAGTAAGTATTTCTGAGAAGCAGGAATTCTCAGGAAGAGTTTTTTTTTATTTGATTTGATGATGGTTGTTGGTTGACTTTGCCAAAGTGCCCTATCATTTATGAGATGCATATATAAACTTCACTAATTTTCTATATTAGTAGTTAAGATAAAATGATAACACATTAGCTTAAAAAATTAGATGAAATAATACAAAACAAACGAGCAATGTTTTTTTTAAAAAAAAAAAAAAACTCACAAGAAATGCTCAGTACAGGTGAGTTGTTTTTAATGACAACGACAACCGCAATGGCAACAATAACTCTCGCAGCTACGTCTCAGGAGGAGGGGCTACCCAAACCCTTTCATGCATCAGCTCACCAAAGCCTTGCAACAAACCTTAAGGGATGTTGAAAACCGCATTCGCGACTGCCACGACAGTGCAAATCCTACTTGTCTGGTCCCACCAGTGGCACCAAGAGACGTGGAAACATGCAGAGAACAGCTCATCACATCCTTCCCTGAAGCCTCCCCATACAGCTATAGAGACCTGGATCTGCCTCTACCTGTGGCTCTGGTGGGCCGGGGCCAAGAGCATTTCACCTCTGATCCCAGTGACCATCTGAAAAAGCTTTCTCGGGACCAGCAGTTAGCATAATGGCTATGTTGCTGGACTCCCACGTAGTCGACCACGGTTCACGTTCTGGACCCGGTGGCTTAAAACTCACGCCGGGCGCGTGTGCGTGTGTGCCCAAGATCCCGAGAGGAGAATGGAGGAGGAGGGATTGTGGCGTGACCATCCCCCCGGGGGGTGATTTCTCGCTTTCTGTCTCTCTGTCTCTCTCTTTCTGGCAAGCGCACGCACGCTATAGCAAAAACCTCTCAAAAACAAAAAAAATTAAATTGAAAAACCTTTCTCACGGATGTCTTTGACAATATTTTCTCTTAGAATCAGTGGGCCAGTTAGCCTTCACCACCATGAACAGCGTATTTTTAAATAGATCGGCCTGATCAGCAAGTCAAGCTGACTGAGGTGAGGTCCAGGACGGAAGCCAAAGATTCTTTGGCCTCTTCTCAAATAACTAATTAGATGTCCACAGTTTCATTTTTCCTATCTCTTTATGCCTCCTGAAAAAAATTACTTTAAAATTCAGATAGCCTGGTACCTAAGGTGAAGACATTAAAGAGCTAAGTTATTTTTTTGTTCTCACCCCTCCCCCCCGCCAATATTTTCAAAGGCATGTGTGCTTACTGGGGAAAGAGACAGAAAAAGAGAGAAAGAGTGAGAAAGCACCCCCATAGGGGATGGTCATGCTGCAATTCCGTCTACATGTCTCTCCGGAGTTTGGCCATACATACACGTGTGCCTGGTGTTTCTCAAACCACACAGTGAGCCTCGTGGGACCCAGCTGCCTTAATCACCAGGGCACCTGCTAGCCCAATCAAGGCCTTCAGGAAGAGAACCACATTTGCTTTGGGCACAGGGTCTTCTCCCCTTTGTCGGTTTATTCCTCACCTGGTAGGTAACTACAAAATGAACTCAGATGAGGGTCCTGGAGATGGAAAAGTGAAGGTGGTGTGTGGTGGTGGTTGGAGGCTAGTTACATGAAAGAATGAAAATTCATTTACACCGAGTGTCCAGAGGCCTGACTGCGGGGAAGGAGACCCTCAGAGGACAGGCCCTTTGCATCCCAGGTGGAGTAAACTGCTTCTCGGACGCTGTCAGTCCCCGCGTTCTTTCTGCATCCGAGCTGCCCGACTGCAGGAGCCAGCCAGCGTCCGACTCTTACTCTGAGCGGTGGGAGAGCAGCATTCTCACCCCTGGATAGCAGGTTTCCTTTGACTTTCAACTCAGACCAGCTGGGTTTTACATCAGTATTGACTGTCGAGAAGCGAAACGTTCTTCTCGTCTCTTACCGGGATGACCTATGTGTATGTGTATGTGTTTGTGTATGTGTATGTGTATGTGTATGTGTATGTGTATGTGTATGTGTATGTGTTTGTGTTTGTGTATGTGTATGTGTTTGTGTATGTGTATGTGTTTGTGTATGTGTATGTGTATGTGTTTGTGTTTGTGTATGTGTATGTGTATGTGTTTGTGTTTGTGTATGTGTATGTGTATGTGTTTGTGTATGTGTATGTGTTTGTGTATGTGTATGTGTATGTGTTTGTGTATGTGTATGTGTATGTGTTTGTGTTTGTGTATGTGTTTGTGTATGTGTATGTGTTTGTGTATGTGTATGTGTATGTGTATGTGTTTGTGTATGTGTATGTGTATGTGTTTGTGTATGTGTATGTGTTTGTGTATGTGTATGTGTATGTGTATGTGTTTGTGCTGCTTTCCTGAACCGTTGTGCTGTCAGCGGTAACGAAGCCACAGTCGCACACCACAGCAATAACGACATCACACCGCGGTAGCGAGCGTAACAGTAACGCTTCTCTGTGCTGCACAGGGGAGTGCAGAGAGGGACGGCGCTACCCGGGGGTCACCGCGGGGACGTAACGGGACTGGGACATGCAGGTGGGGTGGGCTGTGGCTCGTAACTGCAGGAGCGTTCCTCTGTCAGAATAAGGAGCACTGTCAGCTGAGAGCTTCCGCGTCTCCCAGTCGTGTTAGTGAGGCTTAGCCAAAGCCGGCAGCGCTGCTGAAAACCAGCCAAGCCCCCGCCCACCCCGTGCTAGGCCCGTCAGCCAAAGACCTTTCTCCCAGTGTTTGTGGAGCAGCTTCGTCTGAAACCACATGAGAGGGAAGAGAATCTTCAGATAGGACCACCAAGGGGACGACCACCAGGCAGACAGGCTGATGATCGGGAAGCCACCTAGCAGCAGAGGGAATCCTTGAGCACTGTCCACACGGGCACATCACCCGGGGTCAGAGCATGCCCAGGGGCCCAGAGGGGGAGCTCCACCCCTTCATAGACACAGAATCAGGCCTTGGGTCCAGAAGACGGCATAGCGGTTACATCATCGGACTCCCCCATGGCAGCCGTGGTTCAAGTCCCAGACCTGGTGGCTTGAAACTCATACCAGACGTGTGCGTATGCATGCCCAAGATCCCAGGGGGAGAAGGGATTGCAGTGTGGCCATCCGCCTTGTGGGTAATTTCTCACTTTTTCTCTCATTGTCTCTGTCTCTCTCTCCAGTGAGCACATGTGCCCTAAGGCAAAAATACGTCTCTATATAATAATAATAATAATAATAATAATAATAATAATCAAGACTCAGAGAGCAAGGCCTGACCTGGAGAAAATGAGTTATGCGTGTGAACAATACGAGCAGGCCAGGGATTGACCTTTGGCTAGGCCTGAGGACATGAACAGAAGATGCTTACTACATACTTACTGGTTTGTTAGGGGTCTCGTACACGCGTGATGTGAACAGGATAAAATCAGAAATCCATAATACGGGATGGATAAATGACTACACTGACACCACCTGGATACTCCGTGGAATGAGAGAACACAGAAGTCTAGAGTTCTATAACTGCACCTGAAGAAATAGGCTCTCTCCAAAGGGGCTTTCTGCCACCTGCAGCTCACAGCTCCATTCTCCTCCATCTCCTCTCGGGATCTTGGGCATGCATGCACACGCACCTGGTGTGAGTTTTAAGCCACTGGGTCCGGGACTCGAACCGTGGTCGACTACATGGGAGTCGAGCAACATAGCCATTACGCCAACTGCTGGTCCCCCGTTTGATTCTATTTAAAATTCCGGGCCTCATACTCTTTTAGAGATTTCCAGACTCTCAACAATTCAGAAACAACAGGTTCAGGCGTGAAGAATCCGGTAAGGAATTCTTTAAGACCCCGTTCTGTGTGCATGGACCGAGGGAGGGCTAGCGAGCTCACACCCGAGGGGCGAATGCCCTTGAGCCCCTCCCTGATGGCCCCCGGAGGGGGAGGACAATTGTGTGTGTCCGCATTTCAGAACGCCACTTCCCTTCTCCACACTTGGCCCTGACCACCCGCCCGAGCGCAGACGCGCCCAGGGAGCTGGCCCAGGGCCGGGGCCTCACCGTTGCTGTTCAGCGTCTTCATGATGACCTCCATCTGTGCGAACTCGTAGTTGTAGTCCGGCTCGGAGGACGCCTCGCTGGCCGCGTCCAGGTCGTGCTCCAGCGGACCCGTCTCCTTCTCCAAGTCTTTCAGCCAGTCTCGCCGTTTCCTCTTCGGTAAGTTAATCCTGTGGGGTTTTCGCGCTGACAGTCATCTTGTTTCACACTTAGACAGGCAATGGGGAGAGTGCACAGGGGAAGAGGAGCGGGCACAGAGGTGTTACCTGAAAAAGTGGTTGTTCCCCCACAGGATGCGGTCCCCGTGCCACAGCTGGGTGCCACTGCACACCTGGGCGCCGTTTACGCAGGACCTGCGGGGCGAGGCGGGACGAGAGTGAGCGGGGCACCCAGCCCCGAGAGCCGAAGAGTGACGGGGCTTCCTCTAACAGAAGCGTGCTGACGAGGACGAAGGACGGTAAGGGCACGTGTGACCCATACCCACACAGGGCATGAGTGACCACAGGCAATGGCCGCCAGCCTTCGACGGCCTGGCTCCAGGCGCTCCTGGCGGGCACAGAACACACGCCTGGTTTGTGGACACCTGAGCTGGACCTGGCTGGAATCCTGTAGCTAAAGACCAATTCAGGGGACACCGAGGACAGGGGAGAGGGCAAACGATGTGGAAACCCGAGGGCCAACAACCAGGTGTCTTCAACTAATAAAACGCAAGGAGAAAGAAGGACTCAGACAGACGCACACAGGAAAAGAGGAAAGGGAAACCGTAAGCTAACAGCCGCCTCTGAAATATCTGAGAGAGCAGCAGTCGTCGAATCTTACTTGTATCCCAATTTTTTTTTTTTTTGAGAGAGATTTTTGCTATAGGGTGTGTGCACTCACCGGAGAGACAGAGAGAGAGAGACAAAGAGACAGAAAGTGAGAAATCACCCCCTAAGGGGGGTGGCCACACCAGTCTCTCCTCCATTCTCCTCTCGGGACTTTGGGCATGCACGTGCACATGCCCAGCGTGAGTTTTTAAGCCCTTGAGTCTGGGGCTTGAACTACAGTTGACTATGTGTGAGTCCAGAGGTGTAACCATTATGCCACCTGCTGGTCCCTTGTACCCCAATTTTTAAGAAACTGAAAAAGAATATTTTTGAGATAACTGGGGAAGTCTGAACACGACTGGGTATGTGATGATTAGTCGAGGATTACTGCGAACTATTTCGGGCGTGACGGAGTTGACACTGTGTTTAAGAACCCTCATCTTTCAGAGGTACATGCTGAGAGGTAATGTATGTGATGCTGTCAGACCTGGGATGTGCTTTCAGATAATCCAGGGGGAGGGCGAGGACACACACCAGGCGTGTAAATAACTAAAACGGAATTGTACACAAGGTGCTCACTGTTGAGGATGGACCACAGACACACGAGTGCTTCTTAATCTACTTTTGTGTTTGAAATTTTCCACAATAAAAACTTGGAGGCGAAATCCAAAAAAGCTACCAAACAAGCTATAAAAAATAAACAGCTGTGGGCAGGGAGGCAGCCCTGCCAGTCCTCCTCATCCCGCACCGCGCAGGTGCCACGCCGTAACGCCTGCACCGCTTCCCTGGGCTTGTGCTGGCCGACTCACCTTGTCCTCGTCTGTACCTGTGACAGGACTGGAAGATGAAACACCTCTGCCCGGTGACACGGAGACGTGGTCCTTCCCTACACTGCCACCTCTACAGCTGAAAGGCCATCGTGGAAGGAGTAGACTGAAGAAGTCAGTGCAGAGGACTTCGCGGGTTTCCTAGTACTGTAAGGGCTCGTCAAGTGAGGCCAGCAGGTGGCGTGGTGGTTAAGGCACTAGGCACTCCCACATGGCTGACCATGGGTTGAGTCCCGGACCTGGTGGCTTGTTTTCTCACTTTCTCTCTCTCTGGTCAAATTTAAATGAATGAATTAAAAAATTAAAGAATAAATAATTTTTTTTAAAAATAAAAAGGTCTCATCAAACATTCTCTGACAGTCAGGCAGAGTCACTGTGACCTTTTTTAGTGTAGAGGAAGTCTCCCAGAATTTTTAGCTCTGACAATTTTAGTCTTCTCATAAACACGTCTTCCACCTACAGAGGGTTGGGCCCAACATGGCGGCACTCGGCAGCACGCGAACCGCAGAGTGGACGCCACATGCCGACTGTGGGTCCGGATTCCCAGATCAGCCTGAAAACACACTGGGTGTGTCTGTGTGGCCAAGATCCTGACGCGCTAGGGACTGGAGAAAGGGGGTCACGGTGTGAAGAAGCCCTGCCAAGGTGCGTCTCTTGCGCTCTCTCTCTCTCTCTCTCTCTCTCTTAGTACACACACATGCGCTCTCTGCCACGGATAAAAATAAACTTATAAAAATATGCCATAAAACTGAAAAAGATTAAACTAAAAAAGAGGTTTGATGGTGGTGTAAAAACAAAACATCATGTAGGCTGAGATCATTGACTAGTTAATTAGAGATGGCTAAAGGATGGCCAGGTGAAGTCTGATGAAGAAAAATAATACTGAGTTTCGAATTTCTAAGCAGTTATTTTCTCATATAGTTTCATTATCCTAAACCTCAGAAGTTTGGACTACGCGGGACTAGAACTCACACGTGCAACGGCCACTCCTTTGGTCAACTCTGGTGACTAAGATTTTACGGTAAGCAGCACGTGCTCTGAAACGTTGCTACACCACTCACTACAGTCAGAAGGCGAGCCCCACGAGGCCCGGTGTGTCCCAACTTTGACGTAATGAAGCCAACAGAAAGCGGCAGCTTCTCCTAGAAACCAGGCTTCCAGAAAGTGAAGGGCTCCTCCTCCTACCTTGCGTTTTCTTTCGGGGTGAGGGTGACGTCCCCGTCAGAAGCGATGGCGATCTCACAGTGCTCAGGTTGGATCCCAATGCCACACAGCTGGATATCCTGGGAGGTGTCGGCACCCACCCTGGTGTGGTCCTGGTGCAGATATCGGAGAAAGAAACACACTTCGCATGATTCGACAGAAATGTGTCACCACCAGGTCGGATAAGCCAACAGCATACGCGTGACAGCAGTAAACGAAGCACACTATACTTAACATCCAATACAGTAAACACAGACAGGTGTAACCCAGATACGCAAAAGGTCACTGGTGTTCTCAGCACTTTCCAAGAGGGCGAATGGGTTCAGAAGCAAGGCAGTTTGAGAACCGTGTCCTGAGTTAGCTGCTGCAGCAGAGCCCCAGGCCAACATGGCAGCCTCCGGAGGCCGCGTACACCTCGGTACTCCAAGGGTGAGTACAGGACCAGAAGTTATTTCCCGAGCATGGAGGTGTAGAAGAGACAGATGGGGGGAACTGAGAGCTACTCAGAAGCACAACCGAGAACTTCCGAAGCGGCTCAGGATGTTGGTGGCTGAACCCGGACATCCTCAGAGTCCTTGTCACCTCACATCTGGAGCCTTCTCACACGGCCAGGGATCACCCGACGCCCTCAGTCGCCCTCTCTGTCCCTCCGAGCTGCACTCAGAGGAAATCAATCCCAAGTGCACACTCCAGGATCCAAGGGAACTGGTTTTCATTCTCAGTGGTGACCTGACTGCTCCATCCATCCAGTTCTTATTTTAATGAGGGCTAGGCTGGATACAGAAAGCACAGCCTTGGAGAGCGTGTGCGTGAGTCAGGCGGGGCCGCGACGCCGGGGCAGGTGTGCTCACCTTTAAGTAATACACCAGCAGCTCGTTGAGAGCGGGGTCTGCGTTCAGGTTGACTAAGTAGCACTTGTCCTCGCCCACCTTGATGCCGGACGTCTCCAGGGAGATCCCCATGCTTTCGAGCTGCCGCTGTCTCTCCTGCGCGGACACAGACAGAAGCTCTACTTGTTACTCTACTCACAGACGCCGCCGTGGGAAGGGTAAGTCACTGGTCTGGGGACGATGCCAGTGAAATGACACATTCCACTCAGCTCAACCGAATGAGAGCCTGTGACGTGGGACATTCTGTGGCGATGTTACAGGGTCACCACGGGTAAACCAGGCACTGTCTCAGCCCTTCAGAAGCTGAGTCTCGCAGAGGGGACAAGACCACATAACTGGAATCCAGAAGAGGAGAACCCTGTGTCACAGGAGGGTACACAATGCTGTGGGGCTTCACAGAAGGGCTAGAGAGCAGGAAAGGCTTGAGGGAAAGAACAGGCCTGAGGTGATTCCTGAAGCAAGAAGAATTTCAACAGGAGAAATGGTGGAGTACCAGGATAAGGGAAGGGTGTTTGCACAGTAAAGACTGGGCATTCCGTGTGATTCAGCGGCCTGGAACCCAAACGTTGGTTTCCAAATGTGGGAAAGCACTGGAAAATGGGGCAGGAAGAATAGGTTGGTCCCTATGGTAAAAGGCCTCACACTCATTCATTCATTCATTCATTCATTCAAGAGGTATTTATTAGAATCTATAATGTGGTAGGTACTGAACTAGGATGTGACTAGAACAGTGAACAAAACAAAGTCCCTTCTTTCCTGGGAACTTACATTCTTGTCGGAAAATAGACCATGAAATAAAAACAACAGAGACAAGTAAAAACATAGAATTTTCATGGCATTAAATGCTATAGAGGAACATAAGCCAATGTAAGTGGAATAGAGAGTTAGTGGGGTGTGTGTGTGAGAGAGATCAATCGATCTACAAGCAGAAGGCTAGACTGAGTTCCAGTGACCCAGTGACTTTTTTTTTTTTGGCATCGGGTGTTTACACTTGCTGGAGAGACACATAAAGGAGAAGTGAGAAATCACCCATTGCTGATGGTTCCCCAACAATCCCTTCTCCTCCACTCTCTTCCTGGGATTTTGGGTACGCATGCACACATGTTCGGTGTGATCTTCTAGCTGCCAAGTCCAGGACTCAAACCACAGTCGGCCCTGTGGGAGTCCAGCATCTTAACACCTATGCCACCTGCCGGGCCCTCCAATGACTATTTTTAAGCTACCTGATTGGGATGCTCCAATATTTCCAAGTGATGGATAAGATTAAAACGTCCAGGAAATGCAACTGCAGAAAGCCATGTGTGCACATGCACACGCACACATGCACACGCAGAATCTGTCCTTGCTTTGTATTTTGGTTCATGTAAAGCTCACATGGCATTTTCTAACAAGCCCAAAGGATCAAATACACACAAAAAACTATGCTCTGCTGCATGTTATTAATTTCTCACTCAGGTAAACAAACTAAATGTAAAGAATGGGAAAGATAACAGACATTTTCTGTCGCCATGTTGGTTAAATGCAATGTTCTAGTGAACGCTTCCAGCAAATATACATGTGAACCGAACTATAAGTTGACAAACGGCATGAAGCCCGTGTCTAAAACTGATCTTCACGTTCTCTAATTCAGCAGCAAGAGGCCCTTAAAAAACATTTTGAGGGTGACAGGTGAGAATGCAGAAATGACAGCCAATGAGAAGGGACAAAGTGTTGCTGTTTACAGCTGCTGAGGTACGGAGTTGAGCTAAGTACCCAACAGCTGATGAATGGATAAGGAAAATGTAGTGTGTTCGCCTAATGGAATACTATTCAGCCTTAAAAAAGGATGAATTCCTGTCCTGTGGCAAAATGGACAAACCTGGAGGAGATAACGTGAAGCGCAGGAAGTCAGACGCTGAAAGACAAACACCGTAGGTCCTTACTCATTCCTGGAAGTTAACAGATTTGACCGCATGTTACTGGGGAGTGTAACTGTGGATGCAGGACGGTGGGCAGGGGAGGAGGTTGGGAAGACAGGGAGAACTCGGTTAACAGATACAAAGGGCATGTAACTAAGGAGGGGCTAGAGTCCCAAGGCACAGTAAGGGAAGTTGGTGGATTTTGAATGTGCACAACACCAAGGAACGGTAAGTGTCGGATGTGGTAGCTACTCTGTGGACCTGATCTGATCAGAACACATCACATCCATGTGCCCCATAAGGACGTATCCCTGCTATGCGTAAATTAGAAATGACAGTAAAAAAAACAAAAACAAAAACAAAACAAAACAAAAAAACTTTAGGCCTAAAGTATTAGATTACCTGTGCGATCTCTTCTGTTTTCCTCAGCTTCTCTTCCCACGTCACTGTTAGTTCTTTTATCAGCTTTTCAGACTCTTCGAGTTTCTCCTTTAGTTCAGGGGCCTTCATGGCCTTTAAAAAGAAAGAACAAATAGCTGATTTTCAAAAATCTACCATTGTCGTGTACAAGACCAGCACCTGGTACCCTTCTCCAATAGTTATCAAGAGTCTGACAGGAACCATTAAGTCGTTCCTGCGGGGTGAGCCTCAAATGAGAGGTGAAGAGGGGATGGCTACTTCTGTTGCAGGGTGGAGAAGACAAATTGATACACTTAATGAAAATGAAACAAACTACCACAGAGTCATTTTATCCAACTACTCAAGCAAGTTTCACGTGTAAAGACCTAAAAGATGCTAAAGTTTACCTTCAGAATGGAAAAGTAGAAAAAAAGAATGTTGGGGACCAGCAGTTAGCGTAATGGCTATGTCGCTGGACTCCCACGTAGTCAACCGCGGTTCGAGTCCCGGACCCAGTGGCTTAAACTCACGCCGGGCGCGTGTGCATGCGTGCCCAAGATCCCAGGAGGAGAATGGAGGAGAAGGGATTGCGGCGTGGCCATCCCCCCTGGGGGGTGATTTCTCGCTTTCTATCTCTCTGTCTCTCTCTGTCTGTCTGGCGAGCGCACGCGCCCTATAGCAAAAACCTCTCAAAAAAAAAAAAAGAATGTTGAAGCAGACTTCATTTTCAGTAAGACAGGATCAATACGCAACACCAATGAACACACTGCAGCTATGTCAACCTACTAGCAAAAGTGAAGACTCCTCTCACTTATTTTAAAATATAAATCGAGGCCCCTTAGGCTACTTCTCTTCACTGACTGTAATACATTTAGCATATTTATTGTTCGCTTGGACACAAGGCACCTACTCGGTTAAAAGGACAGTAGTTTCCCTGAGTTTGTGCAGTGAAAATAGCTATGGGGCCTAAATACTGATACCTGCAGCTTTAAAACACCGCGGGTGGTGGAACCTTTACTTGGCAACAATGTGCTGTGACACCCCATGGTAACAAGAGCTTCTTGTTAACAGAGTAGAGCCCTGTTAACCAGAAAGATGACAACTCCTGCAAGGAGCTGAGAGGGTAACATCTGGAAGCCAGTTGGGCCTGCCAGAAAGTCTCAGTATTAACAGACCCTGGGAGGGACACCGACTGGTAAACACGGGGCACATGTGGGACCTCCCAGGTGCTCGTAGGTGGCTCCTCTGCTCTTTCCTGCAGCCAGCTACTGCCCTAGCCACGTGGCCTAGACTACGCGGTCACAGCGGAAACGCAGCTTCACAACAAGAGGAACGAAACGGGAAGCAAGCCCCGGAACCATTCCTCTTCGCATGTAGCATCATGACGCTGCAAAGTGTACCGAGCACTTGAGATGTTTCTGGTGGTTCGCTGCCCTTCTGGGCATTAATTTAAAAAAACACGCTTGACGCACTGAAAAAGGACTTCATAGGAGGGTAAAATAAACGCGGCACGTCTCTCGAGCGCTTACTACGCGTGTGACATTGTGCTGAGTGCTCCCAGTATCAGTGCTGGACGATGGGTTAGGGACGGAAGACTGAAGGAAGCACGGCTTCCTGCATTTAAGAACTCACAGCTGGAAGAAGGGCGAGGTGTGGAAACGGATGGTGACGAGAGCGCCCAGATCACGGGTTCGCAGACTGCTCAGATCCATGGCTTTGCCATGTGGATTTGTCTACACTTGCCAGAGGGTGCAGGCATTTGCCAGGCAGAGACAGAGGGAGAAAGGGAGAGGGAGGAAGCACCTACAATGGGACCGCAGTCCCTTCTCCATTCTTCCCACACGCAGGGGCCTGGTACGCTTTCTGGGTCATCAGGGTTGGATCTGAACCCTGGTGGGCCCTGAGGGATCCAACTCCCTTTAACCGCTGGGCTATGGTGCCGGCCTTATGTCTGTTTGTTTTCATCTCTTGCTGGCTACTTTTTGTAAAAAAAAAATTATTCATTTATTTAGTTCCATTTATTATTATTTTTTTTTTAATTTGACCAGCAAGAGAGAGAGAGAGAGAGAGAGAGAGGGAGAGAGAGGAAAAGCGAGAAAACCAGGTCCGGGACTTGAACCATGGTCAGACACATGGGAATCCAGAGCCCTTAACCACCATGCCACCTGCCAGCCCCTGCTGGTTACTTTTTGATGTGCTGATAGACACAATGTATTGAAGCAGTGCCTGGCACATCGCTGCTCAGTAAACGGTGGCTCTTACCACAATTCCCCCAGCGTAATACTTTCCCGACTAGAGTGGGGTCAGGAGAGTGGTGAAGGAACATGAGCTGAGACTGGCAGGGACACACCTGAGTTTTGGCTCTTGCGATGTGTGACTTGAGCTAGGACATGTGACCTCCCATTCAGGCCTCTTGCCTATTTCAAATGAGACAATGCCTCACCTGGCAACGTGTGAAAACCAACACCTATGTAGAAAAGCCCGTGGTGACTCAAGCTTGTGTGAAGCCATGGAAGTAAGAATGCAAACACATTGATGTTGGGCCCTACGAGGGGCTGATATACATTAAAAAGTGAGAGGACCAGCAGTTGGCATAATGGCTACGTTGCTGGACTCCCATGTAGTTGACCATGGTTCAAGTCCCGGACCTAGTGGCTTAAACTCACGCCGGGCGCATGTGTGTGCGTGCCCAAGATCCTGAGAGGAGAATAGAGGAGAAGGGATTGTGGCGTGGCCATACCCCCGGGGTGTGTGTGTGTGTGTGTGTGTGTGTGTGTGTGTGATTTATCGCTTTCTGTCTGTCTCTCTCTCTTTCTAGCAAGCACATGCACCCTATAGCTAAAACCTCTGTCAAAAAATAAATAAATAAATAAAATAATAAGTGAAAGGGAATTTTGAATTATTCAGTCTAGCCTCGATCACATTGTCTCCACACCGTAACAAGGAGATGAAACCTCGCTGACTTCTCGGAAATCGCCAAGGCCCTGTGCTGTTAATAAAACCACCCTCGGTTCTGAGGATTTCACACCGGAAGGGGAAGGAACGGATTTCGGAAGCAGCGAGGCAGTGGCAGGAACGCTCCCGGCTGATTCGTGACTGCAGGGTCCCCGTTTTGGTGTTCACGAGGCTCCGCACACACAGATGCCCGCAGACACCGTGATGCGGAACCGCCCCGACACGCCTGCAGCTGCGCACAGGCACGGCCCAAACCCAGGAGCGCGGGCGGCTCTACCTCGGCCCGCGAGAGCTGCTCCCTCAGCTTCTCCACCTCCTCGCGCAGCTCTCGGATGACCTTCGCGTTGGGGTCCTCATTCACCACAGCGTGGTTCACGATCCTCTTGGCCCGATCTGCGTATCTCAGGGTGGAGAGGGTCTCTTCGTAGTTGTCTGCGGCTGGGCTGATGGTGGCGATCATGGAGGTCTGGCTGTTGCCCCCCAGGTTGTCCTGCAAAATACCCGAAGAGCATCTCAGCAAGTGCATTCCAGGCACAGCACGTGGGGCGGACACGGTGAACACGCAGGACCTAGACTGTAATGAGAACGCCGTGTGGACACGGGCTCGTGTGTCACCGATAATTTCACAACGAGATGCGACGTGGCCTCTCTGTATCCACAACACTCAGCAGTGCCTGTCAAACATTATAACGGAGAAATCGCAGTGGGAAACAGCCCTCCTTCTGAGTCCCTCGGGATTAGGAGGACAAGGTTGTGAGGAGAGGTCTCTGTGCGGTTGGTTGGCCTTGCACGGGCCTCGCGGCTGTCACAGCTGGGACAGCCAATTCCCGGAGGGACCAGGACGCCAGAGCGATGCGTTACCTTGAGAAGCCAAGTGAGGACTGAGTCTCGATAAGGCACAAACTTGTTTTTGCCCTTGCCAGCCGCCTGGTCAGCCAGTGAGGATATGACCAAGCCCAAGGTTGTAAGCGACCTACCAAGAGAAAAGGAAAACATCCATTTCATGGAATATTTATTTTGCTTTCATAAAATGATAATTTTTCTAGGAAACAAATATACAACATACAACATTAAAAAAAAAAAAAAGCCCTAACATTGATACAATCAAATCTGAAGCTGAGAAAAGAAAAACAATAAAAAAAGGAACTCTATTAATTTAAAACAATGAATTCAGAATCCACTGAGTACAATCATAGGATCTGTGAAACATACATCTAAAAGGTCACACGAGGGGGTCAGCAGGTGGCACAGTGGTTAAGGCGCTGGACTCCCATGCGGTCGACCACAATTCAAATCCTGGACCTGGTGGCTTGAAACTCACACTGGGCATGTGTGACTACGTGCTCAAAATCCCCAGAGGAGAATGGAAGAGAAAGGACTGCGGTGTGGCCATCCCTGCCCATGCCCCCCCCCCCCCCCCGTGTGTGTGATTTCTCACTTTCTGTATCTCTAGCAAACACATGCACTCTATAACAAAAATCTCTCTCAAAAAAAAAAAAAAAAAAATCACACCAGAGAACTGTGATTTGCTTGCAGTCATGCAGGTAAGACCTTACACCATCATCCTCTGGGTCTCTTCGGCGTCCTTCAGACCCTGATTTTGTGTCATAGAACGAGTGTGTGACTGGCAGTGCACCCTCTACTACACCCTGCGAGGTAAGTCCTGTTCCGGAGCCTGCGACCCTCTGCCCTTCCTCCGCCCCCTTCTTTCTGAACTGCAGATATGGATACTGGAATGGCAGAGCTACATCACGAGGAAGACATGGTCGCACACTGAGCTTAGTGGAGCTGTGCGTGTTTCTTCTTTCTTCAAAAAAGTTTCTGTCTATGGGGCCAGCAGGTGGCATGGTGGTTAAGGTGCTGGATTCCCACATGGCCAACTGCAGTTCGCATCCCGGACCTGGTGGCTTGAAACTCACACCAGGTGTGCGTGCATGTGTGCTCAAAATCCTGAGAGGAGAGTGGAGGAAAAGGAACTGCGGCATGGCCATCCCTCCTGGGGAGTAATTTCTCTCTCTCTCTCTCTCTCTCTCTCTCTCTCTCTCTCTCTCTGGTGAACACACGGGTCAGAGAGACAGAGCAAAAAATTCTATCTTGAAAAACAAAACAGTTTGTTTCTCTGTATCAAGACAGACAAAAACGCTTAATAGGGTTTTGCCACACCACAGACCTCATTCCAGCCAGACAGGATCAAAGGCACCTACAGGTGCAGCTGGCGTGTTCAGGGATCAAATCTAGGCCTCCCATTCGGCTCCAATATTATGCAATAATGCTCTAATGCCTGTGCCACCAAGACGGGGCAACTCTGCACTTCCTTCTCTCTTAAACTGCCACAGAGTCCGTACACTTACAAGAGAGAGAGAGAGAGGACGAACCCCCTGACTGAGCATAGCCACAACCGCAATCCTTCATCTTCCACTTCTTCCCGTCAGTTTATGCATGGGCACATGCATGCCCAGCACGCTTTTGAAGCTGCCAAGTCCTGGATTCCAACCTCAGTCCACCAGTCACGTGGGTTCCAGCTGCCAGTGCACAGGCTTAGCCACTGCACTCTGGGGCTGGCCCGGCTGGGGCACATCAGAGCTGCACAACCTCTGGACTTCTTGCTAAGTGAGAAAATATCTAATCGTTTCATTGCCATTGTAGCTGGTTTCAACTGCCTAGAGGAAGATGTAATCCTTGGCTTTGAAAGTTTTAGTTGAAAGATGATGAAATAAGTGGATTTGAGTTCAGAATCTGCCCCAGTAAGACCCCACTTCTAAGAGAGAGAGTTCATGTGGCAAGTTAAGGGGAAAGGACACCACTGTACGACAGAATAAGAAGGAAAATTGTTAATCCTACAACACGAGCCTCATTTCCTTGCAAACCACTTTTCAGTGGCTGACGCCAATCGCCAGATTTAATGTTTATGTGATGAGTATAAGTCCTAGTTTTTTTCAGTTGTTGTAATGAAACAATAAAGAATACACTAACATTTCCAAAAACGGGTTCTACTGGACACTTGCAGGAATCTTAATATACGTTACACCTAGAAGTCTGTGAAGTAAGCCCGGGGGACAGCTAAAGAGCATGATTCAATCTTGCAGGACTTCACAGGCCTTTCAGCGCTGTCCATCTCCAAGGGAATGCTTTGTAAACGGCCTTGCTCAGAATTCTCTGACCAGGGATCAATCCTTCCATCACAAGGCCACGTGAGGAAACAGCACTTTGCAAAAATGCTGGGAAACACGGGTGAACCCTGTAACTCTCCCCAAACGATGTGGCTGGTATGTTCTGAGGGAGCTCTCTGATGTCTTTCTGGGTCTCCATGCTGAATTCAAAACCATCAACGCAGGGTATTTTCCGCATGGTCTGACCCTGCAGTGCAAAAACCAGAAGCTCCCGTGGCCCCTGCCGTGAACAACGGGTACGATGGGCCCCCTCACCCTGCTCAGTGCACATCCAGGGTTGGGCAGGCAGGCAGTGCACAGCCAGTGCACCACCTCCAAGAGGAAGGACAGGAGGTGTGGAAAGTCCCAGGAGAAAAAAAGGGGACTGAGCCTCGCAGTCTTAGAGTGCGCTGTATGACACACCCCCAGAAGCAGCATAGATCTCTAAAACAAAGGCTCGGGACCATCCGTTCTTAGTTGTGAGCAAATATTTCACCATTCTTTTTTTTTTTTCCTTTGATTTTTTTTTTTTTTTTTTTTTGAGAGGTTTTCGCTATAGGGCGCGTGCGCTCGCCAGACAGACAGAGAGAGACATAGAGACAGAAAGCAAGAAATCACCCCCCAGGGGGGGATGGCCACACCTCAATCCCTTCTCCTCCATTCTCCTCTTGGGATCTTGGGCACGCACGCACACACACGCGCCCAGCTTGAGTTTTAAGCCACCGGGTCCGGGACGCGAACCACGGTCGACTACGAGGGAGTCCAGCAACATAGCCATTACGCTAACTATTGGTTCCCTCACCATTCTTTTTAAAGGATAAAATAATACTATTATTTAAAGTAATAAAAGTTTTATTTCTTCCATGAGTGAGAGATGTGGGGGTTGGGGTGGGGGGCCACACCCAACAGGGTCTCTGTGCCGTGATCTGCTCCCAGCCCCAGACGGCCCTGGATCGTGGGCATACATGCACCCGGTGTGTTCAGGGAGGTCTCCAGACATGAGCCTGGAATCCTCCCATGTGGGTCATCCTCACCGAGCCTTGCATTACTCCTACACCATCTGGTCCCGCACTTTATTATTTCTTAAAAATCATTTATTTTATTTATTATCATGGTTATTATTTTTTAATTTGCTATAGGGCATGTGCACTCACCAGAGAGAGAGTGAGAACAAGCAAGAAAGCAAGCTGTCAGGTCCAAGATTTGAACTGCAGTCGGCCATGTGGAGTCCAGAGACTTAACCACCATGTCACCTGCTGGCCCCACCGTACTTTATTATTAACCTCAGCAAATGAATTGGAAATGAGACTGGGAAGGAGACTGTGGGATGACCATTGTTTGTGCTTGGTGACTGGCCATTGTTGAGAATAAAATGAAGCCATTTTTTATGTCTGGGGGCGTTAGAGAGAATGCTCCATGCATAATGAGTTCTCAGAGAAGCTGAAGCAGATAGACACTAACAGCAAGGCAATGAACCCCCCTGTCCACCATCAACAGATGGGGACACAGGCTGGTCCCGGGGATGGCCCATGGAGCACCTGCACCTGAGTCCTGCACCTTCCCTGGCAGTGCGGCCACACGGCACCTCAGACCTTCACAGGGAAGGAATAACGGACACTTTAAAGCTCTTAAGAGCTTGGTAGAGATGAAGCTCCCAAATCCACAGGCCATTAAGCAGACACTAGTGTCTGCGTGGGCTCCCTGACAGGTCTGCTTAAGAGGGTTACTGGGGCTCTGTTCAAAGAAGCCCAGAAAGGAGGCTGAGAGGAGTCTTGGAGGCATGTCAGAGATCTCCTTGGTTT
Source organism: Tupaia tana (assembly GCA_026018925.1). Lineage (NCBI taxonomy): Eukaryota > Metazoa > Chordata > Mammalia > Scandentia > Tupaiidae > Tupaia > Tupaia tana. The sequence goes on along the minus strand of JAKSZU010000024.1, from coordinate 18,566,884 downwards.
TAACACTCAGCTGGGCGCTTAGAAAGCCACGGAAGGGCTGACGGCAACAGGTTGCATGTGTTCTTTCACTGTATGTCATCGGTACACACTCTTTGTTACAGAGTGGGTATATACATAAGGAAGAAGAGAAGTGTGTGAGACGATTCCCCTCGGTGCAACAAGTCTTTACAGAAAGAGCCAGTCATGAGAGGATCTAAACCATGTTGCCTTGTAGCTCCAAAGCAACCCAGTTAGGGATATGGCATCATTAGCGTCCAAATTTATGGAAGCAGTTTTCTTTTACTGTCAGAGGGTGTGTGCACTCACCCCAATGTGTTTTCCAAGCCACAGGCCCTGGATTTGAATGGTGTGGTCAGCCATGTGGGATCTGGCTCCTTTAAGCCCTTGGCCATGGGCCAGCCCAGAGGTATTATTAGTATTTACTCTGGGACAAAAGTACCACCAAATGTTTCTGGGCAAAGGGAACACATGGCCACCCCCTCACCCCACCTCTCACCACAGCACATGGGCTGGGCCTGAGCTCTGAGACCTCCTGCCCACAACTGAATCCAAGATCTGAAGATCTTAAAGAGTCTAGTGACAAGGACAAGTATTTCATTTATTTATTTATTTAGAGAAGTGTTTGCTATAGGGCACATGCACTTGCCAGAAAGACAGAGAGAGACAGAGAGACAGAAAGTGAGAAATCATCCACCGTGGGCATGGCCACACTGTAATCCCTTTTCCTCCATTCTCCTGTAGGGATCTTGGGCACACACGCATACACGCCCGGTGTGAGTTTAAGCCACTGGGTCTGGGACTCGAACTGTAGTTGACTACAAGGGAGTCCAGCGACATAGCTATTACACCAACTGCTGGTCCCCAAGGACAAGTACTTATTGGCTTCCTGTGCTGTTTCGTCATTTGTAAAACAGGAATAACAGACTGATCTCGCAAGGCTGACGTGAGGACAGACAAGGAATTTGGAATGGAACAGCCAAAACCGTGCCTGGGGTGTGAGAGCTCAGTAAGATAGCGGCCAGGAGCCGGACAGTGGCACGTCACTGAAACGTGACACTAGCAGGGCTGACCCATGTGGCAGAGATCCAGTTCTCTGAGCACTCTGTGATGTGGGGCGGGCCGAGGCTGGGGGTGGATCATGGTGTCAAGATCCTGTAGGAGGTGCGGTGTCTGTCTCTTTCTCACTCACTGAAAAAATACTTTTTGTTAGAAATTTGCAAAAAGAATTAGTAATCATCCACATGGAGGCCAGTTTACATTAAGTCCCACAAGTCACAGTAGACCCCCCAACGCAGTCCCACGTGGCCAGACAGCAGGCAAAGAGTAGGTGTGGTTTGGCAGCTGCAAATGGATCCCCGGGAACACGGGGAAGCTTTCGCTGATGCCTTCTCCCTCACACCCCTGTTTCTGCTCTGCTATCCCCGGTTCTTGAGCCCAGTTTGAGACTCAGAGCTGCCGTGTCAGCCTGGGGTCCTGCAATGCCTTGTGATGAAACCCAGCAAAATCCTTTGTTATCAGAGCAGGAGACGGGATGGCTGGGAGATTAACTGCCTAAAATAGCCACCATGCCTAGGGAGTACAGCTGTGTCAGGGCTGCAGAGGGTGCGGCGGTTTACTTTTAATTTTTAAACTTCTGTATACTAAGATCAATAACAAATGAACATTATCTTAAAATGCAAGCTGCGGCAGACATGTTCCTCGATATATTTTCTCTTGTCGAGTCCTGTCCTGTCCTAAACAGAACCCCTAGTTGTTACAGCTCAACAGAAAAAGATTACACATACAGACGGAACTGGTTCTGCTGAACTTGGAGTAATGATGATTATGCTCATTCCAAAAATAACAACTACAACAATTGATATTTATTTGGCACATACTCGCTGGGGGGCATTGTCTAAGTACCCTCTGGGCATCTAATCCCCAGCAAGTATGTAAAGAGGGGCTGTTACGATCTCCATTTACAGATGAGAAAACCGAGGTAGAGAGTGGAAACATTCCTTGCCCCTATCTATTATAATAGTGTAGAAGCAGGAGCAAACCCCGGCGGTCTGGCTGAGGCGTACGCTCCTGAAAACCAGGGCTGTTCCCTGCCATGCTGGAAAGCAAAGAGACTTTCTGCACATCAGAGCCCTTGAAATGCCCCATTCCGAAAAACAGCGGGCCCTACACCAGCGCCTCTGCCTGGCCACGTGAGTGCAACACCTGTGTCTCCTTTGTCCACTGGCTAACTCCCGCCCCCGGGACCTCCCAGCTCTCTGCCTGCCCTCCTGCATCACCGTGGGGCTGCATCTGCGGCAAATCCCAAGACTTCAGCATGGCTGTAAGTGACTAATCGTGACAAGTTCCTAAGAAACTGATGTTTCAACAGTATGGGCCTTACAAAGGGATTCAGAGCAGATTTTCTTTTCAGAATAAGCTTCCTGGATTCATTTATGATATGATTCACAAAACTGTGATTCGCATTGATGTAAGACTACATTACACACAATGATACACACACGTGTTGGTACTTTAAAAAAAAACAAAACGATTTTGCCGGAGAGTATGTACACTCACTGGAGAGAGACGAAGCCAGAAGGAGAACATTGCCCGGGGGAATGGTCACGCTGCAACCCTCTCTCCTCTGGGTTTTAGGCACGCAAACACACGTGCCCAGGGTGCTTCTCAGGCCGCCATGTCTACGGCTCAAAGTGGATGGCTGGCTGTGTGGGATCCAGCTGCCTTAACCACCATGCTATGGCTTCCCTGTCCCAATTTTTTTAAAAAGTTGTCACTTACTGCTTTCATGAGGTGATGGAGGTGGGAGGAAAAGACAAGCACCTTCAAAGGGTATCACGCTACAATGCCCCCAGCCTTTCTAGCCAGCCAGATCACAGGTGTGCACCAGGGTGTGCAGGTCAACTGGAGAACTGCACCTGGGATCTTGCACATGGGCCCAAGTTCACAAGGGCAGCACCAAGACGGGCCGAGGACCGCTCTGAGCGGGGCTGCACCACAAAGCTCTGCTCACACAAGCCTCATGAGCCAGGGAGAGGGAAGACTACGTTCTCCTTCGACCCAGTTTTTACTAACACAGGACCCACACCACGCAGTGAGACCCCCAGACCCTGAAGAAGCCATGATGAGGGAAGCCCCGGTGGCCCTCGCCCTGGCCGCTTACTTGTTGATGTTGCTGCCTTCTTTCAGTCGCTCTCCTGCGGCTCCTGTCTTAGACACCCTCTCGCTTCCCGCCAGGTCGACCAAGCTGACCTTACTGACTTTCTCTCCTGAGTTCTGTTTGTGAGAAACAACAGGGAAACCACACACATTAATGCAAAACCACATGGATAGCGACCCAGACGTTAGCCCCGTGACAGAGCAGCCGGCACCCACCCCACCCCACCGCCACCCCAGATGGCATCTTTAAGACGCTGAATGGCTGGAAGAGTTATCTGAACTAGCAATGAATTTCATCATGGAAGCCTGAATTGGCGTGGACGTGCAGCGTCTCGTTTTGCAGCTGTGTAACAAGCACACCCAGCTTTCCAGAGTGGAGAAGGCTGGAGCTTTCAGAGACTTGTGAGGACAGATGAGGAATCCTACACACTCAGGTCAAACCCCTGTTTTTACAAAGTTGTCTCCAGATTTCATACTGAGGTTTCTTCTTTCTTATCCTCCCCTGACTAGGAAGTAGACTCAGTTGCTAGAGCAACTCCAGCATGAAAGGACACTAACAGCTGACGGTGATGTCATCTTGCCGTCTTAGGGAACGGACACGGGAAACCCAGTGTTAGAAAATCCACACAGAAAGGAAGACTCGCAAAGTGAACGGTTCTGGAAAGGAGCTCATCTATTAATCAACTCAGCCGCTGGGTCCCACCGTGAATCACTTCACCCTCGTGGACACCACGTGCTCGCCCAGTGCCTCCAAAGCCCCGGCCCGTCCCTCACCCCGGACTGCAGGTCGTACAGCGTCTGAGTGATGATGATGTTGAACACGGCGTGGGAGCGGCTGCTTTCTTCATTCATGTTGGTCGCGGCCACCGTTCGAGATTTGTTTCCCTCAGACATCAGTGACTCAATGTCCTGGAGGCAAAGCACGAGGAACAGCATCAGCAGAAACACGCACACACAGCCCCCTCTCCAAGCGTGTACTGTGACTCTCCGATGCTGCGTCACCACCTCCCACAGGGCCTCACCACCTCTTCTCCACTGAGGGCGGCTTGCGGCTCCATCCCCTCGGAGCTTTCCTGCGTATGAATTGTTCCCCTGGCATCCCCCCATGCCATCCTTCTGGGTTCAGCCCGTTTTCTCCATGATAACCTCCCAGGGGAGCTGTTCTCCGTGGAGCCCTGCGGACACCCCTCAGCAGAGGTGACCATGTTCACCCAGACTCGCTCGTGCTCCTCTACCAGTACTGCCCGCTCCTCTGCCTCCCTCCTCAGGGCTGTGGCTCTCCAAAGATGGGCTTTCTTTATCCAACTCTGGATGCTTTTTCCTGGGACACCTAGAGCCACAGGGCTCCTACAAAATGTTGGCTGAGCGGACTTTATAAAAGAAGCATTTTCCTGATTTTGCAAACAGGATGCTGATGTTCACAGAGGTCAAATGTCTCCCCACATCAGGAACCAGCAGTTAGCGTAATGGCTATGTCGCTGGACTCCCACGCAGTCGACCGCGGTTCGCATCCCGGACCCGGTGGCTTAAAACTCACACCGGGCGTGTGTGCGTGCGTGCCCAAGATCCCGAGAGGAGAATGGAGGAAAAGGGATGGCGGCGTGACCATCCCCCATGGGGGGTGATTTCTCGCTTTCTGTCTCTATGTCTCTCTCTGTCTGTCTGGCGAGCGCACGCGCCCTATAGTGAAAACCTCTCAAAAAAAAAAAAAAAAAAAAAAAAGTCTCCCCACATCTAGCAAGAGGCAGAGCTAGGTGCAAACAGAGCTCCTTGGCTCTCCCCAGGACCCCCAGGGCGCTGACCCATCACCCTGAGCTAAGGACCAGGCCCGTGGTGAAGGGCCTGAGCCAGCACCTTAAAGCAGAAAGGTTTCCCTCTGCTGGTGACAGCCATGGCTCATCTCCAACCTGAGCAACACTACACAGGTCCTGGTTTACACGGCGGGAAAGGCGCCTCCCAGGTTAATTCTAGTCACACTACGTCTGGGGTGGTAATGTCGGCCACACCCCTAGACAGCAAGAGCAAGGGATTCCTTTGTTCAGTCATTCATCCATCCATCCCTGGGTCCATACGCTAAGTAACAGAGAATGCATCTTATTTATTATTATTTTAAATTTTGCTGTCGTGCACAGTTTCTTATGAAATTTCCAAAGCAAGGACTATAGACACAAAGGCAGGGGCAGCTAGGTGGATAAGGCGGCTAAATCCCACACAGCTGACTGTGCAGTTCAAGTCCCAGAACTGCTGGCTTGAAAAACGTGCTAGGTGTGTGAGTGCGTGTGTGCCCAAAATCCCGAGAGGAGAACGGAGGAGAAGGGATTGTGCTGTGGCATCCCCTTGGGGTATGCTTTCTCACTCTCCCTCTCCCTCCCTGCACCCCCTGCTGAGCTCACACAGCCTATATCAAAACTTAAATACATTTATAAATAAATAAATAAATAAGGGCAGATGGGGCCAGGTGGTGGCGCAGGGGTCACACAACCGCACCCACAGGGGAGAGGCCCTGGCTGGTGACCTGCACCCTCCCTGAGCATGGTGGGCACACGCCTGTGATTTGAGCGGCTGAGCCTGGGGGTGCATCATGTTGTGAAGACCCTGTTGGGGAGGCCCCCTACTGTCTGTCTCTTTCTCTCTCTGTCTCTCTCTCTCATGGAAGAAATAAATAAGCTTTCAAAGAAAAGAAAAGAAAAGAAAAGAAAAGAAAAGAAAAGAAAAGAAAAGAAAGAAAGAAAGAAAGAAAGAAAGAAAGAAAGAAAGAAAGAAACAGGGGCAGAATACTGAGTCAGACCTTAAGGCATAAAAGTCAGGGAGTGGGGCAAAGAAAAACAGGGTATCAGTGGGGAGAACGATTCAGGGAAAAACAGAGCCACAAGAGTGAATGAAGAACGACAGAAACCCAGGCAGGAGACTGTCACAGGGAGGCCTGAGTCGACTACCAAAGACTGTTCGGACGACCAGGTTGTCTCAAAAGACATCCCGGCATGCAGGGACAACAGTTCCACAGAGTGGGATGAGTGGAAACTCTGCACCCTCGGAGCACCGGGCCTTCCAGCCGCCACCGGAAACCTCCCCCACACGGCAGTCCCCGCACGTGGTCAGAAGCCCTTTCTCTGTCTGGGGTGTCTGGAACCGGCTCCTGACGCCATGGACAGGACCAGCAGGCTATAAAGCAGTCAGATAAAAATACATCCAACACTTCCACGCTTTCACAGCCAGCCTTTAAATGACATTAAAAAAAAAGTCTTACCTCGAAACTAGTGACAGCCAGCTGAGATAAACCATCCACGTAGGGCCCCAACACCTTATGTTCACGAACTTTGAGAGACTGTCTACTCCTGTGGGAGGGAAAAGGAAGGAAGGAATCGGATCAAATTTGGAAGCTTTTCTTTCTAAGTCCTTAGTACTACGAAGAGTGCAATTTCAAAATAATTGCTTTTAATGCCAAAATAAAATAAATAAATCGAAATGCTACTTTATTTGGATGACCACAACAGCATTCCACATGGGGAATGTCTTTTATGTTCTGATTTCTATTTAAAGTAGCCCTGCTATTTAAAAACTTCTCTCTCGCGTCCCAAACTAAACAACCAGCACGCAGAACACCGGGTCAGGCTGTCAGTTTAGTGCCTGACCTTCAGTGTCACGTGGGGTCGGGGGACCTGAAGGGGGTGCAGGAAGAAAGTGAGGCAGAGCACACTCCAGCTGGAATTGGCCTTCAGGCTATTTCATCAACAGGCACAGGAAGTACTCATGCTCAGGAAGTACTCACGCTCAGTAAGTACTCACGCTTAGTAAGTACTGCCTTAAAAGTCTTGAACAGCCATAGTAAATGTTTTCACTTTCCCTCCTTCAGGTCTGCGCAGGTTAAAGCTCGCAATGTTACACAAAAAGTGAGATGACAGTAGAGCAGTTGTTTATAGTAACTGATATCCTATATTTACAGCTGGCTCTGGGACCAGCAGGTGGCGTAATGTTTATGTTCCGTGTAGCCGACCGCGGTTAGATTCCCAGACCTGGTGGTTTAAACTCACACTGGGCGTGTGTGCATGCATGTCCAAAATCCCGAGAGGAAAATGGACAAGAAGGGATTGTGGCATGGCCATTGCTTTCTGTCTCTTTGACTCTTTAAAAATAAATATCTCTTAAAAAAGAAAAGAAAAGAAAAAAAATTGGCTCTGCTGGTGCAGGTCTTGAATTTTTAAATGGTAAACCTGGTTTGGGACTCATCTGAAGAGCTGGTCAGCAGACCGTTGAGATTAAGAGCGAAGCCATCCATCATGGACTCTACTCTGAGTGTCACATTTGTGTGATCGACTCTCCTGTGTCTGTCACATTAGTGTGTGTGTGTCACACGCATGTGTTTGACTCTACTGTGTAAGTCACGCTTGTGTGTTTGGCCTATTACGAATGTGTCTTCCATTCTACTGGATATTAATCACCTTTCAAGTGAAGAGTCAACGCTTGGCATCACTCAGAGCAGAGAAGGAACTGAGAAGCACTGAGCGTTGACCGAAGCCCTGGCGCTGTTCCCTGAGCACTTTTTAGTTAGCCCACTTCATCTCGCTGCACCCCTACAAAGTAGATCCCACTGCATTTGAAGGATGAAAAACTGAATGTGACAACCAGGAATTCTGTTGTACCCTAAACACGGGCAGACCACACGCATGTCTTCAATAGAGGTAGCTGGGTGCACACACCCCAGCCCTCAGCTCACCATGCCTGCACACCCAGATTCTGTAAAGCCACTCAGTGGCAGGAAGAAGCCAACCTAGCACAGTACTGAGTGCTTGTGCTGGAGTCCAGCATCCGGACTTCTTGTGCAATGCGGGGGGGACCCCTTGGAAAACAGCTCTCACTATTTAATAGAGCTGGAGCCTCAGTATCTCATTAACGCCTAAGTCCACCTGTGGGTGTATCCTCCAGAAACTCCTGCACTTACACATCAGGACACCTGTACAAGAGGGCTCAGAGCAGCACCGAATGACACAAAGTGGCACCACTCAAACGGGGGAAGGATAAATTGCGGCACGTGTAATCATGCGCTGGAATGCTAAATAGCTGTAAGAATGAATGTGTGATTATTTCATATACAAGAATGAACCAATCGCTCAGGGAAAAAGCAACCACCAGAGAACATGTATCCTGTGACGTCACTCAGACGAAGTTAAACCTGTGCAAAATCACAAATGCTAGAGAAAAGGAAGAGAAGGATAACACCAAATTTATAATAGTAGTTACCTTGGGGAGCTGTAGGGACTAGAATGGGTCAAAGAAGAATATGGGGAGGGGCATCAAAAACTATTGGTCATGTTCCGTTTATGAAGTCAAGCGGTGTGTGGGCAGCTGTTGGCTCTACTATTCTCTGTACCTTTCAGGCATTAGAAATGATCTTTCAGACACATTTGATCATTAATAACTCTTTAAAGTAAATATAAAACTATTTCCTATGATTAGGTCACTTCCTTGCCACTCAGAATTTTGATTAGACTCTTGATTTCAGCTAAGATCTTATGGACTTGTAAATGTTAAGAAATATTACACAGTACGCAGCTGCTAACATTTTTTAAAATGATCTCTAATGACATAATGAAGTCTTCATATGTTATGTGGAAAATTCAGGCTGCTGAGTTGTATTTACAGAATGTCCTCAAGACACGCATACCCACACCTGCCCACACACCCGCGCAAACTCAAACCTCAAACATAGGACCAAAATGCACCCAAGTATTAACAGTGGCCACTTTTGAGTGGTAGGAGCATAGATCATTTTAACTTTTTCTTACAGTTCACCTAGCTTTCTATAAATATATATTATTTTAAAATCAGTATAAGCATTTTTTTTTCTTTTTTGGAGAAGTTTTTGCTATAGGGCACGTGCGCTCACCAGAAAGACAGAGAGAGACAGAGAAACAGAAAGTGAGAAATCACCCCCCAGGGGGGATGGCCACGCCACAATCCCTTCTCCTCCACTCTCCTCTTGGGATCTTGGGCACGCACGCACACGCGCCTAGTGTGAGTTTAAGCCACCGGGTCCATGGGAGTCCAGCGACATAGCCATTATGCTAACTGCTGATCCCAGCATAAGCATTTTTAACTGAAAAAAAAAAAGGAAGCGGCCCTCTTTCTGAATTAGACTTAGTTTTTACAGCCTGGTTTTGGAAACACGTAGAGGCCTGGGCTTCACACTGGGTCAACTGAATCACAGGCTCCATGGCCAGGGCTCAGGCTAGCAGACCCTTCAGGAGCCCCCTCTAGGGTCCCAAAGCACAGCCAGGCAGCGAACTCTGTGCCTGGGATGGGCTGTTTTACTCTTCCAACCACTTCCCCTCCAAAGTAGAGCTGATGCTTTCTAATACAAAGGGAAGAACTGGGGCCAGCAGGTGGCATGGTGGCTAGGGTGCTGGACTCCCACATGGCTGGCCAGGGTTTGAGTCCCAGACTTGATGGTTTTCTTTCTCAAGTTCCCTCTTTCTCTCTGGTAAGCACAGCTGCCCTATAGCATATGATGAATAATAATAATAAGTAAAATTAAATAAGTAATTCCTAAAAAAAAAAAAAAAAAGACAAAGGGAAAGATCGATGTGTTATTTGCAACTCAATTTTTATGAATAGTCCATGGTGGCAAAAAATAGCACCAAGAGTAAAAATACCTTTTCAAAGGCCTCTGTCGGCCACTTCACACACAAATGGAGGGCCATCTGTGTGTGCAGGGCACCGGTGGGCTCTGAGGAGCTGATGATTTCTCAGTGATGACCTGAAACCAAAGCAGTGACCACAGGCTCCACGACATAGAGGCACTAGCCATTCTAACCTCAGGGTCACGTACAATTACACCATCATTCCAACCACGAAACTTACCCTTTGGGGTCTAAGAGATCCCGAACTTTCTCATTATAAATTTCCATGTAGGATACTTCGACTTTAAAGGTCTGTGACTCATTCTGCTCCAAAGAGATCCTTTTAAACAAAGCACAGCAGAGCCTTGGGATGAGGCCCAGCTGTTCGGCGTGGCCCATCATGGAGAAGGACTTTCCCGAACCTGGAGAAGAGCAAGCAGAAGGAGGAAGAGAAGGGGAGGCAAGTGGGATGCTCCCGCCACCCAAGTCTTCTTTGCCTATCAGCCGAGGGCACACGGCAGAAATGGGGCAAGCTCGGCTCTCACGCCCAGGCGCTCAGATGCCAAGGGTGCGGTTTTTCCCATCTCATGCATGGCCTCCTGCCTCTGTGAAAGACAGGGGGCGCCCTGTTCACAGATGTGCGGGCATAAATGCAACCATTAAGAACACAAAATCTTTAACAGAACAGACAATAAAATTCCAACTGCACATTAATATTAACAGCATTTTATTGTTGGGCACATTTTCTCATCTGAGTCTCCTGGCTATCCTGCACGTATGATTTATTTATTTATTCCTACTTCAGAGTTGTCGAAATGCTGGCTCAGGTGTGAATGGCTGAGCTACAGTAAGCTTTGGTTTTGTCGGCTTCATCAACTGCCCACATGCCTAGGTCCAGTCACCTCCCTTCCCTCCTCCATCCTAGTGAAAGTCCTCTGGGTAGGATGCTAGGAAGAGCTTTTCTACAGTTTCTAACTGCAGCATTTACACTGAGAAAACGGCAATTATTTTTCTAGTACAAATACAGCTTAAAACTATAACCGAGGAAAGGGACATTTAATATTGGGTTGTCGGAAAAGTCACAACCGCATTTTTCTGTTTTTCTATGCAAAAATACCATAATTTTTCCCACATCCTAGTAGTTTGAAACTAGCTTTGCTCATTAATGCTGAAATGACTCAAGTACCAAAACTGCTGTGGCACTTTGGAAGAGAGGAGGGTTACTTTTGATTATCTAATTCAGTTAAAGCTACAATGTCAGAAGCATTTTTCTGTTGTATCTTAAGGTTTATTTCCATTTCTAAGTCTAAAGAAATGCATTTTCTATAAGTAATAGTGAATTCTTACCTGTCTGTCCATATGCAAAAATGCAAGCATTATACCCCTGAAAGGCTTTCTCAAGAATTCCTTCCCCGAGGCACTTGAAAACCACTTCTTGACCTAAAAAAACAAGACAAGCACTTTTTAAAGCATAAAGAAGGACGGGGCCAGGCAATGGTACAGCAGTAATGCAAATGTCCCACATGGGGAAGAGCTGGGGCTCGTGTCCCGAGGACATGCCTTCCCATGAGCCAGGCTGGCTGAGACCAAGGTAGGTCGTAGCACAAAGGCCCAGCTGGGTGCGTCTGACTCGCACATGCTCTCTCTCTCATGGAAGAAATACATTGTAAACAATTAAAAAATCGAAGAATGGGTTCAGCAGATGCTGTAGAGGTTGCATTGCTGGACTCCCACATGGTCAACTGTGGTTTGAGTCCCAGACCTGGTAGCTTAAAACTCACACTGGGCACCTGAGCCTGTGTGCCCAAAATCTCAAGAGGAGAATGGAGAAGGGATTGTGGCATGGCCATCCCCCTGGGGGTGATTTCTCAATTTCTGTCTCTCAGGGTCTCTCAGTCTCTCTGGTGAGTGCACATGCCCTATGGCAAAAATCTCTCTTAAGAAAAAAATAAGAAATAAATAAAAGAATGACTTTTCTTGATGTATCTGTATTAATAATGACATCTTCTCAATTGAAAAAAAATACTAAAAGTATACTGAGTACCTACTATGAACAGGGCTACACACTAAAGTTTCGTATATGCAATCACATTTACACTTCATTTTTAGGTTTTTGCCATCGGGCAGATGCGCTTGCAGGAGAAAGAGAGAAGGAAAGTGAGAAATCATCCCTAGAAGGGCTGGCCATGCAACAATCCTTTCTCCTCCGTTCTCCTTTTGGGATTGTGGGTATGCACGTACATGTACCTAGCATGATTTTCCAACTGCCAGATCTGGAACTCAAACCATAGTCAGCCATATGGGAATCCAGTGCCGTAATCCATGCCACCTGCCAACCCCATATACTTCTAAACTGTAGTTTAGAACCTGGATAAATCTATGATTCTACAAAGCGTTGTCCTCTGAGACATTTCTCTGGGCACTACAGTTTCCTTTCCATTGTAGATGGGCCAAAGAGAAGCATCATTCTAACTGGCTTTAATATTTTCTTATGACATACTATCCAAAATGTCATTAAACAAGACTCTTCTTAGCTCCTCCTCTGGACCGGGAGCTCCCGGTGAGCAAGAACCATGTCCTGCACCTCCTGGCATGCCCTCAGCACCTGCATGGTCTTCTGTACACGCCACAGGCTGAAAACCTGTTTGTTGCTGAGAGTGGAGAGGTGATCTGAGCTGCTCTCTGCAGATTTCCAGGCAGCCCTCAGGTGTGCTCCCTCGGGGGGCGTGGGGACAAGCTCTCTTACATGCACGTCTGCATCAGCTGCAGCTCCTGGGGTGTCCTGCCATGCACTATGGCAGAGCTGGGCTGAGGAGCAAGGCTGTGACGATGTTCATAAACCTTTAAGCTGGCATTGACTACTCTCCGGCACTGCTGACTTTCTTTTTTTTTTTTTAATTTCTTTTAAATTTTATTTATTCATTCATTTATTTTAATTTGACCAGAGAGAGACACAGAGAGTGAGAGAGAGGGAGAGTGAGAAAGCAAGCCACCAGGTCCGGGACTCGAACTGTGGTTGGCCATGTGGGAGTATCCAGCGACTTAACTGCTGACTTTCTAACATTTGCTCCTCATCATTAACAGAATTAAAATGATCTTCTCCTTCTCTGTGTCTTAGAGTCCTTAGAACAGTCTCTGTCACAACATCGGCAGACACTACAGGCTTAAGTACCTGCTTCTTCCACGTGAACGAGAAGCCCCTGATGTCAGAGGTTACAATCTTTTTATTTTGTAATCCCAGTGCCTAGTACACGATGCTTAATAAGTGATTGTTGAAAGAATGAGTCAGTATAACTTATAACCCCACACGGGAGTTCCTTTTACATTTGAAGATAACGTAACGAGACATAAACTTTAGGCTGTGTGTCTTCCCTCTACACACAGCTGGTCTGATCTTCGCAGTCCCTTCGGACACTACCATCCATGGGGACCGGAGAATGAGAACGAGATGGGAGACGTGTGCCGACACAACATGAGAGATACTATGTTCAAACATCAGGCTTGCAAAACAGAACTCTGTCAACATCAAATATCGCTGGACGGAAGGAAAAGGTATTTTCATAAGCTGCTGGTGGGAGAACAAGCAGATACAGCCATCGTGAAGGAAAACCCGGCTCATCCACAGGAGGGAACGGCCCACACCGTGAAGCTGCAAGACACGCTCCGCGAGGACCTTCCTGGAACCTCAGGCAGCATTATTTATAATACTGTAAACTGGAATCAGCTTAAAAGCCCATCAGAAGGCAAGCAAACTGTGACCGTTGGATATGATGGGATCCTATGAACATTGAAAAATAATCATGAGCCAGCTCTGCCGCACAGAGTGAGACACTGATCCAGGGAAGCCAGATCCCACGTGGCGACTTCGGCTGGACTTCCCAGATGCAGTCCGCCTGAAGCCACCAGGCACACAAGAAAACGCCCAAGGCCCGACGGGCTGGAGGAAGGGGACCACAGCGTGCCCAGACCCTGTGGAGGGTACTCCTCTCTCTCTCTCTCTCTCTCTCTCTCTTTCTCTCTCTCTCTCACACACACACACACACACACACACACACACACACTCTCATGTGTACACACATGTGCTCTATTATGAATTAAAAAAAAATAAAACAGACCTATATGTAAGCAATACCAGAATTAAAAACATTGCAGAGTGGGGCATATTTAGAACTGCACATATAATGAAAAGACTTATGTTAAATAATATGCGAGACAGGCAAAGGTTTGATCTCTGGATGCTAAAGTGTAGAAAATAAATTGGGAAAAAAAAAATTTTAAATAAATTTACATAATCTTATTTCTCTATTTTTAAGTTTTACCATCTAGCACAGAGTGTGGTACCAAAGAGATAGGCAAAACATGGTGCAATATGTGGATTTTTTTAAATAGGTGTATCATAAAAGCTTTTTCTAAACACACAGGCTTCTGTGAAGAGTATCTACAGACGTGCACACACACATACACACACACACACTCAGAGAAAAATAATGCATTGCCCAAGTTACTCCCCACTACACATATACTGGAAGAACTGCTTTTAGATTATAGTCAAGTATGAGTCTTGTGCTCACTAAGAAAATATCTGGGGACCAGCAGTTGGCATAATGGCTACGTCGCTGGACTCCCATGTAGTCGGCCACGGTTTGAGTCCCAGACCCGGTGGCTGAAACTCACACCAGGTGTGTGTGCATGTGTGCCCAAGATCCCGAGAGGAGAATGGAGGAGAAGGGATTGGGTGTGGCCATCTCCCGTGGGGGGTGATTTCTCACTTTCTGTCTCTCTGTCTCTTTCTGGTGAGCACACGTGCTCTATAGCAAAAACCTCTTCACCCTCCCCCCCAAAAAAAACTCACTATCCTGGCATATGATTTTCCAAAAACACCAATTTTTTCCTCATGTTTTGTCTCAAAGGATCTTCCTTATTCTCCATATATTCCCAAGCCTCACTTCAAAAGCAAACCTTAAATCTGGAGCACAGCCTCGGGCTGGAGAAGATCTGGAGGTAAACCCAGCCTGGACCTGCCTGGTCCGCGGCCAGGCCCAGTGCTGTGTGAAGGGATTCTAACGGCAGCACCTTCTCGGCAGCACTGGCTGAATGGAGCAATCCTGTTTGATCTTCCACTGCGTAGCCAGCCCCAGGACAGGAGGAGGATGAGGGTGGGGACGAGAGGCTTTAAGACTTGGCTAGGTCTAGCCTTCTGTGTCATTCCTGATCTCAGTTCCTAGCTAGTTACTTGACAAAAAGCAAGATCTTAGGTTGATGAAAGGACTCAAATGCAGAGAAGCACTGTGGTCAAAGAGGTTTTATATCATAATAGAGACTTCACAGAGCCCGAAGTAGTGGACTTTGTATTACATTACATCAGGTGATGTAATGTAATATATTTGTCAGTTCTGCATTTATGGATTCAACCAATCATAGATAGAAAAAAAAATTTTTTTTAAGTTCCAGGGGGCTGGTAGGAGGCACAGTGGTTAAGGCGCTGGACTCCCACATGGCTGATCACAGTTCAAGTCCCAGACCTGGTGTCTTGCTTTCTCACTTTCCTTTTCTCTCTAATGATAATGAATAAAACAATTCTTTAAAAAGAATTCCTGAAAGTTTCAAAAAGTAAAATTTAAATTTCCACATGCTGAATCCACACAAATAAAGTGATGTATAGGAACTGTAATAGGTGTTATGATTCAAAGAATGTGGGAGAAGGTACATATGTCATATTTGAATACTAACCATTTTATGTGAGGGACTTGAGATCGGCAGATTTTTTTTTAAGGGAGGTATTTGCTATAGGGTGTGTGCACTCACCAGAGAGACAGAGCGAGACAGAAATTGAGAAATCACCCCCCCACGCCGGGTTGGCCACATCACAATTCTTTTTCTTCCAGTCTCCTCTTAGGATTCCGGGCATGCATGCACCATGTGCCTGGCATGAGTTTCAAGTCACCGGGTCTGGGACTCAAACCATGGTCAGCCATGTGGCAGTCCAGAGACATAACCGCTATTCTATCTGCTAGTCCTAAGATCTGCAGGTTTTGATACCCATGGGTAGGGGGCTGTGTCCTGGAACCAATCCCTGTGAATACTGAGGCACTGTGCTTCTGGTTTCTACTTCTGATGCCTAGGTGGCTGAAATTGGCAGAAATCATTTTCTCTATGTTCTTTCGAAAGCAAATCATAATGTGTCTTTTTCCTTGGTAGGAAGGGCTTTGTAAACAAAATATTACTAGTTAGAAAAACAAAAACAAGAAAAAATGGTATGGAGCCACATAAAATAGGTTTATGGAAATCCTAGCCAGAGTATTTAGGTAAGAGAAGGAAGGCAGGGTTTCCACAATGAAAAGGAGGCAGTCAAATTGTCCCTGCTTGCAGAAGACATAATCTTACATATAGAAGAACCTAAAGACTCCACACCAGAAAACTGTCAGATCTGGTAAATAAATTCAGTACAGTTGCAGGATACAAAATCAACACAGAAAAAAACAGTAGTGTTTCTACTTACCAATAAATTAGTTGAAAAAGAAATCAAGAAAACAATCTCATTTACAATAGCTACAAACACCCCCCAAAAACAAACAAACAAAAGATAAAACACTAGAAATAAATTTTACCAGGGAGGCAAAAGATCTCTACAACAAAAACTATAAACACTGATGACATACAAAATTTAAGAAGACACACACACACACAAAGACATCCGATGTTTATGAAGTGGAAGAATCAATATTGTTACATGTCAATATTATCCAAAGTCATCTAAAGATTCAGTGCAATCCCTGTTAAAACTCTAAATATTTTCTTCACAGATATAGAAAAAAAAATTCTAAAATTCATATGGGACCATGAAAGACCCTGAATAGTCACAGTAATCCTGGGCAAAAAGAACAAAGCTGAGGCAACACAACACCTGACTTCAAAACACACTAAAAGGCTATTATAACCAAAACAGCACAGTACTGGCATAAAGGCACAGCCAATGGGAAGAATAGAGAGAGTCCAGAAATACATCCACATACTTAACAGCCAACTGATTTTTAACAAAGGTCCCAAGAGCATACATCAGAGAAAGGACAGTCTCTTCGATAAATGATGCTGGGAAAACTGGACATCCATATAAACAAGAATGAAACTAGACCCCTATTTTTCTTCCTAAAAATCAAGTCAAAATGGGAACCAGCAGTTAGCGTAATGGCTATGTCGCTGGACTCCCACATAGTCGACCGCGGTTCGCGTCCCGGACCCGGTGGCTTAAAACTCACGCCGGGTGCGTGTGCGTGCGTGCCCAAGATCCCGAGAGGAGAATGGAGGAGAAGGGATTGCGGCGTGACCATCCCCCCTGGGGGGTGATTTCTCGCTTTCTGTCTCTATGTCTCTCTCTGTCTGTCTGGCGAGCGCACGCGCCCTATAGCAAAAAAAAACCTCTCAAAAAAAAAAAAAAAAAAAAAATCAAGTCAAAATGGACCAATGACTTCCACATAACACCAGAAACTATTAGGCAACATATGGAAAATGGCTCAGGGTATTGATATGGACAAATATTTTTAATAAGACCTCAAAAGTAGGCAACAAATGCAAAAATAGACAAATACAATTATATTAAACTAAAAAGCCTCTATTCAGCAAAGGAATCAATCAATATAGAGAAGAGATAACCCGCAAATAAGAGAAAACATGTGCCAACTATTCATCTGAAAAGGGATTAATTCTAGAATGTATAAGAAACACAAATAACCTGGGGACCAGCAGATGGCATAATGGTTATATTGCTGGACTCCCACGCAGTTGGCCATGGTTCAAGTCCTGGGCCCAGTGTCTTAAAACTCATGCCGAGCATGTGTGTGTGTGCGCGTGCCCAAAATCCTGAGAGGAGACTGGAGAAGGGACTGCAGTGTGGTTATTTTCCCTGGAGAATGATTTCTCACTTTGTTTCTCTGTCACTCTCTGTCCTTCCAGAGAGTGCACATGCTCTATTTCAAAAATTTCTTTCTAAAAAAAAAAAAAAAAAAGGAGAAAAAAAGAAATGCAAATAACTTAACAGTGAAAAAACAAATAGTCCAACTATTATAAAAAAAAAATGGGAAATATCTTAAACGACATTTCTTGAACAAAGATAAACAACTAGCCAACTAGCATATGAAAAAAATGCTCGACGTGGCTAATCATCAGGGAAATACAACTCAAAATGACCCCGAGATATCACCACCCTCTAGCTATTAATAGAATGGCTAACATCAAAAAAAAAAAAAAAAGAATATATACATCTATATATATATATATATATATAGATGTATATATTCTGCAAGGAATCAGAGAAAGAGGAATTCTGACACTCTGGGTGTGAATGTACATTATATAACAATATGGAGAATGGTACAGAGGTTCCTCACAAAACTAAAATTAGAACTACCACATAATCCAGAAGCCCCACTTCTGGGCATATATCCAGAGGAAAGGAAATCATTACTTAGCAGAGTTCTATCCACCTGCATGTGCACTGCAGCATTGTTCACAATGGCCAAGACACAAGACCAACCTAAGTGCCCAGCAACAAATGAATAAAGAAAATGTGGCATCTATAACAATGGAATACTATTCAGCCATGAAAAAGAATGAAATCTTGTCATGTGCAGTAACACGGATGCGCCTGGAGGACTCTGTATTAAGTGAAATGAGCCAGCAACGTGTTCTCACTCACAGAAGGAAACTAAAAAAGGTGACCTCACAGCAGAGGGTAAGAGAGCTTACCAGAACATGGGAAGGGTCGGCGGAAGGAGGGAATAGAGAGGAGTTGGGTTAATGCGTACAAAAACACAGCCAGATAGGAGGGTTCGGTCTGGCGTCCTATTGCATAGTAGGCTAATTATAGTTTAAAAGAATTTTCTGTATATTACCAAATAGCTAGAAGAGAGGGTCTGGAGTGTTTCTAACACAAAGAAAGGATCAATGTTTGAATGACAGATATGTTAATTACCCCGATTTGATCACTGCACATTGTAATGTAAGTACTTTACAATGAAAACAATTTATAGTTTGAAAATACCACACTGTGATATAAATACACACAGGTGTACTCAGGGAGGTCTCTGGACACGAACTGGACACTTCCTGAGAGGGTCAGCCTTGACCCTCACGTATTTTGATTTGGGGAGAACCCCTTCTACTTTAGTGATAATAAATCATCCACATCTTTGAATTTAAAAAGAAATGCTTAGTTGTATTAGTTTACTCATTGGACAAAGTGTGATGTTTTTGACATTTTAATGAGGACTAGCAGAGGGCATAATGGATACCACTGCTGGACTCCCACGTAGTCGACCATGGTTGGAGTCCGGACCCTGAGACCTGAAACTCATACCAGGTGTGTGTACATGCATGCCCAAAATCCCGAGAGGAGAATTAAATTCCAAAGAACCCCTGGGTTCTTGGAAGGCCTCTTTTTTTTTAAAGAGATTTTTTTGCTACAGGGGATATGTGCTTGCTGGAGAGACAGACAGAAACAGAGTGACAGAAAGCAAGAAATCCACCCCCCTACCCCCGGGAGACAGCCACACCACAATCCCTTCTCCTCCACTCTCCTCTCAGGATTCTGGACATGCATGCATACATGCCAGGATTCGAACCATGGTCAGCCATGTGGGGCCCAGCAATGTAACCATTACACCATCAGGTGGTCCCAGAAGACCTTTGTCAAATAAGCCTTCAGAGTGGGAATGGATGTGTCAATGTAACATGTACGTACTAACTGAAAAATGTTGATAAAAATTAAAGATTTAACTTTTACAGATACTGAAAGTAACCTTCTGGACATTATAACAAAATTATATGACAAAACCATTTGCTAGTCTTTTGATTTTCGCTATATATATAACACACATATTTATATATATATAAATATTTATGCACATATATATATGTTTTTAGAAAACAATGAATTTCTTTTAGTTATACTTAACAGAAAGACCTAATTCAGATTTATCATATTTAATAAAGGTTTTTTTTATAACTGGGAAAGAAAAAAATCTGAGAAAAACAAAAGGGGATTTTACAAAGTAGAAAACTATAGTTCCATGTTTCTGAAAAAGGCTTTTTTCTCCTTTCCACCCTTCAATAACTATCCTGAAGCACAATTTATGAAAGAATAAAATATAAAGAACTCTTGTGAAGCTCATGTATTTGAATGAATCTAAGCAAGTCTGGATTCTAAAGAGACTGGAATATCCTATGCTTCATGTCTCAAAGGAAACTTAATCTCTTTTAAGACAAGCAATTATGAACACTTCCCAAGTCTACAAATATACACCAAGAACTGTATTTTATTTATCTTTTTTTTTTTTTTGCTATAGGGTACATACGCTTGCCAGAAAGACAGAGAGAGACAGAGAGATAGAAAGCAAGAAATTATCCCTCAGGGGGATGGCCACACCACAATCCTTCTCCTCCATTCTCCTCTTGGGATCTTGGGCACGCACGAACACGTGCCCGGCATGAGTTTAAGCCACCGAGTCCGGGACCCGAACCGTGGTCAGCTACATGGGAGTCCAGCAACATAGCCATTACACTAACTGCTGGTCCCAGTATTTTTTTTAAAGAGAGATTTTTGCTATAGGACACATGTGCTTATCAGAGAGACAGAAAGCAAGAAATTATCCCCCAAGGGTAATTTCCCCACAATCCCTTCTCCGTTCTCTTCTCAGGCATGCATACACATGTGCCTGGCATGAGTTGTAAGCTGCCCGGTCCAGGACTTGAACCACATTCGACTACGTGGGAGTCCAGTGATGTAACCATTATGCCATCTTCTGGTACCGAGGAAAGTATTTTTAAAAGTGTATTTATTTATAGGGGCCAACAGGTAGCATGGTGGTTGAGGTGCTGGACTCCCACATGGTTGACCATGGTTCAAGTCTTGGACCTGGTGGCTTGCTTTCTCACTGTCCCTTTCTCTCTGTCTGTCTCTCTCTGGTCAATATGGAAGAATGATGATAATAAATAAAATTTTTTTAAAAAGTCTATTTATTTATTTATTCAGAGACAGACCCAGGTTGAGAATCAGGCTCCCAACAAGGGTCTACTCACTGTGGTCCACCCCCAGCCAGTCCGGATCACAGGCATGCACGCACCCAGTGTGGGCAAGGAGGCCTTGGGACACGAACCCAGGACCCTCCGATGTAGGCCCAGAATCACAGGCACTGTTATTGCTGTGCCGCTGTCTGGTACTATGCAACAGTACTCCTAACAGCTGCTTAGCTCTCCGCTCTGCGAGTCACTGATGTAACCAGCTCTCCACTATGTACACTTGGGCTATTTCCTTTCCCTTTTCTGCAATGCTTCCCCAAACCTGTCTTTCTCTTTGCACTCTCCTAGTGAGTCTACCAGGTGAAACTCCAAAGATCACATTGCTGGGCCTCCAGCAATGCACGAGTCCTTTTCTCCACACCGTCAACAACGCTGCCTGTTCCCGTACTCCTTTGTTACGTATGACCAGGTCAGTAGGGAAAAGAAGGCTCTTGTTTGGAGAAATTAATTTCCCTTTCTTGTGTTTATTGCCCATTTGTATTTATTCTTTAGCAAATTGACTGAGTCTTGGGCTTATTTGTATGAATTGGTTGGTTTGGCCATTACTCTTTTTCTTACTCATTTAAAATTGCTCATTATATATTAAGAACAGTAGCTCTGAAGGCAGGTTGTGGCCTGGTGTGGCCAAGGGAGCCGGATGCCACACGGGCGAGCGAGTGCTGAGTCCTGGACTCTGCGGAGCATGGGTGTGCCCAGGATGCTGACACATGGACGATGCAGGTGAGATTGCGGTGTGATTATATCAAGTGGGGGATACTCGCTCTCTCTCTCTCGCAAGTATACAAGACCTCTGGTAATTTGTGGGGGGAGATAGAAAGGTATAAGGAGAAGAAATCCAACAGTCATAGCAATGAAACTGTGAACGGGCAGGTTCCACAGAGCTGCCCTGCTTTTCCCATCGGGGTGCCTTCTCAGCTGCCTGGAGCCCTGGCTGAGCTATGCTGAACCAGTTCTTCGGTTTGGTGACTTCGGGGACCCCCGGATAGTAAGGACAGCTACGGAAAAAACAAATGTCAGCCAGGCCTAAGGACATCCTTCAGGCTCCACAACCAGGCCCTCTCCTCAGTCACCAGCTCCCCGTGAGACACAAACGACAATCACCCTCCCCCAGTGACGGGGAGCGAGCAGGAAACAGCAGAGCCTGCCTGTGGTCTCCTAAGGAGGCTGTTCACCCAAAAGACTGAAGGGCTTTTTCCCTTTGTTCACGTCTATTTTTTTGAATATAACAGTCTCCTTTCACAGCATACAGAAAAATGACTTGCCAACTGCTTTCTGAACCTCAGTTCACCAAAAAAAGGAGCCATTTATGCTGGGTGGTGGGAATCGGAGAATTCAAATGGTGCAGGGTGGCTCCCGTGAAAGATGTGGTACCCCCTTCCTAAATGTTTCCTGAGCACAGCTGACACTCCTGAGCACAGCCTGAATAGGAAGAAGTGTTGTTTGTCTGGGGGAAAGCACAGCAGCCCAGAGGGCACGTTCGGAAGTCCTGTGGGAAGCAGGAGGATCTATGGGTATTTGTTCCCGATTCAGACAAACCGAGCAAAGGCACGGCCCTTCCAAACTCCAGGGGCTGTGACTTTACAGCAGGACTGAAGCTGGAGGAGGCGTCCACACCACGGATGTCAGCGACACACGCTCACATGGGCGGTCCTGACAGCCCTTGTTAATGATCACGATGCAGCTTCCTCTGGGGTTTACAACTAGACCGGTAACCATGTGCACACATCTTCAAACACAGGCGTGCCCAAATAACCGTTACACCATGGCAGGACGGTGCAGGGAGCTCCCGGATGAAACGTCTGCAAGCAAAGCCGAGGGCTGCGTGGCCCAACCCCAAGGCCCCTGTGATAGAGTTCTGAAACCCAATACCTTTGGGTCCCTGCGCTTGTGCATAATCTGCCCCTCCTGGGAACAGCGGCAACCGCCGGGTAACCAAGGCAATCTCCCTCTACTGCAAGGCCCTGATGGCAAAGCGTGGAAGAAGAAAAGCCCTTCAGTCTTTTGGATAAACCAACCTCCTTAAGAGACCACATGCAGGGCTCTGCTGTTCCCTGCTCGCTCCCGTCACAGGGGCAAGGGCAACGCGCCTTTCATTCAAAGGCTGTCATCTGCTTGCTTTGATGAGTCTGGATCTGGCAGGTAGCCCTGCTCCGAATCAGAGCACCTGAACAGCACAAGACCAGACAGGTTCTTCACCCCTTCTCAAAGCCTTTGGTGTGTAGAAACGCAGCTCTCGAAAATTCTGCTATGTACTGACTTTGAGCCTAGTATTACGATCAAAAGGATAAGGGGGGAAAAAAAGGCTTTAGGGCTGACTTATTTATTTTTCTTGAGAGATGGTTGCTATAGGGTGCATGTGCTCACTGGAGAGACATAGGGACAGAAAGCAAGAGATCTCCCCCTGGGGGGATGGCCTTGCCGCAATCCCTTCTCTGTGCTCCTCTCAGGATTTTGGGCACACACACACAGGTGCCTGGCGTGAGTTTTAGGCCGCTGGGTCCAGGACTTGAACTGCAGTCGACTACGTAGGAGTCCAGTGATGTAACCGTTACGCCACCTGCTGGTCCTAAGGCTTGACTTACTGACTCGAGTCATGTCTGCATCGACAACGGAAGTCTCCATCGGGGGCTGGTAAGGGATCTGGCGAACTGGGCTCTGAGGTGAAGGTGGAGCGCCTTCCACAGGGCATCCTGGAGCCAGCATGGTGGTGGCCTCGGGGGTCTCACTTGCAGCACGTCCCGAGTGGCTCACCCAGACGGGCGCTCCACCTGTGACAGTGTGAGGCTGCGTGAGCCGGGCTCTCTTTAGTGCTGGACAAAGCGGCGGCTCCCGGAGGCGGGGGTCGCACAGCCGCTGTCCTCATCACTGGAGCCAAGGACGGAAGAAGAGGAGAAAGCCTCCTCCAGTGAAGACTCGGGGAGAATGTCTGTTGGAGCTCGGGGTGGGGGGCCGCTGTCACGGAAAACAACTGCCGTGGGGAAGGGGCTCTCACCGCTGTCTCTGGGTGGGGTTTCACACCTCTCCCTCTGAGGAGGAGCAGGCGTGATTCGATGTCTCTTCCGAATTGTGGGGTGCCCAATGTTGACGGCACTTGGGTGCGGTTGGGACTAAGGCCAGACTGAACACGAGCCCTGGGGAGAGGCTGACATTTCTGGCCAGGTTCCGACGAGCTCCTTAGATGGCTTCTCTTCGGGATGAGAGGGGGCAGAGTGTCACCGTAACTGGAGGGGACTCTACAAAGTCTCGCCAGCAGACATGACTGTCTTTGGCTGAAACCCGCACTCGCTAATGTGTTCGCTCTCTCGTGGGTAGCAGGGCTCTCTTACCCTGTTTTCTCATCTAAAAACTGGGGACAATAGTCACTTCTACCTGACAGGGTGCTGTGACAGTTACATTACCTCCAGCATACGACGGAGGAGCACAGTGCTCAAAACTCAGGGCTGGGCCAGCCCACAGCGCGGGGCTCGGGGGCTGTGTGTCAGAAGACGGGTCCCACACGGCTCGGCTCACTGTGGTTAAAATCCTGGCCCTGCAGCACAACCAGGCCGCCCTGGGGGAGCGCTTCTCTCTCCCTCCCCTCCCTCATGGACACAAGGACATGTGCCTTCTTGGCAAGAAAACAAAAAAGAACTTTAGGGCTCAGGACTATCTTATCTACCGTTGGAACTGCTCCCCACCTCTCTAAGTGCACTTAATTAGGTTACGGGATGTCTCCGGGTGCCAGCAAATACCGAAGGATCAGATGCAGACAGAGAAGAAAGAGTGGTGGGCGGGCTGAAAACCGAGGGCATGGAGGAGGGAACAAATCGACCGGCATGAGAACCCACACGCGTGCACACACTTTCAAGATGTAACGAGATTAGTTTAGCTCGTTTATTTTGAATATCTTTCCAGGAGAAATTTTCTTAGCTGACCATCACTGGGCCAGCTCTCTGGAGGCACCCGCGTTCCCTCCTGCGTCCGCAAACCACGCAGATGCGTGCCCGCTGCATGCCAAAGCAGGCAGCTGGTAAGCTCTGCTCTGCCCTCCCACCAGCTGAGTCACGTCTTATAAAGGGTCAGTTGTGTTTGCTCGTAAACTGGTTTATGTCGATTGTGCTTCTCTGTAATTACATCATTTAGTTAGCAAAGGCAAAAATGAGGGTTGTTGGTTTTAAGAAATGTTGAATGGTCAGGGACAAAATTATTATCAAATAAAGTATGGGCAAGACAATTTATAAAAGACTGTAAAAGAAAAATAAATAGAAATTTAGAAGGATTCAGCAGCCAGACTTTTTTCATAAATGTCTTTTAAGACAGCATGCGTCATTTATAATGAATCCCTGCTCTCACAAACTTTTCAAATAGCTAACTATTAACGCTTCTCCTAACAGTAGGGACACTTTCACGGTCTACACCTCGTAGTGAATCATCACCCCGTGTCACCTCTACGCAAGGCACTGGCTGCGGGTCATTCACACACCTCATTTCACCCTCGCAAGATTTATAACGAGGCAGGACTGTTATTACTGCCTACTGTCACACAGTCGGACAGGGGCAGAGCCGGGACTTGAGCCCAAGACCTCTGACGCAGAGCCTGTGCTTTGAACTACCTCAAAATCGGCCTTCACTCAAACAGAGCACTGGGAGAGTGAGATAACGGCCAACACAATGTGACGGACACAGTCATGGTGTGGAGCTCTGCTAGCAAATTGGCCTTATTTTGACTACTGCTGGCTATCAAAGGGTAAATTCTGATGCACAAATATTTTGGCTTGTTACCATTCTTGTTTGTTAAGCAATGCAAAACAGAAAGCACGCCTCCCTCTGAATGTTCACAACCCCCATCCGACAACAGCATCAAACGTGGCTGTCTCCGTGCGGCACGAGCCCACAGCCAGAGCGGCTCATCTCTACCCTGCGAGCAGAACAAGAGGCAGGAGCCCGTCCTCTCCCCAGAGCGGCGAGGTATTAACAGTGCCTGAAAAAGCCTGGCTTCAGCACATCGGAGCAGCAGGCCATATGGCAAGAACTGTTACGTAATTTCCAAGTCAACAGTTTAGAATCTCTCCGGCCAAGGAATGTTCTTATCCACACTGATCCCCAGATATGCTGCCACCTGACTGGTTCTTATTTTTGGTATAAAGATTTATGGAAAACTAGGAAGGAAATGAAAGCCAAGGTCACTGGGAGTCACGGCTATCTATCAACAAGACATGTTTTAGGTAATGATGAAAAAATATTGATTCATTTTCAAGAACGTATTAATTACAATCGGTGGTGATTTAAACATTTACAAAGACCACTTTCAAGTTTATCAGTACTAACCATAATATAATAACTACAATTTACAAAATAACTGTCAAAGGGCAGAGAGAGAGAGAGAGAGAGAATCCCCGAGGCAATCGTCATGCTGTAATCTCTTCTCCTCCATTTCTCCATCCTTCCGGGATTTAGGGCACACAAACACATGCACTTCATATGTTTTTTCAAGTTGCTGAGGACAGATTTCTTTTCTTTTCTTTTCTTTTCTTTTCTTTTCTTTTCTTTTCTTTTCTTTCCTTTCCTTTCCTTTCCTTTCCTTTCCTTTCCTTTTCTTTTCTTTTCTTTCCTTCCTTCCCCTTCCTTCCTTCCTTCCTTCCTTCCTTCCTTCCTTTCTTTCTTTCTTTCTTTCTTTCTTTCTTTTTCTTTATTTTATTTTGACCAGAGAGGCACAGAGTGAGAGAGAAGAAAGTGAGAAAGCAAGCTGCTGGGTCCAGGACTTGAACCGCAGTAGGCCATGCGGGAGTCCAGCGCCCTTAACCATCATGCCACCTGACGGCCCCGAGGCCAGGATTTAAACCAGGGTCAGCCATGTGGTGTCTGGCTCCCTTAAACAATAGGCCATGAGGCAGCCAATCACTACCCTGTTTAGTGCGGATCTATGTAAAGCACACGTGCATGGACGTGTGAGGTGGGAGGAAGATAGGGTTCGGGTACACACTGCGTGCTTCAGGTACTGAGTTCTGCAGGTGATTTCTTCGTTTTCATTTTCTTTCTAGAGGGCACATATGTTCGCTGAAGACAGAGAAAGGAAGTATCCCTATAAGGGAAGGTCACTGCAATCCATTTCTCCCATCTTTCCCTCCTTTTGGAACTTCGGGCACTGGGTCCAGACTTGAACCACATGGTCAGCCATGAGGGAGCCGGCCGCCTCAACCACCATGCCACTGACTGGCTCAGGACAAGGGTTTTCACTTCACACTCAGAACTATTTGCTAGACAAACATAACCACCTAGTCAAAGGTAAAAGGAAGGATATACTCAAAATGTAAAATGCCTCCAAGCGTGGTTCGATGCCATGCAAGTGGCTGCACAAACGAGCCTTTGACTTGCCTCTGTAAGCCCACCAGAGCAGCTGTGTGGCCGGCACAAAAAGGCTGATTTATGTTTTATCGGCGAGCTGGAGAAGATCCGAGACCACTCCAGGCGGATCTCTGCCTCTTGTAGGTGAAGAAACAGAGACCCACAGGAGCTCTCTTCCCCAACGTCAGCAGCTGGGGCAAAACCCGGTCTCGCCAACCCCAGTACGATGCGTGTTCTTTCCAAAGTACAGACGCTCCCTCCCTGACTATGGCCACGACGGGGCGGACAATGAGGTAATGAGCATGAAGTGCGCGTGCTCCGGACGAGGAACTAACCCGAGTGCTTTAAGTGAAGGGGTCACATAGTCTTCCAGTCGCCCCAGTGAGACCTGAACCTACCTCCGCCCTTCTGGAACACGTGGACAGACAGAATGGAGTGGGACTCGCTGGCTCACGAGGCCCTACAGAGACGGCTTGAACCGAGGCAGTCTGATTTAAGAGCCCACATTCTTCCACAACTCCAGCCAACCCACTGCGATGCCACTGGACGCACTGGAGAACTAGGTTTCTAGATCAGGAAGCCTGCGAGGGGAGGCGCTCGCCACAGCTCTTAGGAAACTGCGGAACGTAACTAAGAATCCCCGTTCCGACCTGGACCTGGCACGTGAAACGCACAGCCTCGCTGCCTCTGCTTTCTCGGGCCCTGCACTTGTCTCCCGCCCTCCCCTCTCCCACCGCCCCGGTCCTGAGAGCTGAGGGCCCCGATGCAGCATCAATGACGCCATTATTCACGGAGCCTGACAAATAGGTTGGTTCAGGAAATCCGTACTCTCCTCTCCATTTCCTCCTCTTCCCACCAGAGAATGAATGCTGCTCTAATGTTTCCATTCACAACCAAGAAGGAGCGTTTTTTACCCCAAAGATAAAAGAAATCAAATTAGTATGGAAACCAATCAATTAATCTACTAGTCACGTGATTTCTAGACAGATTATTTACAGTGGAGGAACACCTGAAAGGCAGAAAGAATTGTACCTTTGGCTAAGGGAGGGAAGGATTGTTTGTAAATAATGGTATATTTAAAGAATATGAAAATCCACTCCCCCCTCCAACTTTTTTTTTTTTTTTTTTTTTTTTTTTTTTGTACATAGTCATTGCTATATGAGCCAGGGGAATCTCATTTCAGGAATAATTGGGAAATGTTACTCAATGTGATCATGCAAGCTAAAATTTAATCGATTTTAGGCTGTTTGTATTTTACAATCTTATTGGGGGCTGGCAGGTTGTGTGGTGGTTAAGGGCACTGGACTACTACATGGCTGACCACGGTTCAAGTCCCAGACCTAGCAACTTGTTTTCTCTCCTCTCTCTGGCCAAATTAAAATAAACAAACAAATAAATAAAGTTAAATAAAATAATTCTAAAAAATTCATTTTGATCTTTTTTTTTTTCTAATTTGGTACAGGGCACGTGCTTACCAGAGATAGAGACAGAGAGAGATAGTAAGTGAGAAGGCATCCCCTTGGGGCATGGTCATGCCACAATTCCTTCTCCATTCTGTTGGGATTTGGAACACGCATGTATATACACCTGGTGTGTTTTCAAATTGCCAGTCGAGAACTTGAACCACACAGCCAGCCATATGGGCTCTAGTGGCCCTAACCACTACACCACCAGCTGACTTTTTAAATACTATTGAACACATGAGGAACATTTGTAAGGAAGGATAACGTAAATTTTGAGTTTTACAACTGAAATTTATCATCTGAACTTAATGAAGTCATTTTTTTTTCTAGGGACATTTATACAGCGGAAAGTAAGAGTGGTGTCTTTGGACAGTGACGGAGGATTGACTCCAGAAGAAAAGAGAAGAACAATGTTTCTTAAGCATTGTTTCAGCACATCACTATCCAACGGCCCCTATTTTTCACCAGAGTCTAGATTTCTTAGTTTAACTTTTAGAATATTCTTTTCTTTTTCTAATTTGCCAGAAGGCGTGTGTACTCACCAGAGAAAGCCAGGAAAACAGGGGGAGAGGGAGAGGGAGAAACCACACTCCATGGGGTGTCATCACACCGCAATTCCTTCCTCACTTCTCTCTCTTTTGGGGATCTTAGGCACGCATGTGCACACACACACTTGGTATGGTTCTCAAGGTGCCTGGTCTGGGATTCGAACCATATAGTTGGCCATATGAGATCTGGCTCCCTTACCACCTAGGCCATGAGGTGGGTCCGGAATCTCCTAATATCTGGCCTCCCTTAACACACATAACAAGTCTTCACAGTGTTCCCCAAGATGCACCTTCTGCTGAGACCAGAACCACCACCCTCACCCCACTCCTGTCTCTTCCCTACAGAAAAGTAGGGAGTGTCGGTTACAGGTCCCTTCCACTCAACAGCACATAGTCACTGAGAATCCTCACAATGGCCAAATGACACAGCACTAGCATTTTCTTTGGAAGACCAGGAACTGTAGTCCAGAGCAGGGAAGGAAACTGACCAAGGGAACCAAAGCTGAGGTCCTGAGAAGCAAACCTGGGCTTTCTGTTCCTAAGTCCAAATATAACTACCTAGTCAAAGGTAAAAGGAAGAGATAGTATACAGAGAGACAGAAAGCAAGACAACACCCCCATGGGGGATAACCATAACGTAATCCCTTCTCCATTCTCCTCTTGGAATTTTGGGCATACACACACACACACACACAGTGTGAGTTTCAGGCTGCAAGGTTCGAGACTTGAGTTGTGGTCAACCATATGGGAACCTAGCACTGCAACACCTGCTGGCTCCTACCTCCAAATGTTTTTTAAAACCTACTTCTCCTCCTTCATTCTTGTTTTTAACTAAATAAGAAAATCATTTGGCTGATGCTCTCATAAGTAGAGATAATAACTAACTTATTAGGATGAATTATCTGATTCAAGAGATACACTGTATAACATGGTATACATGTATAGCCACAGTTAATAACAACTTACTTGGGGCCAGCAGGTGGCATGGTGGTTGAGGCACTGGACTCCCACATGTCGGACATGGTGGCTCACTTCCTCACTCTCTCTTTCTCTCTCTCTGTCTTTCTCTTGTCAAAATTGAAGACTAATGAAAATAATTAAAAGTAAAAATAAATAAATCTTAAAAAATAAGGGAACCAGCAGTTAGCGTAATGGCTATGTTGCTGGACTCCCACGTAGTCAACCGCGGATCGTGTCCCGGACCCGGTGGCTTAAAATTCATGCCGGGCGCGTGTGCGTGTGTGCCCAAGATCCCGAGAGGAGAATGGAGGAAAAGGAATTGCAGCGTGACCATCCCCCCTGGGGGGTGATTTCTCGCTTTCTGTCTCTGTGTCTGTCTGTCTGGCGAGCGCATGCGCCCTATAGTGAAAACCTCTCCAAAAAGAACAAAAAAATAAAAATAAAAAAAAATAACAACCTACTATATTCTTGAAAATTGCTCAGAGAGTAAATTTTAAGGGTTTCTGCACCAAAAAAAAGGTATGTGAGATCATGCGTATGTGATTAGTTGGTGTTAGCCATTCTACAACATACACCTATATGGTAATATTTTTTGAGAGAGATTTTTGAGATTTTATGGCACATGCGCTCACCAGAGAAACAGAGAGAAAGCGAGAAATCACCCAAACCCTTCTCCTCCATTCTCCTCTTGGGATTTTGGGCACCCTGCCAGGTCCAGGACTCAAACTACAGTCAACTACGTGGGAGTCCAACGACATAACCATTATGCCATATGCTGGTCCCACAACATATTTTTTAAACAATGAAATGTCTGACATAATCAGAAGGGAAAGAGTCAAGGACTTTCTCCGTTAGAATAAACGCGTCTCTCCGGAACGAAAGGAGCAGAGACTGACCCCGCGAAGGCCTGAGACTCACTCGGATCATAAGCAACGAGACGGCAGTCGTTTGTGTTGG